>VZQC01015407.1:3451677-4051677 GCA_009823505.1 Rhizomys pruinosus
AAGAGAAGAAGGAAAAAAAAAAAAAAAAAAAAAAAAAAAAAAAGGGAAACAAAAACAAGCACTTCGGCCGATCAAGCGGCGCCCAGCACATACAAGACAATAAGACCGACAAAGACCTCCTAACATCCAGTCAAGCCCAGCTCGCACCACCAGAAAAGACATCGACACCATTTTAACCAAATGACCTCATTAAAACTCAAAATCTGGACATCAAGAAAAACAATAAAGGAAAAAAGAAACCCACTGCAGGGCAAGAAAACCTTCACCAAGGATACATCTGACAAAGCATTAATTTCCGAACTATACCAAACTACTGAAGAAAACAAAGAAAAAAGAAAACAAATGAATCACTCCAAAAAGATGAGCAAAGAGCTGAATAAGAGACTTCACAAGGGAAGAAACAGAGACGGCTGAGAAGCATCTTTAAAACTGTTCAAACGTCACCCACCAGTTAGGAAAATGCAAATTAAGTCCACTCTAAGATATCACCTCAACCCGATAAGGAAACTGCAGGATCAGAGACACAAATACTACCCAAGGCGCAGAATTGTTGGGAAAGGGACACCACTCATCCACTCTGCTGGCTGGAATCTAAAACTGATCAGCCACTATGGAACAGTGAGTAGAAACCGCTTGGAAGACCAAATGAGCTTGCCAATGATCCATCAACCACCTCCTAGTATATATCCACAAGGCACATCTTACTGTAAATATACATGCACAGCTATTTTTATTGTAGCTCTGTTCACCATAGCAAAAGCTGGAACCAACCCAAAGCCCTCAACAGATGAGTGGATAAAACATGTGTTACACTGTACAACAATGATTCTTATGCAGCAATCAAAGAAGATGATATCATGAACTTTGCAGGTAACTGATGGAGCTGCGGATATTTATATTAAGTACAGCTAACGCACACAAGAAAAACAAACAACGAATGTATCCCTCATCTGTGAAGATGCATAGCATCAAAACCCAGTTATTAATATTCTTGTATGAGATGCATATTAAAAGAACAACAACTGAAAGACTGCATCAGACAAAACCAAACTGAAGGGAACCGGGAGGGTGGAGGTGCCGAGCGCGGAGAGGACGATGGGTCTATATTCTCATAATGTATATTAATTAAATGTTATGGTATTTTAACTCAAATTATATACAATAGCTTTGGTTAACAATACAAATTTCTCTATTAATTTGAGCAGTATTAGCTCTTACATCCCTTTACCTGAGGTAAACTTAACTTAATGATTTAAGTTTGCTTCCCATATTAACAACATGCACTCACCCCCCCAAAAAAAAAAATGGACAAAATTATGAAATTTACTCTTGATCCCTGCCTATAGGTAAGTACTACAACTGCCTTTTGGAGACCATGGGTCAAAAAATAAAAATTTAAAAAAGGGAATTACAGTATATTATTAAACTTTTGTCCAAAACTTTTCAATTATCTTAAGACTACCAGATGGACAAAATTGTTCCCACATGTGAAAACGACACCAACTCAAAGCAGAGAAAGAATGAACCAGCCCTCCGTCGTAATAGTGTCACCACTAATTCCAGCAGAGAAGTTCACCAAAAGGAATAAAAGCCTCAGATTCCTACAGCATCCAAACATCTCTGGACTAGGGTAGCATCGTTCTACAGAGTCCTAATGAACTTTACCTCTAGGTGCAGCACAGTTTCATATGAGAGACCTCCTACCTCTTCTTTCAAGAACAAAGAAAAACAGGGTGGTAATGAAATCATCATTTAACGGTAAATTAGAGCTGACGGTTATAGAAGTAATCGCTATTAAAAACTTAGAAAAACGGCTTTCTTCAATTGACTAATATACTTAGGAACTGTAAAAAGGATTAAAGGATTATGCTCTATTCAGAAACAAATATAATACTAAAGTATTGTGTTTTTCTCTGAATAGACAATACACTTAAACAATACTTTAAGTAGTTCATACCTAATTAATACAAAGACACTGAAAGCAGCACGATTTCTCCAAGAGATGCTAGCCAGGACCAAGCCCCCACCCCCCCAAAAAAAAGGTAAGGCTTATTGCCTGTAAACTGGATATCTGCAAGAAAAGAGCTGGTAAGGCCCGCCCTGCTCTACCTAACCATGGAGAGTGATCGAGACTGCACTTGCAATTGTACAGTTGTCTCTGGAATACCAGACAGAGAGTGTTACCAAAGCCACGAAACCAATAAAAGCCCAAGTAGTCTCCTTGAGTCAAGCAAAAATCCGCCACCAACATCAGCTACACCCCAACGCTGGTGAACTGTGCAGCAGTGGGGACCATATGTCTGTATATCCAACTTTATTGATTATTAGCTCTCCTTGGACAAAAACCAGGATGTGCCACAAGCTTATACCTTCTAGTGATTAGGAGATATATATGCCACAGTAAGCCTTGTCTCTCTCTCAGGGGAAAAAAGAAAAAGTAATTCAGGATTAAAACACCATCCAGACATATGTCTATACCAAAGAACCTACCATAACAATTAGCAATGTTTAAATACATAAATACAACCCTTTGGCTTTCATTAGTAGATTGAAGCGTCCGGGCAATCGGGCAAGCCATAGAAAGGAAACAGCCAGAACTGATTAGAGTCCAAGACGACATCTCCAGACAAAGTAGACTGTTGTGCTTCTTGCCACCTGTGCCCCATCTCTAAGCCTAAGGAACAATCTGTGCAAGAGGGGAGTGGTATATTGTAGGAGCAGCAATTGGGGTAACGGTAAAACTATGACAATATAGTTGGGACACTTATTTGATCAACTATTGTACATACAAGTCCCCCAACTGGATAGTGGAGCCTTGGTCTGTGGCTGACACAACTGTTTCAAATTGGTTATATGCAAGGAATCTTGTTGCTGGCAAAAAGAAAAGGAGCAGATACTGACATATGTAGAACTAACGGGGAATAATAAACTCTAGTTGTTTATTCATATAGTATGTTTTGGGTTGGGCTCTATATGTTTTCTGGAAATCACAACAGTCACGTGTAACACTTTCTTTTACTTGTAGGACATTAAAAATTAACTTAAATGTTTACTTTACTTACCAAATAGTAGAAAGTCTTAGTCCAGTCATAAAGCGTTAAGAGCAAAGTGTTTATTGGGTAAATTTATTCAGCAGGTTCTCAACTCTGCCCAGACTTTATCCACCAAGTATAGTATATTCCAATGGCTTATAAATGTTTATGATTATTATGAGGTGTAGTTTTGGTGGAAATTGATAATAACAATTGATCCCGAATCTGGAAATGTAAAATGTTCATTTAGGTCTTATTTTATAAGTATTTGGGTTAAGTGTACTGACAATGATGGCTGTATATTTTTTTTGAATAACACAATAATCACATTATTAACACTTTATTTGCTTTACTTGTCAAGGACAAGTTAAGGGAACTAAGCATTAATAGTTTACCTTCAATATACATACAGTCAATGAGAACCGTTTAGTCATCAACTGTAATGAAAAGCTTTGCCTGCCCCTGCTGGGTAATATGGTATCATACACTAAATATGGCACTTCGAGGTCAAACAAAAACCAAAAAAAAAAAAAAGAAAAAGGAGAAAAGAGGATTTGTAGTGAGTGATGCTTATTCCTTTCTTTGGGATACACAATGGAAACTCTGTGTTCAATCTCTATTGATAAATTTTCCATTTTTCTGTCTTGAAAATAACAATGGGAGGAGAATTTATGTTCCCACAGAAAATCAACCCAATCGAAAGCCTGAACAACAACAATATATGCTGTGCAGGATGACGAGGAATATCACAGAGAGGTTGTCCCATCTGAACACTAAGAAAGGAGGAACATCAGACCCCTGAAACACGTCACCTGAGCATCTCCTGAATAACTATTTGGGTTACTGATTACAGATGGACCCTAATAGTACTCGAGAAACCTTCCTACCTCTCTCCCCCCCCTTTTTCTTTTTTTTTTTTTTCTTTTTTTTTTTGAAAAAGGAAACAGGATGGTAATGAAACCACTCCCAAACTGAAACTAGAGCCAATTTACAGTGGTTAATTTCCTACTACAACAGCCAAACTGTATAACATTGATAGGCATAGGAACTGTGAAAGGATATTCTCTTCTAGAGCCAATATTCAATAGGAAAGTGTTTATAAGTTGTGTAATTAATCAAAATAATTTTACTACAGGAAGCTCTGACATCAGCAGAATTATTCGCCTAGGAGATGTGTGGCTGAGGGGACTTGCAAACCCAGCCCCCCAAAATTATAAAGCGGCTTTTGTCGGTATAAGTGGATGTATAGAAGGAGAAAGGCAGTAAGTCCCTTGGTCGAAGACCTGGTGTGAGCCATGAAAAATGTGATGAGACGATCACCTGCTAGCAGTACAACTCGCCTCTGACAAGTGCAGAGAGCGTTACCAAACGGCCACTACAAGCATACAGCAAAATTATTGGTCTCCCCGAGACAAACAAGACTCCTCCGAAAATATCAGCTCACCTCAACAGCCTCGGAGATAACGTGCAACAGTGGCAGCCAAGTGCTATATTATATCCCAAAACTTTGGCTATTAGCTCTCTCCTGGAGGAATAACCCAGGGAATCCACAAGCTTATGGTCCTCTAGTGTAGGCGTGTTATAAGCCACAAAAGAAGCTTGTCACCCTTTATAGGGAAAACACAGTTGCGGATTAGCATACATCCAAGACATCTGTGTCTATGCGTCACAGCTTAGCTCGACACAATAAGTGGTACTGAGCTTAAATGCCTGTAATCAATAGTCCTGAGCTTTGGTTAGTATGACTGAAAAGGGTATCACTGTGAAAGCTGTCAATCCCGTGAAGAGAAATAAACTGAACAGACCAGAGTCCAAAATTGACACTCCAAAGAAATTAGACTGTTTTCTTCCCCATTTGTGCCCCTTTCCCAAAGCCTAGGGAACAAACTGCGGAAGAGAGCGGGTAGACTTAGTAGGGCGGTGGAGAGATAAGGGTGATCATAGACATAGGAATTAGTCTAGGACACCTGATTGATCAACATGCCTGTGCATACAAGCTTCTCCAACTGGACTATGGGAACCTTGGGTGGTTCAAAATTTGGACATAGATACTTGCAAAATGCACCAATTACTTAATTGTATGACATACTGAGTAACATCATTGTTATCTGCAAACAACTGTGTCATTGTATTGTAGAATCCCTTAAAAATAAAAAAAAAAATAAAATAAATGAAAAAAAAAGATTTTATTTGTTATCTGTTAGACTGAATTTGATCTCCAAATTAAACTCCAAATTAAAGTGATGTTGTTTACACATATTCTAACTTCAATTTCCTTTCAAGTTTTTTCTTGTTTCCAGACCTCTGAAGACCTGATTTTTGACCCTTAGAGGTTCACTAACAGATTATTTTGTTTGTTTCTTTGTTTGTTTGTTTTATTTTCTCCTACTTAACCAGGCTTCTGACAGCTGTGTAACCATCCCTCTGATCAAAGGCCAATATAAAAATCCATGGATTCATTCATACTCTGGCTCTTGGACCGTGGCACATGGCTCCCACTGGATACATATAAACTGCAATCTCTTCCTTACAATGAAACAGCCTAAATGCTTTTGGTATTGTCAGTTACTGAATTTCCTTGGTTTTATGCTGTTTGGGTAGGATTAAATGTCTTCTAACACCTCATTCTTTTTTTTTTTTTTTTTTTTTTTTTTTTTTTTTTTTTTTTTTTTTTTTTTCAAGGCAGGGTCTCCCTGTAGCTCCAGCTGTCCTGGAACTCACTCTATAGACCAGCCTGGCCTTGAACTCACAAAGATCCACCTGCCTCTGCTTTATTCTTTAGCTTTTCCCTTGGCAAATCTGTTTTTAATTATTGTATTGTAACTTTAGTCATGGCTAGATATATAATTCTGTTTTCCATCACTTGTTAAAATATTTCAATAAGTTCATAGTTTTAGAACTAAAGGTGCAAGACGTCAATGACAGCATGATAAGTAAACGCTATTAGCCATCTCAGCCTTGGGAATGCAATTAGGTCCGCATGCTTTAAATAACATTTCTAAAGGTGTTTTTCTCCAAATGAAAGCATTCAGGCCTGACGGCAATGTATGTAACTGTTCAGTACAAACACTAGGATAGAAATCTCTTTTGTGAATGTGTGGATAAATGTGTGTATGTACGTTTATGATACCATTAACAACTCTGTAATATAGTTACAACATATTAAGATCTGTCTGTGTATGGTAGCAATGTATGTGCCTCTGCTCAGTACATCCTTTGTAACCTGCCCTCTCCAAATTTAATTATTAGAACCTTATTTATGTACGTATGAAGTACTGTTCACTTTTAAGAATTCTATAATGTAATTATAGCATACACAAGAAATTGTGTTCCACAGATGGATAGTCTCAGTAATGTGCAATCTGTGGACAGTCCCCTTGCAAGTGCTACACACCTTGTTGCAGGTGAAATGAACATATATAAATATTGAGTTACCCATACATGCTAAAAATTTTTTATATATCTGTTATACTTTGTACATGTTATTTTTAATATATTTTTTCTTCTTGTACATGTTGAGAACTGATATATGATTTTTATTTCTTAATTTATTTATGTATATGAATGTACTGTCTGCATGTAGGTTTGTGCACCCATGTCGTGCAATGCCCCGGAGGTCAGAAGAGGGTGTCGGATTCCCCTGGAACTGGAGTTCTCTTGGAATTGGAGTTACAGATGGTTCTCAGCTGCCATGTGGGTGCTGGGGATCGAACCCAGGTCCTCTGCAAGAGCAGTCGGTGTTCTTAACCGCTAGGCCATCTCTCCAGCCCTACTTTTAATATTTTTAAGAAAAAAATAGGTTTTACTTCTGGGGACCACAGGGACAGTCAGAATGAAACCAATTTGGGTGAGCTTGATTTAAGTATTTCCTTTCTGCTGTAGGTATGTGATAATCCCCCCCCCCTTTTCCTTCTCAAAGCTACAATTCAAAATCTGGGGACAAGTGACATGACCTTCTATAGGAGTTTAATAATCGTCTGATAGTCCTTTAGTCACGTGCATGACTGCTATCCACACGATCTTCTTCCCTCTCTTGAACTAGATTTGGCAGTTCCACAGGACTGCCAGCTTTAAGGCTGTCTGTCTTCTGTCTGCAGGCTGACAGTCTCTAGGCTTAGCTGTGGCAAGGAAGGGGGAGGGGACTGCAAGAAGGTTACCGGACGGAATAGACAAGAAAAGATAAGGACAGACATACAGACATGGACTCAGAGGGTGAGCTCCAGGAGAATAGGGTCTCTCATTTATTTATGCCAGCAGTGTGTTTATATACCAAAGGTTACTGTGCTCTGGGCAAGGAAATGGAGGGCAGGCAGAAGGGAAGGGTGATCCACCTTGACTCTAATGGGGAGGGGGCGCTACAGAGCTCCTGTTTGTGCAATAGGTAAACTAGAGGTGCAATATTTTGCTCAATGCCTCAAAGAAAGGTGCCATCCAGTCCTGGAACTTTGCAGTATAGGCGAAGAAAGAAAACATTGTAATATCCCAAACCTTCCAGAGCTACAGATAACTCACAGAGGCTACTGAATGCCTACAGAGTTATCAGATAACTCTCCTTGGAGGTCTTACGGGACAGGTCTTACAAGTTCTTGCCTCGAGCCAGGCAAAGTTTCATTCCTACCACCTTCATTTGAAAGAATCATTTGAGATAGTCCTAGCCTCTTTATTATCTTGGGTTTGTTTCCTGAGCTATATTAGTTTTTTTCCTTTCATGGTTTAAATGCATTCTACTTTGAGTACCTAAATGTCCTTTATAGACCTTAAAGAACAAATTGTAGGCTTTACTGGATAGGTTTAATGTCAACTTGACACACCTGGGCTAAGAAACCTCAACAATTGCATTCATTGGACTGGCCTGTGCCAATTGTGGGAAATGCCATTCTTGGCCAGATATTTCTATATTGTATACACAAGGATGAACATGAACCAGCAACACAAGCCAGTAAGCAGCATCCTTTCCTAGTCTGTGCTGCAGTTACTACTGTCAGGATCCTACCATGAGCTTTTACTATTAGAGTGTTTTGCCACAGCAATTAAGAATTTAGTAAGAATGCTTAAGTCAATGTTCAAGCTTTACTTACTTGTTATATAGTAATTAAAATACCAAATTTTTTCAACTGACGCCCTTTAGGTTTAAAAACCATACTTAAAGCTACAATCTGATTTGGCAAGAGGGATTTGAAGGCACAGACTAGTAGAATGGGTTACAAATCAAAATTCATCTTTTCATTGTCTGCAATAAACCCATTTCATCTTGAAGGACAGGCACTATCTTAAGGTGAAAGGGTGGGAAAATAGTCCTAGAAAATGGCACTAAGAAGCAATCAGGAGTTGCTATTCTAATATCAGACAAGATAGACTTCAAACTAAAACTCATCAGAACTGATTAAAAGGGTCACTTCATTTTTATGAGAGGAAGATTAAAAGCACAGTCAAGAGTATATATGCTCCAAACTCTGGTACACTGAACTTTATAAACACAGTTCTACAGGACCTTAATGCACAGATTAATCCCAACACACTAGAATGACTTCAATACCGAGTCTATTAGACAGGTAAACCAGACAATGACTAAACAGAGAGATCTGAACTGAACAATACAATACACCAAATGGACCATCAGTCATCTGCCAAATATTCCACACAAACACCAAAGGATATACTTTCTATTTAGCGCCCCATGGAACATTCTCCAAAATCGACCAAATACAAAAATATTAAGCCGGGCGTGGTGGCGCTCTTGGGAGGCAGAGGCAGGCAGATCATTATGAGTTCAAGGCCAGCCTGGTCTACAGAGTGAGTTCCAGGACAGCTGGGGTTACAGGGAGACCCCGTCTCGAAAAGACCAATATATATATATATATTATAAACACACACACCATTAAATAGACACATAAGTAATTATCAGACAATCGGCCATTCTATCAGACCACAATGCAATAAGGCTTACTATCAGCACCGGAAGGCAGAAGAAGTCCTAATAACTACATGAACTTGTGGAGATTAAAGAGCACACCCTTGAGTAATAAACAGGTCAAAGGAGAAATTAAGAAAGAAATAAAAGTTTTCCTTGAATTAAATGAAAAGGACAGTACAACAAAATTAAACCTCTGGTGCCCTTTAAAAGCAGTTGTAAAAGGGAAATGCATGGCTTAAAGTGCCTACATTAAAAAAAAAGAGCACAAATAAATGACTTAATATTGCAATTCAAGACACTTAAAAGACAACAACAAAAGACTCCAAACCCAGAAGAGAAGAAGAAATAACAGAAATCAGAGCAGAGATTAATGAAATTGAAACAAAGAAAACAATCCAAAGAATCAATGAGTCCAAAAGCTACATGTGCATCCATGTCCTCTTTTCACAATAGTAAAGAACTGGAAGCAACCTAAGTGTTCCTCAACTGATGAGAGGATAATGAAAATGTGGTACATTTACACAATGGATTCTATGTGGAAGTAAAGAAAGATGAAATCATGGAATTTTCAGGAAAATGGATGGAACTAGAAGCTTTTATGCTAAGTGAAGTAAAATGGACTCAGAAAGAACAAGTGATGTATGTTGTCCCTCATTTGTAAATCCTAGCACCAAATCCATATATGTACATATGTACCATGATGTAACTGCAGGAACCAGATAAATGAAAGGGAGCCAGGAAGCTAAAGGGAAAGAGGGAATCTGAGACAGAAGGCTGGCAGGTGACAGGTGTTGCTGAGGGAGGGAGGGATAACATCAGGGTATATTAATTGGAAGGGAGTGGTGGAAGTGAAAGGGGGGAAGGATAAAGATGGAAAAATGAGACCAAGAGAAGTGGAGCCACAGGAGACTAGAAGTATCAAAGAAGAAATAGGGATACTTTAAAAGGGGAAGACATGGAGGGAGGGCTAGACAGGTAAAGAGAGAAAGTAGAAGTAAATAATGCCTTGCAAAGTTAAAAAGAACCTGAGAGAGTCATATTAGTCTAACAATCTATTGACAAAATACACACAAAATAGTTAATTATACATGTGTCCATATGAATAGATGAAGCTACATATCAAGAAACAGGATCAGACAAGAGAAAACTTCCTTTGAGTTGCTGGCCAGGGTAGTACAAGAGACTCCTAAAATTATACAGGCTATTGCCACAGCCCTTGATTGCCTCCCAGAACCTGAAGGTAAAACTCTATTGCTGAAGACAGGACATAGTTCAGAGACTGGATATTGAGCAATGGAACTGGAACTATCCAGGAAACCACCACCCATGCAGGCTAGCTCTCATAGCTGTGGAGAACACTATGTAAGCCACTAAGGGAGATCATCAATAGATGGTCCGACATCAACCTCAAGACCGAATATCCATGTCAATGTCCAGTACAGCATATGGCATCTGGGCAATAGTGGCACTTCTATCTTGGGGACAATCAATGGCTAACCAATTAGACCTAAAGCCCACGCAGTAGAAGGAAACATGTGTGGTAATGTTAATAGATCTTAGACAGTTCCAGAAGGTAGACAGTGCCCTAGGCTAAGGTAACATTTTACTAACTCCAAAAGTAATATCTCTATATTTACAGACAAATATCCCAGACAACAATCAGAAAAGAAGCTTCTTTTGCTGCAGATGAGAATAGTACAGAGTCCCACAAATGGACACATGCAGACATGGTCTGTGAGTGGGTCATTCCTAAGTGACACATCTATAATGCAGCCTCGACACACAAGACCAAAACATCATAGAACAAGGACCCAAGAAGGCATTAACTACATCTAAACTCTCCTAAAGGAAGCTCCTCCATGCAACAGGAGACCAGGAACCCAAAAGGGCCTCGATGGCCAAACCATGAAGGTTAGGAGTCTACAGAGTGTGGGTCCATGGACAGGCTGCCTATATTAAACTTCACCCACCCAGGGCTCAGGGAACATTGAGGAAGAGGGGGCAGAAAGATCATAAAGGCTAGGGTGGTGATGCAAGACCAAATGGAAATGAATCCTACAAGCTCCTGGGACCCTGTTCATATGAACCTACAGCATTGCTATCAGCATGCACAAGACCTATGAAAGCTCAGCTGCACAAAAACCCAGCACAGAACTGCAGAAATGGATAGCAGAGCCCAACCTTTGCTGAGGAAATATTGGCAGCTGATGCTGGTAGGTGAGGAAGCCCTGGCCTTCTTTAGAAAAGAGACTCTGGATTGGATTGGCTAAGTAGAGTTCAGGGGAGGAGCTGGCACTGAGGAATGAGGGGGGAGAGTAATTTGGCACAATAGAATGATAGAAGGTGTGAACTCAGCAGTGGGAGAGGGAAGAGGTTCCCAAGAAAGAAGCAGGTATAATGGTGACTAAGACTGACTGAAAAATTATGTATGAAACACATGAAAAATTCAAAAAAAGAAGATTCAAAGTGAGATGCTTCATAAACAGATACACAGAAATCTGAAAGGGTTAAGTTGTGCTGATTGTTAGCTTAAGTTGTCACACATGATTCATTAAAACCATAAAATAAGTGAAGTGGTTCAATAGCAGTAAAAACAAAGAGAGAAAAGCACCAAGGAGAGCACTTTGAGAAGTGGAAGGTCATGCTGAATTGTTCACACTTTTAGTTTATCAGCTGCTCATGGCTCTACAGAGCCTCAGCTAAGAAAATTAGAGATGAAGGTTGTTCATCTCAAGACTTCTAAAATCAGGGATTTCCCAAGACCACCTGAAGCACAGCTCTCTTCACAATAGCAGGGAGCTGGAACCAACCCAAGTGTCCCTCAAATGACAAGTGGATAGAGAAAATGTGGTACATCTACACAATGGAGTTCTACGCAGCAGTAAAGAAAGATGACATCATGAACTTTGCAAGTAAATGGCAGGATCTAGAAGATATCATGCTGAGTGAAGTAAGACAGTCCCAGAAAAACAAACAGTGAATGGTATCCTTCATCTGTGGATGCTAGCACCAATTACCTAACCGTATGGCAAACTGAGGAACTTCAATGTGATCTGAAAACAACTGTACTCTTATATTGCGAATCCCTTAAAATATAATAAACAAATAAAAAATAAGAAAACAAACAACAACAACAACAACAAAAAGACTTCTAAAATCTTCTGAGGTAAAATGTCCTGAATAAAGTATACATATTGATGGAAGATGTCAGTATCTTTGAACTTTCTTTTGCTGCTTACACAAAATATTTTTAAAGCACACTAAATGTAGTTTTTAAAAATATTTCGAATGGACAAAATGACAATTCTCAACCAAAGTGAGCAGATTAGAAGAAATGACAGAAAGTTTAAGCCTGAGTGGCAGCAGAACAAGGTTAAGTTCTCTTAGCTATTTCATCTCACAGTGTGGGACATTCTGATCTTACTCTCTCAAGGATTATCACACATGAAAATCAGCCTGACAACTTCACAGCACCTGCAGACAACTCTGTGTGTAATAATGCCAATATGTGGTATCCCTATAGACCAGTGACCTCTCCCTGAACATGCTTTCTCAAAACAGGGGAAGGTGGAGCTGGAGAGATGGCTCAGTGGTTCAGAGCACTAGCTGTTGCAGAAGACCTGGACTCGAATCCTAGCACTCACATGGTAGCTAACAACCATCCATATCCATAACTCCAGTTCCAGGAAATCTATGCCCTCCTCTGTTCTCTGTGGATACTGAATGACACAGGTGCATTTACGCACATGCAAGCATAATACACATACACAGAAAAAAAAAGGTAATGTGCTAGCTGTGCAGTTCTTTCAAAATAAAATTATAGTTCATGTAATAAAACATGTAGCAAATAAGGATCTGTGGCTGTGGGTATGTGGCCACTGGTTAAGAAACTAGGCTTGAATTGGCTGTTGAATTAATTTGTTCTGCTTAAAATGAGGTGCTGCTGTTTGGGTGCCCATGTCTTTTTTTTTTGTTGTTGTTCTTTTAAAGACAGGGTCTCCCTATAGCCCCAGCTGTCCTAGAACTTGCTCTGTAGACCAGGCTGGCCTTGAACTCACAACGATTTACCTGTCTCTGCCTCCCAAGAATTAAAGGCATGCACCACCATGCCCCCCCATCTTTATTATGTTTAAATATCTATACTTAGAAGAAAACATCAGATGTTGTAAATACCCTTACATGGTGGGGGTTTTTTGTGCAGAGTGACTGGTTGCTTTTTGTTTAATTCAATAGTTATCTGAGTGGGGAAAAGATAACATCATATAGCCTTGAAATGGGTAATTTTAAACCGTTATAAAATGTCTGATAAATGTATTGCAAGTGCGTGGATGACTTTTTTTATTTTTTTCCCTTCTCATTGCCCCATAAAACTCGCCCTTGATTTTTCCTTTTCTGCCATGTTATTATGCTGGCAAAATCCTGGCATACTTTGTTGAGTATGGCATACAGAAGCAGGCAGTGTCTCTACATATGGTGGCAAAGATAAATAACATTGTCTGGGTGGGGCAGATTAAAAGTTTAGAGGAATCCACTGGCACCCTGGCAGGTTAAACTCTACCAGGATATTCTCATAATAGTAAACTCTACCAGGATATTCTCATAAAAAGGGCATTCTCAGGAAAGAGCTACTACAAAATTCTAAGTAGGCACCAAAAAAGGAAAATGTCTTTTTGAAATGATATTTCAAAAAATTCCATAAGTTTTCAGATAAGAAAATATAGAGATATAATTCCAAGGAAAATTAATGTAGAAGTTACCTGATCTGGATTGTCTCTACCATTGTTAATTGCTTCATCATAGGCCAGTTAGTTGACTACTCTAAAACCCATCACGCTGTTTCATAAAGTGGGGACATAGATATCTTTTTCACAATAGTTTTGTTAGCACATCATGCTTGATGCAGAATGTGGAAATCAGCACCTTGATTTCCCTTCTGATGGATGTTTTGCAAAAAAGGCAAGAGAGGCCATGGGAACTGGAGAAGATGTTGAAGACAGGACAGGGAAGGCAGTAGAACACATGGAACATGAAAGTAGAGAGGAGGCTGTGAGAGGTGATGGGAGGAAACGAGAGGGGCTGGGAGAAGGGAGAGAAGGGGAGAACACCGCAGAAGCCAATGTGTCT
The DNA here is from genome assembly GCA_009823505.1 of Rhizomys pruinosus. Taxonomy (NCBI): domain Eukaryota; kingdom Metazoa; phylum Chordata; class Mammalia; order Rodentia; family Spalacidae; genus Rhizomys; species Rhizomys pruinosus. The sequence continues at coordinate 3,465,748 of VZQC01015407.1, forward strand.
GAAAATACCACAATGAAATCTAGTATTGTGCATGGTTATTAAAATAAAACTTGAAATAAGAAGGGAGGAGAAAAGGGGGACAAGGAGGCAGGGGAAAAATAGTTTGACCACTGAAAGTCTAGTCTGACAACTCGGATTCTATTTACTGAAACATGATGAACACTTCCAAGAATTTAATATCTGATATTTTTAGTGTATCACCTAATAGTCTGGCCTTTAAACAAAAATCAGAGCATCCTGTCAGTATTCTTGGAAGTGTAATTATTCTCACACTTAGGAAGCACCATGCACTGTTTCAGCACAGCTCACACAAAGTCACACAAGCTCTTCTGAGATTTCAGCCTCGTGCAATGGCTGCTTATTTTGTGCATAAAGATATTGAGTGGTCTTTTTAAGAATCTCTGCTGTTACTGTCTACACTACTGGAAAGCAGGCCACTTTGCAAAGGCTAAGCATGGACAGAGTAACAGAAATGTTCTCCAAAATGTGTCACCAAGAAACCCATCCCCAATAAGGCTTATCAGAAAGAAAATGATCACAAACAGCTGGAAATCACAATATTTTGAGCTGCTCACTTTAGCTCAGACAGAGCCCAGTGCTTTTGGAACAAAGCACGTGCTTCCAACCACAGAATAGCAAGAGACTTTGATTCAGGCTAGCTTTTGCCTTCCTCTCCACCTCATTGAGAAGAAAAGGGAAATGTAACAGGGGTTACATTTGTTAACTATTTAGGTTATGGAGCATCTTTTAAGAGAAAGTGACTTGCAGTTCCATAACACTTACAGGTTTGCCAACATTGATGTAACCTATTGGCTGTTTTAGTTTCTTGTAAAATTTCTATTTCTGAAGCCTTTTTCTAGGATATATATCATCACTACTATTGGAGATGCTAGAGATCTAACTTTGAGGCTTTCACTCTACTAGCCATCTACATATGGTCCTAGAAAACATACCAATATGTCCATAAACCTGATATTTTGTTTTGTATACAGAATCTTGCTGTGTAACCCAGACTGGCTGTAAACACACGATTTTCTCATCTTTTACACCCAAGTCCTAGAATTATAACTGTGTATTACCATGTTTAGTCAAACTACACTCTTAAATAAGCACAGGACATTTGGGACATATATTCTATATTTTAATATTTTATTTATTATTTTTACATCTGCGACTGCATGTATGCAAGTGCACCCAGGTTGTGCAATGCCTGTTGAGGTCAGAAGAGAGTGTCTGATGCCCTCAAACTAGAGTTGCCGATAGTTGTTAGCTGCCGAGCAGGTGCTGGTAAACAAACTCAGGTCCTCTGCAAGATCAGTCAGTGCTCTTAACTGCTGAGCTGTCTCTCCAGCCCCGTCATATATGTTCATTGAAGAAAAATGTTTGAAACAATCTATTCCCCAAAATTCTGTGTTATTGGTGTGTTTTCATACCATGTGCAACGGATTCTTCAGTACGACCCATGTTTCTGAAACACAGCAGGATAACATCTACATCAGAAACATCAGAGTGTTCATTAAATGCAAATTCCTAGATCTTACTCCAATTAATTGCCTCACGACCTCATTTTCAAAAGAAGAGAACACACAGCCCATGCTATAGTTGTTCTTTCTTTAAATTAGATGAGATTTCTCCACATTCTTCACAACCTATCAAAGTGTATCTCCAGAGGCCAGAAGGAATTCCAAACATCATCATCAGTAGCCACTGACACGAAATGTGTAAGGGTGTGTGAATTAGTATATTACATAGTAGTCCAGTCACTAGAAACATCATCGAAACATCTTTAACACTAATCTAGAATGCTACTTTACTTCTGTCGAAAATCTTAGGAGTACAGAAGGAATAATGTGTGTGCCAATGCCAATTTTTCATTGCCTTTTTCCACTGATTGGGTTAATAGGATAAAAGGGACTCAGCGTTCCGCAAGAAGCAAATAAATAAGATTCTAATTATAACTATTCTTGATAGACTGATTAGACATAAATTTTGTTGGCCATTCATGTGTAACAGGCAGGAATGAATGAATCTTCACGGCCTTCCTTCCCTTAATCCTTATTAAAGCCTACTGTTGGAGATGCACTAGCAAATTAGGATCAGCACGGCAGATGCTGTGTCTATCTGCTTGACTAGCAAGACACTGGGAAAGGTTGCAGTTTGGGGTTTTTCACAGATATCTCATATCCGTTCTGAGTACTGTAATCAACACTAACCAAAATATGGGTATTTAAGTTTAAGTTTAAAAATGAGAGAAGACTATCAAGCAAGGTAGTCATAGCTATAATACCGGCTCTTGTCAGCCTGAGGCAGGAGGATCGAGAGTTCTAGGCTCGCTTGGGTTACAAACAAAACAACAAAAAATAATTCCATTCCTCAGTAGCTTAGACACAGTTTCTTTCTTGTGCTCCAAAGCCACAGGTGGGGAGTAGCTCCTGGGATGGGCAGCACAGACCTAACATCTCAACCAGCCTGGAAGAAATTCGGGATGGCTCTACAGTCATGTGATCCTCTAGGTCATTGTGAGCCTCATCTGAGAAAATAATCGGAAAGTACAATAAAGCAGATGTTTATCCACTAGTTGCTTAATCAACCATAGCAGGCTAAGAAGTGAGTTTTAAGCTAGCAAAATGAGAATCAGGCATCCTTCCCTGAGAGTCAAAGGAGAGCAAAGGAGACTGTATACCTCTAAAGAACTCTTTGATATTTGATATCAAAAGCAGAGCCTCAAGGGGTATCTCATGGATCTCTTCAGGGACAGTGTATATGTGTGTGTACCCTCATGCATGTAGATGGCTTGTGTATATATATGTGCATGTGTGCGCATGAGTGTGATTGTGTAAGTACGTTCATGCATGCGTGTGTGTTTTGTGTGTATAAATGCCACTTTCCTTCACAATCTTTTCCTCTCTTATTTCCTGTGAGATTTTTTCCCTTGCAGTTCTCTCAAAAAGTGTCATATTTTTCCTATTTCTGAGCCTGGCCTTGTGATCCTTTCTTCTTTTAACACTTAAGTCAATGAGGTTTATTTTCTCTTTGACCCCTTTTCTTTAAAAATTAACCCATAGAGCACTATGCTCTGATCTTTATCCATTAATTTAAACATTTTTGTATAACCAATTAAATGCCATAACCTCCTAATTCTCTTTGCCAAGAAACTCACTAATAGTAGAAGAAACAGGAAAGTAATAGTCAATTTGAATACCCCCTGGTGTTCTCAGATGTTGGGTAAAAGGATTTCATGGCATCATTGTAGTCGAGAGGTCAGGGCTTCTTCCTTGCAGAACTGTGATCTGAGCCTATGAGAAAAGAGAGGAGAGAGAGAGAGAGAGAGAGAGTAGAGATAGGAGTAGGATAAAAATCCATTTCATAAAAATCAGGTGCTCTGGGCTGGAGAGATGGCCTAGTGGTTAAGAGCGCCGACCGCTCTTGCAGAGGACCCGGGTTCGATCCCCAGCACCCACATGGCGGCCGAGAACCGTCTGAAACTCCAATTCCAGGAGAACTCCAGCTCCAGGGGAATCCGAGACCCTCTTCTGACCTCCGCAGCATTGCGCGACACGGGTGCACAGACCTGCATGCAGACAGTACATTGATACACATATAGAAATAAAAAAAAAAAAAAAAAAAAAAAAATAAAGCTGGGCGTGGTGGCGCACGCCTTTAATCCAGCACTTGGGAGGCAGAGGCAGGGCGGATCTTTTGGAGTTCAAGGCCAGCCTGGTCTACAATGTGAGTTCCAGGACAGCTGGGGCTACAGGGAGACCCTGTCTCGAAAAAGACCAAAAAAAAAAAAAAAAAAAAAAAAAAAAATCAGGTGCTCTACACAGAGGGTTTGTGAGACTATTTCCCATTATTTTAAATGTGAAAACACAAAGTAGTACAGATTAATCACAAATGCTAAAATACACACATATTGCTAAATACATATGCATATGCAGCCTATATAAACAGGGCTTGTTAACATTTCCAATGTTTTTTTTTTTTTCCAATGTTTTCAACACTTCTCAATCACCAATGAATATAGCTTCGGTGCTTTTCAAAATGTTTATATGATTTTAATATTCTACTACTTATTATTTAAAATAAAAGTCAAGGTTCTCCTATGACTAGTTGTATGAAAATGTCATCCTCATAATGGCTAGGGAGATGGCTACTCTTGCAGAGCACCTGTGTTTGGTTCCCAGTAACAAGGGGTCCGACACCCTCTTCTGACCTCCATGTGCATTGTACACACAGGTGCGCTTACACACACACACACACATATACATATATATGTGTGTGTATATGTGTGTGTGTAAAACACTCATATATATAGAATGTTATCTTGAATGTAAGAGGAATATAATTATAAACATTTACATAAATCTCAATATAAAAGTATTGTTTTAAAGACTTTTCTCCTATAAAGTTTAGATATTGAAAACCAAGATTGTTCTTTTTTGGAAAGTATTATTTTATGAGAACTTCTGTGGGGTATATCTAAAATATTGGGTATATTTTAGGAATATATTGCTTGATGTAAAAATGAAGTGAACTGTAAAAATGAAGTATCTGTTATATAGCTTAGAGAACTCTATTTCCACATGGCCATGCACCTCCTCCCTGGCTCTTACATTCTTTCCACAATGGTCTCTGAGCTGGAGAGTATGGATATTACTATCCGTGCTTTGGCCATTTGTGGCCTTTTGTGTTCCTTGTCCTCTGTTGCATGAGGGAGCTTCATTAATGAGAGTTGAGAGATTCATTAGCATCCTCTTGGCCCTTTGTTCTGTGTTATATGGGACTTAGGTATAGAGGCTGCATTGTAGATTCATTGCTTGGGCTTGGGCAATTCACACATAATGTCTGTGTGTGATCAGTTGTGGTACACTGTAATAGTCTCCATCTGTTACAAATCAGTTTCTTTGATGAGTGATGACTGGGATACTTGGCTGGAAATATAAGAACACATATTTTGCACTTAGTAAGAATTTACATTAGTCTAAGGATGTGACAGCCTTGGGATTTCTCTAAGATTTATGACCTCTCCATGCATGTGCATTTGGTTATGTTTACAGTACCAAACATGAGTTTCCTATCACTGAATGGGCTTTAAGTCTTATTAAGCAGCCATTGATTGCTTCCAAGATAAAAATGCCACCAATTTACCAATGTCATATGCTGTGCCAGTCATTGGTATGCTTATTTGTTCTGAAAGCTGGCATTGGGCCATCAATTGCTGTTCGCCCTTAGCAGCTTGCATAGTGCTCTCCAAAGCTTTCAGGGAAACTGCCTTCCACGTCAGTTCCAGACCATTGCTCCTAATGGTCTCTGAAGTATGTCCTATCTTCAGCAATAAGGTCTTACCTTCAAGTTCTAGGAGGAAATCAAGGGCTGTGGCAATAGCCTTTGTAATTTTGGGACTCTCTTGGAGTACCCTGGCTGACAACTCAAAAAAAGGAATTTTCCTGTCTGGCACTGTTCCTTGATATGTAGTCTTCAGCTACACAAGGTCTCAAGTAGAGATGTTGTATGTGTAATTTGTTATTAGGTTGTTAGACTTAGATTTGTATTTCCTGTAATTATTAATGACCACTAACAACTTTCCATATTATTGTTCACTGAAGGTTCTTATGAGGTATTATCATATGTTTTTATGTTTTCCTTTGGTATAATTTTCAAGACTTTGGTTCACTGATTTATTTTCATCAAATTCTATGACATCTAGCATAGGAATTTAAGGATAGAAATTGCTTTTCCCTTTAGTTATCCATCAACCTTAATGTACAATGTTAATATTATCATTCATTTCTAAATGTTATAGCATCATATGTTTCTTTAGCTGTATGAATGAATAATTATATTTGTTTCTGATTTTACTAGGAGATGCCCCCTAAATAATACACTTGGTTCTTTATGTGAGAGTAATGTATTTTCAAGGCAGACAACAAGGATTTGTATCTTAATTCCATTGTCAGTGTGAATGGACCAGTTTGTTTGTTTGTTTGTTTGTTTGTTTGTTTTCCTCTGGCATTAAAACTTCATTTTAAATTGGGGATCATCATCATCATCATCATCATCATCATCATCATCATCATGTCAGATTAGCTCTGAGGATTAAATAAGACACTGGTAAAGCCCCTAAAACCCTGCCTGGACCTGAGGAGGCACTGGGTGTGCTCTCTTGTGTTTTTGAAGAAAACAATTGTACCAAGGAGGAAATACTGCCCTCTGGAGGTTCCTGTTGTCCCCCTAGTCAATGGCATTTTTAGATTGATAGTTCTGCATTTGAATGGAACTTAATCTGCCAGACTTTTCCTTTAGCATAAGATCCTCTAGTCCTGTGAAATGTCCCACTGAGAGGTCATAAAGCCATTTTCCTGATTTTTTAAAATGCTTTTTCCTTTGGCTTTCATGTTTAGGTTTCATCTGAAATTAATCTTTGTGTATTATGAGAGGATACAGGAATCCGGTTTCCTTACCTTTTCATTTACTATTTTTAGGGGGTGTAATGGGCTCTTCCAATCCACTGTTCCCATGTTATGTGAACTTTGCTCTCATCCAAAAGGTAGGTAAGTCTCTGTCCTCTCTCACATATCAAATTTTTGACTATGCCTCCTGGAACTAGAATAAATTGGTCCTAATCAATCTAATATGAATGAAGAGGTGATCCAAAAAGGCCTCACTATGTAGATAGCTACAACCTAACATAGTGTAAAAGCAGGCTGTATCTAAGTTCACAGTGTACTCTTACATTAAACATAAGCAAATCACAGGAGCAGAGCCTTCAGCCAACCCCAGACAGGAGGCCAATTATGCTTTTATTCACAAAACCTAGAGTGAACCAATCAGATAACATTTGCCTGTTATATCCCAACTTTTTGCTTATAAAAAATAGCTTATTCTATTCTATAAAGGAACATTCAGAACCAAGTTTAGTATGAAATTCTGCTTTATTCCAGAATCATCTCACTTAAGTAAACTTTGTTTAATTGAAGGGATCTTGACATTTTACATAGCCTTTTCTGTGTTTCCTTCACTGACTCACTGGATCCTCTGCACGCTTCCAAATGCTGTGCCATTTCATTTCCACGTCATTTTGTGTGTGCTTGTTTTCATAATGGGCAATGTCTTAGCAATAGCTCTCTCCATCTTGTTCTGTTTATTGACTAGTAGCTTGAATATTTTGAATTACATTTTAAATATCTAGTATATTTTAATAACTATTTTACATAATCTCTTCTTCCATTTTTAATACTCTTAAGTAGCAAAATATATTTTATGTATTTTAGAATTTTTACTCCAACTCCATGTGATATTTTATTGAAGTTTGGTGCATTTCATACAACATTTCCCAATCAAATTTATACCTATTCCCCTCTCCCTTGCCCCCCACCCCGCCAGAGCTCATGCATTCTGCCATACATGTCTTGCATCTTTTTCTCAGTCTTTTTTTTTTTTTTTAATTTCTTGATGCATAAGTTTACTGTTTTTGGCAGTTTACTGTTTCAGTCAGTTCTTTGACCCAGTCTTTTTGTTGTTGATGTTGTTCCTTCCAATTGATATCACTCCAAAATATGCATATATACACACCACACATATACTAAAATTATAATGTCTAAAAACAAAGTAGAAGTTAATTCCAAAATATGTTTAGGGATTCACATTTTGACAGTAGAGTTGTATGCAGGTAAAGAAAAAATATTACTTCACATTCCTACATTATATAGCAAGTTGATGAGTAACATCAGGTATTATATTTACTAAAAAAAGAGAGAGAAAAAAAATTATTCAGTTTGCCTTACAGGGAGACCATACATCATCTGTTTCTTTGGGACTGTGTTACCTCATAGCATAATGGCTTCTAGCTCCATCCATTTACTTGCAAAGTTCATGATGTCATCTTTCTTTACTGCTGCATAGAACTCCATTGTGTAGGTGTACCACGTTTTCTTTATCCACTTGTAGGTTGAGGGACACTTGGGTTGCTTCCAGATCTTCACTATTGTGAAGAAAGCTGCAATAAATATAGAAGTGCGTGTATCTTTGCAATAGGATGAGTCTTGTGGGTATATACCCAGGAGAGGTATGACTGGGTCAGGTAGTGTGCTCATTTTGAGTCTTTTAAGGGTTCTCCACACTGCTTTCTATAGGGGTTGTATGAGTTTGCATTCCCACCAGCATTTGGTATCTTTTGTTTTCTTGATTCTAGTAAATCTTACCAGAGTAAGATGAAATCTTAAAGCGGTTTTAATTTGCATTTCCTTAATTATTAGTGACGTTGGACACGTTTTTTTTTTGTTTTTTTTTTTTTTTTTTTTTTTTTTTTTTGTTTTGAAAAAAACAAAAAAAAAAAAAAAAAGATGTTTCTCAGTCATCTTCACTTCTGCATTTGTGAAGTCTCTGTTCAGCTGTTTACTCCATCTTTTGAGTGGGTCATTTGTTTCCTTGATCCTTTGCTTTTTTAGTACTTTATGTACTCTAGATCTTAATGCTCTGTCAGATGTACCGCTGGTGAAGGCTTCCTCCCACTCTGTGAGCTTTCTCTTTATTTCTTTGGTTGTTTCTTTCAATGTACAGAATCTCTTGAGTTTAATAAGATCCCATTTGTCAATTACTGACCTTATTTTTTGTGCAGCTGCTGTCTGACTTAGAAAGTCTTTTCCTGTGCCTATGTCTTGTAGGTTACTGCCAATCTTTTCTTCACTGTGGGGGTTTATTTTGCTTGTCTTCTTCCAGTGCCTTTGCTTTCTTGTTATTGGCTATGAAGGGCTGGCTGTTCTAGGTTTCAGGTTTTCACTTTTTGTTATATATTGGAAGGACCAACAAAGGACCAACTCCTACCCTTCTGATCTAGAGCTTCTCCAGGAATCCAGAAAAGTAAGAATCAGATCTGTTTGAACTTCAAAGCATGTGATATGGGTCTACCAGTTACCCCAGTGCAGCCGGTGGCCCACCTGCCTCCACTTGCCTGCCTAGGCCAAGCCACTGTCCTGGGTGCTCCACTGGGTGGTCTCAGAGTTTCACCTCGTTCAGCTTGTCTGTGCTGCCTTTTCTGGACCTGGTTACTCAGGTGAGTGGACCGGGAGCTCCGGTTGATTCAGCTTACCTGTTTGGACCTGTCTAGGCTGGGCTACTCTGTTGGATCTGTCGGGAGTAGAAGCTAGAGCCACTGGGTGTTGTGTCAGATCCTCTGGGAACAGAACCAGGTTCACTGGGAGCCAGCCCCAAGCTTGCAGCTGGGATGCCACTCTTCCCACCAGACAGGTGGCTTGGCTCTGCTCTCCCAGTGCTCACCTGGGCCACTGCTGTCCCACTCCGGATGATTTTTACCCAAACTATTATTTTAAGTTAATGCTTGCAGTTCAGTTTTCTTATCTTAAAGCAGCTTATGTCTGTAATCATTTAAATCATTTTCATTCTTTTGAACACGTTTTGTGATTTTTTTTCTCACAGAAATCATAGATATCTTTTGCGATAATTTTCAGTGCCAAAATAAATGTTTCTACTTTAAGTAATATTATTTGAAATTACACTTGTAACACTTTCAAGAGTAAACAATGTATCTGAGAACATTGTTGCATCTTTTATTATACTCTGTATGTGAACAATAATTACCAATCTTTTTTAACCAGTTGTCACATATTATTTATTCATTTATTTCCCTTTTTTGTGCTTTGTTTTCCTGGATACAACTTTTAAGAGGATGTTAGAAATGTTGAGATTCAGCCTCTTATTTTAACTGAAACTTTAATGGATTTTGGGGGGCAGGATTTGTTTCTTGTTAATAAAATGCTTGCTAAAAATATGATGTGGACTGTGTTGTAATTACCCCTCATCAAGATAACAAAATCTACCAGGTGTGGTGGCACACATCTTTAATCCCAGCACTTGGGAGGCAGAGGCAGGTGGATCTCTGTGAGTTCAAGGCCAGCCTGGTGTACGAAGTGAAGTTTTCCAGAACATCTGGGGATACGGGGGCACACTGTCTCAAAAAAAAAAAAAAAAGATAGCAAAATCTATTATTTAATCATGAATTTTTTAAATGTTTTTTAAAATTGTATTTGTTTATGAATTAAGAAATGCAATTTTCTCCTTTAATATGATCATGCACCCATAGTATAAAACTTTCTAATATTATACTCAGTAATAGAAAGCACATATAATCCCATTTGTGTATAATCAAGTGATTTGAATAGACAATTCTTAAAAGAAGACATTAAAATAGTTAAACAATATGTGAAGAAAATGGCCAACGTCTGTGGTCCTCAGATGTATGAATCAAAACCTTATGGAGACATCATCTCACCCCAATAAGAATGAATACTGTAAAAAGGATGAAAAGTAACAAATACTGACAAAGATGCAGAGGAGGTGGATGTCTCATAGACTGCTGCTAGGAATGTAAATTAATAAGAACACTGTGGAAAAGAGCATGGAGTCTCCTCAAAAAAACAAAAATGCTGCACCAATCTGTCCTCAGTTACACCAAGTGCACAAGCAAAGGGAATGAGATCATTATATCAAAGGTGTGTAACCTTGAGATGTGAAGAAAGAATCAGCATTTGAATGATGAAACCTTTCCATCCTCTTGGCTAACACACTGTAATTGGTGGCAATGACTTCCACCCATATATAGGCCATTTTAGGAAGAGTCGAGAAAACTTTTCTTTTATGTTGCACATAAACATTAACTGTTCATGGAAAGTGGTTTACAAGGTTGGAGGTGTGGCTTAGTGTTTGAGTGCTCGCTTAGCATACACAGGCCGTGGCCTTGGGTCTTCCGGACACTACGAATACATTTTTATAACTGTTTCGTGAAACAAAAAGAAAGGAAAGAAGAGAGTAATGGAGTAAAGAAGGGGGAGGGAGGGAGACAGCATGGGAGGGAGTAATAACAATTAATAAAAAGAAAACATTGGGGGGCTGGAGAGATGGCCTAGCGGTTAAGAGCGCCGACCGCTCTTGCAGAGGACCCGGGTTCGATCCCCAGCACCCACATGGCAGCTAAAGAAAACATTGGGGCTGGGCGTGGTGGCACACGCCTTTAATCCCAGCACTTGGGAGGCTGAGGCAAATGGATCTCTGTGAGTTGAAGGCCAGCCTGGTCTACATAGCGAGTTCCAGGCCAGCTGGGACTAAAGCCCCCTGTCCCCGCCAAAAGAAAAAAGAAAGAAAAGAAAAGAAAACATCAAAATGATGTATAAAGAAGATTATGTGAATATCCTTTCTGAATTGAAGGGATCAAGAGTAATATCAATGTTTTCAACTATAGGCGACTACAGATAACACACTCTGGAAGCAGAACATTTATAGGAGGACAGGTGACTTTCCCATTATGTGAAGGATCAATTATCTCTTAGCTGAATAATGTGAGAAACAAATTAGAGAAGAAAATTCTGTGTAGATTCCAAGTTTCATGGCATTGCAATTCAACTCAAGAATTGTGGATTTTCCTCCTCTCATCGAAATCTTTATAATTAAGCAACAATTTCCAGCCCACTTTTTTCTTCACTTTGTTCTATTGGATAATTTAAAAATCTGCCTGCTGTTGCTTCAGGAAGTAAAATTCTCAGACTGGTTAAGATCTAAGAAATCTACGAAGTTTAATTAGGAAAAAAATGAACAATAAAGTTTTATTCCCCTGCTAAATTTTAGTGGTTGATGTGCAGCTTTATTTTCTATAGCTTTACTTCTTTGCAATCCAAAAAGACTTGAAAATTCTCAACAGAGGAACATATTTTTACTTTGTGCAGATTACGTGGGAGACATAAAATAAAAACATTACATCCTCTGTTTATTCTGCTTAACGCTAAGGATTAATTTTAAGCAGTTGTTCTCAATCTTTATTTTCAACATTTTATTGTGTCCATTCTGGTAGATTCCTTTGCTTTTTTTTCTGAATTTGCGGATTGTCTCCAGGCCTATTGGAGAGAATCCTAATGAACAGAATGGAATTTATTCAAGTTTCCTCCAGTAAGTTTCATAGTAGAGGACACATAGTATAAAGCAGAATGACTTGGAAAATGAAGAAGTAAGGTGGAAATTGAATAAAATTCCCCCTCCACTAACCAGTGTATACAGGATTGCCAAGAAAGAAATTTCTTGGTGGTACAGATTTAATATATCTTCATTTTTAACCATATTTTACACCTTAAAACATATGGTCCTTTTTTATTATATGTAATGGTATCTTTCAAGTTGTTAAAAGCTCTAATAAGTTAGAAAATACCCCCCTCCAATTTGACAGATGAGAGCAAAGTTTTAAAGGGATAGCGTATAATAAAGTGTATTATGCCAACCCACCATCTTTCTACCATTTTTGGCCTCTGGGTTTCTTTGTTCAGAAGACAGGATTTCTCCACGTGGTCCTCTCACTCTATGCTTCATTTCTCCGGGGAGAATCATACTGGGGATGTAGATGTCCAGGTATCAGGAAATGATCACTTTTTTGTCAACTGCAGTCTGTTATGGGAAGAAACTTTTGCAAATAATGATGAACCTGAGAGACTCATAACCACCAGTGAAGGCCCTGAGAACAAGTGACTGCTGCTGTGGGCACAGTGGCCTAGTGCTTAGCCTTAGATATACAAGGACGTTTTCTCCTTCAAAGCTCAAGAACCATTGCAGAAAAGGGGGCAGGAAGAATGTAAAAGTCAGATGAAAGGGTAACATATTGTATAGCAATTTCCTCCAAGATAAAATCCTCCATCTTGGAGAGAGGCTAGGTAAAAAACAAGTGTCTAAAAGGACGTGAACTACAGGACGTCTGAAAGGAGGTGAAAAGTTCCATTTTGTAGGGAAGTTCCTTAAGCTCAGAAAGTAAAGACCTGAATAGCATCAGGGAGTCCCTAAAATGAAGCAGGTTCATTAGGTCCCTCCTCCCCAAGACTGCTGAGAGTCACTCTCTGATAAGCTGAGCTGGCTAGACCAACTGAGTTAACCAGCAAAGGACACCCTTCAACCTGCTAAGCTGCCCGTGCCTTGTGCAGTTTACTCCATGTGTCCTGCTTTCATGAGCTGTAATGCGTGCTGGAGGGGACTTCAGTGATGTCGCTGTCTTTGAGCCATTTCTGTCTCTGGAAGCAGCCCCTTACCTATAACTCCACAAGTAACCCCAACCAAACTCATTGGTTGACACTGGAAACAGAGCAGCAGAAGTGAAAAAAAATGCTGGCTGAGAGGTTCATCCTCCACTAGTAATCTGTAGATCCAGGAATGACAGGCCATGGCTCAGTCCAAATCTGAAGGCTTATGCAGTGGGGGAGCCCAGAGAGGGTGAGATGTCCCTGTCCAAGCAAAGCAGGGAAGACTCCTGCTGTCTCTACTTTTTGTTGTACTCTGTCCTTCAATAGACTGGCTATGCCTATCCACACTTACTCAAAGGATAATCTCATCTGGAAAATCCCTTAGAGACAGGCCAGGAGCTCTGCTTGCCTAGAAAAATTAGTGCAGAATCGCAAGAGAGAACGTAGGATTCTTGTTGAATGGCATCTCACATTGTTTCTCTTCTAGCAAGAATTTCTGAAACGCATAGGAGGAGCTAAGCTGGAGGAAACACAGAAGGTGAGATGTCCTCTGGATGAATGGGGAATGGCTTCAATTTGACAGTAAATTGAAATTTGACAGTAAATTGGGTTCTAAATTGTCTCAAGATTAAATATAATCTTCTGTCCTTAAATGAAATATCTTATATCTTACAAAAATGCATTAGACTTCAATGAGAAACAATAGTTACAACTGAAACAGGGTGATGTCTAAAAAAGAAATCACAATAATAGAAACATTGTTCACACTAGCAATTTTTTAAAGGATTTATTATTTCATGTGTATGAATGTTTTGTCTGCATGTGTGCATGTCCATCCTTCTGTGCAGTACCCACAGAGGACAAAGGAAGGCATCAGATCTGCTGGAACTCAAGTGATGGACAATTGTTAGCCACCATGTGGGTGCTGGGAACTGAACCCAGGTCTTCTGCAAGAACAGCCAGTGCTCATAACCAGAGAACCATTTCCAGTTAGGCAAACTAACAACTTTAAAATTCATTATCCCTTATCTCCAACTAAGCAATAAAATCATGCTGGGAAGAGAAATGAAAATTATTTTTGGCAGAGTCGGAGAAATCTAATGGAGTAGATGGTTGTTGAGTAAGATGCTAAGTGGTGATCTCAGCTTTTCAAAATAGCAAAATGGAAATGGGAATAATGAGAAGAGGGACAACTGTACAAAGCACAGTGCATTTGATAAAAGCATGAGACAACCTTCTTACATGTTTCTTTGTGGATAAGAGACAGAATTTCTTTGATAGTTTTTTCTCGGAAAGGGACAGATGGCTCAGGGGAGTGTGTGTGTGTGTGTGTGTGTGTGTGTGTGTGTGTGCATGTGTGTCTGTTGAAGACAAGCTGTTTTGAAGAGATTAGGAAGCTGAGGAGGTTAAGGGAAGAGGATGGGAGTGACTATGAGGAAAGCACAATGACATGTATGTCTGAAAGTATCATGATGAAATCTGATATTTTGGACCCTAACAAAAAAAAATCAACAAAAGAAGAAAATGTATGTTTTTTGAAGATGAGCTAATATCTCATCATTGTTTTAACTTATGCTCTATAAGACTTCTTACCCACTACCATGCATTGTTATTTGCTCAGTATTTTCAGATTGCTGTATTTCTACTGCTCATTAGGAGAGTCATTTTATTTCCTCTTCTCCTCAATTACATATTAAAATTTAAAGAAAGATAAAAGCACCATAAAGTATAAGACAGAGCCAAAGAACTTACACATTTAGTACTCAGTTACAAGAATAGCCGCTCATATACTATACACCAAATTACAGTTTTATGCAGTTGTAAACGAGGAAAAAAACATAGCAGGAACATCAGTGATTATCATACCTAAACACCTCTATCTCTATTCTTAGACAATAATCTTATTGAAATAATTCGAAAGGATGATAAAATGTGTGACTGGAATTATTGATTGGATATTAATTTAGATGTGTGAAAATATTTGGAAAAATCTAAACCTGTGACAACAATTAGACATTTGTGACATCTGATCAATAGTGACTATAAAGGTAAATGAGAATACGAGCCTGTTTAGGACTTGTAACAGGACTGTGAAAAAAAAAAAAAAGATCTGGAGACAATTGTGTGTACAGTAACATATTGGAACTTTGTAGTCTGCCTTAGGCAGAGGAATACTGACTTAATGCTCCAGCCGCAGGACAGGACACTCAATTGTCTTGTGTTCATTTCCTCCTGCTTTTCATATGCCACAGTGTCCCATCTCGTGGTGAGTTCTCTAGTCTCCAAGTTTTCACATATGCTGCCTCTGACTTTAGACACACACTGGGCAAGCACTGGAACTAATGTGTCATGCTCTCTGCTTGAAAGTAGACCAACAACCACTTTTTTCTACAAATGGCCTGATTGCTCATGAGACAATGTTGTCACTTGGCACAGAAAGGCAAGTCCGGGGTGTTTAATCTGACTGATACCTTGTGGAGCAGTGCACAAGCCCAGCTGCCTGGTTAGCTGGGAACTTTGCTGTAGGCATACTGTGTAACTATCTCATAGCACAGCTGACGGCTTGGCTCCCTGCTTGAATCCTCCAGCAGCAGTATGGCGAGGCCAGTATGATAATCTGACTGTGAGGGCAGAACCCTGATTGCTTAAGAATCACTCAGCCTGTGAAAAGCCATATTGTTGTGAAGCTTCCTTTTCCCTTCCTCTTCAAAATCACTTGAGCTGATCACAGCCAGCCCAGAACGAAAGCACTCTGTGTTCATTTTAGGCACCGCTCCCAGGAGCGTAGTATTGTCATCAGAGATCCCCTTGATGACTGAAAGCAGAAATACAGGACCAGGGATGGATTCTCAGCTCTCAACAAGTCAATCAGGGAGCCCCACGGAGAAAAATAGGTTTTCTTTGGTTGAAAGCAGATAATACTCTGAATTTCCCTCCATATAACAAAAAGCATGAACAGACTGAAAGGAAAGGATTCTGAGAAGTGGTGTAATCTCCCCCACAAAGGGAGTTCCCGGAGGAAAGGAAGCAGGGTCACCTGCAGGGATTCGGACATGCACTGCCCACCGAAGCTGGTCAGCTCTTCCCAATGGACTCCACAATTCCCTCACCTTCATTTCAATCTTTGACCACTTCACTTAGGGACTGAAAGGGACCCAGTAGAAACCACAGATAACTGAAACAGCCCCCTGCTTTCTAAATGAAATTCTCATGGACAAGAGAAGGACTCTGGCGTTGCCACCTCCCTCTGCTACCTGTTTGGAAACTGGCCAGGCACATAAGTTCTTAATATTTGTTGAAAAACTTTGTTCTTGGCCCTATCCTCCCACAATAATATATAATGTATCAGCAGGAATGAAGAAGATAGGAACCTTCTCCTGTTGGAAGTTACTTAAGAGTGAGTGAACTTGGGGGAGAGGCCGAGATCAAAAGGTCAAAAGAGAACTGGGAGCACTAAAAGGGAGAAACAGGAAGGAAGAATACAGAGAACTCTTTTCCTCCTTGGTATGAGATCGTAGAAGTGAACTCTGGGGAGACACGTGTATCTCCTCCTTCTCTGTAAACGTAGACAGGAAGAAGTCACGTAGCCAGACTGATGGGGCAGGAGTGAGGGAAGAAGGTAACAAGGGAGAAGAAAGAGAGGGAGGAGGGGTAAAGAGACAGCAGAGGGAAGGCAGAAGGGAGGGGTGGAGGGGGAAGGAAGGAGGAAGGGAAAGGCAGGAACGGAACGCAGTGGATGGAAGGGGGAGGGAAGGAGGGAGGGAAAGGCAGGAACGGAACGCAGTGGATGGAAGGGGAGGGAAGGAGGGAGGGAAAGGCAGGAACGGAACGCAGTGGATGGAAGGGGAGGGAAGGAGGGAGGGAGGCAGCTAGGGAGGGAGAGCAACAGAGAGATTTTCCCCTATAAAGCACAATATGAGTCGACCTTTTATACCCAGATTTGCCCACAAATTTGACTTGTACTCTGACCTTCACCTGGACAGAGATATCCTAACCTTGTTTCTTCTTCTATTTGTGACAGTTTTGGTTCATCAGGGTCTAATGAAACACATTTCTACTTTACCAAGGTCTTAAGTCACAGTAAGCTCTGATGATTGAAGGGAATAATTTGGAATGACCTATTACTCACGCTGTATGAGTCAACGAGCATATATTTCATTAGTATCTATGAAGTGAGCATACATTTCCTCCTTTTGCAGGCATTTTCTAAGGAAGATTTTCTCTTATACTGGATTCTTGTCCCATTCCTGTGCCAGATTTAATTAAATTATTGCATCAACACTTTGTATCCCTGCCAAGAAGCCCTGAGGCCAGTAGCAATATTTTTAATAAATCAAAAGGATCAAATCAAATAAATAAATGATTTAGGTAGCAAAGGGCAGAAAAGTTCCAGATGAAACTCAAAAAGGTTCTTGGCTCAGCTTAAATTGAAAACTGCATCGTCAGCAGATTCCTGGAGGCTTTCAGGTTATGAGACAAGGTTTTTACATTGCACTAATTATGGCTGGAGTCGGAGAAACATGAAACAGAATAAAGAAAAAGCAGAAGTGGCGACGGGCAAGTTGGCCATCGCTGTCCCTCTCAAAAGGAACATTTTTCATGACAGAACGTCTGAGCAGCAGCTCTTCCTCATGGGCTTGCCACCATGAACGGTGTAGAGAACTCTATTCCTGTCTCTCTGTCTCTCTTTATATTTGTGTTTTCTTTTCTTTTCTTTTCCCTTTCCCATAGTTATTCTTTGTGCCCCAGATAGGAAAAATGCACCCCTCCCATGGACAAGGGTGCAATCATGGCCTTTTGATTCTTCTAAATGCATTTCTGTGTTCTTACAACATTTTAAAAATTGTTCTTAATTTACCAGCAACACACACACACACACACACACACACACACACACATGCACACACACGCCATTGTTTAGAGACTCCAGACACTCATTCCAACATGTTTTTCTCATGAATTTGTTAAGCATCCAGCATGGATTTGCTTTTAGAACTATAAAGCAACCCCAGCAGAGCAGGTCCAATATCAAGTGTTGCCTGCTACAAAGTCTTACCATCTCTTCTGACTTAATCAGATGCCGAATGAAGAAGATAGGCTTATATTCTTGCTTCTTTTACTGATACGAAATTATTAGATTCTAAAAATGGAGGCCGCAAGATGGCTCTTGAGATAAAGGCACGTGTTGTCAAGCCTGACAGTGTGAGTTTGGTCCCCTGAACACACAAGATGAAAGAAGAAAGTTAACTCCCCCAACTTGTCCTCTCACCTCTATAAATACATGATGATATGTTTGCATACTCACCCACAAACACACCCACCTATCCACCCAGCCCCCCCCCACTATAAATAGACAAATAAATGCAGCACAATGTTTTTATAGGGGGGATATGAGGAGAAAAAATATTAAATCTCTAAAAAAATAAGATGAGACTATCTTTGGGCAACTAAGAATATCATTTTTTGGACTTGGCCACCAAAAGCATTTCTTTATTCCTCAGTAAATACCATAAAAACAAATCAGAGCCAGGCGTGGTGGCACACGACTTTAATCCTAGTAACTCAGGAGACAGAGGCAGGTGGATCTTTATGAATTCAAGGCCAGCTTGGTCTACAGAGTGAGTTCCAGGACAGCTGGGACTACAGGGAGACCCTGTCTCTGAAAGACTGAAAAAAAATCAGAATTAGACAGGAAAACATCAGTCAACTTCTAAGTTTCAACATTGAGCTAGACTATGGAATGCTCAACAGTGAAGTGTCAGAGTCACAGTGAAGTGTCAAAGTCATTGGGAGGCACACTGCTATTGTTGGGATTATGTGATGTCCACAGGTGGTCTACAGAGGGCCAAAGAAAGATTGCACACATTAGACGTAAATACATGCAAACTCAATGGCCACAGTGAGGGTGCAGGAGGAGGAAAACTGAGGATTCTGTAGCATCACCTGTTAGGTGCCCTGTGCTTTATAACTTTACCAATATTATCTGGGGCTGTTTAGGAATGCATACATAGCCCACAACTGGATTTCGCTGACTTTTATCTGGATAGATCAAACAAGGATATGCAGACAGTTATTCCATAGAAGCATAGGTTTCAATCGACATGTTTTTCATATCTATCTCAGCCTTTGGTACCAATTAAACCTACCTAGACAGTTTTTCTCCATAAATATGTAATTAGCAAATGAACTGAACAGAAAATTAATATGTCAGGACCCTATACAAGACCCAGGAATAAGGCCTGAACACTGGTGGTTAAAGTTGATAAGGTGATTTTAGTGAACTGCTAGAACTGCAGATTCTTGTGTTAAGTAATTAGAATCAAATCTTATTTAAATTATTCCCTTTTCCGGGGCTGGAGAGATGGCCTAGTGGTTAAGAGAACAGACTACTCTTGCAAAGGACCTGGGTTCGATCCCCAGCACCCACATGGCGGCTGAGAACCGTCTGTAACTCCAATTCCAAGAGAACTGCAGTTCCAGGGGAATGCAAGACCCTCTTCTGACCTCTGCGGCATTGCATGACACGGGTGCACAAACCTACATGCAGACAGTACACTCATACACATACAAAAATAAATAAAAAATTTAAAAAAAATTATTCCCTTTTCCCTGGAACTTGTGAGTTTGTTTCTCCTGTCTACTTTTGCTGACACAAAATAAACCATCTTACCCACCTGCCAATTAATAGGAAGATATTGTTCATTTTTTCTTACAATACAATAGACTGTTCCTTACCTTAAAGCCTTTTATTGCCGTTGGGATGATGACTGTGACCCCACCAATATTCCTCAAGCCTGCCTAACTGCTACACCATTGTAAGTTGCTTACCCATGACACAAAAGGCTTGAGATCCACAGAAGTTATTCCTATAAGTATTCGTAGCTTTCAATTGTCACAAAATACCTGACATAAACACCTTAAGAAGAGAAAAGGTTCATTTGGCTCATGATTTCAAGGGTTTGGCCCATGGTTGCCTGTAGCAGTACCATGCATCAACACGATGGCATGGGGGGTACAAAGCAGGGGATCCCTTGATAGTGGGGACACAGACAGGAGAAAGGGCCAGGGTCGCCATATCCCCTTCAAGGACATGCCATGGTGACACCACCTCCTTCTCTTGGCCCCGTCTGCTGAAGTCTGCGCCCCCCCCTCCAGTACAGCACAAACTGACCACTGCACCTTTAACACTTGGTTCTTTGGGGCCCATTCCGGTTAAAAGCTACAGCACAGTCCAATTTCCTTTCTAACTTGAATGATGTCATCTACTCCATGGCTCTATCTCAGGGGTGCTGATAACAGATAGGTTCAAACTTCTTTTTCTCAGCACGAGCAGATCTATCCAGTCATCTATTTGCTGTCTCTACTTGGCTACACCTGTCCTAAGTTCACTCTACCCAACTCCGACTTTTGGAGCTTCTTGCTAAAAGATATTCCTCTGAATTTTCCCCCTCAGGGGTTTGTTCTCCTTTGTCTGACTCGTTCTCACAGTGCTCTGCATCCAGTTCAGGAGCCACTCGTCTACATTTGACTTCCCACATGCGCTCGAATCTCCCACTCATTTCTCTCTGTCCGCAGGTTCTATGACAAACACTCATATTGCTGCTCATTGATTTTTCCTTATTAAATTTAAAATACAGTAGAACCACTCATGTGGTCTGCAGGGCTTCATGTCCTCTGCCCCCTACCGAGGTATTTGTCCGCCTCAGTCACTTCCCTCTCCTCCCTCATCATCTCTCCAGGTTTTTGTTTCTTTACACTATGAGGATCTGTGTCTGGCTTTCAATCCTAGCACAGAAGCATTTGCACAACTCACTAGGATTGTTTTTCCCAATCAGCTTATCCACTTCTCCCTTAGAAGGTTTTGAACAACTTGGTTGCCTTCTTCTAGTGTTTTCTTTCCTTTCACCCCACTGCTAAGGGACTGGAAGGTGATGATAAGAGTGGACATGTGTTGGTTTTTGAACAAATAAACTTGCTTGCATATATTCACCCTTTAGCTGACTTTTGAATTTCCTGCACAGTTTCCTAGGTGATCTTTTACACATCTATATATTTGTTTTTTTCTTCACAAACACACTGACATCAATACAGAGGATATATACCTAGAAATCTTATTGTTAGATCATTAGAGAATACACACCTTCACATTTTCTAGATAAATACTAAATTGTTTTTCAACTCATCATTCTAATTTACATTCCCACCTGGAAAGAGCAATGTTTAGTTTTACAGGTTCTCATCAATCCTTAATAACTGTCAAATTTCCGCATTTTCCTCTCCCTTAGGTATAAAATTGTATCTGAACATAGTCCTAGCTTTATTTCCCTGATTTCTAGTAAGGATAAACATTTTTCATATGCTTACCAGACATTATATTCCTTCTTCTGTGTAGTATCTATTCACATACAAGCTGCTTCATTTTTACTAACTGAAGACATTTACATTTTTCTGTTTATCAACTCTTTAGTTATGAGTATGCAATTTTCCTCTAAACTTTGGTATTTCCCTTCACATTTTAATTATTTTTAGTTTTTCTGAAGAAAAGTAATTTAATTTTAGTCACTATTTGCCATGTTGACTTTTTTATTTTTGCATTTATGTCTTTATTCATTAATTCATTTGTTCGTTCATTTGTCCATTTGTTTTGTGTGTGTATAAATGAATGTCACTGCACAAGTGCGAAAATCAGAGGACAACTTATAAGAGTCACTCTCTCTGTCAGTGGGAGATCTTGTCAGGGGTGGTGGAAAATGCTCTTAGTTTATGAGCCATCTGAATAGTTAAAAAAAATTATAAGCTGAAGATACTAAAACCTATGATATATTTGGCATGCATATGTGCATATTTTGGAGTGATGCATATTGGAAGGAATAACAACAACAACAACAGAAAGACTGTGTCAGAGAACTGACTGAAACGGTGAACTTCTGCTCAAAACAGTAAACTTCTGCATTGATAATTTGAGAGAGACTGAGAAAAAAATGAAAAACATGTTTGGCAGAATGCATGAGCTCTAGTGGGGTGGGGGGCATGGAGGGGTAACGGGTCTATATTCAACTTGCAATTTTGTATGAAATGCACAGGGCATCAATAAAAAATTGGCTTTGGGGAAAAAATTTAAAAAGAAACTATTACTTTGCATCAAAAATTAATTAATTAATTAATTATGCCATAGTGATCAATTTGTTACAATTTTTCAGCTCCATTCTCTTTTGAGTATTTTAGTCTTCGGGTGTCACATCAAAATCTTTAGTGTTCCTGGAAGTGATTTTTACATAAGGCGGGAAACAGAAATCCATTATTTTTCCATGTAAATAACCAGTTTTACAAGATCAAGATCTTTCCTTCTGCCTTTGATCTCAAAGGCTAATTTTCTATAAATCTTGTAGCAAATATGGATCAGTTTGGGTCTATAGTCACATTGCTCACTTGCCTAGGCCTAAAATTCTGTTTTTCTCAAATGCTTTTCTGTAGTATTAATACCTGATCGAGACCCAGCTCCCTGTTCCTTCAAAAGACTCTTTCCTAAGGATGTATGGTACCATCTGATGTTACCACATTCATTGTCATGTACAAAGTTAGTGCTCCAGAACCACACCATCCAGTGACAAAAGAAGTCACACTGAAAAAAGTACCTCGAATGGTTTAAGTGAGTTACAGATGATTGTTAGCCACTCTGTGAGTGTTAGGAACTGAACACAGGTCCAGGTCCTCTGCAAGAAGGGCAAATGCTCTTAACCTCCTGAGCCATGTCTCCAGCCCAAGAGTCTGGCTTTGGTTGGACTTGTCCTTAGTCTGTAGATCAACTTAAGCAAACTTGTTTTATGATATCGAGTTATGTATGATGGTGAGTTCCAGCCCATTAACACTAGACAGCACACATTTTGTTCAGTTGCAGTAGAATGTTCTTAAAATGTTTTATAATTTCCCCATAAAAGTCTTGCATATCTATGTTAGATTTATTCTAGTTGACATTTTGAAACTACTTAAATAGTGTTTTAATGAAATTTTCTGTTTTTTATTGAAGTAAGAATGCAAATGAATAGCTTTTTTAATTTATGTGTGTGTGTATGTGTGTACCCATGGGCTGCCAACCATGGGTACAGGGCTGGGTGGCAACCTGCAAGCACAGCCCCTGAAAAGAAAGATGTGCTGGGGCATGATACACTACCAATGAACCTCCACATGCACCCACTGCCTAATCAGGAGCTAGGTGGCAAACGGAGGTGTGGGGTGCAAGGTGTGTTAGATTTTTAACCCAAGGATGTACACATGTACAAGAACAGCACAAGGCTTCATACTTGGCAATAACACACACACACACACACACACACACACACACACATGCATGCACACACACACCACCATGTGATCCATTTCTGTCTTTGAGCAAAGGTGAAAGCTGGTTTTCTTCAATACTGATGTTCCTCTGGTGAGAAATCCAAGCTACCAAGTAACCGTTGCCTCTATTTTCTGCAGAGAATCCAAAAATTGCTTTAATCTTAAACATAGGTATAAACGAGTGGACAGAGCAATAGAGACAGGAAAACAGTAGGAACCAGCATAACTGAGATTGTGACCCCTCCCATGATCCTGGAACTCTACCTACCTTCCCTGAAGCTGAAGCTGGAGTCCCTTCTGGTGAACCAGGAGCTGTGGTTGTGTTATAGAACACCCCCTCCAAGGGTCAAGAGTCCAGCCACCAAGTTAGGCGAAAGAGAGTGAGTTTATTCATCCCGTGGGCTGACACCCCAAGTAAATGACTTCCTTTTGGCAGACCTGGGCCTTTTTCTTTGAGTCTTTGACTTCTGCCTCTTGTAGGTCATCAATGTCCTGCAGAATGGTGCACCCAGCCGGGCAGCAGTTTCTAAGTCCTTGGCTAGTGCTTCCCCAAAATGGTGTGTGTGTGTGGGGGGGGGGTGTCTTGAACCCTTGGGGCAAGCAAGTCTATGTCATTTGCCTTTTTTTTAATTATTTTAAAATTTATTTATTTATGTATTTTTTTAATCAAATCTAGAACCGTGTCCCCCACCCTATCCCCCCACCCCACCAGAGCTCATGCATTCTGCCAAACATGTCCTTCATCTCTTTCTCAGTCTTTCTCAGTATTCTCCATGTGGAAGTTGACTGTTTGGGGCAGAAGGTCCCTGTTTCAGTCAGTTCTTTGAAGCAGTCCTTTCTGTTGTTGTTGTTGTTTCCAATATGCATCACTCCCAACTGCTTGGACAAAAGCTCAAGGGGCCATGCACAAGAAATACTTACAACTAGGTAATTGGCACTAGCATCCACAGATGAGAGATACCATTCGTCGTTTGTTTTTCTGAGACTCTGTTACTTCACACAACATGATGTAGCTCCAGCCATTTTCCTGCAACACTCATGAGGTCATCTTTCTTTACTGCTGCATAGAACTTCATTGTGTAGATGTACCACATTTTCTCTATCCACTCATCAGTTGAGAAAAAAGAAAACAAATGACCCACTCAATAGATGGAGCAAAGACCTGAACAGAGACTTCACAAGTGAGGAATTAGAGATGGCTGAGAAACACCTTAAGAAGTGTTCAACATCACTAATCATTAAGGAAATGTAAATCAAAACCACTTTAAGATATCATCTTACTCCAATAAGACTGGCTAGGATCAAGAAAACAAATGATACCAAATACTGGAGAGGTTGTGGGGAAAGGGGAACACTCATCCACTGCTGGTGGGAATGTAAACTCATACAGCCACTATGGAAAGCAGTGTGGAACCCTTGGAAGTCTTGGAATGAACTCACCACCCGACCCAGCCATACCACTCCTAGGCATGTACCCTCAAGACTCACCCCACCGCAGAGATACATGCACAGCCCTGTTTATTTCAGCTCTCTTCACAATAGCAAGGAGCTGGAACCAATCCAAATGCCACTCATCAGTTGCCCTTTTGAACCAGTCTTTAGATCCTCCCATTCAAAGGTGAACAGGGTTTGGCTTACTTGTGCTAACCTCAAGCAGAAGAAGGCAGCCCTTAGATCTAGGACTGCACTGCGAAGACAGCTGCTCTTGGAGGTATCAGTCTCAGCAAGATGTACAGATGGGGGACCAGCATCATTAATTCTGTGGAGGTCTTGAACTGACTGGTAATCATTAGTCCCTCGTCTTTTTTATTGGAAGAAAGGCAGTGTTCCATGGAGATTAGATTTCTCACAGGACTCCTTCAGCTTTGAGGTTTTTGATGTGGAGAGCTATTCCAAGTTGGGCTTCCAGGGAGAATGAGTATTGTCTGTGCCTCACTGGAGTGACACCTAGACATTGCACCACCATTATCAGAGGGTGGTGCCTTTTCTTGGTACCACTTCTCTTCTGGGTGGACTTCCAGAGTCAACACAGGCCAAGGGACCTGGAGTAGTTGCTGGACTTAAGTCCCTATTTATGTGGTACTTGGTTAGCAAAGCTCTCCCTAGTAGGGACCCTGGGGCCTCGGGTAAAATATAGTACTCAGTGCTGGACTTGGCCTCACACAATAGAGTCTCTGGCTCAGAAAAACAGTATTTCTTAGTGGCTTCTGTTACACTTACGGTACTGACAGAGTTTTTTTTTTTTTCACATAAATTTATTTATTTATTTTTAACAAATCTAGACCCGTGTTCCCGCTCATTCCCCCACCTCGCCAGAGCTCATGCATTCTGCCAAACATGCTTTCATCTCTCAGTCTTTCTCAGTATTTTCCATGGGGAAGTTGACTGTTTTGAGCAGAAGTTCACCGTCTCAGTCAGTTCTTTGATACAGTCTTTTCTGTTGTTGTTGTTTCCAAAATGTATTATGCCCAACTGCTTTGTACAAAAGCTCAGGGGGCCCTACACAAGAAATACTTACAACTGGGTAGTTGGCACTAGCATCCACAGATGAGGGATACCATTCGTCTTTTGTTTTTCTGGGACTGTGTTACTTCACTCAGCATGATGTCCTCTAGCTCCAGCCATTTTCCTGCAAAGCTCGTGATGTCGTCTTTCTTTACTGCTGCATAGAACTCCATTGTGTAGATGTACCACATTTTCTCTATCCACTCGTCAGTTGAGGGGCATTTAGGTTGGTTCCAGCTCCTTGCTATTGTGAAGAGAGCTGCAATAAACATGGCTGTGCATGTATCTCTGTGGCGGCATAAGTCTTGAGGGTACCTGACAGAGTTTTTAAGCTTCCCAGTAGGAAACGTGGATATGGCTGCAACGGTGTCCACTATAAAGACCATAGTCTGGCCCCCAAATCTACTTTTCTCACAGAAGAAGTACCTCATGGAGGCCAATTTTTTTCAAATATGTCTTTATATTTTCATTATATGTGTAAGAGTGTAATGCCTCCATGTAGGTAGGAGCACCCATGTTGTACAGTGCCCACAGAGGTCAGCAAAGGTCCTGGAACTCAGGTTATGGAAGGTTGTTAGCCACTGTGTAGATTCTGGGAATTGAACAAGAGTCCTCCAAAGGAATAATCAGTGCTCTTAACGAGTGAGCTCTCTCTCCAGTCCCACAGAGACCAATTTTAATTGAGCTCAGTCTTCAATCTGATTCAGAGTCCCAGGTGGGGTTCTCAGTGTCAGAAGTCTGCTGTGTTTGTTAGAAACATCGACCATCTCAAGTCTGAATGCTTTTTGCCTTTGGTGGCCTCTTTCAGGTCCCTTTGTTTCACTGTCCTGCTTGGGACATTCTTTCTTCCAGTGTCCTTTCTTCTTGCAACATGCACACTGATCTCTCTAGGGGGCAGGGCTCTTCCCTACTGCTTGATCGAACTGGGGCCTCACTGGAATTCCTGTTTCCTGGAGGAACACTGCCATGATTCTGTCCTTTATTTCTTGTCAGTTTTCTTTTTCCCTTTTAGTGGCTACTTCTCAATTGGCTGTCACCTTAGAAGCATTGTAAAGAAGCCCTTCAGCTGCCACACATCATAAGCTGACTGTGGATGAAGGCCATGTTGACGATTGAACCATTGAATGGTTCTTAAAAACAAGCCAATCTCTACATTTGATGCTCGAAGAAAAGACAATTCCACATTTATAAAATTTTGTTGAGGAACTTAAGATATGAACATATACCAGTTGAGAAATATATATAAAGGCTTTATGCATACTACTTTTTGCCTTTATAGATCAAGGCAAAATTAAATAAATGACTAGTAGATGTCTAGGTGATATGTCTGTGAGTGAGAAAGACCTTCATTCTAGCTTTAACAAGGATAGTGAAGTGGAAGAATAGATTCTACTGATAGAGAGTTTGGTTAAGTGATGTTTAGGCCAATGCAGCAAAACATACAATTACAGAAGCAAAATTGGCTCAGTTTGATAGGAGTAAGAGTAGCAAATTTCTGGGTAGAATGGAGCCGCTTCAACAAAAAGAGGTCTAGTCGAGTACTAAGTCAAAGATAAGCCGGAGATGATAGCGTGGAGAGAGGCCGGTGATGGGGGGAGGGTTAAAAAGTCCAGAGAAGACAAAAGGAGATGTTGAGCTGACCACAGATATTGCAGGCGTGCAAAATTAAATTCGTTCAAGTTCGTGGGCATGGAAAAATGAAATTTTTAACACCATAAAGTATCAAGAATAATTTAAAATACCTGCATTGTTTTTATTCAGCATGACTGAAATAATTCTCTGATTAATATAGGATTTTAGACTGCAAATAATAAAGTCATTTGGGGATATGTGTTTGAGATACTTAAAGAATAGATTTCCAGCAGGCAATTTGTCATTGTATATCACTCAGGAGAATGGTGAGGGTTAAATCTTAAGGACACAGAGAGGCAGAAGTTGGACTGAGCAGCATGTGCTCTTTCTACAACACCAACCTAGGAGAGTCACAGGAAGGGTAGGTTTTCTTGCTAGGATTTGGGAAGGCAGTTGACTACAGTATGGGATGTGTGTGTGTGTGTGTGTGTGTGTGTGTGTGTGTGTGTGTGTGTTGGGGCGTGGGGGGATAGGACAAATACTTATGAAGGAAGGTTGACATAACGACACAACAGGATAGAGGCAGGCAAGACATGGTGGTTGAAACAACAAGCTCAATTGGGTGAACACAGAAAAGAGAAAGGCTTAGGATAAATAACGACTAAAGGGGTATCTCAGAATTTTGCCTTTAAACATGATGCACTATGGCCAAAAGTCTGATGACCTGAGATTTGATCCCTGAGACCCACATACAGGAAGGAGAGATCCAGTTCCAATAGTAGTGACCTCTGGCCACTACACAGCCTGATATATGTTCCCACACACAAACCCACCAATAGATGAGAAGAAAGAAAGAAAGAAAGAAAGAAAGAAAGAAAGAAAGAAAGAAAGAAAGAAAGAAAGAAAGAAAGAAAGAAAGAAAGAAGAAAGAAAGGTGTTTTAAAATGACACACTAAAATTAGGTTTTGTTTTAATTCTTCTGCGTAAGTCATTCCTCCCCGTCTGACATGTAACTAAGATGAGAAGCTTTGTAGTTGAATAGCATGAGGAATGCTAAGAAATACTGAGTCAGAATGTTGAGAAATCACTAATAGAACACTGAAATCTACAGAGATGGTGTGGTGGCTTGAATGAGCATTGGCACCAAGTAGTTGGACATTTTGTCCCCAGTTGGTGGCATTGGTTTTGGAAGTCTTGGAAGGTGTGGCCGTGCTGGAGGAAGCGCATCACAGGGGACAGGCTTAGAGTTCTTAAAGCCTTGTCAATATCCAGTTGCTCTCTGCTTCCTGTGCCTGCTTGAAGATGTGTTGCTCTGCTTCTGCTGCTGCTCAGGGATCTCCTACCAACATGCCTCCCCCACCATGATGGGCTCTTAATTCCCCTGGAAACTTAGGCTCAAATAAGCTCTTCCTTTAAAAAAAAATTTTTATGTGTATGAATGTACTGTCTGCATGCAGGTCTGTGCACCCGTGTCGTGCAATGCCGCGGAGGTCAGAAGAGGGTGTTGGATTCCCCTGGAACTGGAGCTCTCCTGGAACTGGAGTTACAGACGGTTCTCAGCCTCCATGTGGGTGCTGGGGATCGAACCCGGGTCCTCTGCAAGAGCAGTTGGCACTTTTAACCACTAGGCCATCTCTCCAGCCCCAAGCTCTTCCTTTTATAAGTTCCCTTGGTTTCAGTGCCTCTGTCACGGCAACAGGAAAGTGACCAATACCTATGGGGTTAAATTGTACGGGAATATCAGGCGAGGTGTTAGGAAAATAGACAGTAAATGGCAGTTTAGTACATAGTTTCTTAAGTGGATGGCGCCAGTTTCCAGGATCTATAATTTCATGAGATAAAGGCAGAGGGAGGCCTACCCTGCAGCAGAGATAACAAGCCAAGGAAATGTTGGCACTAGCAGATGAAGTTTTTATCATCCTCATAATGCTTGGATTGCATGGTGCTCAACCATGTGGTAGAAATAATATGTGAATATTAATAAAAATGTCAGTGTGACACAATTTTATTCATTTAAAAAAAATCAGTTGACCCTTCCACGTGCTCCTGACATTGTCCTTTTGCCAGCACACTCACAGCTACAAGTGTATCTAATAACAGCAAGGTCAGCTCAAAGGTTTCCATCTCAGAGCTGGAAAGAAATCAGGTTTGGAAAATATAGCATTTTTTTGAAGTGCATTGGGCTTTCTGTTTGCAGAGTTTATATTCCCTGGCAATGAAAACAAGCTGTGGGGATTGGAGTCAAGGGCTGCAGGCTGCAGGGTGGCTCCTCTGGTAATGGGCAGTGGGATTTCATGTGAGTGTTTTCTTGACTTTAAGCCTCAATTTCCTCATCTATAAGGGAGTTTTAAAAGCCTCTTCTAATGTAAGCTGCTAAAGTTAGCTCACCTGGTTTCAAAAGAGACTTGACCTAATAAACGAGCTGTGGATTTATTGCTAGAACTCACTTAATATTTGGTTCCTTAACCTTTCTGGTCCCAGTGTTATCATTTGCAAAACGGAGATATAAATCCCAGTCATCTCTACTGCAGAGGAATATTGTATAAAAGAAATAGGATGATACACAGGAAGATGCTAGTTATAAGAAATGCTGTCACCGACTCACTGTCAACTGCATAACTGCATTTACATTCTTTTCCTTTACCTTAGCATTTTTTTGTTTTAGCTAAAATACAGATTCATGGTACTGTTTGGGTTTCTTTTCTTTTTTTAACAACCTTCCAAAGAAAATGAAAATGTGCTGTTTTCCACTTTTCATAGTGTCCCACATTTTCTGGTTGTTCCACTCTTCTGTATTTTAAAATTTTTTATAGTCTTTACTTGAGCTTTTTAGTTCCACTAGGCACAATGTCCCCATCACAAACATAGAACAAAAACTGAGACCTCGCTAGTCAGTTGGTTTAGTTAAGGATTTTAGAGCGTTTTCTTTTTCTTTTTTTTTTTTAATTTTTTAAATTTTATTTTCATTTATTTCTGTATGTGTATGAATGTACTGTCTGCATGCAAGTTTGTGCACCTGTGTCGTGCAATGCCACAGAGGTCAGAAGAGGGTGTCAGATTCCCCTGGAACTGGAGTTCTCCTGGAATTGGAGTTTCAGACGGTTCTCTGCCGCCATGTGGTGGCTGGGGATCTAGGCCATCTCTCCAGCCCCCGTTTTATTTTTCTTTAACACTTCCTAAACTACTTTACAATTTCTGATACTACTTTTATCTTTCTTTACTCTTTCATGCCTAGCAACAGTCCTTAATTTTTGAAGGTATAGTATATGTACATGAAGGAGAATTATTCATAAACAATGAAATCTACCACTTGAAACAACAGGAATCAACTTGGAAATCATCATATGAAGTGGAAAAAAGCCAGCCACAGTAAGACAAGTACTGCACGATCTCACTCATACAGGGAATCAAAGAAAGAGGCTCTCAGAAATAGGGGATTAGTATGGGTGCAAGGCCTATAAGGAAGCATGGGAAGATTTTAGTAAAAGAATATATAATTAGATAGGAGGAATCATTTAAATGTATATATTGTACAATATATTGACTAACAATAACAATATAATTTAATTTTGAAAATTCCAATGTAAGTATAAAGTTGTCTTCCAAAAAGGATGACGACTATGTTAGGTAAGAGGGAAGTTAGTTAAATCCAATGAATAATATATATATATATATATATATATATATATATATATATATGCATGTATATGATATATATATAATTAATATACTTTAAAAAAACATAGTGTACATGATAAACACAATTTCAACTATTGGTTTAAAACAATAAAGCCTGTCTACAAATCTGTCCACAATGTCACATTATAAAATCTAAAGATTTTAGGAACAGTTTCCTTCTTGTAAATATTTTCCAATAATGATATTTTCAATGCTAATATAGAAATATGATGGCAGGAGGATTTTTTTTTCCTTTGAGACAGGATTTCCCTGTAGCCCCAGATGGCCTGGAAGTCACTATAGAGATCAGGCTGTCCTCTAGTGACATCTACCTTGATGTCCTCACTGACATCTACCTGCCTCTGCCTCCTGAGTGCTGAGAGGTAAAGGCTGCAATGCCCTGTTCGATGATAGGACTTTAATTGCCTTAAAGCTAACATGTCATTGCACAGGGAAGGGATTTATGGGTAATAAAACAGGCACAGAGACAAGACACTGAAATTCCAGCTGCTTATGTTGCCTATGTGTGTCTTATACTAATAAAAGAAGATCTGAACAATCTCCAAAGGCAACCGTGAAGAATTCATGGAGGGAGGGAGGACACAGGAATCTTGTGAAATTTTAAAACGTAAAATATTTTACCTCATGCACAGTACGTATGCCCAAGTTCCTTTGCCTTGCAATAAATATCCCCTGAGGTCAGATCCCCTGAAGTGGAATTACAGATGGTTGTTAGCTGTCATGTGGGCTCTGGGAATGGAACCTGGGTCCTCTACAAGAGCATCCAGTGCCCCTAATTACTGAATCTTCTCTCCAGCCCAGGAATCTTGTGAAAATTATTAACAGACCGGGCATGGTGGTGCACGCCTTTAATCCTAGCACTTGGGAGGCAGAGGCAGGTGGATCTTTGTGAGTTCAAGGCCAGCCTGGTCTACAGAGTGAGTTCCAGGACAGCTGGGGCTACAGGAGAGACCCGTGTCTCGAAAAGACCAAAAAAAAAAAAAAAAAGAAAGAAATTATTAACAGAGATGGAAAGTGACCTACAGAACAGATCAGGTACATGTTGTGGACTTTGGGAGAAGAACTTTGGTGGAGTGTACTCAACACTCAGTCTTAGCTACCTGAGAGGCTGAGGCAGGAGCATGTGAGTCTAGTTTGGAGCCAGCCTGACCAATCTAATGATACTTTGTCTCTTTTTTTTTTGTTCCCAAAGCCAAATTTTATTGAAGCTTTGTGCGTTTCATACAACATTTCCCAATCGAGTCCAGACCCATTCCCCCCTCCTTGCCCCCCACCCCACCAGAGCTCACGCATTCTGCCAAAGATGTTTTTCATCTTTTTCTCAGTCTCTTTTAAAATTTTTGATGCAGAAGTTGACTGTTTTGGGCAGAAGTTCACTGTTTCAGTCAGTTCTTTGACCCAGTCTTCTTGCTGTTGTTGTTGTTGTTCCTTCCAATTTGCATCACTCCAAAATATGCATATATGCATGCCACATAGATCAAGATTATGACATCATGGGTTTTAGAATCTTCAGCTTATGATTTTTTTTTTCTTTATTAAGCTGAAAGATGTCATGTATTCCTTAAGAAAGTGTTTGTAGGTTCCTCCTTGGCAAGCCCAAACTATCATCAGTTCTGCCCTTGTGCTCCACACTGGGGTTTTCCCTTCCCATGGTCACCAAATGAGGTCCAATAAGCACCGTGTCTTGTCTTGATCTTCCTGTTCTGGTTTCTGTGATACAGCCTGGGTTGTCCAACAATGGTAGTCTATACTCTGAAGAGGCTGAAACCCCAGTAGTAGCTCAGTCCACAAGTTGGATGTCTTTGCAATCCCCATCTGGCACTGAAGGTTTGGAGGATTCTTGGAGAGACATGAGTCTTCAGTCCATATTGGAAGGTTGAAAAACTGTGTCTCATGTCTTTGAAGGATGGCAAAAGCAGTGGCAGCCACAGGGTAGCTGTACTTGCCAGTAAGACAGGCAAAACAACGGTGCTTTTTTTTTTCTTTTTTATTAAGATCTCAAGTTTTATACCTGAAGTACAATTTCTCAGGCCTTACCAATTATTTATTTTTGGTTATACCTTCCTTTTGGATGCTCAAGGCCACATAGCCCGGATTAACCAATGTTTTTGTTTTCTCAAGGTCAGTTGGGGATCTGGTCCTTAAGGGTCTCTCGGGTTTTTTTTTTTTTTTGGGGGGGAGCCCCTGGCTCCTTTCAGCTTTTCATTTACCAGTTGCATCCACTTGAGGACAAAATCAGGTCTTCCTAGACCAGGCTTCCCTTTTTGAAGCATGAGCAGACTTTCCCCTTTATAGACTGGACACTAGCTGAGGTCTCATTCTCCAAGACCTCCCTGCACAGGAAGACTGGTGACTCACATTTGCAGGACATTTCAAGAGACATTAAATGACAAATTCCAAAACACAGCAGAAACTGCTTTTTTTTAACATTCAAATTTAGGGACTGGAGAAATGGCTCAGCAGTTAAGAGCACTGGCTGCTCTTTCAGAGGACCTGGCTTTGATTCCTAGCTCCCACATGGTGGCTAACAACAGTTTTTAACTCCGATTCCAGGGGATCTGGCTCCTTCTACTGACTTCTGATGACATTACAAGACATAGGTGGCCTTACATGCACACAGGCAATATACTCATACACAGAAAATAATATAAATAAAATATTTTTAAAAAATACAAATTTGGAAATAAGATCCCAGAAGAAGTAAGTAAGAAGTTATATACCAAATTACACAAAAGCATTTCTGCCTTCTTATCGGCTTTGCGGCCTGTTTGGCAGATATCCACATTGCTTTGGTAACAGTCAGTCTTCTGTCTCTCACACATTCCCTCATCACTTATCAATACTTGCAGAAGGAAGAGACAGGTCAACTATGGCTCAAAGAAGTAACCTCAAAAGGTGAGCTGGGGTCTGGAGAGGTGGCTTGGTAGATAAAAGCACTTGCCCAGCAACATGAAGACCTGAGTTCGATTCCTCGACATTTACACAAAATGTCAGGCATAACTGAGAGTATCTACACCAGCATTAGTGGAGTCAGAGACAAGTGGGTACTGAGAGCTGACCAGCCTAGATAAATGGTGTGATTTCCAGTTCAGGGAGAAACCCTGTCTCAAGGCAATAAGATGAAGAACAGTAGTGGAGGACATCCAATGTCCTGCTCTGGCCTGTGCATGTGCACACACAGGCACACACACACACACACCCATGCACACACACACTCATTTATTTGCATACACACCTCACATACACACGCACAGGAGAGCTGTTGGAAAAGTCAGGACCCAGCAACAGTGTGATGACGTGAAAAGGGATCTATGCAGAACATGTCTAAACCATCTCAAGGGAATCCCTATGGGCCCAGGACAAGCCTCTGTGGGAGATCCTACATCACACAGTGTGCTCAGGCCAAGTTACCCATGCCAAAGACACGACTTTCCCCAGTCCACCCCCTGACACCACAAAATTCAAATCTATCCCTGGAAGCTTGAGCAAATAAAGATATAAACTCTTCAGAGATTCATTCGCCAAGCTTTTTCCAAGACCATCCTCTCCCAGCCAATGGAAGACCCCCCTAAGAGAGCTTCATAGTGGGCATCTGGACATAAACTAAGGCATTTGAGAAGAATAAAGCATGAAAATAAAGAAAAGGGAGAATCTGATCTCCTGCCTACCTTCTTAGCAGCCACAGAAGCAGGTTGTGACAGGCCCTAATGTGTGTGGCTTAGGTTTGAGGAGAATAATATGTGTCTTGAAATTAAACTGCTGTACTAAAAGGCACCAGGATAAATTTTCCCACTAAAACTGAAAAAAAAAAAAGCCAATACAAATTCCTAGACTGCTCTACTTATAAGACAAAATGGCTTATGAGATTTTAAGAAACTAGCTGTGGCATTTTCTTAAATACGTCATCTGAGAGCCCTAGGAAAAACACAGACTTCTGAGAATAAAGCCACAGAATTCTGATGAGTGTGGGATTCAGTTCAAAACTGATTTCATTAGAGAACTGAATGTATTCAAAGTAAAAGTATTAAGTCACAAAGGCCTAAAAACATGGATGGTGGACCAACTGGTGGGGGTGGGAGGGAGGACGTTCCCAGCTGTCCTCATTTACAACTCATTGCTTGAGAGCTCTCTTGACCAGGAGCCCTTTGCTTCAGGATGCAAAGCCACAGAGTGTAACTTGGAGTTAACTATCACATCCACTTCTTTCACCCCTACAACCCATTAATCAAAGACTAATCAGTGTCTACACCTTTCACCCATGCACACACTGGGCACTACCAACTGGACTTAGTGGGTTATCAAAAAAAAAAAATGAAATTGGGAGGGGTTTAGTCAGAATTCACATGGAAGGTACTGGAAGGGAGGCATGGGGTAAATATGGCCATGTTTCTTTGTATACATGTATTAAATTTCTATTAATAAATGAAATTTAAAAAGAAAGAATTAGTGGATAAATAATTTCTTTCTATGCAGTGGATGGTGATTAACATAGAGAATAATTGGCTAATATGCAGAGAATTAGAGCCTTCAGTCTGTCCTTTCCTGAGTATCTCAACCTTCTGCCTCCCAAGGCTCAGGGGTCATTGTGAAAGTGAGCACAAAAAGACTGAAAGAACCAGAAGTGGTAGATGACCACGGGGAAGTGGAGTTTTCAAGACAGTTGGGCAGTGACTATATGAACTTAGAGCAATGGCAGAGCAGGCACAAGTCCCACATAAACTCAAGCCGAACAAAATCCCAGGATAGACATAGGGAAGTGGGTAAGAAATCCCAGCCCTACCTGGGGAAGTATTGGCCACTGATGGCTTCTGGGAGGGGGAGAGACGACGTTATCTATATGTGAAGGTCTTGGTCGGTTGACAAGTTTCTAGTGGATGAATCCACACTTAAGGACATTGGGGAAACAAGTTTGATTCTCTCTCTCTCTCTCTCTCTCTCTCTCTCTCTCTTTCTCTCTCTCTCTCTCTCTCTCTCTCTCTTTCTCTCTCTCTCTCTCTCTTTCTCTCTCTCTCTCTATATATATATATAGAGAGAGAGAGAGATATAGATATTATATATATATATATAATTGGGAGGGACAAAGAACATGGGATGCAGATAGGGGAAAGGATATAAATATGGTCAAAATATACTGTTTAAAATTTTCAAAAATTCAATTTAAAAAGAGTAAAGAAAAAATTCTTGGTCTTCAGGTGGAGCCCTTTCGAAGCATGTTTTACAAGCATTTCTATAATCTCAAGGCAGTCTTGCCCATAGCAGTAACTATGAAAAAAAAAGGAAAAAAACTTTAATTGATTTCTTTTCCACAAGTGTCTTGTGAGTCTTCCTTGAAATCACTTCTCTAAAGAGCCTCCTGATATGAAGAAGCGTATTGAATGTTGGAAGGAAAAGTTAATTATGATTTGTCTTTGTCAGCTTTCTATCCCTGAGACACAATACATAGCACGATCAACTAACCAAAGGAAACAGCTCGTTTTGGTTTACAGCCTCTGTGCACACTTGCTTGGTCCTCTTGCTTTGGGCCTGTGGTGGCACATTGCTCATGAATAGAGCAAGCTGCTTACCTAAAGGCAGCTAAGTGCAAACAAGTGAAAGACATGGAAAGGACTCAGCCCTCCAATGTCTCTTCCAAGTCAACTGTCAAGAGCCTAAGTTCCATCTACAAGGCCCCACCTTTGGAAAGTTTCACAGGCTGAAGGAAAATCCTTTAACATGCACCTGGAGCATACTTTAGATCGGAATTGTACCACAGAGGCTTTCTAAAAATAATACAAAACAGTAGGGCACACAATGTTGAACTAATCAGGAACAATCACCCACCTAAGCCTCCTGAATTGGGCTCCCAGGAATCCAGGACCAGTAAGAATCGACTTTTAAGCTGTTTTCTTCATTCCCAAGGCTACTTTATTTTTAAGAAGTGATATTGATTAATACACGACATCAACAATTAAGGTGTCTCTTTATCAATAGAATCACAGACCCTCTGAGAGGGATTTGTATTGAATCCTGATTGAGAGATAAATAGTTTTCTTAGGATTTTCTGGTAAACACAATGAATATAATGGGTGATTTCCCACTGTCAGTTTCTTGCAAAGTTGGTATTGTTCTAGCCTCTTATGTATTCAGAACATCCCCCATACCCCTTGTTGACATTGAGTGAAATGTTTGTTTAGAGATATCTGTTCTGCTTACTACAGGCCAATTAGGAACATGTCTGATCTCTACCAAGTAGATATTCATAGTTCTCCCCATAAAGAACATCATCACTAAATCCCAGTCTAGACGTTGTCACATGCCCATCAGAAACAGAAGTGCCTGCTCTTGAAAGTACTGTTTGGAGACATCTTTGCTATGAATCTCATTTTTCTTTGAATGCATATAAAATTTGTTAATCATGAGTATTAGGGCATCCTATGGAAAAAAAGGATATGGATTTATTATAAACAGCTAGTATTCAAATTCAATAAAATAAGGATTCTCACGATTAGAAGTAAAGTTTCAGATTGACATTGAGGTAATAAATTCTATAGACATAAATTAAAAGAGTAATCTTATCTTGGGGGAAATAAACCCTGATGACTCAGATGGTTAGATTTTAGTTGGGTGCATGTATTTCATACAAGAATATACACTAGCCGGGCATGGTGGTGTATGCCTTTAATCCCAGCACTCAGAAGGCAGAGAGGCAGGCGGATCTCTGTCAGTTCAAGGCCAGCCTGGTCTACACATCCAGCTCCAGGCCAGCTGGGACTAAAGGTAGACCCTGTCTCAAAAAGAGGGGGAAAAAAGAAGAATATGCACTAGAAAAACAATAAGGAAACTTTACATGCCATTATTAGAAAAAAAATTGCCAATCAAGAAAAGTTGAAAATGCATTGTAACCTGGCTGATCAGTTTTGTGGTCAACTTGCACCCATTTTAAGAAGAACATATATTCAAGAGAAGATTATTAAGATTATAAGAAGACTTCAGAGCTGGCAAGATGGCTCAGCCAATAAAGGCACCTGCAACCAAGTGTGATGATCTGAGTTTATTCCTTCTGGTGGAAGGAGAGTAAATTCCTGAAATTGTTCTCTTACCTTTACATATATGCTGTAGATTATAAGAAGCCCAGAAGGCCAGCCTGGTCTACAGAATGAGTTACAGGACAGCCATAGCTACAGGGAGAACCTGTCTCAAAAAGACAAAAAAAAAAAAAAAAAAACAAACCAAAGAAGCCTAGGGTCTCTATAATTTGAGTAATGGACAAGGGAAATCATGATGTTAAGGTTGGAGGAGAGGAAATCCAGACAAGCCTGAGGAGAGGCTGATGGAGTTAGGAAGACTATCATGTGGGACGGGTGTGTGTGTGTGTGTGTGTGTGTGTGTGTGTGTGTGTCTATCCTCTTTGACACAGGAACACTTGAACAAACGAGTGGCAGTGCTAGAGGGCCAAGTACATGCAGTCAGAATTACCCCACAATAATATGCACAGCCTTGCAAAGAAGCTTCCATTTTTTTTTTATCCATGGCTGGACGAGGTATGTTTTGTTTTGTCTGGGATGTTATAAAACTGTCTCTATTAGAAAGAACATTAATATAAATGTCAAAATTTTCTTAATTGTATATGAACAATTTAATGATAGTTTTGCTTATTGCCTAGCATGCTTTATCTGTTAAAAAAGTAAACTTTATTTTCTCTGTTTGAATAAAATTGTAGGTAAAACATTTAAATTCATTCTGGCTTTAATAATCCTTTAAGTTGTTTCATTACTTTTACAGGTGGTTAAACTTTGTATGACTGAGTGATACTGCCCACTGTCCTATAGCTTAGGAATTTTCAAACCTAGGTTTTATGTCCATATTTACTTTAAATTTTGTGTTTGTGTCAGATTACTATTCGCATTAATTTATTTCAGTATAAAGGACTTTGCTTTAAATGGTAAACATCTACGTTATCACAGACCAAAAGGATTCATATGGTTAAATGGTAAACATCTACGTTATCACAGACCAAAAGGATTCATATGGCCTTATTTTATATATTTCTATCTTTACTGAAGGATTGGTACTGTGGTTCAATAGCCTATCTTGTACAAACTGCTATTTTCCACTGTTTTGCAAGTTTGCTCAGTGGAGCTTTGAACCATTACTGTTTCTTCCCTAAGGATAAAATTCTGATGAGGATCATCAGACACCTCTTGAACACTTCACCCAGAACTGGAGACAGCATTCAATGCAAGAGTACTTAACACAGACATAAGATGTACCTAGCAAACTTGATCTATAATTACTCAGTCTCCTTGAGAAAAGCAAATACATCAGAAAGTGATCAAAGATATCCATTTATGTAACTCTCCTAAAAAGGTTTTTTTTTCTTCTTTATATTTAAATAATAACCACCTATTTGGTGGTCACATTGGTATTTTTCAAGTGATCTTCATGTGTTGAAAGACAGAGGCTGTCATCGGCCTGGAGCTCACTGCATACTGGGTATGTGTAGCCTGTCTTGACCTGCTAAATGAAATGTTCTAATTGTTGGGCAAGTTTTTCTCTAAATGAATATGAATTTGTTCATAAAACTCAAATTATGTGGGATGACAGAGTTTGCATTTACTAGTGTTTAATAAATACTTGAAGATTCAACTTGCAAATAATGAATCAATTTCCACAGAGGTTATGTAACTGAACAGCCAGGTATTGAGGACATGTCCTATGAATGACAGAATAGTACTATTAAATCTATTAAATTATTATACTCTTTTTTTTAATTTTTTTTTTATTATCATTTATTTTTGTATGTGTATGAATGTATTGTCTGCATGCAGGTCTGTGCACCCGTGTCATGCAATGCCGCGGAGGTCAGAAGAGGGTCTCGGATTCCCCTGGAACTGGAGTTCTCCTGGAATTGGAGTTTCAGACGGTTCTCAGCCACCATGTGGGTGCTGGGGATCGAACCCGGGTCCTCTGCAAGAGCGTCGGTGCTCTTAACCGCTAGGCCATCTCTCCAGCCCCATAAATTATTATACTCTTAAACACTATTAAAATTAAATACATGAAGTCACCTTGATGCTTTCCTAACATATGCTAAACTGTTTATCTTCAGGATAGATGGTTTTGTTCATATTCAATGTCTCTTTTATTAGTTATCTT
The DNA here is from genome assembly GCA_009823505.1 of Rhizomys pruinosus. Taxonomy (NCBI): domain Eukaryota; kingdom Metazoa; phylum Chordata; class Mammalia; order Rodentia; family Spalacidae; genus Rhizomys; species Rhizomys pruinosus. The sequence continues at coordinate 3,506,004 of VZQC01015407.1, forward strand.
TTAGAGAATTTCAGATTCCCCTTTGAAAATTTGATGAACCTAAGAAACAAAATCCCAGGAAAACATACATCTGTATTATGTATGCATGATACTAGAAATATATTGTAATGTGCATGTACCTTTGCACCCCTTGATGCTTCTGTTAGAGCTCTAGGGATCTTTGCTCTCTCCACAGGTCAAGGATCTAAGAATCTTGTCTGTGGGCTGGTTACTTTGGGCTGTCAACCTGACATAAAAATAAAAATTAAAATCACCTGGGAAGAGTCTCAGTGAGCAGTTTGTAGAACAGGTTGGTTTCTGGGTGTGTTTGTGTGGGATTGAGTGAATCGATGTGGCTAGCACTATTCCACTGTTCCATAGACAGCAGGTCCTGAACATTGTGAGTGAAAAGAAAGCTAGCCAAGAGAAAGAAGCAAGGAAGCATCCCAATATGCACTTACTTTTCTCTGCTTCTCACTGTGGATATGCTGTGACCAGCTACTTGAGATTTTGCCTTGACTTCTCCTTAATGTAGGACTTCAGTGCTATAACCGGGATGGTAAGCTGAAAAAAACTGTCACTTCCCTCAGCTGCTTTTTTTCGTCAGGATATTTTATCAAAGCAATAAGAATGTAATTTGAACAATCTGTATACTAATCATAGGGTTTATACAGTGCCCACCTTTAAAATGGCATACATGTCTAAGGTAACCTAAATTATAAAGCCTTTAATTTCAATGTTCAAGAAATGTGGAATTGTTCCCTTCTATTACATGTAAAAATCATGAATCAATATTAGGAAGTGAATAACATATATCTATAACAGGGTATTACTAGCAACTAAATGGACTGAGTGTTCACGTTGAACACTTTCTGCAATGAAAAAACAGTTAAGATTATCCTATTATTATGAGGAAATTATTTCAAAAAGGCCAGGTCTAAAAATAGGTGCCATCTGTTGAACTGAAAGTTCTTGATAGGCTGTATGATTTCCAAGAGGGTACTTCTCTTTGTGGAAAATAAATACAACTGTATGAAACAAATAAATGTTTATTTATATGCAAAGGGGGTTTTGTTTATTTTTCAAATAATAATCTTAGCATATAACTTTCACATTTTCTCAAATAATAATTGTTCCGAAAGCTAATGATATTGTAGTAGTTATCATTTATTTGCACTTAGTTGAGCTAGATAAATTAGCTCAAATGATCATTTTCACTCTGTAAGGCTGATATCATTTTTAATGATAGAGATGAGAAGAGTGAAAATGAAAGAAATTAGGTAAATTATAGCTAGTGAGTCAGAGTGTTGTAGCTAATCAGGTATAATTAACTTGAATTCCACTGCTTTTTTAAAAGAAAACTGTATTTATGACATCACTCTATATTTATGCTTTCTTCAACTAGTTCTGTGAGCCTGTGTTTTCAGGTACATCAAAATGACCAGATCTAAGCAAGGCTCTATGCTGCCTATGTCTTAACTACATAAAGAGAAGGGTGCTTAATGAGTAATTAAAATCCAGAAAAAGGAGAGTCAAAATTCTTCTCCTACTACTTGTCTAAGGACAGGACGTCCTTCCAAATGAAATCTTCCTCGCAACTCCACTGCGTCATAAAATGTTGTTGCATGCAATCTTTTTGAAATCAATAAATCCACAGTTGTATTAAGAAATATTTTATTAACAAAACAGTAAATTCCACTTGCTTAGCATTTCCAATAATGGATAAATTGGCCTTGCAACAGAAAAACAAAACAAAACAAATCCCTTAGATACCCAGTCACACAAAGCACTAGAAGGAGAGGAGTAAGTGGCCTTTCTTTGACTTCTTAGGGATGGACCACCTCACACATTTTGTAGTCATTTTTTTTAAAAAGGCAACACGTTACATGAATAAAAAAGAAGCATACTCAATCAGAAAAAGGTACAATCTAGAGATGTAATCAGATTTATGCCAGGTAGTGTGAAATCCTCTGTTAATTGCAAACGGAACGTGAACCCTGATATATTTAGTATGAAGATACTTGGAATTGATTCAAGTCTTTTTCCTTCTCAAACTCATGCTCCTCTCTTTTCTTTCTCCATTCAAGGGGGGAAAACCTGCTAGATTTTGGGTAGGCCAATAAAATTAGATATATTTTTACTGGCAGTATTAGTTTATATTGTTGCATGAAATTTTAAAATTTACACTGGGAAAAAGCATTGAAATTAATGGCAAACCATCATGCTTCCCAGATGCTCCACTTAAAACACTATTCAATTGTCTTCTGCCACCTTTTAGAATCTTTCTGGATGAAAATAGTTTACTTAATAGATATAATGGAAAAGCAAACATTTAAAAAAAACTGTAAGCTGTAAATCAGTGGTTGTATGTTCCTTTTTATTTCGCTGGCTTTCCCTGAGTAAGATCGAGTGAGAGGGGTAGGGGAAAAAGACTTGTGAGTTCTTTAACCTGGCAAATTCAAAAGAGATGAAAACCTGAAACAGAAGTAATACATGTTAAATTTTAGTTTTATGCCATCTCTTTTCTGGGTCATGAAAAGCCTCTAAGACTTCTTATACAATTACTTGGCAACTATAGATCATGGTGATTTGCAATGACTCATAAATATTTCTAAAGTACTGTTATATATGAAATCCAGGCCACTTCTTGGCATTTATTTCATCAACTAAAGTATCAAAAAAGATGTTTAGCATTTTTTGCCTTGCTGATTAAAGCTGATTGTAACGGTATCCTTCTATTCTATGAAACCTAGTATCATTCTTTTAGATGTTTACATAATATGACCAATTTTTTACAGAAGCATCGCCTTGCAATCTCAGGATTACTTCTCATATTGATAATTTATTGCTGTGAACATCATTGAAACAATATGCAAAACAAGTGTATAAACTCTATTTTTCTAGTAGTCAATGCATGTTAAAACTAAAACTATATTTAATGGTATAGATGTAAACCCAGAAAGTTAAAATTTAGTCAATAATCAACTGATATAGAATGAGTTTTAAAATGGATAGCAATACAGAATCAAAAATTACTGAAATACTTTTTTTAGTTGAGAGAATGATTACTTTCCAAAAGGGTTTATCACGCACATCAGGTTCAGAGAATATATATGTATTGATTATTTTACTGGAAACAAAGATGTCCATTCCAGCAGCCAGAATTCACCAATGTTGCTTCCATAACCTGCGTAGAGAGTGGTTCGTATCCATGCAGCAGAATACCAGTAATATTCTATTCCATAAGAAAAGGTTCCATTTTTTTTTTTTTTAGGGACTAAGATCTTCTCAAGATTTCCCATAATCCCGATATCAATGAAGCAAATCACCCATTTGTCATAATACCTTGGCACAACTATCTGCCTTTATGCTTTTTAATTTGTCAGTAAATATTTGCATGTTAGGGTGTTCCATCATATCTAATGGCTTCCTGTGTGTTTGTGTTTGTGTGTGTATGTGTGTGTGTGTGTGTGTGTGTGTGGAGTGTGTGATCTTGAATGTTGAACTTAATACAGGGATATGAGTATTTAGGGGCAGAAAGGATTATATGATACTTAGGTATATATTTTACCTTCTAATTCACACCTTCCATACAAATACTAAAACTTAATTGCAATAGAATGAAGGCTATACATGTAAGAAAAGAAGTGGCTGAGTCTTTTTATATACATTCATACATATCTTTCTTAGAATAAACACTACACTGTAATTTTGTTTAAAAAAGTAATTGTGGCAATTTATAATGGTGGCAAAAGAAATCTGACTGAAATCATTGTTGCTGGGATGTCATAAAACTCCCTATACTTAGCAACACTTGTAACATTGAATTTACCAAAAATGGCTGAAGAGCAGAGATATATTTTGCATTTTCTATACAACAGGCTATAAAACGTCACTTGATCACAGTCCAGAAAGCACACAGAGATGGGTTTTATATAAACATATGTAATAACATAGTAAGCGTGCATGAAAATTTCCCAATGATTGCATCTATGCCCTCTCATCTTTGTTTTGAAATTTGAGTGTGAAAATGTGCCTTATATTTCACATTTATTTTTGAAAATAAGGCCTCCATACGTTTTTTGTTTTTTTTTTTCCTTTTTTCTCCTCTCACAAGCGGTAAGGGGCTTTTTGAATGTGTTCCTACACAAGTCTTCAAAAAAGCCAGCACTTTGTCTCCAATGCAAATTCCAACCCCCGCTCCAGTTGCAGCGGCGGGCCAACCCTCTTCACGATCTGCAGTTTGTCCTGCAAATGGACGCCTCCTTGCCAAGCCGACTGGCTTCCCGGGAACGCGCTAGCACTTTGGCTGAATCCAGGATCATAGGTAGCTTCTTTTGTGTGTTGTGTTTTGTGTTGTGCCTCGATGTTGTAATACTCCTTTGCTTTATGAATGCGAGCGGTCATCACTGTCTCTTAGAATGTTCCAGCAACATAAAGACAGGCAGAGTGACTGAAAACACTGTGGATGTTACGGAATTTATTGGCCCCTGTTTTTTTGTTTTTATTTATTTAATTTTTTTTTTGTATTTTTTCCTTCCTTTCTTTTTTTCTTTCTTTCCTTTTTTTGTTTTTTTGTTTTTTTGAGAAACAAGAACATGAGATACTTGTTTATTATTTTTTAAAAACAGTTTTCCCCTCCTGATTGCATTCCCTGTCTTCTTTTGTATGTGCTTCATAAAAAGGAAAGTAAATAAGTTTATATTATGTCTCAGATAAAATGAAGACTATTTCTATACAAGTGTCTTTCGGATCTTGGGATCAGACGTAATACTCTTTATCCTTGTTTTTCTTATTTTTGTTGGCGCTCTTTGCACTGCTCGGTTGTTTCTCCTTGACCACAGCCCCGTTGGACTGTGCTGAGTTACTGATGTAGTTTCGACTCTCGTCCACGTGGTATGAGCCTTCATCCCGGTTTCTGTACTTGTACATGGCGTAGAGGAGGATGAGGATGCACAGGGCCGCTGCTGCCACAATCCCCACCACCATGCCAGTGGTGCTGCTGGACTCCCGGATGACCTCTGCCGAGCCTGGGTATGGCTCACGGCCGCCTACTCGGGTGGGGTTGGCTGTAGGAGACAGAAGGAAAGCAAAATGATTATTGAGTTTCCTGGGTGCCAGAGAGCATATTAACATTTAGCTTCATGGACCAGTGCCCACGGCTTTAAGACCAGAGCTGGGTTACCAAATGCAGCTTTTGTGGCCTCAGTGACACTCAAATCTAGGGACTGTAGATCAGAGCTCAAGGAGGGATTTTCACAGCCATCTTTTCCTTGTGACAGGTACATTTTGTCAATAGTACCACCACCCAAATGAGCTCCAATTTGCTTTACAGGATGGGGCTGGTATTAGGTGAGACATCCTAAACCTAGCCTGTTAAAGTCAGAAGAGCTCTGCCCTCTCATGGCCAAAGGAAATTGATGTAGGTATGGGATACTTGGAGGTAACTCTAGACTGAATGAGTACAACTGAACTTGGAATGTGTTTGCAAGTCATTCTGCCTTGTAATGCACACAGTAGTGAATGATAAAATAATCCCGGCATTTTGAGTAGTCTGTATGTTTGCATCTCAAAGTTCTACATCTACATAATATTTATTTATGTACATGTACATTTGTGTTTGGATGCATTTTCAAAAGTACCTATTAATTACTGAGAATCATTTGCCAAAGCATGTATTGCACTGCTTTGAAACTCCATCTTCACGGCAAATGAGATGGTTCAGTAGGTAAAGGCTTCTGCCATCAAGCTTGATGGTCCCAGTTAGATCCCAGGGACCCTTGTGGTAAAAAGACAGAACCTGAAAAACCTGAAAATTGTCCTCTGACTCCCTCACACACCCCACTCTGGCATGCATGCACCCATCCATACACACACACACACACACACACACACACACACACACACACACACACGCACACACATATATAATAAAAAATTAAAAAATAAATTCCATTTTTAACCATCAATGAGATTCTTGTACCAAAATGCTGGATTTTCACTATTCTTTTATTGTCCCTCACCATATAAGTTCTTTTATACACAGTCACTTATGCAGTCATGGTTCTGGGTCTCAAAGCAGCACTGTGCTGAGTTCTGCAGCAGGTAAGACCCTTCCATGCTGATTTATGTTGCCACTTGTTTTACAAAAGCACTTGTAATACCATCTAAAAAGCCTAGGAGTTACTTCTTCCCAAGGTAGAGAGGAACAAGCCTATAATCCACAGTATTTGATTACAGGAAGTTAACTTCCAGTCAAGAGTGCACTGCAGTGTCATTGTCAGTATCAGACAAACCAAAGGTGGTACTTTCTCTTTTAAATACAGTCATCTTGGCCAAAGTGTGCCAATTAGCTCAGCTGCTAACTTTCCCTAAATGACAACTTTCTGTGTGTGTGTGTGTGTGTGTGTGTGTGTGCGCGCGCGCGCGCATGTGCGCGTGCACGTGTGTCCTTGGCACAACATTCTTTTATCATGGTGTCTCGAGAGATAAATATGGAATTTCATGTAAATGTCACCTAAATTATTTATTCTGCACCTGAAAATGGGATGCTCAAACACCTTTTTACAATAACCTCACTTTTTCAGAAGGTAATAAGGGAACAGTAGAGACAGAATCCCTGAATCAGTTAGCTTATCATATTATAAATTGGGGCCTTGGGCTGGAGAGATGGCTCCAGAGGTTAAGAGCACTGGCTGCTCTTTCAGAGGAACTTTCTTGTTCAATTCCCAGCACCTACAGGACAGCTAACAACCATCAGTAACTCCAGCACAGAATAAGACACTTCTGATAATCAGCAGAACACTTTTTCTCAATGTTAATAAAGGTTGAATGGAGGGATTAAATTCACTTTCATCCTTCTTCCTTTGTCTCAGCATGTGATGAAAACATTTTAAAACACACATACAGAGAGAGAGAGAGAGAGAGAGAGAGAGAGAGAGAGAGAGAGTAAATAAAAGAGCTAAAGCTTTGAATAGTCAAAACTTGATTCTTATAGGAAGGTAAACGTAAGCTAGTTTAAGCAGGTTATCACACCCGGGCCATGGTACAGGAAGTCTGTGTCAGTGGCAAACTAGATAGGATTGGTGATCACTAGAGAATCCAAGACACACAAGCAATTCTGTATGACTAGAATGAACACGTACTCCACTTTGGGGATCACAGCAGTATTTCACCATGAAGCTAGATCACTAGCAAAGGAAAAACGTGTAGATGAAATACCCCATGTAAGCCCGCTTATCTCCTGACTTATGAAATTAAAATTATGGACCATACAAAGTGAGAACAGACTAATAATACATCACTACACTGACCAAATCCCCCCCCCATGCAATTTCCCACTGTGTCCACGTTATTGAAGAATGCTCCAAATCACCATGAACTCTTGGAATTGGGTGGAGAGTTCTCTGCTGGGGGGACACCAAGTGGGCCAACATCTGACTATTGCTGGCAATTTAACTTAAATGATTCAGAATCTATGGCTGGCTCTAACAAGGGCAAAACACCTGTTACCAAAGTTACGACCTCAGTTGTTTGTATTTACTTCTTCTCACACTCAGGCAAATGGCACTGATAAAAGTAACCTTACAGGACAAAGAAAAATTTCCTGTAATTTTTTTCTCTTTCCTCCCTCTCTCCTCCTTTCCTTCTCTCATTCACTCCAGCACTTCTGTCCTTCTCCTCTTTCTCTTCCCTTCCTTCTTCCTCTCTTTTTCTTTCCTTTCCTCATCATGATAGTATCCAGAATTTTTTTACATAGTCTGCTTTGGTCCAATATATTTATGAATAGTCTTGTGTGCTGGTTCTATGAACCTTTCCATGTTTTTCATTGTCTGATCTCCATTGTGATTACTTAGGTAAATATATATATATATATATATATATATATATAAAATCTTCAAATATTAGGAAAGCTAATGTGTTTATACACTGTATCTTAGCTAATTCTCATCAGAGGATAATTCATTGTAAAAATAGAAAATGCAAAAGACAGTTCAGTTTTGTCATATAGAAAGAATAATATACGGGCTGGAGAGATGGTTTAGTAGTTAAGAGCAGTGGTTAATTTGCCAGAGGGCCCATGTTTGCTTTCCAACACCCACATGACAGCTGATAACCATCCTTATCTCCAGTTTCCAGGGACAGTGACATCATCTGACCTCCATGGCCATTGCATACATGTGGCGCACTTATACACATGCAAGCAAAACATTCAGACACATAAAAATAAAAATTTTTCAATTCTTAAAAAAATAGTATGTCCATTTGCTGTTCTGCATAATAAATGAAGAAGTTAAAGCTTTAAGTGTTTAATTTACCTTTTATAGATTCTGAGATAATTATCTTAAATTACCATGACAGGAAGAAAAAAATGTTCTGATGTGCATTTTTATTTTTGACAGTCTTTGGGTGAAAAACATCATTTCCCCAGAGACGGTCTAATTTAAATTCAGTTCAGAAGTGGCAAGCGCATGTTAGAGGCTCGTCAGCAAGGACGCAGCGGAGTGCGCTGGTTGTAGCCTTCTCAGCCTCCTCGGAGCCTCAGTCATCTCTGTGCTCCTTTATCTTCTTCCTCACACTTCTTTCCCTCTCATGTCTTCCGTGCCATTTTCGCTCAGCTCCTGACTTATGCCTGAAGATGATCCCTAAAAGAACAGCTGGCATCCCCCTGCCCACAGCCAGGTAAACGAAGCCGGTCAGGCCAGCAGGGGTCAGGACTCTGCCTCGTGAAGTTCTTGGGTCATTCAGCAGGGTGTTCAGTAAAACAGCAAAACCTACTGCCAAGTTCCTAATTTCAAAGCACAATAAAATATTTCTTACTGTCTAAAATGTCTAAATGTGAGTCCTTCAGTAGAATGGTCTTTGTGATTTACATTGATATTATTACCTGAAAAGTTGATTTCCCAAATTTATTAACAGGTAAAATTTTATGCTTTATCAAAACTTTTTTTTTTTTTTACTAACTTTTAAATGTCTTTGTGTACATGACATCATGAGAGGTACTTTGGGTGTAGAGCTTTATACCAGAGCCTGCATATTCCAGTTTACATGTTTCATTGTATTTAGATAAACTGTAGAATATAAAAATTGAAAACATAAAGTTTACAATTAATTATTAAGGTTATTCTGTTAAAAACTATGTGTTTTAAAAGGTAAATTTTTGAATATTAATGAATTTTCCCCAAAAGTTTTAGATCCTGGTTAACCTTCCCAAGACTGGAAATATAGCAATTAGGTTGCTTATTTGTTACTTTGCTTTTGGGGTCAGTTTCATGTCTCCCAGGCTTGCCTGGAACTAGCATTAATGATGACCTTGAACTTCTGAGATCTTCTTGTCTCCACCTCCTACAGGCTGGGATTATAGGCATACACCACCATACCTAGTCTATTGGGGGTTGGAGACAGCTTCCTACATGCTAAGCAAGCACTTAACTACCTGAGATGCACTCAGTCACTAAATTCTGCTCTTAAAAAATTAAAACTAGGGGCTGGAGAAATGGCTCAGCAGTTAAGAACACTGGCTGGCTGCTCTTGCTGAAGACTGGGTTCAATTCCCAGCACCCACATGGCAGCTAAGAACCATCTGTAACTCCAATTCCAGAGGATCTTACACCATCTTCTGACCTCCAAGGGCATTGCATGAAACACAGGTACACTTACATACATGCAGGCAATACTCATATACATAAAATAAAAATAAATAAAACTGGAAGAAGAAATGGCTTTGATGATGAGTGAGAGCTGCACTCATGTACAGGTATAAGGGTAAGTATTTGGAAGGCAGTTGAATATTACATAATTGTGTGCATTGTGCATATGTATGGAGTTCTCAAAGAATAAATAAAAATAAGGTAATATAAAACTATATATGCTCAGTGGTAGAGAATGTGTCTTTCATTTGTCAGGCCCTGTGTCTGTTCTCCAATCACATTAGAATAAAAACAACTAAATTAAATTAAAAACTGACCTGACTTATGCTTTAAAAACTCCAGATGAGAAATATTGTTTAAGGCCCTGATTCTCCAAGCATAGAATGAGGGGTTGGTAGTGGGCAGGAATGCCTTGTATCTCCATGATGGGTTTGCCAGGGCAATGGCACGTCATCAGACACTCTTTTTATCACTCAAATTGTCATTTTTATGAAACCATTTTGTATACTTGAATGAGCAGTTCTCCCACTCTAATCTTATCATATTTATGTTGTTTCCAAAATTCTCTTTAAGGATAAGATTGTGGCTTCTGGGCAGTTTTCCAAGCCAGTTTATTTCTTCAATATACACTGTAATGTATAGCACCTCATCAACCATGACCCTGTCACATCAAGGATGAAGCATGGGTGTCTCTAAACACTGATGGCCATGAAAATTCAGCATTTGATCTTTAAGAAATAGAACTGTAAGAAACTACCAGTCTTAAGAAATGATAAACAGAAAAAAACACTGATGATAAAAAAAAATTTGAAATGTATGCTATAGATTTCAGAAGTTGAAGGGCATATAAAGAATCATGAAACTCCATAATGTTCTACATGTACTATACCACTAACCACAATTGGGTGGATATCTCATCTTACCATGATCTTTCTAAGGAATTATTGGCAAGATGTATATATTGAATTCTTTTTTCAAGTATCCCTTCCTAGTCTTCCTGGTTTTATCATAGTTCCAACTTAGAGTAATTGCATTCAGATTTCTATCTGTACCCCATCTAAGGAAAACACTTCTATAAAATGATCTCCGTGGAGCAGAGCTGTACACCGTGTCTTAAATATGGACGCTATTATAATTTGAGGCAAGCCTTGAAAATGATTTCAGATTTATGGAGGAGATTTGACTTTTTCCACACCCAGTTTCATTAATACTGTGAAAAGAAAATTGGAACAGTAGGCTCCTGGGGTGTTTGTGAATTGAGATTAGTATAATTTTCTCCTCCTCCTATATCCAAGTACAAAAAAAGATTATTATTTTTCTCATTTTTGTGCTTTGATATAACATAGGCCGGAAGAAACCACTAGGATGCAATCGCTCACAAGAAGGCATGCCTAGACATCACATTTGCAGGAAAGCAGTCCACAGAGATGAACATGGCATGGTGGGACTGGGACCCATGATGCTCTTCTGTGTGATCCTCTATATTTCAAATCTCTCCATTCTCCCTTTTTCCAGGTTCTTCTATGTCCTGCCTATTTTAAAGTTCACTCCTAAAGGTTAAACAAGTGGCTTGAGAAAAGACATTTTGGACATGCCTTAACCTTTCCTCAATAAGTTGGAGATTGAGAAAGAGCCAGGAAAGAAATAAAACTTTACCCCCAATAGGCTTCTGGATCTGATATTTTTCTCTGTTCCTTTCCAAATTACCCAGACACATATTTGAAGAGAGGTTCCTGAGCCACCATTCTAAGATTAAGAGTGTTATCACCTCTTAACCCAGGTTTTATATGAAAAAGATGGTAAGCGCAAGACTCAATTGTGCCTGCTTGACTGCCACCCCTAGGATAGGGTACTGCCCCAGAAGGGTCATGATGACAAAGGACAGAGAGTGGCTATACCCTTTGTGGCTTTGGTTACATTTAAAATGGACAGACACCGAAACACATTTCCCCTCATTTCTACAGGAACCCATAGGATGGAAGCATTGACAGAATACTGTATTTGTAAACTATTCATCCTTATCTTAGTCATCTGTAAGTCCTAGATTCTTTTTGTGGTATCTTCATATCCATTAGTTTTGTAAGAACCCTTGCAAGCATAATGGTGTTTACTAAAGTACCAAAGTCCATGCCGTTTGCAGTGTCTTCATGGTCCACTCATGGCTACCTATGCAATTTAACGTCTTTATTTTCTTTTTTTATTATTTTTACTTTATGTATGTGAATGTATTGCCTGCATGTGTATAAATGCATCTATTGTCATGCAGTGGCCCACTGAGGTCAGAAGAGGCTTCCAATTCCTTAGAACTGGAGCTGCAGATGGTTGCTAGCTTCCACGAGGGAGGGAATTGACCCCAGGTACTCTGCAAGAGCAGCCAGTGCTCTTAACTACTGAGCAAACTCTTCCATTTTTTTTTTCAAATGAAGGCACAACTACAGCATTATTATTGTTCATAAGTCCCCACAGAGAAAACAAAGTTCTGCCTTCCCATATCACTCACAAGATTGCTTTGTCCTTTATGCACAGTATTTATCCATTAAGACTTAGCTTTTGAACGAAGTAACAGAGTCCCAGAAAAACAAACGATGAATGGTATCCCTCATCTGTGGATGCTAGTGCCAATTACCTAGTTGTAAGTATTTCTTGTGCACGGCCCCTTGAGCTTTTGTCCAAAGCAGTTGGGAGTGATGCATATTGGAAACAACAACAACAACAACAACAACAACAACAGAAAGGACTGCATCAAAGAATTGACTGAAATAGTGAACTTCTGCTCAAAACAGTCAACTTCCCCATGGAGAATATCAAGAAAGACTGAGAAAGAGATGAAAAGCATGTTTGGCAGAATGCATGAGCTCTGGTGATGTGGGGGGATGGGGGGGACATGGGTCTAGATTTGATTAAAAAATATATATAAATAAATAATTTTTTTTAAAGTTGACCATAAAAAATTATAAAAAGAAAAAAGACTTAGCTTAAATGCTCCATTGTTCATGAAGGCTTTTTTTTTTTCCAAGAATCTTCTCTCCTTGTATCAACAATTACATAATAAGCTATAATCAGGTTCCAGAGACGAGACTGGCAAAGCAGGCAGCTATGCCTTGACGTGTGTCCTCAAAGACTGAAATACAGTCAGGTAATCAGATATACGACCAAAATATGAGCTTATATATAACATAGTAACTGGGAGATGTGATGGGAGGAAGCTATAGGGGCCACGCAGGAGTAGGACAGAGGTTTCTGAGTTAGACTGGCAAGTGAAGAAGTCCTGTCTAATACTGTGACATGATGAAACCCATGCAAACAGCAAGAAAATAGTCAAATGAAAGATGGCTAGGGAAGTCTACTTGTAAGAAACCCATGCGCACACCCTGGGGCCAATGGGAGTTTGCTTTTCAGCTACTGGACCCAAGACAGAGTGGCTACAGCACAGAGAGTTTAGTGGGAAAGTGAGAAGAAATTGGATGTGAACAAGTCTTCTCATACAGAAGGCAGACTGGGGAAATGAAGTAAGGGCAAAGGTTGGCCCCTGGGCTATTCGAATGAACTGACAGGCATCCCAAAGACCGTGAAACTACACATGCAAAGAAACAGAGGAGAGAAAGTATTTGTAATACCCATGACAGAGCTTTATATGACAGACCTTAAATACCTTTAAGACACAAAGGGATGTACCAATGGACATGAACAAACTAACAACCCGCTAGAAAAAAAGCAAAAGTACAAACAGGTACGCCGGGAGCTGAAGAGTCAGATGTTGGTGGCAAATCACTTCTCCACTTGTTACAGGAAGTGATCCGGTAATACCTTGGAAACCTAAGCAACGTCTCTCAAGCATGTCTCAGGACAGCGCAGACTTTACACTCTGATGAAAGCTTACTGAAATGCTACATTTCTGTTAGGCTTTTTTCCCCTCTAATTCAGACAAGAGTGTAAGTTTTTTGATGATAGCTTCCTGTGACTCTGTTTGTTAGTAATTTCTATACTTTCCAACCTCTAGTGATGATTGAACACACAGCCTGAAATATGATGGTTTTTAACTGACTAAAAGAGATCCTTGTTAAGTTGCTCAATGTTTAGGGGTTGTTGCCATTAAGCATGTGTGAGTAATCTTTAATTTCAGTGTTGAATGAAGATGCTAACGAGCAGCTAAAGTACTGCACTGATACTGCAGACTTCCTTTTTCTTCGGAGACAGAGACTTACAACATATATAATATATATATATATATATATATATATATATGCATGTATATATGTATATATATACATGTATTTAAATTTTTTATTATTTATTTATTTTTATGTGTACGAATGTACTGTCTGCATGTAGGTCTGTGCACCCGTGTTGTGCAATGCCGCGGAGGTCAGAAGACGGTGTCAGATTCCCCTGGAACTGGAGTTCTCCTGGAATTGGAGTTACAGACGGTTCTCAGCCGCCATGTGGGTGCTGGGGATTGAACCCGGGTCCTCTGCAAGAGTGGTTGGTGTTCTTAACCGCTAGGCCATCTCTCCAGCCCTATACATGTATTTATATATCCATGTATGTATGTCTAAGATCCAGGCTCACACTGATGTGGAACTCACTAGGTAGCTCAGGCAGGCCTTACAATCCTGATCCTCTTGTTTTGGCCTCCTGAGTCCTGGGATTACAGGCTCTATATGTTTCTTCATAGGATATATGTTTAGGTAGGCCTGGGAAGATGGCTCAGCACTTGCCTTGCAAGCTTGACAGCCTAAATTTAATCTTTGGAACCCATGAAGCAATATAAATGTGGTAGGAAAGACCCAAGTCCACAAAGCTGTCTTTTGCTATAGCCTGCACATGTCTACACATACATCACACAGGCGCACACAAAATAAAAAAATCTTTTAAAAAGATATTTTACCTCAATACTTCCATAAACCTCCTTTCCATAATACCTAACATAAAAGGAATAAATATAATATTTATTTTATTAAACCAGAAATATTTTTCCTATGCTTGGGAGAATTGGGATCAATATTCATTAATGCAAATGGCATAAAATTTCTCTTGGCAGACTTCTAATAATAGACCACTTAATCCTAGTTCCTAGAGTCACTAAGTTACTCAACGTTAACCAAATTAGCCACCATCATATTTAAGCTTTTGGGTGACTCATTTACGGGCAGCATGTGATTTCTAAAGGACTATGGGTAGCTGAAAACCCAGTCTTGCTTAGCAATTCTGTGGAGCAGTTGCACTAGTTTTTGGAGTGTTCCTAGAAACCACCATCTTTCCTACCCAAATCCAGATTTATTCCATGGAGTAATTTCTAATACTACTTAGTCATTAACTGATGTTCAAGACAACTATAGTGACATTTGACTTATCTCAAAACCTAAATCTCTTTCCTTATATTACTTGGTAAACAACTATCGCTTTTCCTAGTTTCTGTGTATTAGGCTCAGTGCTATTCTGTACAAATATTATCTACTTTATTACTCAGATACCACAGCTCTGTGGTTATGGGTGTTAAAGGAAAGAAAACGGGGGCTGGAGAGATGGCTCAGCAGTTAAGAGCACCGACTGCTCTTGCAGAGGACAAGGGTTCAATTCCCAGCACCCACATGGCAGCTAAGAAACCGTCTTTAACTCTCTTCTGACCTCTGTGGCATTGCACGACATGGGTGCACCAACCTACATGCAGACAGTTCACTCGTACACAAAAAATAGTAAATAAATAAATAAAATTATTTTTAAACAGGAAAGAGAATGGTCTGTTCTCAGCAGCTGTCCTGGTCGACCTCTCCTGGTTATGTCCCCCTTCACCCCCCCACGGTCCACCTGCTCTTTGAATTCCCAATGGATCTTAAAAGTGCAATGCAGGCTGAGCAAAAAAAATACTGGATTAAGCGTTGAGGTCTAGTCCATATGCTGCACCTCACTTGCTAAAACAACAGTGGGCAGCTGATTACCCTCAGCTAACAATTCCTCCTCAAAGCATGATGGCGGCCCTTAAGGAATTTACCTCCCAGGGTCACTGTGCAGCACAGACCTGGTAAGACAATGTGTGATCAAGTACTGTGAAAGACCAAAGGCCTTTAGAAAAGTATGATGGCCTAATTATTTTCCTCTGTGTCTTTCTCACAAAAGGAACTGGATCAGCAGCTGGCCCAGCAATTAACAATTCTGTTATTGTGTGCTGCCTCCTGGCTCAGTTGGTTATAACAGGGAAGACATAACCATGGGATGGGGGCAACTGTGTTTGAGCACCACCCTTTTATGAATGGCAGCCCCGTGAAGTCAGGTGGCAAAAAACAGTCATCTACACCAGAGCCATGTTGCTTCAGACCATTAACTGTGCCACAGTGTGGAGTATGTTTCCATTTATTTGAGAAACAGCCCATCTTAAATGGATCAGTGCTCTCTGCCTGCTATTGTTAGAGTGAATTAAATTTCTCCTCTTTCAGAAGTTCATTATGATAGTTTATGTTTTTAGGTATCATGAAATCAATCATCTAAGACTATTCTTTGGTAATAGCTGGTATGGTTTATTATCTTGGAAGTCATAACTCTTTCCATTAAGTTTTAGAGCTGCTTTTTGAAACCTAAATGGATTCTTTCTTCCTTCATTCCTTGCTCTGGAAGTTCATAGTGTGCCCTGGATGAAATCAGTGGAGTTTCTACTGTAAACCGCATCCTGTCTGTAAGGTGCCCCATTTCATGCTGGGGATGGGGTCTGAACGGCAGCCTTAGATATTGGGGGCAGGTGCTAATCTCCTCATTCAGAACTAGGTGTATCTACTTTGTGAGCTTCTATATTCCTGACATGGAGTTACTCTTCTCCCAGTTTTCATTGTTAGAAAAAATACAATATTTGCTTTTGGTGAAAGTTCACTATCTAAAGTGGAAGATTATACAGCTTTCCCTCTGAGCCCATTACCAGGGAGCCTGTCAGGGCTAGAATCATACAATATGTCAGAGAAGACATCCATCCAGAGGGTGGACTGTGAATCTTATGTGAGTGGGTAGACTCAGTAAGTCAGGCTGCCCAGCACATTCTTGAGCATCTTTGAAGGAAAAACAAACAGAACGATGACTATTACTTACCTAGAAAACTCTGTGATTAGAGGCCTAAGTGTTTTCCTTCCAAAATAAGAATAGGTGATGATATGACCCTCCTCCCACTACAGCAACATAACTATCCAGCAGAAGTACTGATCTTGACTTCAGAAAATGTAGTGGTGGCTAAGAAAAAGTTTTATACTAATAGACTTTAGAAGCGCTTTACAAAAGCACCTTTCTAGATGCTAAAGTGCCAACTAACATTTCCTTAACATTGGGGAAATAGATTTATTATGTGGTTTATTACTTATTTGCTAGTACTACTACTAATAACCAATTTCACTTAAGCTTTACATGTAGTAGACTGTGCTAAGCACTTCACAGGCATTGTCTCATTATCAGCACCATAATAGCATCAGGATTTACCATGTTTGAATCATTTCAAGGTACTGAAAGTCAAGTACACAGGCTCAGTGATTTGCTTCTGACTGAACAGCAGGTAGACAAACTTGGGTTCAAACTCAGATACTTAGATTTCTCAAGTTTACTCAATAAAACAAAAGATTCTAGTAGGTTCACAGATGAGGCTGCACTGATATTGTCTTTCTCCTTTTTAATTTTTATTGTAATTTGTGGTTATACTGGAATCTTTAACACCTCCCTTTATTTAACCTGGACAATTTTTAAATTGTTTTTCTTGCTTTGTCACCGATACCAGGCTTGTATAGCAGTCTATGAATGAGTAAGGCGGTAACAGCGATGGCTGTGTGTGGAGATGAGACCTGGGAGCTGGAGCCAAATGTGGCATTTGCTGCTTCTTGGAACATGCGAGGCAACAAGAAGAAAGCATATTGGCACTTCCTGGAGGCAGTGTGCCCTGTGGTGTGGAATTCAAAATATGTTGGCTTACTCCTGATAGCATCTTGAGGAAATGTAATTAATAAGGTACCCAGAAAACTCCACAGGAAACCAATGTCATTATCAAAACAGGGAAATGATGCAAGTTACAAGAGAACACAGCTACATTTTTATGCATTTTAGGTTTTGAGAAGAGATAACGTCTCTTACATTTTTCTGAATCAACACTATCTCCTCCAAAGTACAACAGGATGCATACCATACTTTAGAAAGGCTTTGTGGAGGCTGGAGAGATGGCTCAGCGGTTAAGAGCACAGACTGCTCCTGCAGAGGACCAGTGTTCGATTCCCAGCACCCACATAGTGGCTAAAAACTGTCTTTAATTCCAGTTCTAGGGGAATCCGACGCCCTCTTCTGACCTCTGCGGCACTGCATGACATGGGTGCACCAACTTACATGAAGACAGTACACTCATACACATAAAAAATAATAAATAAAAAATTTTTGAAAAAGAAAGGCTTCGTGGCATTTTAGCACTTTCTAATAGAGATGTGACATAAAACAGCGTTAGTGTTGGACATATGCGAGAGCTGCTAGAAGGTTTTTCTGTAGTGACTACTGAACAGTCTTGTTACTTAATAGAGGAAGGTGCTGTATCGGCAGCCATATTTTTATAGGTTTTCAAATAAATGTTTGATCAAACCTAGCAAGCTACACAATAAGGTAATTACTACGACAAGCAGCCAATCATGATTTAGTTGGGGATTTATTTTTATTTATTTATTTATTTATTTATTTATTTATTTATTTATTTATTTATTTGAAACAGTGTCTTATGTAGCCCAAGTTGGCCTGGAACTTGCTAGGTTGAACTAGACCCCAAGATCGAGTCATTGCTGGCCAACAGCATGGAGACCACAACCCAGCCAGCAGCATTACAGGAAAAAAGAAACCGGTACCCTCCTGACTTCTGTTTGAACACTACAACTACAGTTATCTGTGGCAGCCAATTTTCCATAGCAGCCAGATGAAAAACTGGGAAACACCTAATTGAAACACCGCCCGCTGCCCCCAGCGACTGAACCCCCCCCCCCACGGAGCTGTTATTGACTCACTTCCCCTAGCCCACAGGACTCTCTAAAACCCAGTCTAATGTGACAAGAGGCTGGTGCCCCCCTCCGATTCCAGAGAGAGTCAGTCCACCATTTGACTCCCCAATAAACTGCCGTCCCCCGTGGAGTTGTCTTGGTTGGTGGTCTTTGTTACTCCCTTTTCAAGCATAACACTATGTAGTTGAGGATGGCCTTGAATGTCTCATCTTCCTGCCTCTCCCTCTTGAATGCTGGAATTACAGCTCTGTGCCACCATGCCCTGTTCATGAGGTGGCAGGGATGGAAGCTAGGCCTTAAATGCAGGCAAATAAGCATTCTTCCAACTGAGCCATATCCCCAGCTCTACTTGGGCCATTTTAATGGAGCACACACACAAAAAAATGTTTTCTTGGGGGAAAAACAAACAAACAAACAAACAAACAAACAAACCTAAACCCTTTTGTTTCCTCTTGGTCTCCTACTGTACCATAGCATTTAAGATCAATAAAGGAAAATTATTACCTCCTAGACCAAAAAGTGGAATCTGCATCTTATTGTAGACAGACCATGGCCTCCTCCTTTAGGGGTTAATCCAGTTAGTCAGGTCAGAGTCTGGCTAAGGGGCCGCCCTCTGGAAGGCGGAGCTCCCTAAAGCCAAGCTGGAGAAGCAGGAAGAAATTTCTGTCTTTAATGAGATACTGCACTTCCCCCCTCGGTGCAGTCTACGGAGCTGCAGCCATGCGGTTCTATTAAGCTTGCCTGAATTTGTGAATTGATCAGAAAAGTGGAACTCATTTTTCTTCTTCTCTTTCAGATGTCGGCCAGAGCCCACGTATGCTTTTCCTTGCACTTTGGGCTTTGTCACTTTTTTCTCCGAAGCTCTCTCCCGGGAGCCCCTTCCCTTCCCTTTCTGCCCTTTGGCTGCAGGTTTGCAAAACCCATGGCTGCTTTTAAAAGCACGGCTTCTCCATTTCCTTCCTCAGGCAGCTGCGAAGATTTACAGTTTGCCTGCCCTGGGAGTATGCTTTTAAACTTTAATAGACTTGTTCTTGAGCCTTCTTCTGAGGCATTCTTAAATTATTTTCTTAATGAGATTAAAAACCCTGAGAAGGGACCCCCATTTCCTCAGTAACCTACGATACTCCAGCTGGGGCTGTCTAAAATTCCTGAGTGTAAGCTGGGAAATTGGAGTTCAGTTGACGTGGTAGCAGCCGGTTTCTCCTTGCCCTCAGGCCTGGAACCTTTCTTCCCTAAGAGTATTTGTAATTCCAAATTCTTTCTCTGTTTGATATGTAAATATTTTTAAAAGCCTTTGACATGTATAGGACAGCAGACTTAGTAAAAGAAGAACCCCTGTAGCCTGTGAGCATCAAGGGAGACAGTGCCCTTAAATCTCAGTTTCTGCAGGGAAGGGTAGAGGTGGACTCCTCGAGAGCTGTACAATTGCCTGCAGCCAGAAAGATAGCAGAAAGAAACTTTTCTTTTGATTGGTGCCACTTGGGCCAAAACAATTGCCCCCAACTCCTCAATTTTTTTTCTCTTAAAATCACTCACTCCTTCCTTAGAAATGAGTTCAAGCTGATTCCTAAATGCCCCCTCCTATTAAAAGTCTTTAATAAAACTTCCTTGCAGTTTAACTTCATCCAGTGTAGTTTCTAATTCTAATATAACTGTGTTTAGAAAAGAGGGTGAAACAATAAGGGTTAGTGATATAGTTCAATGGTAGAGCACTTGCCTATGATGAGAGAGAATGGCAATCTTATCCTTAGCACAAAAAAGGGGGAAGAAAGGAAGGAAGAAAGGAAGGGAACGAGGGAGGATATCTTAATGAATATCTTTATTATTATAATCATGTATATTAGGTTTACCACAGTATTCTGGACAATTAAACTCACACACACACAAACACACACACACACACACACACACACACACACACACATTCACACACGAACGTTCCCAAGCTAGCACATTGTATGCTGATAGCCAGCACATTCATCAATGTCCACACTCCAGCCACCCATCCTGAATGTTGAGCTGAGGCCTCTGTGCTGTCTGGCCTGGTACTCAAGAGAGGTTCTAATGTTCTCTCAAATGGAACATTCATTAGTGCTGCTATTCTGGCTGTAGCTCAAAATCTTCCATTTTTAACAGCAATGTGTTGGCTATTATTGGCTAATTAGACTCACTTTTGGAAAATTACATAATAAATAACCCAAATTTAAATGCAGAACAAAATTATTTTCTAATCGGGTTTAAAAATATCTGATAAATGCTATGTTCCTTTAAATGAGACGACTTATTTAATGAAAAGATGCACCTTGTTCAATATACATATCTTTACCCCTAATGTGGCTAATGGGATCAGCTCAGTAGAAATCCTTTGATCTTTTCTTAAAATAGCCCATTGGAAAGCCACTCAAAAATGCATAGTAATTGTAGCAAATTTACCCTAATGAATAGTAATACATGTAAAGGACCTTTTGCCATTAAATTTAAATTTATGCCAGGGAATTATTGAAAAGAACATCTTAAAAGTTAATCGTATTTGTGAGGTGCCCAAATTTAAAGGAAAACTCTTCTCCGTAACAAGAAACCAAAAGCAGATCTTCTCTAAGCTATCTCTCCCAGCTATAAAAATATTTACTGTTTTGTTTGCTAGAGAAATAAAATGTTCGTAAGTACTAAGGCCAATGATGAGCACAGATAAATCCTCATTAAATCCAAGTAATAATTGTTTTCTGTTATTACTCATATCGTGTGATCCCTGGTCTGGGTCACATAACTAATACACAATCAAAAATGTTCTACACTAGCTCAGCTAAACTTTATGAGATTCTAGCAAAACAAAATACAGAAACAAAAGCTGATCCCTCTCCTTCCTGTAACTGATCAGCTATCTTATTATTCAACGGAGTTTTTCCTTTTCTAGTGTGACAGAGGCTTACTTGATTGAAAAGATGTCCCTCCCCAAATGTACAGAGATGTGACACATTATTCTCGGCATTTTAAATCTCAGAGGAAGGACGCACTGAGGAAAGGGGAAGCTAAACATTTTTTTTTTTAACTATAAGGAAGGACAAATTGGATTTGTTCATCTAGAAGCTTCCACATCAAAGAAGGCCATTCTTTTTATTTAAGGTTCTGAATATTAACATGGAAACTACACTTTTCAAAGACTCAGGAGCGTGAAAGAAAAGGCATGAAACTGTGCAGTACAGACATGATCAGAATCCATCTGCGAATTTAGGTTCATTTGCTATGTGGTCATTTCACTAAGTGATTTGAAAATAAATGGTGTCAGAGAAACTTGGTTTCCAAATACTTATTCATGTGAAAAAAAACAAGTCTCAGAAAAAATATATATACTTATATATCTATCATATACTATAAAGAGTAGAAAAAAATCTTATTGTGACAAAGTATTGCTCTTCAACTTACTTTCCACATATCAATCTATTTATTACAACAATCACACATCTTGGCTAAAAGAAAAAGCCCAGAAGATGCAAGTGGTTTTTTTTTTTTAGAAACCTACAAAGGAAAGGTCATCTGTCAGGTGTTTTATGCCACATGAAGCAGACAATTTTGAACAGTTGTGGCCTGCGTCCAATGAGTGTTTGAGTTCTCTGCTGTGAAGCTGGGGTTCGGTTAGCTTTCCCGCATTGCCTGACCTCCTTTCATTGCAAAAGCCCTGATTATATAGCAGCGTGGAGTCATCCTCCCATGCTAGCCACGTAGGCCGGGTGGCTGGAATCAGCTGTAATTGAGTTCCATGTGTTCCCACCCAGGGGGTTGTCCCCGATCTAGTTTCAACACGCTCAGCTCCCATCAGGAGGCACGAGTGGGCTCATCAGTTGCCCATCAAATTTCAGCCAAAAAAAGTTAACAGCGTTACGTAAAGGGAATAAAATAGCTTTTATATTATTTTCATAGAAATGAATTAAAAAAGATAAAGCTGCCATTTCTACATTGTGATAATTACCTTAATACATTAATCCTAATTCTTG
This sequence comes from Rhizomys pruinosus, assembly GCA_009823505.1. Lineage (NCBI taxonomy): Eukaryota > Metazoa > Chordata > Mammalia > Rodentia > Spalacidae > Rhizomys > Rhizomys pruinosus. Next base: position 3,528,621 of record VZQC01015407.1, read on the forward strand.
AAAAACCTAATTCTTGAAAAATAGGCTATATTTTAATGTCCATTTAAAAATAAGAAAAATGGGTTATATTTAAATGCCCACTTGAAAATCAGAAAAAAGAGCACATGTAAAACAGCCTCCAAGACAGAATAAAGAATAGCCTTTTATAATATCAAACTCAAGGTGTAAATGCTGCTTTGTACCCAGGGCTAAGCATAGGCCTGAATGTATATTATGACTCAGTAACACTTCAACAATGATGAAATTAATAACTAAATACACAACTCCCTCTTCATTAAGAGCACTGAGTGGAATCAAGGCAATTCAAATTTATCCCGCACTTGATAAGAGGTATAATTTGCTAGTGTTCAGAAAGATGTTAGATTTTTTTTTTTAACTTGTTTGTTCCATTAGCAGCTTTAAAGAAGAAGCCACTCAAATACAGAAGGTGGTATGTCTGCAGAGGAAAATCTTTTTCTCCTGAAAGTGGGAAGAAGGTCTGAGTGGTTAGAACTGTAAGAAAATAGAGTGAAATACCCAGAAGGTTTGTGAGGTGTGCTTATGAAATTAATTGTGCAACTCTTCAGAAATATCCGTTTTCACTAGCTTAGGGGATTACTGATGCATGAGATAAGTACATTTCTGGATATCTGCCCAGTATGTTAGTGTCCTAAAGAGTTGCTTTCCCCAAGATGGATCTGGTTGCATGTGAAATTATTTTTAAAAGAAGATATATAACAAAATCCAACATGTAATAAAATCAGCAATTACAGTTATTGCCAATTTTATTTAACTTTTATGTAAAGAGATATATCACTTTGGAAAGAGATATAAGAAAACCAGTACATTAGGGAACCACCTATGGGGACGGTAGCTCAGACAGAAGCAATGTCAGATTCAAGGATGTCAAGGAAAGAGACTGCTTTTTTGAAATAATAGTTGGAAAATATGATAAAAACTGAGGATTTTATAGTAAGCTGTCATATAATTAGTCAGTTCTATTAAAGGCATTATATTACAGAGAATGTTAAGGAGGAATTGGGGAGAAAAACCAGAGCATTGAATGGAAAAGTCAGTGCAGGAGGAGATTTCATTTAGAAAATGCAATACAAAAAAGAAGCACAGGCCGGGCATGGCGATACATGCTTGGGAGGCAGAAGCAAGCAGATCTCCGTGAGTTCAATATTGGCTTGGTCTACGTAGAGAGTTCCAGGTCAGCTAGGATAACAGGGAGACCCTGTGTCAAAAAGAGGAGACACACACACACACACACACACACACACAGAGAGAGAGAGAGAGAGAGAGAGAGAGAGAGAGAGAGAGAGAATGTCTTTATGGCTACTATTACTACAGCCATCATATCCTATAAAGAGTAGAAAAAAACATTAAAAAAATCTTGTGACAAAGTATTGCTCTTCAACTTACTTTCCACATATCAATCTATTTATTACAACAATCACACATCTTGGCTAAAAGAAAAAGCCCAGAATATGCAAGTGGTTTTTTTTTTTTTAGAAACCTACAAAGGAAAGGTCATCTGTCAGGTGTTTTATGCCACATGAAGCAGACAATTTTGGACAGTTGTGGCCTGTGTCCAATGAGTGTTAAACTACCTTAAAGAGGACAGGATGGTAAAAGATTCTCCTGAAGCAGCAGAATTTGAAATATTTGATTTAACATGATGATAGACAGAAATCTAAGGAAAGGAAGAATGTAAATTAGGCTTGGGGCAAGAATATTAAAGTGAGGGCTAAGGATATTAGGCAAGCATGAAGATCTGAGCTCCAAACATCAGCACCCACATTAGAAGGAGGAGGAAGAGGAGGAGGAGGAGGAGGAGGAAGAGGAGGAGGAAGAGGAGGAGGAAGAGGAGGAAGAGGAAGAGGAGGAGGAGGAGGAACGGAGCGGGAAGAAGAGGAGGAGGAGGAGAAGAGGAGGAGGAAGAGGAGGAGGAAGAGGAGGAAGCCTTGAATGCCTGTAAACTCATTGTCGTGGATGAAGACAAGTAGATCCAGCAATCTATTCAAAAAGGCAAACTCAGATCCAGTGAGGCCCATTGTCTCCCAGAGCAGGCAGACAAAGGGAAAGGTGTAAAGCAGGACATCTGCTGCTGGCTGAATGGCTTCGGCCTCTCTCGAGATATTAATAGTATATGAGATCTATATATCATATGTATATATTATGCTTTGATATATGTATATATATCATATATATATATATATATGATATATATATAATGCACACACTTTAAAATGCTTGTTCTGGGGGCTGGAGAGATAGCCTAGCGGTTAAGAGCACCAACTGCTCTTGCAGAGGACCCGGGTTGGATCCCCAGCACCCACATGGCGGCTAAGAACCATCTGTAACTCCAATTCCAGGAGAACTCCAGTTCCAGGGGAATCCGAGACCCTCTTCTGACCTCCGTGGCATTTCATGACACGGGTGCACAAACTTGCATGCAGACAGTACATTCATACACATACAAAAATAAATAAAATTAAAAATAAATAAATAAATAAAATGCTTGTTCTTAAGTAGAATCAGTGGCTGTGCTTCTTGTGTTTGGGGCATCACACAGTGCAACAGAAAAATGTGTTGTAACTTTCAGAACAGGTCCGTGGAATGATACAATCAGGTTCCTGCTTCATGGTGTTGCCTTCCTGTGGGTGAGGATGAAAGCTAGGCATTGGCAAACTAGTAGTGAGAGAGTGCTCGAGAGCCTCCCTAATAATAAGGAACTAGTGGTAGGGAAGCACTCAAGATCCTCTCTGATAAGAGCAAACTAGATAAAGAAGAAAGGACAAGGAGAAGGCCTTGTGGAGCACAGCTGGCGAAAAGCTGCTGCGTGAGCATTTCTTTTTGTTTTGTTTTGTTTTGTTTTGTTTTTTTGCTTTTTTTGTCTTTTTGAGATAGGGTCTCCATGGAACCCCCGCTGGCCTGGAATTTTATATGTAGAACAGGCTGGCCTTGAACTCACAGAAGCCTGCCTCTGCCTCCTGAGTGCTGGGAGGATTTTTAACAAAGCAGACAGAATTCAGTTGAATTGAAAGGAGAAGAGGAAGGGCTAGAGGGACAACTCACTGGTAGAGAGCACATGCTATTCTGTGCTGTTCTTGTAGAGAACCCAAGGTCAGTTCCTAGCACCCATACTGGGCAATTTCAGCTTCAGAGGACTTGATGGCTCTGGCCTCTGCTCTGCAAGCCCTGCACTCACATCTCACTGCACACCAACTCAGATCCACCCCTCATTACACACACACACACACACACACACACACACACACACACACACACACGGCAAAGGGGAAGACTAAAAGACTTATCACCCTCTTTCCTCTTCTGAATCTCCTTTACTTCTTCCTCCGCCATGCTGTTCTGAGCTCCATAGCCCGCACGAACGGCAAAGACCACAGTGTAGTTGCTAAGGAATGTTTAATAAGATGTACAAGCAACGGCTAGAATAATTGGACCATTTAGCTCAAGAAAAAAGAAAAAGTGACAATTTCAAGTGCAATTAACAGTCCTCACACTGGATTTACTAGGTACTTAAGTAAGGTCTCTGTCTAAGGAGGGTGATCTCTTATACTCAGAAAAGGGTTCGGACCATACGAAAATCACCAACCATTGCAATTGTAAGCAGTTCCCTTTTCCATTGGAATCATGTTCAAATGCTGAAATCAATGCTGTCCTCAAAACATACTTATTGTGAAAACAAAATCAAACACACACACACACACACACACACACACACACACACACTACCCCCAAATTCCCTTTGTGATTGGAATAATCCATGCTGGAAGATTCACAGAAGATGAGCTCAGTTATAATAATGATGGTCATGATGTTCTGCCTCTGCTAAGCTTCAAGGCCTGTGCCACCACACCAAGCCTCTCTTCCTGTTTTGAAGAGGACAGAGACAGTAGAGAGAACATCAACAGAAACAAAGGCAACCTCTTGACTTCAGGGCCTGGTTCGGTGACCTCACAATTAAGAGGGACCTACAGCAGAGATGAAGGAATGTAATCGAGATGGAGAAGTCACATGTGACAGCTGATTCTGGGACTGGGAGTGCTGTGGAGTTAGATCTGCCTAGGAAGGAGAGCGTATCTCCAGCATCAGCTCCTCAAGAGAATGGATTGTGTTGCACAGAGCCCTCCCTGGCAGCTGTTCCCTAAGTGCTCACAGCTGGATAAATAAGTGACATTCCAGAAAGAAGTGCAGTCTATGCCTCTAGAAATACTTTATACTGAAAAATCAGAATCAGTAGACTTACTTTAAAATGGTAATTAGGCGATTAAAAAACAAGAATGCAAGTTATTTTGTTGTGACAAGGTCTCCTTGGGTTTTAAGTGACATTTGTAGAGGCTGTGAGCTGACAGTGGCCAGTTTATTTCCTCCTGAAGTCATTTGTTATTACAAAGAAAGAAACTGAAGCAGCACTTTGCAAAGAAAACCCATGGAAATTAGCCTAATATGGTGTCTATCTGGTGTGATTCATTGTTAAGATCCACAGTCTTCACTTAGCTGCAGAAGGGCTGTATAGAAACAGTGGTCACACGTGGCCTTCCCATCAGATGTGATGCAAACATCTCATAATAAGCAGCAATAAGGCCTCACCAAGAAATAAAATGCAGCTTGAATCGTTGGGAAACGTGGCAAGATCCCAATCTTTCCCCATTAAACCTATTGAGGTTACTTTACCTGCAGTTTTAGTATAATCACGATGGTCCAACTTCCAAAATTCAGAATTACATCACTTAAGATACTTTGCTAGCACATGAACAGTGAGTTTTTCAATCCGAAGGTCAAATACTTTTCTATAATGCATTGTAAATTTTTAAATTTATGATCTCACAAGTGACCTAGGGGAAAGCCTGTTATAACTTTGTACACACTAAGGCTGCAAGCTGCTGGAGGTGAAAAGCAAGGCAGGTGCCCCCACTGCCTTCTCTTAAATATGTGTTATGATGGTGTGCTTTTGTTTTTTTAATTTTTTAAGTGAGGGAGTTTATATAAGTGAAAGGCAAGGACCCATTAGATAATTTTTAAGTAATCAATTAATTTTTAATTTTATGTGTATGACTGCTTCCCCTGCATGTATATAAAGTGCTCCTGTTTCATGCAATGCTTCCAGAGGTCAGAAGAAGGTGTTGGATTGCTTGGAATTGGAGTTATGGATGGTTGTTAGCTGCCATGTGGGTGTTGGAAACTGTCCTCTGCAAGAAAAGCCAGTGCTCTTAACCACTGAACCATCTCTCCAGCCCCTTTTGGATAATCTCTTTTTTTGTTGTTTTGGTTTGGTTTGGTTTGGTGTCTTTAAGCCAAAATCTCACGTAGCCCAGTCTGGCCTTGAATTCACTATGTAGCTAGAATGACTTTGAAATCCATATACTTTCTCTTGACCTCCGCAGTACTGAGAGTACTGGTGTATGCTGATGTGTCCTGCTCAGAACATATTGGACAATGCAGCATCTTATGATGAGGTGGCTGGAGGTAGCCCTCCCCACATAAACGGGCAGCTCTTCTAAGGAATATTAACATGCAACAAAGATTTACAGTAAAGGCAAGGAAGTAAGAAAAAAAATTGACTAACCTAACCCACCTGAGCTCGGCTCACAGGGGTCAATGTCCTCATCATCGCTGGGACACTCTGCTGAGGCCACAAGGATGTCATCTGTGGTCTGCAAAGAAATCACATTTGGCAGATTAATTCAAAGGGCCTAAAGAGGTCCTCACATAGCTTGTGATCACCTCACAGGTTGAGAAATCAAACTCATTATTTCCCTTCCCAGAGACACAGAGCTGAAATTTCTGAACATCTTTTAGATCTCTCATGGAAACAATGGCACGTGTGGGAAAAGCTGATTAGGACTTCTTTTACTGTGGTCATACACATGGTGACAGTCAACTTGGAGACACCCATCCATTCAGCTACAAAGAGTAGCTGCATACAGGGGACTCAGGAGTCTAAAAGAAGCTGGCAGAAACAGATGATCTGAAATTTATTACAGCCCTGGAGTGCTACAACGTATGCATCGGTGGGCTTTATATAGCACTTATGCTTGGCTTCCTGAAAGCTGAACAGCCATAACCTTTTATATTCATGAACAGGTAGTTTGATAAATCTTTTGAGATGTACCTTGTCATCACTGGGAGACACAGATTAAGAAGAGAATTAGATAGATCTTTCCTTCATGCAAAACGTGAAACACACACAGTCCATTTAAAGTACTTTTCAGTTACTATTTTTTCATAGTCAAATATCACTTTTATAATGTTCAGATAGCAAGTACTGTTTTCCTATTGTTCTTTCATCACTAATGTTTCGTAACAAAGAGTGAGTCCAGGGTAGGGTCGAGAAGGTGACCTCTTCCTCTGTGGAATTATAGCTGCTTCACTGCGTTTACAGTGTAAATGATAACAGTCACTGTAATGGAAAGCAGTGCATAAATGCTAGCACTTAGTCACATAATTAACACATTGACAAGCACCAAAGGTTGTTCTCTACTGCCACTTACATGCGACGATAAACTCAGCAGAGTTATTGGATGGAATGTGTGAAAGTTTATAGCAAATTTGCCTACAGCTAAAGTAACAAAGAGTCCAAAGTACAAGAAGGAAAATATCTCATTATATTTACAAAGTGTTCAGGAGATTTAGGTTTTTCAGAAGATGCTTCAAAACTGATGCCGTCCTCATTTAACAGTGGAATTAAAATAATATGGTATGAGGTAAATTCATTAATCAGACACAATGTTGTCGGAGGTAACAATGTAAAAATAAAGAAGAAAACTGGAGACAACAGGTGAGGGCATTTAATGAGAAAGAGAGCTTAAAAATTGTTCGCCCTGAGGGTCTTTTCTTCAGAAAGCAGAATCTCTTTTGATGTGGACACTTCCCAACGTGCCTTGAAATCAAGACAAGCTTTTAATCAGCACATTGATATGGGTCCATTTTATTTTGCTCTTAATTCTTTTTTTATTTTATTTATTTTTGTATGTGTATGAATGTACTGTCTGCACGTAGGTTCGTGCACCCGTGTCGTGCAATGCCGCGGAGGTCAGAATAGGGTCTCGGATTCCCCTGGAACTGGAGTTCTCCTGGAATTGGAGTTACAGACGGTTCTTAGCCGCCATGTGGATGCTGGGGATCAAACCCGGGTCCTCTGCAAGAGCAGTTGGTGCTCTTAACCGCTAGGCTATCTCTCCAGGCCTCTGCTCTTAATTCTTTGAGAGTGTCTGTATTCATTCATTCTGCTGGTGTTATTTTAGAGAAGAAAGTTCAAAATACCAGGTTTCCTTGAAGTGTAACGATTATTGGAAAACTATCAGTAAGTGTTTGGAGCAGCACTGTATCTCATTAAAATAAGCTTCTGCACAGACCCATCTTCCTTCTGGGACAAGTTCATCTTGCAGGACGTCATCCTCACTTAACATGTGGGAGCTGGGGATCGAAACTCGGTCCTCTGCAAGAGCAGTCGGTGCTCTTATCCTCTAGGCCATCTCTCCAGCCCCTATTTTTTTTATTTCTTATGTGTATGAATGTACTGTCTGCATGCAGGCCTGTGCCCCATGTCCTGCAATGCTGCGGAGGTCAGAAGAGGGTGTCGGATTCCCCTGGAACTGGAGTTCTGGAATTGGAGTCACAGATGGTTCTCAGCCGCCATGTGGGTGCTGGGGATTGAACCCCGGTCCTCCTCAAGAGCAGTCGGTGCTCTCAACCGCTAGGCCATCTCTCCAGCCCCAATAATTGGCTTTTTCTGAGTGCCCACACCTAGCAGTAAGCTATAATCCTCATCCAGAGTGGACACTCCTTCAAATTAATCAAAATTAAATAAATAACTAAAGTTACCGGAGAGGTGGTTCATTTTTTTTCTAAAGGAGTTTTGAATGTATTGATGGAATTTATAAAGAATTACTGTTATAGTAATCTTGACAGAAAGAGGAAGATGTGAACAAGTGTCTTAAAACAATGTCTCTCATCCCAACAGTGATATTGCTTCCATTTCTCCTCTCCATCTGGAAGGTCATTTGGTGGAATCTCTAGATACATGGAAGGTTGCTCCTTCCATGTATCTAGAGATGATGGTGTAGGTCTGCTATTGTGGGTAACTTGTAAGTAGAGAATTTGGAGGCCGTTAAATGGTCTAAAATATACACTATAGCTCTATCTACAAGGATTACCAAACATGCCAAATTAAGAGGTCATACTATTAAATTTTAATAACTATTGTATTTCATTTTTCTCACCTGAAAATATACAGAGAATAATAAATTGTTTTGTATTTTGAGACAGGGCCTTACTATAGAGCTTTGGCTAGACTGGAACTATGTAGAACAGGCTGGCCTAGAACTCACAGAGATCTGCTTGCCTCTGCCTCCCAAGTTCTGGGATTAAAGACAACCACCATAATGTTAGACTTGGACATACTGTTTTTATTTTTTATTTATTTATTTTTTTAAATTTATTTATTTTTGTATGTGTATGAATGTACTGTCTGCATGTGGGTTTGTGCACCTGTGTCGTGCAATGCCTTGGAGGTCAGAAGAGGGTGTCAGATTCCCCTGGAACTGGAGTTAAAGACGGTTCTCAGCCGCCATGTGGGTGCTTGGGAACGAACCCGGGTCCTCTGCAAGAGCAGTTGGCACTCTTAACCGCTAGGCTGTCTCTCCAGCCCTGACATACTGTTTTTAAAGATTAAGTCTACACATGGGAAAAGTACCTAGAACAGGATCACATTGTAAATGATGATTAATTTTTTTCAATATTAGCAACACTAACTTTAATATTTCATGAAGGTGGGACCATTTTAATTAAATCATTTGAACTATATTTATAAATAATGTAATTTTAGATTTTAAATTAACATTTCTACATCTGAATTATTTTCAACTTGAACCTAGGTTCAGACTGACTTAGGACAACATCAAATATGAATGAGGATGATTGCTTCTTAATATAAATTTGTGGCTACACATGTGTGAGTCATTAGATAATGTTTCAGGCAGACTAAATAATTTAGCTCTTAAAGCTTTTTTGGCTTTGAATAATTCTACAAGAGACAGAAAATGTGATGTTCCCAGTGTTACATTTCACAAAACAGACAATATGTAAAATATCAAAGAAAATATCATATCTTATACAGCACTCATAGTAAAAAATATCATATCTTGTACAGCGCTCAGTAAAAAAAAATCATATCTTGTACAGTACTTAGAGTAAAAAATATCACTCTACAAGTTGTACACGGTGGCTCACACCTTTAGTCCCAGCAGAGGCAAGTAGACCTCTCTGAGTTTGAGGTCAGCCTGGTACATAGTGAGTTTCAGGCCAGCCAGGACTATATGATGAGACCTCATCTAAAAATATTCTCTAGATAATTGTGATCCTTTTATAAAACCACATTTTAGTTTTTAGTGTACTTTTCCTTCTACAGTACATATATATTCTTGATCATTATATATTATATATTTTTCTTTAAAAATTAAAGATTATTATACCAGAGGACATCTTGCCCAGCCAGTTGTTCTTATAGGAATCAGGGGATTTGCCGCTGGGTGAGGATAATTATCACTGTCCTTCCAGCACTATGAATGCTACCCAACAGAAATGAGGCTCTGAAGTCAGCACCAGCTTGGTTTCTCGGTGCTTGGCCTACGGCTCATGCATGCAGTGTCTTCAGCAATAGGGTCTTTTACCATTCAGATCTGCTGGGTAACCCAGAGCAGGCTATGACCAGTATTGTTTGAGTGTCTGTGGGACCTCTGGACAACAACTTCTAGAGAGGGAGCTCATTCTTGGCATTGAGATTTTTATTTGTTATCTTATTTATTAGCTTATGATGTCTAGGAAAGACAATGTCCCCCTGCTATAGGATGTCTTTTAATCTTTTTATGATGAATAGGTCTATACTTTAAATAGTTTCTATAGTGGTATGTTTCCACATGGCCTTTTCTAAAAGCCTTTAGAGTTACTCATCCATTTCTATGCTTCCTCCTCTGCCCTGTCCTTCAGTTCCTCACCCAGTTTAACCCTTCCAAGTCCAATATCCCCTATCCCCCTTCATATTGCTGCATTCGACTGCCCCTCCCAGGAAGCCTCCCACCCAACAATGGTCCTTCATCAATTTCTTTATCTCTGAATTTTCAATAGTGGCATGAATATTATGGGAATAACTAACCACTCTTTAATTGGATTTAAGGTTTGCTTCCTAGGATGGAGCCCTACCTGACATTGATATCAGGCTTAGGAAAAAGGCTGGACAGGCCACAGTACATAGGGCAGAACCTAATACTAGTTTTTTACTGAACAGTTTTCATATTAAAGTGACTCTGAATGACTGACTGTCGCACCCATAGATGAATGCATCTCTGAGCTCTCACCAGACAAGTTTCCTTATGCGACACCTGGTGAATAACACAGAAACCCACAACAGGCCAATGTGCAGAGAGCAAGAGTTTGGAGCTTGTCACTGAACAGGACACCTATATCAAACTTCCACTCCCAAGTATGCAGAGATCATTTCAGAAGGGGGTGAGGGGAAGATTGTAAGAACCAGAGGAGATGAATGACCACAAGGAGGCAGAGCTTTCCAGACAGCAGGTCAGTTACTCATATGAACTCATATGAACTTAATATGTAGTGATAGCATACACAAGTCCCAGGCAAGCTCAAACCAGAAAAAACAAAAAAGCATAGACACGAGGAAGTGGATAAGAATCTCCAACCCCACCAAAAGAAATTCTGGCAACAGATGGCTGTTTGGAGGGGCAGACAATCTCTCTCAAGGATGGGTGCTTGGTAGGTTAAACAGGATTCAGTGGATAGACCCACACTGAAGGACGTTTGGAGATCCAAATTAGTCTCCGCAGGCCTTAGATGAAATAATTAAATTGGGAAGGGGCAATAAGGAAAGATGGAGACAGAGGAGGGCTTCTAAATACCATCAAATTATATCATATAAAATTATAGTACTTCAATTGAAAAACTAAAAACATTAAAACTAGCAAAAGTCTTGTAACTAAAAATCTCATATCAATCTATGCCTTGGCAGAAATCGTCACAGTATGAAAAAATCAGACAGTGGCTCAAGTGTAGGGGGGGAAAAAATCAAATTTCATTTTGGAGGTGGATTTAGCTGAACAATTCTCTAGCCGAAGCTGTGTAATTGAAATCTAATTCACTTGCTTAGAGCTGCCTCTCTATGACTGACTGTTGAGAGAGTGGTATTGAAAAAAAAGCTCAAATATGTCACATTAATCAATTCTATTCTTCAGTTTACTTCTACATGATGTTTATAACCTTTTTTAGAAAAGAGGCAACCCGCTGTAAGAGACAGAATAGTGATCAAGCAAAAGCATTCGCTTTACATAACTGTCCATTTAGGTAAGTGTCTATAATTGTGCATTTAACCACTCACAGGTCAGAGACAAGCCCAATGTTCCCCAAAAGAAACTTGTCTAAGCATGCCCAGGGCAAGGATCCCTCCTTGTTTCAAATGTCTGTTAAAACTACATCTCCATGCCTTTAGACAGAACAGCAACTTGGAAAGAATGACAGAAATAAAGTGCACTTACTCGCACTTGGTCCCTTTATATCCATCATACTTTGCATATCAGCACTAACAAATACGATTTGGGGAAAATATAATCAGGCAGCAATAGACCAACATATCTAATACTAGTTAATAATAGCAGGAGTGACTACTTGATAGTTTACAAACTTTAGAAACTCTTCTTTTTTCACAGAGGGCTTCCTCATCCCCATCATTTACAGTATATAAAGCATTAGTCATTAAATAAATACAGCTCAAGTGTATTTTTGTGGTTAAAAACTATGTTGAGGGGCTGGAGAGATGGCCTAGCTGTTAAGAGCGCCAACTGCTCTTGCAGAGGACCGGGGTTCGATCCCCAGCACCCATATGGCAGCTGAGAACAGTCTTTAACTCCAGTTTCAGGGGAGTCTGACGCCCTCTTCTGACCTCCGCAACATTTCACAACACAGGTGCACAAACCTACATACAGACAGTACAGTCATACACATACGAAAATAAATAATAAAATAAAATAAAATAAGTATGCGGAGCTGGGTGTGGTGGTGCACACCTTTAATCCCAGCACTCAGGAGGTAGAGGCAGGTGGACCTCTGTGAGTTCAAAGCCAGCCTGGTCTATATAGTGAGTTTCTGGCCAGTTGGGGCTACAGGGAGATCCTGCCTTCAAAAGATGAAAATAGATAGATAGATAGATAGATAGATAGATAGATAGATAGATAGACAGATGTAGATAGATAGATAGATGATAGATAGATAGATAATAAATAAAGTATGGTGAGTGGCTGAACAAATCTTATATTACAATATCTAAATCTTATAGTCCAGCTCAGAATGACATTTCTAGACTTCATTCTCATGATACATATCTAGGCTGAAGACTGATGCCTTTCAAAAATATACTAATTCTATGTGTGTCATCAAGCTTTTTCATTGATTCAAATTTTTAATTTTAATTTTCTTTCTAAACTATAATAGTATATACTGCTTTATATCTAATGAAAAAAAAATATATATATATATGGTACTAGCTGAAGTGTGCCACATCTGGTAAATTGATTGGCACTTATTGTTGGTGATGGTTTTCTCTAGGTAGAGGAGCTCTGAAAAACAATGATTCCATACTCAGCACTCCTGGCTAAATTGCACAATTTGTATGGAGATTTAGCATCACTAGGTGAGAATCTTTGAAAAGACATCTGACAAGATGCAGAATTAGTGTCAAAAATTCCTCAAGAAAAATCCAACCCTCTGTACTTATAGAGTGAGGCTTCTTCAGGAAGACTGGGAAGCCTCAGTTATCATCTGGTGGAAAAACTACAGCCAAAAATGTCCAATAATAGCAGACACAAAATTCCTAAGCAGCAATCAATTCTGTAAAACTAAGTTCAATAAAAAATATTTTAAATCAGCAGTTTCAGTTAATTCACAATCCTATTAGAAGGGCAAAAGGAATTTAGATACAGCATAGATGTTAGACACTGCATAAATCTAAAGAGCTTCTCCATTGTTTCAGTCAACTTTGGTTCTTATTTGGGCATTGCTTGTCTATGTGTAACCAATGCCGTTTGGAGAAGTCCATCTCATTGACCATTCTTCAGTAGAAAATCGAACCTAGTCTGAGGAGCTTTTGGTAATGGATGCCTGCTGGGAGGGAGAAAGATAGTGTCTGATAGTGTTGGGGCTCTTGGTGGGCCCAGTGCATGGACCCACACTGAAAGACATTTAGAGACACAAATTATATACTATAAGCTGTATTTCATATATATATATATATATATATATGTATGTATATATATACACACATATATATATGCACACATTATATTGGGTGGGGCAGTGTTGGGAGGTGTGGATAAGGGAGAGGATCTAAATATCATCAAACTCTATTGTGTGAAGTCACAAATATTCAATAAGAAATATAATTTAAAAAAAGATTGATAAAGATCGATTATGTGGAGCTCACACACAGGAGCTCACACACAGGAACAGCAAGTGTAAGGAGAACCACTCAACAGCAAGCATAAAGCTCCTCATTCATCATCCTTATTTTCTGGTGGGCATAAAATACGCTCCCTACATATCAAGCTGTGAATTTTGCTTCTACTTTCCCACTGTCTTCTACTGCAGATGAAAAAATTGCTCCTCAATACAAACAACAATTAAGTCAATCCAAAATGGAGACAGAAACACTATTACTAGGAATGTTATGTTTATGTGTCTGCTAAAAAAAAAAAATCACCCTTTGTATACTCATTTACCCAAACTGAACATGTGAACATTGACATTCATAAATATCTAGGGCAAAGCTTAAATATCCCCGAAAATAGGCATCATTCAGTTTTCTTTAATGCTCTTTCCCAACTGATCCCTGAAGCATTTTACCAAAAGTGACCATGAATCAGCTGTTTGCTTGGGAAAAAGAGACTTGAAAGGGATTCAATTTTCTCCAAAATGTTCTCAGCTGCTTAAAATGTATCAAATGATTTCAGAAGAGTTAAAGAAAGTAGAAAAACTCCACCAAGGTGAAGTGATCACATTGTTATATACATTTGTTACTGGCTATTCTATCAGACCAAACTGAGAGAAAATACAGAAATGTGTGCAGAATGCTGCAACAAAATGAATTTTAAGGAAAAGGAAGTAACAAAGTTAGATTCTTATCTAATGAAAAGGGAATACTGTTTTAGCTAATTTATGAAAAATAATAATTCTGAGCTGGGTGTGGTGGTGCGTGCCTTTAATCTCAGCAACAGGAGGCAGAGGCAGGCAGATCTCTGTGAGTTCAAGGCTAGGCTGGTCTACATAGTGAGTTCCAGGACAGCTGTGGCTATAGGGACACCCTGTCTCAAAAAGACCAAAATTAATTAACTAATTAATTAATTAATAATTCTTCAAAAAATTAATCTGGTATCAGAAAACTTGAAACTAAGATAATGCTTTTACATAATTAGCATGTGTCTTTTATTGTTTCTTTACTGGCTCTTATTCTAATACTGCATTCCCACCCTTACACAAAGTACTCTGGAGTTTTGCCAAAGAAGGAAGTGAAAGTTAAGGTTCAACTTTCAGGAAGGCCATGGAATAATCCATTCTGCAACCCAGCATGGTGGCCCATGCCTTTAATCTCAGCTCTTATGAGGCAGAGGCAGGAGGATCTCTGTGAGATTGAGGCCCATTTGGTCTACATAGTGAATTTCAGGCTAGCTGGGGCTAGGAGATCCTGTCTCAAAAAAAAAAAAAAAACCAGAACAAAACAAAAGAAAACCTAAATCCATTCTGGATTCTAAATCGTCAGAATTTGGGAATGTAAGACATCCAAATACTACAGGTGCTGAAAGAGCAGCCAGAGAGAGGGGCAGGCAGATATGCCCCTCTAGTTGTTGTGGTTTTTGAACAAATCACTTTCTGAAATGATTTAGGCCATTTCCAAATTAAATACTGGCAGATGTTTACTAATGTAAATTGAGGCTTTTAGTAGTGGTAAAATGAATCTCTGGTCCAGCTATTGTGACTGAATGGAGTAATTAGTCACACAGGTTAAACTGAAAATCCTTTTTGGTAATGAGGCCAAAACAGGATTTATGATAGCAGCACGCCAGCGTTGGCCAGTTTCAACCAGTAGGATTCTAAAATCCTGGATTTCAGTGTTATCATGCAACAAAAAAGGAAGGGAATCGCCTTTTTAATGAGGATTCACATTTTCTCTTAAACTGAGATTGATTTTAGTGGTCAGTCACGTGAGCTCTTCATTTTATATGTCAGGAAACTAGAACTAGAAAATTATCTAAGGGGCTAGAGAGGTGGATTGGAGCACTGGCTGCTCTTGTGGAGAACCCAGGTTCAGTTCTTAGCACCCACATGGTGGCTAACAACCATCAGTAACTCCAGTTCCAGGGGATCCACCGCCATCCTCTGGCCTCTGTGGGCATTACATGACACAGGTGCACTTACATACATGGTGGAACTCTGAGGTTATTCAGAACTTCAGTAGACTGATTACCTTCAGATATCTGTCCATATAACGAAGCATCCATGCATCCATCCAAAACCATCTTGGTTTCTAAACGATTTGATGTCTTTTACAGATACGCGTGATAAAATTCATTTAAAGCAAGTTGAGAGTCTACTTAGTGACTTTGTCGTAAAGGAGCAAAAATAATCATAAATTCTTTCACTGTCTTAGAGGTTATGTTATGGAAACACTATAAT
Organism: Rhizomys pruinosus; assembly: GCA_009823505.1. Classification (NCBI taxonomy): domain Eukaryota; kingdom Metazoa; phylum Chordata; class Mammalia; order Rodentia; family Spalacidae; genus Rhizomys; species Rhizomys pruinosus. The sequence goes on from VZQC01015407.1 coordinate 3,544,365, forward strand.
GTTTCTATTCATGACTACTTCTCTCCTCAGAGTACATGTTTGAATTGACATATTACACATATATAGCAAATATATATATTTGTTATATTAATAATTTGCCAGTGAACTCTTATAAGACAACAAACAGTACATTAAAACAGTGGAGTGGAGCTGGAGGGATGGCCTAGCGGTTAAGAGCACCGACTGCTCTTGCAGAGGACCCGGGTTCAATCCCCAGCACCCACATGGCGGCCAAGAACCGTCTGAAACTCCAATTCCAGGAGAACTCCAGTTCCAGGGGAATCCGACACCCTCTTCTGACCTCCGCGGCATTGCACGACATGGGTGCACAGACCTGCATGCAGACAGTACATTCATACACATACAAAAATAAATAAAATTTAAAAAACAGTGGAGTGTGAGCTTTGCCACATTATCTTGAAATGCAAAATTTTGAGAACCACTTATATTTTTAAAATGTAATAATTTTTCCTGATGATCATCACTCTAAGCTCACTACAAATTTGTTTTTGTGACCAAGTGAGTTCGTCATAATTTCTCATTTATAAGAGCTTATTAAATTTACAAATAAGAGTGAGAAAGTATGGATTGTTTTCCAGAAGGATATTCCCTAAGATTTGGAGATAAGAATTGAGGCAAAAAAAATCACACTTCTTTAAAGATTGTATCTATCTTACAGCATCTCTAGAAGTGAAGCAATGAAACTTTGTAAATGGTTTTCCCATTATACTCCATGGCAGAAGATTTATGGTAGAGAAATAGAAAAAAGTGACATTATCTTTAAGTGAAAGAATGACTGAAAGTTCAAAGGAAGGCAAAGCTAAAGATGCCTTGCAGGAAGTTGGTCTGTCTACTTTCACGAAGCATCCTTGTTCCTCATAAAAGCAGTAAGATAAAGCTTACTTTGTAGAAAGGACTGAGAAAAAGTAGCTCACTACCAGACCTTCCCCTTTTTCTTTTTATTAATTTTTTTTTATTTCTGTATGTGTACAAATGTACTGTCTGCATGCAAGTCTGTGCACCCGTGTCGTGCAATGCCGCGGAGGTCAGAAGTGGGTGTCGGATTCCCCTGGAGCTGGAGTTCTCCTGGAATTGGAGTTTCAGACGGTTCTCGGCCGCCATGTGGGTGCTGGGGATCGAACCCGGGTCCTCTGCAAGAGCGGTCGGCGCTCTTACCCGCTAGGCCATCTCTCCAGCCCACCTTCCCCTTTTTCTTATACAATGTCCCTTAGCCACATTTTTCTGCTACAGACACTGCTACAATGTTCTTACCCTGTATACTCTTTTATTTAATTGCATGGAAACTGCACCTTTATAATGCTTTCCTTCAGCATCTGACTATACGAGGAAGGTCTTGTTTTCTTCCTTAAATAATTGTATGCAGATAAGGACTGGCTGACACCAGCCTTGAATTCAGACCAAGAAATAAGCAGAATAAAATGCAGTCATGCAATTAATTTCCATTGAGTCTCACATGCATTTACTCATTTATTAACCTGTTCATCCATAGTCATTGGTTGAACGCTTTTGAGTAGTAAAGAGTTCTTCAGGCAAGAAATAAAAATGATAATTTTCTGGCACCAAATATTTATTAAATAATGATAGAAATAGAGTTGTTTCTTTTCAGTTTGAAGGTGGGATGTTTCCTTCTATGGATTAGGTAATTGATCATTCTTGAAGACTGACACTGTCTGTACATGATATGATGTTTCTCCAGGGCCTGGTATAATACTTATAGGGGACAAATATTTGGATAATGAATCAGACATGATAGACATGATTCCAGCCCATATTAAAAAAGAATATACAAGTGATTTCATTAGGAAAATAATTCATCACCTGAATCACTTTATAATACTGGAGATAATTTTAACACTTCAGAATTTTACATGACATTTCCAAATGTGATGAGCGGCAGAATAGAGCTGTGCTATATCTATGATCCCTGCCAGTGGTCTACCAACTGACTGGAAAAGGCGTCAGTTGGGAGAAGAAGAAGCATGGTCATGCTGACTTCTCTGAGCAGTGGCTGCTTCCACAGTCATCTTTACACAATCGATGTTCTCTTTTCTTTATGATTAATAAATGGGGCTGATATTTAGCTTCCTTCTTCTGTCCTTGCTTTCACTTTTTGTCCTCCTACTTGATTTGTGATGCCCCAAATGCCCATGAAGCCATTTGGGGAGGAAAGAGTATCTCACATAATAAGAAAAAAACCCAGAGAACCAATGGTATTTGACTCTGACAGCACAGCAAAGCATCTTGAGCTGCTGACATGATTACATAAGGCTTTGAAATTTGGAGATCTTTCCAAGAGAATAAATTTCTTTTTTTTTTTGGTCTTTTCGAGACAGGGTCTCCCTGTAGCCCCAGCTGGCCTGGAACTCGCTCTGTAGACCAGGCTGGGCTTGAACTCACAAAGATCTGCCTGCCTCTGCCTCCCAAGTGCTAGGATTAAAGGCATGCGCCACCACGCCTGGCTGAGAATAAATTTCTGATCTAAGAGACAATCTACTAAAATCCTTCCTGGCACAAGTAAGGCATTCTGCATGTACAGTTCTCCAAGTTAAATGACTAAATTGTCCCAAATGTATGGGTTAGGTGTGTGTGTGTGTGTGTGTGTGTGTGTGTGTATTGCTGTGTGGGCTTGTGCACATACACAGGAATCTGGAGGGATTTTTAAAAATATTTATTTATTTATTTATTTATTTATTTTATGTGTATGAATGTACTGTCTGCATGTAGGTTGGTGCACCTGTGTTGTGCAATGCCACAGAGGTCAGAAGAGGGCGTTGGATTCCCCTGGAACTGGAGTTAAAGACAGTTCTTAGCCGCATGTGGGTGCTGCGAATCGAACCAGGGTCCTCTGCAAGAGCAGTCAGCACTCAACCACTGAGCCATCTCTCCAGCCCCAGGAATCTGGAGTCTTTTAAAAGTTCTCAATAATGATTCCTAAGATAGGCAGGATGTCCCAGTGAATCTTAGATAAACACTAGGTTACCAGATTTCTATGCCTTAAAGTCCAAATAGGTAATTTAAGGTGTCTAAGAACTGGTCTTTGATGAACAAGTTTCTCTTTCTACCATAGGAATAGAGAGTGCATTTGTATTGGAGCTGATAAAACTGGACTTAAATGTCAGCTTTGTCATTTTCCAATTCTGTGACCCTGGGCAACCTTCCTCAGTTCTCTAGGTTTCACTCTGTGAAAAAGTAAAGTTATTTTCATTTATTATGCAGGAGAACTACGAACATTAAAATGATCTAATGCAACACAGGCATAATGACTAACATGGTGGCTGGTACATGGAAGGTGTTTTGATTATTTATTGCACAGACATTGCTGCATCCTAAAATACATATATTCTCCCTTTGTTCTTGTAGAAACATGGAAAGGATTAATAATCCCTAGCACTAGACTCCCTAGATATTTAAGCACATTCATTTCCTTCACAAAAAGCACAATTTTCAAACAAATTGACAGTTTCACATTCAAACATTCTATAAAAATTTGTATAATTGACATGAGAACCCTTTAAAACCTACCACCTCTAGAGGCTTCAAAACATGAACGCATTGATGCTACCAAAGCATCCCCCCATTCTCCATAGCTGCATCACAAAACAAGTAGAGATCGTGTTTGGAGGAATCTACCTGCTCTGTTCCCTTCTACTTAAAGCAAGGAAAATCCTGGCATGCTCCAGTGTGGGTTAGATGACTGGTCCTCATAACTGCTGTGCTCAGTGTGAGCCCTGGGAGCACAGCCCAGCCTGCTGACTTTCCATCCACTAGTGTCCTTCTCTGTCCCCTACTCTCCACCTCATGTTTTGTTATAGGAATGAAAAAAATAGCAGGAGGAATAACTAACCTATTACTTTCTGCAATGCTCACGTGATTTGCCTTTGTATTTTATTAAGACTTATTATTCTATTTTTTTGATTTTTTTTTTTTTTTGAGACAGGGTCTCCCTGTAGCCACAGCTGTCCTGGAACTCCCCATATAGACCAGGCTGGCCTTGAACTCACATTTTTAATTATGGTATATGTGGACTCTATTTTTAATTATGGTATGTGTGTATATATGGGGGGGGAGTTATATATACATGGTTGCAAATGACTATGGAAGCCAGAGGCAGCGAATCTCCTGGAGCTGGTCTTCCAGGCAGTTGTGAGCTACCTCATATGGGTGCTGGGAACTGAACTTGAACTTGAGTCCTCTGGAAGAACAGTACATATTCCTAACTGCTTAGTCACCTCTCCAGCCCAGTGAGCTGTCTTTTTAAAATACTACTCAGTTTTATTGAAAAATCTTCTAAGACCTTTGAGATATGACAAAAAATTGCACTCATGATCACTCATGGCTTTCAGACTGAAGAGCACTCAGCAGCCAGTGCAAAGCCCACTAAGGACATACCAGAGACACGTGTGGGGCCTTGGAGAGAATTTTCCTAATCACCTTCTGTTTGAGAACTTGGAGCGTCTTTGGAGAGCTTGTCTCTGTGCATATATTTCATTAGATGGCTTCTGTTGTGGAAGTCTTATTTCCTTATGAATGGTCTAATACCTTCTTTTTGGACATTTAGTTTATCTTGCTGGTTTGATATCATTGTTATGGGGATCGGTACCAGCAATACAACAGTGACCCAGAGCCCCCAAAGGATCACTCTCCCTATGACAAAGATTCCTCAAACAAAGGTGTGTGTGTTGTAAGTGTATGTGTTATATACACACACATTTGTGCATGCATGTACTGATGTGTGTGCAGAGGACAGAGGAGGATGTTCAGTGAATTTATCTATCACTTTCAATTGAGACAGGGTCTCTCCCACAATCTGGAGCTAGTCTGACATCCAGCAAGCCCCAAAGATCCTGATCCCCTTGTCTCTGCTACCCCCAGCACTGGGGATGCAACTATGATGGTGCCTGTGCTCAGCTTTTTACGTGGATGCTGAGGATTCAACCTCAAACGTCCCTAACCACTGAGCCATTTCTCCAGATCCTCTTTTACTGTTTCGACTATATGCATTTTAACTATTAATATCTCTTCCCTCTTATAAGCATTATAGGCTCCTTTCCACTTCCAGTTAGTTCTTAAGATCTGCTTTTGAGCTGGAACTTCAGATAATCAAGGCCTTCTATTTTGAGAAATGGTTTGAAAGAAAAGAATGTTAAGAGAGATCTTTGAATAGAAGGTCCAGTTGACATAGAGACACTCATTTGTGGCTCACAGCTTCCAACACAAAAGCTGTTTGCGTCTTCCAAGTACAAAGTTACCACGAAGACTCAGGTAGTTTTCTGGCAATATTTGCATTATGATAATTGCCAAATACGTTGTTATTTCACTGAGGTCAGGAAATCTTACTGAAACTCGATTCTATCTTTTATTTCATTACTATTGTTATCAATAGCATATATGTATATGTGTGCATGTGCACATGTGTGTAGATGCCAATGGAGGCCAGAGAAGGTAGATCCTCTGGAGCTGGAGTTAACTGGTAGTTGTGAGCCACCCAACACGGGTCCTCAGAACAAAACTCCAGTCCTATGCAAGAGTAGAAAGCACTCTTAACTACTGAGCCATCTGTCCAGCCTCCTATATCAGATCTAGTCAAGGAGTAAACAAAACTTTTTGTGTTCTAATGAGTTTGTTGAAAGAGATAGTGGGATATATTATGAAAAGTTACTATCCTTGACACACAGATAGATACCTGAAAGCCTGGAATGTTCACTGACAGAATCTAATGTGGTCATTACAGAGGCCTCAGTGATTAGTCATGGGCCTGAGCAGAGGAAGGATTGCTGTCCACAGCAAGCTGTTTCCTGCCTTCCTAAAACAGATTATTTTGCTAATAATTTGAGTAGTCTGGGTCCTGGATATAGAATCTTACAATAATGCCCCCTTGTAATCTGGTACATGGCCATTAGAATTGGGTACAGTCAAGTCTAAATCTGAGTCCTATCATGGGTTGCTTTAGAAGTTGGATGACTTATATAAGCTTTCATTTGAAAAATAGTTAGAATAAGAATTTTGTACCAATCCCTTCAGTTTTACTTGTAAGAGTTCAGAAAACTATAATAGATGATATGCTGTTCCTGGTAAATAACAAGTGCTAAATAAATCTTCCCTATCATCTTGATTATTGTTTATGACCTACTTATAACATGCTAGGAAGCAATATATTTCTCATTGAAGTGGATAAAACCCCACTACCCCAGGACTATGGATGCAGACTGTGTACATTTGCCTTGCACAAAGTATTGTACAGGAGAGGAAAGAAGGCAAATATTGCATGAAGAATGGAAATGTATTTTTCCTGAATGTCCTATTTTTCTTTTCAACTGTTAAATTCCACTTTATTTCAAAACATACTCCCGGCCATTCCAAAGCATTTTGAGTTGGAAAGCCTTTTTTTTTTGTTTCATAATAAGCAAACTGCAGGTGCAAACTCGGAGGAGACAGACCTTGGAAATTTTAAGTATGTTGCCATGGCAATAGTTTGTAAGAATGTGTATGAGTTCCATCTTAGCTCACAAGCATTCAACTGAGTTCATATGCAGAAGTTCAAATCACTAGGCACACGATGTTTGCCATTCACCGTGTCTTTAAAAGGTTGGGGAAAAACTGACTGTTGTTTATAGCAATCACAATCCACAAAATAACGTTTATTTATCTATTTATTGACATACTTAAATGCAGAAACTTAGTCTTTCATTACCTGCTCTAAATGGTCCCTGTCTCCAGTTTGGCAGCTCTAGAAGAAGCTGTATTCATAAACTCAATTATAATCATTTTCATCATTGCTGCAAATTCTTGCTATGAAATAGCTGTCATTTTTTTTCTACTGAATTTCATATTAACAACAAACAAAATTGGCAAATAACATCAAGGAGTGTGACCATTTCAAGAACTGTGGAGGATCTCTTTTAAAAGATGTTGCTTATAGTGCAAGAAAGTGGAAATATGTGATTCTATTCATTAATTCAGCACCCCAGAGTGTCATTACCAATAGCCAATGTCTGGCAAAAGCCATCGTGCTTTCTCATGTGAAGCCTCACATCAGTTGTCCTTACACATTGTGACAATGCTTAATGCTAAATTCTGAATGCTGGCCCTCACAATACAAAGATAATTAAGGCAATGATTCTTAGAAAAATCATCCTTTTCTTTCTCCTTATAAATGGAATCCACAGAACACTAAAAATATAAGGTTTTAAAGCTATGTATTTGGTACATAAAATGATTATTAAACATTTTCCATGAATTATAAGGCTTTTCATCTAAAATTAGTAAGGTACAAATTTTAATCAATATTATTTTCGACAGGGTTTGCCTAGTCTTAGGGGACCTTTAACTCACTATGTAGTCCAGGATGGCCTCAATCTCACAGAGATCCACCTGCCTCCCCCTCCTGAGGGCTGGGATTAAAGGCTGGTGCCTCATGCCCAGTATTAATACTTTAAGAAAAATTCACTAGTGAGAAAAAGCTACAATTCTGGGGATGTAAAAAAAAGACATTTGCTGTGAATGATTCATTCTGATCTGAAGTACCACACCTAAAATGAGGTCACTGGGTACCCATTTGGCTAACTACCAAACCCTTATGTTTATTAAAAATTTACTTTGTTGTTTTTAGTTTGACCCATCACCCAACACTAGAGTTGCATTCTCTCATGCCCCATCCCAGCAGCCCATAGCAATGCTAGAATTAAACAAACAAGAACAAAATCATTAGCTATGCAAAGCATCAAGTGGATTTAGAAAAGAAAACCCCAGCAAAACACAACGAGTAGCATTTAATAGCTCTACCAAGGATCTACATTGAGCTGTTATTTAATTTAAACAAAAATAGACTCAGTTTTTTTGAAAAAATAGTTACTAAAATTTCTCTGGAAATAGGGCATATCAATTAATGTGTCCTTTGCTTTAATTGCAATGATGATAATACAGAAACACAGAAACGTCTTGTCCTATATGCTTTCCAAATAAACTCTGTTCTTTCCATGGTCAACAAATGCGAATAATGAAGAAATATTTCGAAAGTGGATCTGAACAAGTCAGTGGGTCAATCACAAGCTAGTTTCCATCTCTTCCTGAAGCCAAACAAAAATAACTAAAGTGAGCTTAAAGAAAGGATGGAATGAGAGAAGAATTCTAAAAATATCAGATCCCCAGGATGCTACAATATCATAACTGAGGGTCTGGCAAAGGATCCTCATGAAAATGCTACAACAAGCATGCTGATAAGGTGTTGACTATGAGAAGCTGCACATGTGACAAAATGGTATGTAGCTATACATGCCCACATGCTTCCACAGGCACACAAATGTCAGTGCAAGTATAACTCATGGAATATGAATTTCCATCTATACCTTATTAATATTCTGGATTTGACATTGGACAATAAATATGCAAAATTTCAACAAGCCAAAGATGCTGGGTAGTCTCATTGAACTAAATTGTATCTTGTATCTTTTAGGTTCAGCTCTTCAGGACCAACAGACTTTTCTACTCTGAAATTCCAGAACTGAGGGATGAATAAAAAGCAGAGAGAGACTCCCCCTTCCTCAGACATCTTCCATCCTTCTAAAGCAGCATAAGACAAATAGAAGTGGATTCTCAGATACAACGATCTTCTGCAATGTCCTTTGCAGTATTCTATGACTCTGTAATTATTTACAATAAATAATCCTTGTTTCATGAACTGACTTGGTGACAACCAAGATGAAATAGTGCCTGGGTATGAATGCTAAATGAAATGAAATTCACTTTTCAGCTGAAAGTGATGACTGCTACAGGACATATTTTTGCTACTGGTACCATTTTTTAGCTGCGTTTCTGTTATTTTTCCTTGGATATTTATTTTAGCCTAAGGATTTAGGCATAGAATCCACCAAAAATTCAACAAAAAATTGTACAGTTGATTTAAAAGAGAAAACTAAAAAAAAAAAAAACCCACATAAAATAAAAACTTAATTAAAAAGGAGAGGTTAGGCGTTTCCAAAGTTGATGACACTACATTTTCTGCCCAATTAGGTACCCTTATACCATATAAGCTTACTTTGCAATCTTCAGCTGCTCAGAAACCTTATACATCTAATAATTATGAGGCAATCAATATATTTTCTTTCAAAGTCACATAATTCAGTGGACTCTCTCGACTTCCATTACATCTAAAAATAATGTCTAGGGACTTAGAAATTTCATAACTAGTATTATATTTGTAATTGGAGTCTTAAATGACAGGGATGAGGTAGCAGAAAGGAGAGAGGCCGCTAGCAGACTTTTGGAAAAGCAAAGATGAAAAGCATTGAGTAAACAGGAAGAGACTAAGGAAGGAGAAATATTCTTTCACCTATGTTTGGATACCGGCAGGATCTTCATCCATTTTACAAGTGAAATGCATAGTAGAACTCTTTTAGAGTAAGGGAGGTAGAACTAATCACTCGCCTAGTATGACGTGAACTATAGTTTTTGAGTTCAAATTATAGAAACAATCTTTAAAAGGAAGCAGCATTGTTATAAAATATACAAGAAAGATAGTTCATCAAAGCAGCCCTGTGCTGGGATTAGTAACTAAAATGTGTTGTTCAGGTTTAGTGCTCAGACCAAATCCCATATCATAAAACAGGAAAATGTCCTGAAGAGTTTCCCTTTCTTCACACAGCTTCCACCAAAATAAAATGGAAAGCCAAGGCAGTTTCTTGTTTTCTTTAACAAGTCTAAGAATTATGGTGGATCTCCTTGTTTTCCCACCAGAACTTGATTCTAAGACTATTACTGAGCACACCACACACACTTACAGGACATGGAGAAATCAGGCTGGTACTGACCAGGGAAGTTATCCCTGCTAGCTACTCTCGAAGTACCAGAAGGCTTGATGTAGGCTGCCAGGGGAGAAACATCATCAACAGTTTTACACAGCTGTGAATCTTTGAAACACAATAATGGCTGCTATGCCCAGGGGTTGCAATGGCGGCATAAATGTTATGGGGATATCCCACTGCTTTCTGATTGGATTTAAGGCCCACTCTGCAGGAGGAAATATATGCCTAGTGTCACAAATCTGGCCAAGAATTATCGGTTGGGGAGCTCACGGGCCCCAAGCATGAACTTACTACTATTATTCTGCTAAATGGACATAGCATCAAACTTCTCCGTAAATTCATATATTTTTACCTATGAATTAATGCAGCTCACAGATCTCATCGAAGGAACTTCTGTGTGCAGTGGACGGTAGTTAATGTAGACTCTTATAGATGTTCAAGATTCAGAGAATAGGTGACTTTGGGTTGCTTGGCCGCAAGTGGGACCTAAATTATCTCCTTTCCCCACAGCTCAGGGACCATTAAGGAAGAGGGAGTGGAAAGTCTGTAAGAGCTACAGGTCAGAAAGAACCAGAACAACAACAACAGCAAAAGGTCTTTTAGAGATGACAGGACTTCTGCACTCATGAATTCACTGTGGGTTCCCTGAACAAGACTTGTACAACATCAAACCAGTCAACATTCTACATTGGTGTGGAAAGGGGTTCATGAGCTATTGTCCCCAATTGAAGAACAGAGAATAGTAGCTGGCTTCTGAGGGAGAGATTGTTTTCTTTAGGGGTGTGGCTCCTTGTAGGTCCACCATGCTCTGGCGGATGGCCCCCCACCCAGAAGTCTATGGACAACATAAATCGAACTCAATGTATGATTAAATTAAAACAGAAGAAAAGAGGACACAAAATAAGGGGGAGGTAGGGAGGAATTAAGGTGAGTAGTTGTGGGTGAATGTGATCAAAGTACATTGGATAAAATTCTCAATGAATAAAAGATTTATTAAAACAAACAAAAAAGATCAAAATGGTGGCCATAAGGTGAAATGATTTCATACTCATTCTACCCATTCCAAAGCTAATTCTATCAGTTACAACAAACTGAAAATGGTGAAGGGAATTATTCTTCATTGAAAGCATAAAATATGTACAGGTTAAGTAAAGCATCAAGGACGGTAAATTGGTGACATGTTCCAGAGCTGCTGCAGAGATCCAGAGACAGTATTCTCATGGATACGATAAAGAGAGCCGGCCAAGAAGTGTGGCCAGCCACAATCCTGATGCTCTCTTCTCCCTTCTCCTTAGTGAAGAGCGTCAATGCTTCCTGTGCTTTAAGGCCTGGGTAATGTTTTAAATTTGAAATGTTTCAAGCTCACTATAAGATTACTGTAAAACCTAACCCTCCACTGTGAATATAATTTATACTTCAAATTGCTGTCTTTTTGAAATATCCACTGAATCCTGGTAGAATGTAAAGAATCTCAATATAGATTCTGACCACAATTAAAAAAAAAATGAAAGAACTAATTAATACATCTTCCATTTCTTAAGAAAAATAGTCTAAGAAGACTATTCCCCTGCTAATGAATTCTAGTGACCATAGATGATTTCAAGGTACATTGTTTCTTATGTCCAAATTGGGAAATCCATAAAATAATTTGTTCTACAAACCTAAGCCTTTGTTCTTCTTTTACATTTATGGAAAAATGCTTACAACGTTTTGTTCCTTGGGTATCTCGCTTGGTGTTTTAAGAATCTGCTTTTCCATTAATCTTTCTCAGCAATGAGCCAGTTAGTCCTACAGACTCTGCTCTCCATTGCTCTTGTCACCATTTTCCTTCCTGTGGCCAAGAGAAGCTGCGGTAGAACCCGACCTTCGAGAGGACAGTCTGAAATTGCTTTAGGGATGAAAGACTTTTTGTCCAGAGCTTCTGGCACTTTTTAAAACATTTATTGATACAAAGCCTAAACGTAGAAACAGTAAGTTCAGCATTCACCTGGGTAATTATTTAGTGCATTCAGCCTCTGATTCTATAACACAGGGTTCTTATTAGAGAAAAGGAGAGAAGAAATAAGAGTCCCTAACACACAGCAATAAATATTTTCATTTATAATGAATAATTTGGCTCGTTTGGCACAAATTCTATGAAAAATAGATTTTAAATAATTTCAAGGTCTCTTACCAAAGTGAAAGTTTAAGAAGACAGAAAGAACAGGCAGTATAGAAGTATATTGCTTAGTTTCCACAAAACTTTTGCTTGTTTTTATGAGCATGGATGACAAAATGTTTCTCCTTGCTGATGAGATGTGTTCCCCATTCCTTTTCCCACTGTGAGTTTCTAGTGCTCCAAATCACCAGTTTTCTGAAATCCAGCAGGCTTACACACAGAATGCTAACAAGCCTGTGTAGTCTTCATTGTAAAAATGAAAAAAAAAAAGCTTTCCCTCTAATAAAGACTAGCATGACTGAATTATACACACAAGGCCAAAATGAAAATTCAGTAAGAAAATTCCAAATGCAAATTTAGATGAAGTGACTTAACAAAATAATAATAATAATAATAATAATAAATCTTTGCTTCTAAGACCATTTTTCTTTGGAGCCTTTTGTTTTTAAAGAATTGTCATATTTCTGTCATACACTAAATTCATGAAGTGTTAGAGTTGCTTAACCCCTCATCTTATAAAGGGGGAGATCAAGTACCAAAACTAGAGGTAGGTGGACATTTAGCTGTAGAACTTACTCAAATATACTTGCATTGCCTAAATTAAAGGAATATATTTAAGAGTTGAGCGAGCTAAAACAACAACAAACAAAAATACCCAGTCTGTTCCCATCAAGACGTGGAATCTCAGGTGAATCTGGAGCAGCAAGTACAGTTCTGGAGTATAGAGGAGAGACCTAGCATGGGAGCTGAGAGTGGTGTAGACCACAAGGAACACGAGAAGGGAGAAGATGCTGAGACCAAGTCAAGAACTAAGCCAAAGTTCAAAACCATAATAGGGGAGAAAGGGAAAATAGTCACAAACAAAAAGATCGGTTTTACTACTAATTATGTTTACCCTTAAAATATTTTATTGTGTATTTGCTACCAGAAACTCTAGCCAAGAGAGGAGGGATCCTCTCAACTAATGGACTGGAATCAAAGTTCCACTGAATTTTTGCAAAGTAGTCTCATGTCACTTAGTGACAGTTAAAATAAAATAATTCCTAAAACAAAATACTTTTCACAATCAATTATCGTATTGGTAGGTATATAGTGGTTATATTAGACCTTAACACTGGGGAAAGATGGAGAAAGATGTTTAAAAAGTTTATAATTTTTCCATAATCTAAAATTAGTCCCAATTACCATATAGATTTTAAAACTGAGTTGATTGAGTTCTACATCAACCAAATGCACACTTTTCTGGTTAGTCTTTTTTTTTTTTTAATTTTTATTTTTATTAATTTTATTTATTTCTGTATGTGTATGAATGTACTGTCTGCATGCAAGTTTGTGCATTTTTTTTTTTTAATTTTTATTTTTATTAATTTTATTTATTTCTGTATGTGTATGAATGTACTGTCTGCATGCAAGTTTGTGCACCCGTGTCGTGCAATGCCGCGGAGGTCAGAAGACGGTCTCGGATTCCCCTGGAATTGGAGTTCTCCTGGAATTGGAGTTTCAGACGGTTCTCGGCCACCATGTGGGTGCTGGGGATCGAACCCGGGTCCTCTGTAAGAGCGGTCGGCGCTCTTAACCACTAGGCCATCTCTCCAGCCCCCTGGTTAGTCTTATACTACAACTTGATATCTTTCCTAAGAAGTTGGAAGAATAGTCCATTGTTTAGGAGCTTGTTAGTTAGAGGGAGATGAGTGGAAGCCAATATTTATTCTGTTACTATACCAAGGGACTTCTGTTTAAACAACTCCTTCTATTGTGATTGATATCTTACTAGCAATAGGCAAACCAGAAAGTTAGGAATCTAGGAAGCCTTTATTGTCATGAATGTCTTTAAACAAGGGCCCAAGCTTACTCATCTTTAGAATGACACATTGTGGACCAAGGAACAACTATTCCACAATTAAATTTTTAATATTATTATTTTTAAATTTTATGTATGTGTCTATGTCCATGTCTGTGTGTACACATGAATCCAGTTGCCTGAGGAGGCCAAAGTTGAAGGATCGCCCTGGAGCTGGAGTTACAGGAGGTTGTGAGCTGCCTAACAAGGGTGTTGGGAATTGAACTCTGGTCCTCTGCCAGAGCAGCAAGATCTACTTACTGAATCATCTCTCCACCTCTAACATGTATTCAGTTTGATTCATCAAAATATATTAGAGTTAGTTGAAATGAATGCTCATGTAATTTCTCATAATTATTCACTGAATTCTAAACAGTAATATTCATTAAGGAAATATGATAACAATTACAGTAATATGAGTGGACTGTTTATGCAGCTATAATTGTTTTTCAGAATTTTTTTTTTACTGAAGGCCAGGGACATACTTTCTGCTCATACTTAACACTCACACTCCCATCTTCCAAAAGAAATCAAGAGATAGGAAACAGTGGAATTGACCACAATGAAAATTAATTGGCCTGATTTATAGGCACACTTAAATATAATTTCTGGCCTGAGATAGATATATCTACTCCTAAATATGACTATTGGATAAAATATTCTATTTTAAATTCCTCCTCCTCCTCCTCTTCCTCCTCCCCCTCCTCCTCCTTTTTCTCCTTCTTCATCAGGTACATTTTATACAAGCACTCTCCTATTGAGTAGCAGTTCTCTCTTAATCTCTTCTTGCTTAGTAATTCTTCATACCACCCTGGAGGCCAGAATGATATGAGGAATGTATAACCAACCTGACTTTATCTGATCTATTATTTTTTTAATTGTGATCATTCAACTAGGGATACTCAAACACAAGGAATATAATAGCAAAACAACATTAGCTATTCTCTCTTGAACCCACACTGAACATTTTTTCCCTAAGCAACAAAGCACATGGCAATCAGAAGACATGTGCCTATTAATTGATACTACAGGATAAGACAGTTCAGCCATCTGATTTTTATGAGTATCTATTCTAACGGATTAAGTGAATTTTCTGGGCATCAAATATCTTGCTTTCCATTGGGTCAATGGTAACATTTAGCAGAGTTTTAGTACAGATCAATCAACTGGTAGGTATTTTTACAGATCATAACTAACAGATGAAGAGAAACTACTGTGATAAGTACTTAGTCATTGCCTGTGTATTATAATGATAACTTTCTAGAGAGTTGTGACATACTTGCTAAAGATAAGACACCTTCTCAAAAACCCAACAGTTGTTATTCCTTGCCAAATTTCTGTCTTCTTAACTACATCCCTCTAGGCCAATTACTTAGCTACTACATATTTACCAATGCTTTATATTGTACACATTTCATAATACTACTTTGAACTCTTAAAGATATTGCAGTATCACTACAAACCTAATGGAAAGGCAATCCACTCAACTCTGTGCTAATGGAAGAAGTCATGGAGGGTAATTGGAAATTATTGTTAAACCAGTAGAGTGTGGAAAGTCTGAAAAGCACATGTACTCTTGCAAGGTAATCCCATAGGCTGGTAACTTATACACAGGAATTGAGAACTGGCTTTTGAGGGCTATTCTTACTCAATTTCAAAATAGTCATCTTAAGAAATAGTTTGCACAAATTTGACCTGTCAAAGTAGCTTTACTTTTGTAGAATATATATTTTGTCACGTAGACCGTCACTCTACGTTTTTGTGTAGTTCATACTTTTCCTAATTTCTGCAGTGATTGACTGGGGAAGCATTTGCTTTTGTTCCTGCTTTTCCAATGTAGAGAATCAAACCCAAGACTCCATAAATGTTGGGCAAAAGCTTTCCCACTCTGCCACATTTCCAGCCTTGGCATTTTTGTCTTTGACTGTACTCTAGTAGAATTTTCAGACAAAGGTGTTATATAAAGTTTTGAATATATATAATATATATATATAAACTTGAAATACACTTATGGCCAAGACTGTTTCTTTAAAAAGGTGATGAGTAAGCTGACGATGGAACTGACTTCTCTGGAAGAGGAACTCTTTTCCCCCACCATGATATTCAGCATTTCTGCCACTATTATAGTTTTATCATTTAAGCCAGCAATATTTAAAATAATGAAATCTTCCCCTTTTTGTTTTCAAAAAAAATCCTTACATTATGGCTGTGGGAAATAGTAAGAAAAATATTTGAGTCTTTTTCATTATCAAGAAAAAGCCAGATGTGGTGGCACACAACTTTAATTCTAGCACTCTGAAGGCAGAGGCAGGTGGATGTCTGTGAGATGGAGGTGACCCTGGAATGGTCTACATAGAGAGTACCAGGCTGGCTGGGATTACAGTGAGGCCTGTCTCAAAAACAAAACAATAAAAATCCAAAGCAAAAAAATTTTTAAAAAAGAAAGTGTTGGCTTCATCTGAGGATCAAAAGTACAATGAATATATGATACCAGAATAAAAATATCACTGAATTTTTAGAAAAAGTTCTAAGTTACTAATATCTAATCAAGTGACTTCAAATGGAGCTCAGAATTTGAGGAGCAAATGGAAATGTTTGGTGGTAATCACACACAATTTATAACACAAAAATAGAAAATACTTCATAAAGTCTGGCTTTCTCATGGTGACCGCTCAGTGTAGACTGATTCTGCCTTGAAGCTTCTAAGCATATCTATGGATTTAAAATTGCCTCTGACTATGCTGGGTGTGGTGGTGCACACCTTTAATCCCAGCACTCAGGAGGCAGAGGCAGGCGGATCTCTGTGAGTTCAAGGCCAGCCTGGTCTCCATAGTGAGCTCCAGGACAGCTGGGGCTACAGGGAGACCCTGTCTCAAAAAGTAAAAATTAAAATAAAAAATGCCTCTGACTTTCTTCAATTATTTTTGCCTACCGGTCATTGCTCAGCTCTGGTATGTACTTAGTTCCCTCCTGTGTGTTACAATGAGCAAGGAAGAAGGGAGCCTTCAAGTGATTAACATATCAGCTGTTACATAAAGGTACAGCAGAAAATGCAATCCATCATTCAGGGTCAATAATGGTAACCTTAATAGGAAAAAAAGAAACTCAAAGACAAACTATGCACAAGAATATGGTTTCAGGGAACTCTGCTGAATTAACACTATGTTTTCTGTGTTTAGTGATTTCTGGTTCTGGGGCAGGTGACATACTATCCCACTGATTGAAAGGCATTTGAGAAGTAAATACCATGACAAAAGGAGATTAGAGGTTATAGAGAAGATAGAATAATTTAAAAAATACCATTTTGTCTAATAACAGTCAAGTGTTCAATATACTGCTCACCTATGCATTTTCCTAATGCTCACAATGCTAGAACTCAAAGAACTGATGTAGATAACACAAAATCTTCCAAATGATTCATTTACTAAATAGCCAGAGTGTAAACGTGGCTCTTGAAATACTGAAATGATGTGCACAGACAAAAGCCTACAGTCCTTGGCTACATGTTTCTGTTTCCCAATTGAAAACTAAAAATTATAAGCTATGAGGGCTTTTACCACTAATTAGCATGCTGCCTTCAGCATCCATCATATAGTTAATTGATTGCACTTGTGGTTTGTAAATGTGCCCAGATGCTGAGGGATGAGCCCATTTCATAAATTAAAGGAGCATATGGAAGGAACACAGACAGTAACATTTCATCGTAACTACCCCAAACATCTTTAATACCGAATGCTACATCACTAATTATTTCATAATATACAAGCATTTCCCTGGTGGATGTCTTGCTGAGAAATTTGCTCTGCAGATGAATTCCAATGCTGTTTGTGACCAGATACTGAATAAGATCCCAGGGCTTCTCTTGTTTTTCAATTAATTAATTAATTAATTAATTTTGAGGTAGGGTCTTAC
This sequence comes from Rhizomys pruinosus, assembly GCA_009823505.1. Taxonomy (NCBI): domain Eukaryota; kingdom Metazoa; phylum Chordata; class Mammalia; order Rodentia; family Spalacidae; genus Rhizomys; species Rhizomys pruinosus. Next base: position 3,562,096 of record VZQC01015407.1, read on the forward strand.
TCTTTATCCTTGGATAGTCTGGAACTCACCAGGTAGCCAGGGCTGGCCTCGATGTCACCAATCCTTCTGCCTCTTCCTGAGTGCTTGAATACAGATGTGTGCCACTAAACCAGTATTTCAGGGATTTTTCTGGGCTCGTTCTTTTTTGCCCACAGCCCATTAGGCAACCTTGATTTCATGCTCAATGGAAATTTTGCCCTTAATCACTGGGTCATTTTGCTTAGTGAATAGGAGTCAGCTTTCCAAAATATAAATATCTGTCCCAAGTTCTGCCTGCAGACTCTTAATGCTTTCTAGAAAAGATTAGAGGAAATTGCCAAATGAAGACTATGGATTTCTAAGAACAGAACATAGGGATAGGGATGAAGAAAGGCTAAAGAATCAGCCTTTGTCTTCAACTTCTGAAGTACAAATGATCCAAGCAAATTATCTTCAATTTAAAGCTAAATATTTTCACCATCTTGTCTAGATGATGATTCCTTGCAAAGCCAATGTGCAAAAAGTAAGGTGAAAGACACTTGCCACATGATGACACTTCCTTTGAAGAATGGAAATTCTTTCTATATGAAGGTGCTCCAATTAAATGATTAACCAGTAAGCTGTGAAGGCCCATGGATAAAAAGATGTCCATTTCCACATTTTAAATATGTTTCCTGCACATTATTTTAATCAAATTCATTTGTACTTCATACTAGATATTTTTGTCTGGTTTCAAGAAGAATTTTGTAAAGATCATTAAAATCTGAGCATTCACAAATAACTTGATGTCCACCCTTCTCCAGTCCTATGAATCTGGGGTGGGGGGCAGAGGCAAAGCTGTAGTCAGTTCCCTGGGAGCAGAGAGTAGGAGAAGGCTGGTGGAGGGGCTGAGATAATCATTTCGTTTAAGAACTTGAACTGGGTTCTGTTCACCTGCTCAAGCTTCATTAGAAAATCAACAAATACCTGAACAACATGTTCAATCATCATTCTAGATATGAATATCTATTTAAAATTTACACATAAAAATTAGTGGTCACTTATCATAGGCTATCAATATTTTCAGAATAGATTTGAATCTTCCTCGGGCGAAATTTTAATAAATATTATAGATGCCTTATCCAAGGTTTAGCAATCAAGGTTAGCTGAAATTTCCACAGTTAGATACCACCAACTCCCATAGTACAATGAGTACATTTTAACGTGGTTTCTACTTTTCCTCAACATAGTAAAGAGAAAAAAAAAAAAAAAGATTACAAACAACATGTAAGCAATGCACCATTTATAATCTGAAAAAGCATCTTCTATTCAGGGAATCTCTTCTCTAATTTATAAAACAGAGGCTGCTTAATTTAAAATAGCTGTCATCACAGACATGATATTCTGTCTCATAATTAAAGTACGATGCAGTCAGTAGTTCCCATAAAAAGAGAGGCCAGCCTTCCTTTACTAGGAAGCACGCTCTTCCTCCCCCACCCCAGCCCTTTTCTAATATGCGGTTCCTTCTGTCTTCCATCTGCTCCACCTCCACCTATTGTCTCCACTCTCTGTGGTGCATGCCAGTCCCATCTGGACCTACTCTTGCTCTTGCTCGCTTTAATTCCCATGGGTCTAGGGATTGCTTGAACGCCAAGGCATTTTTGCTTTACACAAGAATAAGCACTAGCTAGAAGGGTATCAAATAATTCCCTAAGGATTACGCGCGCGTGCGCGCGCGCGCGCGCACACACACACATTAAGATATACAAAATCTCTTGTATACATAAATAGCAATTTTTAGTATCTTATCCTAGGATAAATTATTTCAGAAAATATTTTTATTGCTTTCATCTAGGAAATATTTCTAGAGATTAAAATCTTGCTATTTTTGAAATAATCAAAAGTCAGTATTTCAAAAATATCAACTTTCATTATGCAACACAGACATTATTATCAATAAACAGAATCAGTGTATATAAATGTTACACAAATCCTATCGTCCTAAATATTCCCAGTAGTTAATTGAGTTTAATCATTGATCACTAATGCATTTTCTGTTGTACCCAACCCAGCATGCAGATAATTCAGATAAAACACCTTTACAGATTCTCAACAAAACCTCCCTCTGCCGCAAAAGCATGCACTGCACGGCAAGAATATAAGCATTTTTAAACAAAAATTTCACCAAATCATTAACAGTAATAAGGCAGTCTGGCAAGTATGGAAAGCAGCTTTTATTCAAGCCTTTACTTGTACCAAGTTAATACATACATACATATATATGCACACACACGCGCACACACACAGCTTCTGGTTGTTTTTGCCACAAGCATGCTGAAAAATCTCTGAAGCTCACACACAAAAAAGCAGCAGACCAGGCTAGAAGCAAACATGCTCAGGGTTTAAGGACATTTCCAAATTTAAAACCTTTCTACATTTCATACACAGCGTGCATAAATTTGACATGCAATCTCCAAGAAGAAGCATTTTCATCTAAGTCTTAAAATTAGTTCATCCGAATGAGTTTGTTCGTATTTTCATTCTTATTGATTTTAAGCTTCTGGTATCTTAAACCCTGCATGCTGCAGAGCTAAGCTTGCTCGGCGACGGCTGTGAGAGAAGAACTACCTGCGAGTTTTCACAGTGCCATCTCATGTCCATGTCTGTCTGGCTACCCTGCGTGCTTAGAGCTTTTTTCTTAATTCTTAATGGAAATCCTAGGAAATTTAGTCCATCCTCTGAAATCAATACTGGTGACAGGAGAGCTCCCTGCCTCAGTGGGAGATCAAGATGATAAATTGCCTGCGCATCAGCCTGGCCTATCAGTGCCCTGCACACAGATGGGCGAGAAAAGACACAGAAAAGGCTCTATCAGTCACGTGTCACCGAGGAGCCAATGGCTGCCGCGCTACTGCAGGAAGGGATGCTGCAGTTCCGTCTGCATTGACGAGACTGTTGGTACACAGCCCAGCCCGCGCCTGGATCAAAAAAGTCCAGGCAGTCCCCAAACCTATTGCTGCGCCTACACTCAGACTACAAGGAGCACAGAGCTCCTCTAACCCTATACTCACACAGGACCCTTTTTCATGTGCAGGGAATTTTCCGTATTTCACTTTCTAATATATGGGATCACCAATTAGAAGAGAAACTATTTTTCTTCCCACCATCCCGTACTTAACTCCAATGTGCTTCAGATGATTATCACGTTTTTGCCTAATATTAAATTACGAGCTTTAAACGGAGTGATTATTATCATGCAACCTTTCTACTAAAATCCCAAAGCTTTATAATTGTAATTATACTTTTATTTCCCTGTCAACGAATTTTCTCCCTAGAATTTGCTATGTTTGTAATGAGCGTTTTTATGGGATGATTTTTGCAATGGCAATTATGCAACATTAAGAAATGCATTTGTGCTTTGGAAATTAGAACTGTTTTCCTTTTAAAGACTATTTAAGTCCCCATAAATATGCTATTTGATTAACTGTTTAAAAACAAAACCGAACAAACAAGAGGCACACATCTTGTTTCCCCAATCCTAAAGAACAAATGTGTTATCCAGCAGTGGAAATATGTACTATCTTTTTCGGCTCTGTAATTTAAATGAATTCTTTGGTGAGCAAAGCCTTCACATCTGGAATAGCGTATGGAAACGTGTGCTAGGACATCTGTCATCACTGATCAGACTGAAAGAGAAATGCACTGCGCAGCTCTTCAAGGTATCTGAGATGTCTGTATACACATTATGATGATGTGCTCACGGATGATGCCTTTCACATGGCAGCACCATGCAAACAGCAACATCCAAAAGCTTCAAAGAAACACTGAGCCATCTTTATGAATAAAATGATATAAGAAAAACATGCCTACCAGGCGTGGTGGGTGGTGGCACACACCTTTAATCCCAGCACTCAGGAGGCAGAGGCAGGTGAATTTCTTTGAGTTCAAGGCCAGCCTGGTCTACAGAGTGAGTTCCAGGTCAGCTGGGGCTACAGTGAGACCCTGTCTCAAAAAAATGCCAATAATAATAAAAAAATAATAATAATAACAAAAACATACCACAGGGACTTTTAAAATCATCTTTCATTGCCTAGTTTGAATGACATTCATACATTTCCAATCACTCGAAGTCACCCAACACTGCTTAGAAATAGTCAATCTGAGATTAAATACTAGTGAATATTTAAGTAAATGGTGACTGAGCTTCAGAATGCTGAAATCTCTAGCTCATCCTTTAACTACCACTTCTAAAAATGTATGACTTTGTGTGTGTGTGTGTGTGTGTGTGTGTGTGTGTGTGTGTGTGTGTAGGCTATAGGGCATCATTGGATTCCCTGGAATTGTATTACAGCCACAGGTAAGCCACCTTATGTGTTCACTGGGAGCTGAACTCAGGTACTTTGGAAGAACAGCAAGTTCTCTTAATTGCTGAGCCATCCTCCAGCCCATGACTACTATTTTTAATGTATATATTAATAGAATTTTGGGCATTTCATACAAAACATCTAAATCCTATTTACACCCTCTCCCCCATCCGGAACTCCCCACGCTCTCCCACTGAATTTCATGTATTCTGCCATTTATGTTAAGGCTTTTTGAGTCAAGTTAGTGTCCCCAGATGTTCCTCAGTGCAACTTCATCCTCTGGAATCTAGTCAGCCTATCTAGAGTCACTCCCTTAAAGAAAATCAGCACTTCCTCACTGAGCAGTGATCAGTTGCCAATAGTTCTTTGGCTAAGGTTGGGGTTTGCTGCCCATTTCTGCAGCTCTGTGTTGTGTTTTTGCCTGAATTTGCATGGGTCTTGTGTATGCTGACATCACTGCTCTAGGTTCATATGTGCAAGATCCCAGGAGCTCGTAAGACTATTTCCATATAGTCAACCACCTCCTCCCCTGGCTCTTAAAATATTTCTGCTCCCTCTTCCCCAATGGTCCCTGAGCCCTGGGTGGGTAAAATTTATACAGGAGTCCTGTCCAGGGAGCCACACTCTGCAGACCATTATTGTCTACACTTTAGCCATTTGTGTTATTTTGTGTTCATTGCCTTCTATCGAATGAGGACGCTTTGTTGATGAGAGTGGAGAGATCCATTAGTAAACCAATACACTTCCCTCTGTTTCTTCATGGCAGAGAAGCATTAATTATCCCCCCCAGCCTTGTCTAACCCTCATTTTCCCTCTCCAGTTAAAGTTCTTACTACTATTTTTTAATGTACATTCCTGCAAAATGGAACCCTGTGAAAGATTTTGCAATTCTCTTCCCCTCCCCTCTCATTTTTGTATTTGTTTTGTTTGGGTCTTCCTCTAGCCTTTGCTGTCCTTGATCTCACAGATCCACTGTCTCTATCTCCTGTGCTGGGATTAAAGGCATGCACCGCCAGGCCCAGTCTCACTTTCTTTTATTAAGCATTAGCTATTTATTACAAAATAATAAAGCATTTTTCAGTTTCTCCAAGTATGTTGTTTTGTGCTCAGTTCAGTAATAACATGATCTTTGATAGTCAGGTGCTATTCTTTAAAAACAAAAGACAAAAGCTTGAAGCACTTCAAAGGAAAAGAAAATAATAATTATCAAATTTTAACATTAAAGTTGCTCAGTGTGGTGTAGTGTTCCTTAGCTTACTTAGGTCAGAAAGCTAAATAGTCATTGATAATGAATTGAACAGACAAGTGACAGCACCACTGCAGCAGAAAAGCACTGCAAGTGTGAAATGCAACCTCTAGAGTTCATACGTACTGAGATGAAGACATTTTATGGTATACTATTATTTGAAATCCAGGCCACAAATTGAAGTTGTAAGGACTGCTGCTGAATCACACACAAAGACACACACGCATGGGAACACACACATATTTGTACACACAAATGCGGTGTATGTGCATGTCTCCACATGGACATAAATTATTAGTTAGTCTACAGAGTGAGTTCCAGGACAGCTGGGGCTATAGGGAGACCCTGTCTCGAAAAGACCAAATATATATATATATATTTATAGTTATTTATCAGAAAAAAAATTACTGAATTAAAAGTGAACTGGGGGATAGCTTGATCTGGTACCATTTTGTATATTTTCATCAAATGTACATATTATATGTTTTCTCAGTTAAAAGCAATTAAACAAAATAATGGCACCTATGTTCCTTTAGGTTTGAAGAATATGACTGGTAGATGGATTGAGGAAAAATGTTGAAAGGAAAAGAGACTGATAGGAGAACAATGGATCCTTTATCTTGTGAAGAGAGAAATAGAGGAGGCATGGGAAGAAGGAGCTCTTCTCAGACCCAGGTTCTGTCAGTCCTCCCCACAGAGCCCCCAGACACACATCAACTCCAGTCTTTCATATCTGAATGTAAATGATAACACAATTGTCCAGGGATCGAGAGCTATACCATTGTAACACAATTAACCTAAAGTCTCTCGGATTCTTATAGGAAGAAAGTGAAGTGTGAGAAGTAAATAATTTGTCTATTTACTCAGATGGGTCAAGTCTTAGTTTTCTAGCTGGATGCTGCTTCAAAGGCAAGAAATATGCGGTTTCAAATAATCAATAATGCAGTATGGATAAAGACAAAACAAAATCAGCTCTCATGTGTTCCCCACCTGGCATAAGCTTATTTCATCCAAATCTACAACTTGTTTTTTTTAATCCCTATAGCTTTAAGAGATATGAAATTTTAATAAATGCATAGCTTAAAGATAGACCAGGGCTGATGACTGAATAGGTATTTATTTGTTGTACTCCCAAATATTAGAAATCAGTTACTTGTGGTGGTTTTGCCCTCTAACTGCCCCCCAAATGAGACATTTGACAAAGCCGACAGGCATTTTCTGACTGTCAAAACTGAGAGTTGGACAAGTGTCTGGTGAGCAGAAGTCAGGAATTCTTTCAGTCTTCTATCTGATGGTGTACTGTGAAGCTCCCACAGCCAAGGGATTTGTCCCCATATATCAACAGTACCACACTAGAAAGACGTGCTCCAGTTACCTAGATTTCTGCTTTATTTCCAACAAGATTAAAAATTACTGTGTATTGTGATTCATATTCTTAAGTAGCAAGAAAATAGGTCTAGATGGAAAAGAGGATTTGGACTACGGATCAAACTCCAGGCTGGGTGTGAAAAGAAGGAAACTGAAAATGAGGAGGAGGAGGAGGTGGAAGACAGTTCAAAGTGTGGCGACCTGGAATTTGGCTGCCAAATGTGTTAGAAAGGAATTTAGATACAGTTTGCTCGAGTTCTACTGATAGGCCAAAGAACCTTTTCTTCCCAGACTTTCTTTTTTCTTAAAGCAAAGAGAGGAATCAGTCTTATTTACAATATCAGTACCAATGATTTCAGGCCTCTGTTCTCAATGATGGTATTTGTTTCTTATTATTTTTAAAGATGTAGCCAGGTAGAATTTAGAAAGGGGAATGATTTAAGAAAATTCATTTGAGGGACTTTGTGGCTTCAACATAAAATTCTTAGGCTATTATTTGATCAATCTGTGAAGGCAGATATATAAAAAAGAAAGCAAGCAAAGTTTATTCTGGTCACTAGAAGGGGAAGGGAAGGAAAGAGGAGGGGAGGGAAGGAAAGAAGAGAGGGGAGGAGGAGAGGGGAGAGGAGGGAAGGATAGGAGAGGGGAAGGGAGGGAAGGAGAGGAGATGATGGCTTGGGAAAGGGTGCCTTCAGAATCTGCAGTTCCTGCCCTCAGACCCCGAGTCTTTCTATCCTTAGGTAAGTCTTCCAGCCGCAGAGTTCTCAGGGTCGGCTTCAGGTGCATCCCCTTCTGTGGTTCGCTCTTGCCAAATCTTGCTTTGCCAAGCCCGAGGGCTTCCCAGGGTCAGTGCAGCAGGGCTTGGCTACAGAGCTGCCTGGAACACTGGAGTACTCAGAATTAGAGCTCTTGTTGGAGGAAAGGGTTGCAGGAAAGAAGTCAGAGTCAGTCTCTCTCTCTCTCTCTCTCTCTCTCTCTCTCTCTCTCTCTCTCTCCCCCCCCCCCCAAAGATCTATGGATAATATCACTTTCTGTTGCATGGGGCAATATTGCTTGTTATAATTCTTTTAAAACTGATAGATTTCTCTAATGGTCCCAAGTTTTGCGGCTCAAGTAGTTCAACTCCTTTTATATATCATAGACTTTGATTCCAAGAGTTTGAATACTTTGGCTTAAATTATACGTCAGTCGTCAGTGGCATTCTTTACCATTGTAGTTAATAGGTGAGCCTAATGTTGACTAATTTAAAGATCTTTTTTAAAAAAAATCACAATATGGCCAGTGAGATAGGTCAGTGAGTAAAGTTGCTACCAAAACAGATGACCTGAATTCAATCCCTGGTACCCCCATGGTGTAAAGAGAGAACAGACTTTCCTAAGTTTTTCCTCTGACTTCCATATCTGTATCATGGCATGCACACTGCCAAATAAATAAATAAATAAGTAAATAAATAAATAAATAAATAAAGTAACAAATTTTCTCTTTTTAATCCAAACTATCAACCACAGTAGCATTTAGAGGACTGGGAGGAAGTGACTTCCCACAAGGGATAGAAAGGCTTTATAACTGATCTTTCCATCTACAAAGCCCTCAGCATCAGATGCTGATGGTAGATTAAAGTACAGTATGCCTTTGTTAATCAGAAAAGAGAGGAAGACTCTCTAAAATACTCAAAGGAGTATTCCTAGATTAGGAAATAACAAAAGGAGAAGTTCGGGGCTGGAATTCACTGTGTAGCTCATGCTAGTCTCCATCTTTCCTGCCTCACTTTTCTGAGTACTGGAATTACAGGCCTGAGCCACTACGCCCTGTTCTTAATCTTCCTTTCAGAAGAATTTGAGTACCTGTATATTTTTTAATGTAAATTCTTGTCATACCACCGTCATGATGAATGAGAAGAGGGATGAGTGGATGACTCTTTAAAAGACATATGTCAGGAAGCAAGCTCTATTTGAGAGACAGCATAGTACAGGGAAGTAGTTGGAACATTTTCATTTTTATGAGAAGGGAAAAATAGAACTGGTGAGAACATCAAGTAGATGGTGTTCGTATTTATTCTTAGGTTTGCTTTCCTTCCTCCCTATATCGACAATGCTTATTTGAGGCACAGAAGATCACTGAAGTTCTGTTAATTACTAATGTAATACCTGTAAGCGTGGTTTAGAGATAAGATCAGGATTAACAACTCAGTGAGTAAAATTCCACAGCATCAATGTTTTCTTCCTCTCTACTCCTGCCTTTTGTAAATGTTGGTTGCTTCTCTCAGTGTGTGTGTGTGTGTGTGTGTGTGTGTGTGTGTGTGTGTGTGTGGTTTATGTGTTTGTAAATGTCTATGGAGGTCAGAGGTTGACATTGGGTATCTTTTTGATTATATGGCCTCTCATACCTTACTTTTTGAAACAAGGTCTCTCACTGAATGTGGAGCACAGTGATTTGACTAGACTGCCTGTCCAATGAGCTACATGGATCTTTCTGTCTTCACTTCCCAAATTCTGGATTATGAGTATGTGTTCCTATGTCCAACCCTTAGGCAGTTGTGGGGGCTCCAAATTCAGGACCCTTTGTTTTCACAGAAGGAACTTCTACTGACTAAGCCATCTCTCCAGCCCTAGATATGCTTCCAAAAAGTAAAAATAAACAAAGCAATGGCTTCACAATATTTTAATAGAATGATACCCTGAGATTTATTGCACTGATGTGAAAACTAAAGAGTGATTAAATAACGTCTGTGTTCATGAAAGTAGATCACATTCCAATTCTTTCTGGATCAAAAATACCTCTAGTGCTCTAGAATACTTATTTTCAAGCTTTCTTAAGAGCTACAAAGAAATGTATATGTCTGGATTTCTAGCAACTTCTGTGGAGATTGGTTGTCGTTCTGGTGTACGTGGCTCCCGGTCTGCACAGTTAGTAAGAATTGCATCTTCATAGAAGAAACTCAGTACTAAGTCAGCTTTTCAAATTTAGAACTCTTCTTTATTTTTTGTTGTTGTTTGTATTATTTATTTATTTATTTATTTATTTATTTATTTATTTATTTATTTATTTATTGTGTGTGTGTGTGTGTGTGTGTGTATATGTGTGTACTTGCAGACATGGGTGTATGGCATGCCTGGGGAAATCAAAGGACAACTTGCAAGAGTCAAGAGTTGGTTCTCTCCTTACCCCACATGGGTTCTAAGAATTGAACTCTGGTTGTCAGATTTGGTGGCAAGTGTCCTTAGTGTGCCAACTCCAATACTGAGCCATCTTGCCACTCTTATTTATTGATGCTATTTATTCTGGAGATATTGGAAGGGGGAGCAAGTTCACAGCAGAATAGAAAAACCTGCATGTGATATCAAGCCATGCATGAAGAAGTCATTCCTCAAACCTGGTTTTATAAAGTGAGTTGATTTTTTTTGTCTCTTTGACAGATCTCATGGAATTCCCTTGCCTCTGCCTCCTGAGTGCTGGATTAAACCACCTCCCCTAAAGTTGTATCAGTTGTATTAGTTGAAAGTATTTTCGAACAAAGAGAATTCATGCACATGGCACCATTTCAAATGGACTGACCAGTTCAGGATTCCTAGGACTGACCAGTCCTAGGAATTCATTTGTAGGGACATGATTTTCTTAGGATGGCTTTCTGAATCTTTTAGAGAAAAATAAAATACTCTCTAAGATCAGTGCTCATTGAATTGCTTCAACTGTTTGACAGTAAATCAATACAGGAAGAAATCCCTAGTTGATTCCGAGAGAGAGAGAGAGAGAGAGAGAGAGAGAGAGAGAGAGAGAGAGAGAGAGGAGAGAAAGAGTCAATGAGCTGTAATGACTGCCTTGTACAGAAAATCTGTCATTGCTTACTTTCTATGTGGTTTCTAGTCCTGCACTGGCGTTCACAGGGCAATTGTGTTGAACATGTGGTTCCAGCTTTCAAACTAATCTCTTCAGGATTTATACTGCCATCTCTACCTCACTTTTTACATTTTCTGAGCTATCTGAAACATTGCATGTTACTTTACCTTGACAAAAGGATGACTAATGGTTCACTTTTGTCCAAACTCAAACCCAAAGGACAAGGTTAATTAGGAACTTATCTTTCAGGATACAGTGAGATGGTGAGTAGGACCCATTTGACCAAGCGTTTTTAATGGCTGATTGAGGAAAACATTGATCATGAAAATGTAATACATGGCTAAGTATATCAGAAGGAAAGACAGAAAAATGAAACGAAAGAAGGAAGAAAAATAAGATAAAATGGAAAGAATAAAGACAAAAAGAGTATAAAATTTGAACTCTAGCCAAAGCACATTAATTAATGACAAAGCAAGTATAACGCATCAAGTGTGGTCAGATGTTCCTTCCTTTTTGCTTCTCCTCACCCTTGAAAGTGGACCACTCAATGATATTTTAAGCAATGAGCATGGCTCATCAAAGGCATCATCAGGAAAAATCCACAGGAGACCCCACAGCCCTATGCACAGACATATGCCCATGCACACATACAATACACACTTTTACTCATGCATTAGTGTGATCTAACATTTGTGTTTTATATATGAACACAAGAAAATGTGGAGGGGCTGGAGAGGTTGGTCAATGGTTAAGAGCTCTTACAAGAGGACCCCAATTCAATTCCTAATGTCCATATGGCAGTTCAGAACCACCCTTAACTCTAGTTTCTGGGAATCCAATGTCTTCCTCTGGCTTCTGCTGGCATTAGACATGCACATGGTACATGTACATATAGGCAGGATAGACCTTCACCAAAAATAAAATAAAATAAATTTTAAAAAGCATTTTTTTAATTTTAATTTTATTTATTTTTGTATATGTATAAATGTACTGTCTGCATGTAGGTTTGTGCACCCATGTCGTGCAAAGCCACGGAAGTCAGAAGAGGGTCTAGGGTTCCCCTGGAACTGGAGTTCTCCTGGAGTTGTAGTTACAGACGGTTCTCAGCCGCCATGTGGGTGCTGGGGATGGAACCCGCGTCCTCTGCAAGAGCAGTTGGTGCTCTTAACCGCTAGGCTATCTCTCCAGCCCCTTAAAAAGCATTTTTTAAAGAGAAAATCTGTGAGCAGATATTTTCTTTTTATTATTTTTATTTTATGTGTATAACTATATTGTCTGCATGTGTGTAAGTGCACCCTTTTCTTGAACTAAAGAATGCTTCTGATCCCCTGGAACTGGAGTTATGGACAGTTGTTAGCTACGTGGGTGCTGGGAATTGAACCCTGGTCCTCTGTAAAAGGAGCCAGTGCTGGGGCTGGAGAGATAGCCTAGCGGTTAAGAGCGCCGACCGCTCTTACAGAGGACGCCGGTTCGATCCCCAGCACCCACATGGCGGCTAAGAACCGTCTGAAACTCCAATTCCAGGAGAACTCCAGTTCCAGGGGAATCCGATACCCTCTTCTGACCTCCGCGGCGTTGCACGACACGGGTGCACAAACTTGCATGCAGACAGTACATTGATAGACATACAAAAAAAAAAAAAAAAAAAAAAAAAAAAAAAAAAAAAGGAGCCAGTGCTCTTTACCCCTGAGCCATTTCTCTGGTCCTGTGAGTAAAGTCATTTTCAAATGTGCACTAAGATGAATACCATGTCCATTATAAATTTCTAATGGGAAGATGCATTTATTTCATGTAGACTCAAGATTTTGCACTAGTGGTTTCCCAAATCTAAAATGCCTTACAATTGGGGTGCTTATTTAAAATGCATTTGCTGGCTTTATGTTTAACTGCTGAGACATAGTTTTAAGGATGAGATACAAAACTATATACTTAACATGTGTTGCAGATTATTTTCAGGTAGGGTGCTTTGGACCTTACGCTGAGATACTCTCCACGTAGGCATATTCTCCTTCTCAAATACTTCTGACCTAATGTGATACTAGCTTTGAATATTCTGGATTATCCATTGCCATTACTAAACACTTTCCTGAATAGACTACAGATAGGGCTCCACAGATGTTGCATATCGATTATGCTAGCACTTAGGAAGTTGAAGCAGGAGGATCAAATCCAGCCTGGGCTGCAAAGTGAGATCTGATTGAGAAGAAGGAAGGGAGGAGGAAGGAGGAGGAAGGGAAGGAGGGAGGAGAGAGGAAGGAATGGAGGGAGGGAGGGAGAAAAGGAAGGAGGGAGGAAAATAAAAGAAAGATGGTTGATTTTATATTTTAATTGGAGGTATAAAAGTGCTTTTATTTAAAAATTCAAAATTTATTTGGCATAAAAACCAGTTCCTTTATATGTTCTAGAAATATTCCTTATATATTGAACTGACAGAACTATAACAATGTAAATAAATGTTTAAAAATCACCCACTCAAGGCCAGCCTGGTCTACAGAGTGAGTTCCAGGACAGCTGGGACTACAGGGAGACCCTGTCTCAAAAAGACCAAAAAAAAAAACAAAAAAAAAATTCAACCACATTTGCCAGGTGTGGTGGCGCATGTCTTTAATCCAGCACTTGTGGAGGCAAGGCAGGTGGATCTTTGTGAGTTCAAAGGCCAGCCTGGTCTACAGAGTGAGTTCCAGGACAGCTGGGGCTACAGGGAGACCCTGTCTCAAAAAGTACCAAAAAAAAAAAAAAAATAAATAAATAAAAAAATAAATAAAAATAAAAATCACCCACATTTGCCAGGCATGGTAGCACATACCTTTAATCCCAGCACTCAGGAGGCAGAGGCAGGTGAATCTCTCAGAGACAAGGCCAGTCTAGTCTAAATAGAGAATTCCAGGACAGCTGGGGCTACATGGATACAAACAAATCACTGTCACCCCCCACACTTTGACTGATGTTGTGACTACTGTTGACGTTATTGAGCTTTAGATCCTATATTGAAAAATATTTTAAATAGTCAAAATAACAAAGTTTTACTGCTTCACAAGTTAATATGATAGCATATACACATTTTTCATCTTGATTTAGAATATTCATTATTATTTTCCTAGCAATAAAACTGATCAATAAAATGTTATGCTACAATTTGCATAACTATTTGGTACATTTTAGAAAATAAATAATTTGGGCTGGAGAGATGGCCTAGCGGTTGAGAGCGCTGACCGCTCTTACAGAGGACCCGGGTTCGATCCCCAGCACCCACATGGCGGCTGAGAACCGTCTGAAACTCCAATTCCAGGAGAACTCCAGTTCCAGGGGAATCCGACACCCTCTTCTGACCTCCGCGGCATTGCACGACAAGGGTGCACAAACCCCCATGCAGACAGTACACTCATACACATACAAAAATAAATAAAAAATTAAAAATTAAAAAAAATTATAAAAAAAAAGAAAAATAATTTTTAAAATTTTGTGTCTTCCATTATAAATAAAACTTTTCTTCTTTCACGCTTTTTTTTCCATGATATAAACTCCCATAAGTGGGATTTCTGTGCTAAAGATGTACATGTTTTTATAGGTCTTGAGACAATCTGCCAAACTCGTTTTCAAAAGACTTGTTCTAATTTTCACATTGTCTCCAGGATGCTGTGTTCTGTTACATCCTCACGGGTGTGAACATGCTGTCTTTTCTATCTGGGGATGCCCTTTTCCTATTTAAGAAAATTCTGGTACACTCCCACACATTGTGTGTTCTAAGCTCAAATCTACTCTTCCTTGCAGCCTTCTTGAAGCCCCCAAGCTATTAGTCATTCTCTCCACAGTGTTCTCATAGGGCTTTGTAACACTTATCAAGCAACTCTGGATTTCTTGTGGTTTGTGTATTTCTTTTTAATATTGATAAGCAATTAGTGACTCCTAGGGTGAGCCTTAATCTTTGGAACCTCTGCCTGTACCTTAGGCTCTGATTATACTAGACATTAAGTAAATTACTATTATGCAAATTAGGAAAGAATCCATGTGTCAACATGATGTTCAAGTCCATGTCTATGACTCCATGTTTGGATAAAAACATATTTCCTTGATTGGTTCCACTAAATAATTCTTATTCTAGAAACATTTATATTCTTACGGGCCTTTAAAATAGTTATATTTTGGGGCTGGAGAGATGGCCTAGCGGTTAAGAGCGCCGACCGCTCTTGCAGAAGACCCGGGTTCGATCCCCAGCACCCACATGGCGGCCGAGAACCGTCTGAAACTCCAATTCCAGGAGAACTCCAGTTCCAGGGGAATCCGACACCCTCTTCTGACCTCCGCGGCATTGCACGACATGGGTGCACACACTTGCATGCAGACAGTACATTCATACACATACAGAAATAAAAAAAAAAATTAAAAAATAAAATAGTTATATTTTATATTTATATGCTTTGTACGTCTACATGTATATTTTTCTGATGCATTCTTGGGCCTAGATGTCACTGTGACATGCTTTGACTCAGATCTCTAAGACCTCTAGATGATGACTTTTGGATTCATGGAATCAGAAGATGTCTCCTTGTCGTCTAAAGGGATGCTGCTTTTATGAATTAAATGTTGGGATTGGTGAATAAGATCAAAAAACACCTGTGGAGAATGTAGCTAGTAAAACATGTAAAACAGACACTGGTAAGGAATTAGATAACAGCCTCTCATCCGTAACCATCCTTACATTTTAGATTGCTATCTACCATTTTGATTTATTTGGCCATATAATATTTCATCTTGTCCTGACCAAATTTGCCAAGACACACAGGCAAAGCAAGCAGGGCATCAGTAGACTATGAAAGATAAAGAACAGAAGCATAGAAATGTGGCTGTCGGGGGGTAGGGGGGAATCTAGAGACACTTCTTATATTCTTGGTCACATGTTAACCTCCATTCTAGTGAAGTCACATGTAATTACTGAATTTGTTTAAATAACCAAGTTGAAAATTTGAGTTTTAAAACCCTGTAAGACTTGTGTTTAAAAATAATCCAAATAAGGAAAAGCTTCATTAGCAATATAAGCATTTTCCCCAAAAGAATCCTCATTGTGACTTCAAGGCCAACCTGGTCTACAGAGTGAGCTCCAGGCCAGCTGGGACCAAAGGGAGACCCTGTCTCAAAAATGCCAAAAAAAAAAAAAAAAAAAAGAATCCTCACAAATAAATCAATACGAGAAATATAGTCAGAATACTCTTTCTTAAGGTACTGGCAAATCAGAATGATCTTTCTTAAGATATTGGCAAATGGATGTTGCTGCCTTCTAGATGGAGCAGTGGTTTTGAGACCTTATGATCAGGAACAATATACTAGACCGTTTATTCACTTAATTGTTTAATCATTCACTTAGTACATAGTACAGCCTAGTTAGGTACAAATCTTCATAGGAAATTAAGAACAAATATAATATAGTCCTACTCCAAAAACTCACACACAAACACTCATACACACACACACTATACAATATAGGCCACAGCAATGAGTAAACATTCTGAAAGTATAGAAAAAGGTGACTCTAAGGGTCACCCTATATGGAGTTCCAGATAGCTATCTACAAATAAAATGAAGACATGGATTTTCATTTTTGATTTTGTGACTTTGTGCCTGTATCATATCCTTTACTTTAAAATGAAATGATTGAATCAATTTTGCCAATCAAATGTGTATAACATTTGGCTAGAGGCAAGAAAATAACTTAGTAGGAAGATTACAACAGTAAAATTAGATCTATGCTTCAGGCTTTGGTAGGCTAATTAGCTCAACCTATCTGAATTCCAGCTTATGCGTCCATGAAATGAGGATAATGGCAATACACACCTTTAAAATTTTCCATAAGATACAAAAAAGATGACATATAACACTTGGCAGACAAATTGATGTATAGTCAATGGTGAATACGTTGTAGTAGGCACTTACTATTAACATAAAGAACCCGCTTTTAGAGACTGTACAGACCATTTCAATTTCTTTATTATTCTGCATAATTTATTTTAGAAATGGCTCCTTCCTTTGGAAGCAATTAGTGTTTTAAATATACTGAAGGGCACAAAGTTTGGCTTAGTATAAATACGGTTCTTAGAATTTTTCTTACTTGCAATTTATGTGTATTTTCCTGCAGTCTAGGAAAGGCAGTATATTTTGTTTTGTACAGTACTAGCTTTTGCCTGAAAACATTAGGCTTTATTCCATCTGTTATTTGCATGTGACCTCTGGTTCAATCAAAAATCAATAAAGTCATTAATGTGCCCCTTCAGTAAATGCTACACACACTGCTTTAGAGATTCTTGCCTTCACTTCTGTCTTAACATGCAAGGTAAATCCAGTTCACAGCAAAATCCACTACCTGGTTCAGTCCCAGCAGACTAGCATCAACCCTATCTTCTTCTCACTTAAGGAAGCCTATTGGAATGCAAGTGAGAGTTATGCTCTCATAGTATAAACATATATATATATATATATATATATATATATATATAAACTTATAAAGTGGGTGAGTAAGCTGTTGTTTGTCTCTTGAGACAAACAACAGCTTATTCACCCACTTTAGAAGTTAAACCACACATTGTTTACAATACACTTTGTATCTGATTGGGGCTATCACCTTGTAACAGGTTACACCACTGAAACACTGTGCAAGGCCAAAGGACATGCACTTGATTTGTAACAATCATCAAAAGCAAAAATGAATCCACTTGGAAAGAAAACGAATTCTATTCTAGAGCCTATTACTGTGAAAGAATAAGACCCACTGTCACATAGTGTGCACAGCTTATAACAATGCTTAGGACCAGTGAGATGGTTCTGAGTAAAGGCGCATGCTGCCAAGTCTGATCAATTCCAGGGAACCACATAGCTGAAAGAGAGAACACACATGTGCCATGGCTCTCTCTCTCTCTCTCTCTCTCTCTCTCTCTCTCTCTCTCTCTCTCACACACACACACACACACACACAAACATGCAAAGAAATGAATAAAATGTAGTAAAAGAAATTTTAATTATATATTTCCTATATCTAAATTAAATGAAAGAAAAATTGTCCAGAATCTCAAAATACACTGAGCATAAGTGTTTATCATGACTATTCTATTATTTCTCTAAAGAAGTGATTCTCAAATGATTTGGTCTTAGAGCTCATTTATACTCTTAAAAATTGATGAGTCCAATGAGCTATATTGTTTGTATATATGTATATATATATATGTATATATGTCTCTTTATATATACACACTATGTACATGTGCATATATATGTGAGTGTATCTACTCTAGAAATTCAAGATTTCTATTTATAAATTTAATTAAATTAAAATTAAATTAGGGCCTGGAAAGACGGCACAGCAGCTAAAAAAGCTTGCTGCTCTTCCAAAGGACCAGAATTCGATTTCCAGCAGCAATTTTTGGGCTCTCATGACTGAATGGAACTCCAGCTCCAGGGAATTTGACACCCTCTCCTGGCTTTCCAGGATACTCATTAGCATGTGCATATATACATACACATATACAAATAAGTAAATAATTATGTAAATCTTTGGAAATACTTTTCTTAATTTCTATCATAAAGATGAGAAGCCAAACATTTATTGACTCATTTAAAAATAATAAACTTTTTTTTTTTTTTTAATTTCCGTACGTGTATGAATGTATTGTGTGCATGCAAGTCTGTGCACCCGTGACGTGCAATGCCGCGGAGGTCAGAGGAGGGTCGGACTCCCCTGGAACTGGAGTTCTCCTGGAATTGGAGTTTCAGACGGCTCTCGGCCGCCATGTGGGTGCTGGGGATCGAACCCGGGTCCTCTGCAAGAGCGGTCGGCGCTCTTAACCGCTAGGCCATCGCTCCAGCCCCCAAAAATAATAAACTTATTAATGTTAGCATAATATAAGATGAAAAATAACTATCAAATGTTGTTTTAATGTAGTGTTTACATACTTGTTTCTGCAACTGATTTTTTGAAATATTTCAAACACCCTCCCTCCACTCTCATGAAAGAATGAGAGTGAAAAAGGCAAATGCAATTTTAGTATCATTGTAAAGATAGTTTTCACCTTACCAAGAAGGTTCTAGAATACCACCCAGACCTTTAGTCACCACAGGCATCCTAAGGCATCCTTTAAGAACTCCTGCTTTAAGTTTGTAGGAAACTTAGATACTAAATTCATCATTAGTTTTTGATATCTAATTTATATCTAATTTTTTCCCATCGGACACCTTCCTGAAAAAGAAGACCAGGCCTCATAAATCATAGATTTCACTTAGATCCTGTGGTTAATCTGCCTGGAATCATAGTGGATATTAGCATGCAATACTGATTATGTGATGCATTGACATAATGCAATTTATAATGTTGTGTTTGTGTGTGTATGCACAAGTGGAGGTCGGAGCACAGCCCCAGGAGTTGTCCTGCAGCTGCTGTCCATCTTCCTTTTGAGGCAGTCTCCCATTGGCCTTGAACTCACCATGTAGGCTAGGCTGGCCAAGTAGTCTTAAGTATCAATGTGTCCGTCACCACCGCTCCGGTTCTGGGATCACAGGTGCATGCCAATACACTTGACTCTTTTTAAATACATTCTATTGATTGGAACAGGTCTTTATCCCCCCAAAACTATAATGTCTTTTGGCCCCTTTAAATTTCTTGAAAATATGTGATTTAATAATATTTGTGCAAGTTTTTCCACCTTTGGTCCCATGATATCAACATACTGCCCAAATAAAAGGAAGAGCTGATGGTATCTAAATTCATCCTAAATGCAACAAAATTCATTTCCTAGTTAGCAGCCCTGAATTTTAGAAGAGACACAAAAGCTAGAATTTTAAGTAAATTATTTTTACCTTTCTCTTTATCCTCTGAAATTTACCCTGACATATCAGTCAGGCAGTATTTAAGGTATAATCAATTTGTATTTAGCTGTAATTTCATAGTTACAAAATAATTGAAGGCAAATAACATGGAAATAGGTGTCAGTTTGAATTGATTAGAAACTGTAATTTCATGTTTATGATTATAAAGTAAAAAAGAACAAGTGCTTTTATTTGTATTTGTTCGACTTTAAAATCATATCCTCTGAGAGACACCCACATAGGAACTCAGAAATGAAATAGGAATATATTCATCCCTTTTGAATTGCTGCAAAGTGGGATGGTTGGTAATATATGTATTAAAGAGTGAAACAATCCTCCTAAATTAAAGGCTTTATTATATAATAAATAATTTATTTGAATCCTAAAGAATAGTTCCATTATCTCCCAATCTTGGTACCCCACAGAGTGAGACTGAGTGCCTACTATTTCCTTGGTAATCAGATAACTGTTTTGATTACACTGTCAGAAAAATAATATATATTGAATAAAAAGCTCTTTTCTGCTAAAATATAGATAGATAAAACCAAATAGCTGTTAGACTGGGAAATAAAAAAGGGGTCATATATATGAGTTAACTATCTTTCTTTGTTGTGAGTCACAAGCAGTCAGACATTTTAGTAGTCTGCTGAATTCAGAAGAGGTCTACATTATCTAAACTTATGGCAGAATCACAAAGCTGAGGCCTAAAGGCCTAACTGCTCAGAAACCAGACTTAGTGTAGATATTTTTATTAAACAATTTTTGCACTTGACCCACTTAGAGAGAGAAATCCCTGTAGCCTGCCTGTTCACCTGTTAACACTACAAAATACTGTAGCCTGCCTGCTCACCTGTTAACACTACAACATACTGTAACCTGCCTTTTCACCAGTTGACACTACAACATACTGTAGCCTGCCTGTTTATCAGTTAACACTACAACATACTGTAGCCTGCCTGTTCACCTGTTAACACTACCACATACTGTAGCCTGCCCGTTTGTCAGTTAACACTACAACATACTGTAGACTGCCTGTTCACCTGTTAACACTACAACATACTGTAGCCTGCCTGTTTATCAGTTAACAATATGACATACTGTAGCCTGCCTGTTCACCTGTTAACACTACAACACACTGTAGCCTGCCTGTTTACCAGGCAACACCACAACATACTGTAGCCTGCCTGTTCACCTGTTAACAGTACAACATACTGTAGCCTGCTTGTTCACCCTACAACATACTGTAGCCTGCCTGTTCACCTGTTAACACTACAACATACTGCAGCCTGCCTGTTCACCTGTTAACACTACAACATACTGTAGCCTGCCTGTTCACCCTACAACATACTGTAACTTGCCTGTTCACATGTTAACACTACAACATACTGTAGCCTGCCTGTTCACCAGTTAACACTACAACATACTGTAACCTGCCTGTTCACCTGTTAACACTACAACATACTGTAGCCTCCCTGTTCACCTGTTAACATTACAACACACTGTAGCCTGCCTGTTCACCAGGTAACACCACAACATACTGTAGCCTGCCTGTTCACCTGTTAACACATACAGCATACTGATCAGTACTTGGGAATTTGAGGAAAAAAAGGATGGAAGAAGATTTATGAAGGGGTACTATTTGATGAGCTGTGAGTCATGAGTCTAAGGTTCTAGCTATTAAAAATGAGACTTAAGCTGGACACAGTGGTGCATGCCTGTAATCCCAGCACTCGGGAGGCAGAGGCAGGAGGATCTCTGTGAGTTCAAGCCCAGTCTGGTCTACATAGTATGTTCCAGGACAGCTGGGGCTACAGGGAGACCCTGTCTCAAAGAGATCAAAAGAAAAAAAGATAGTTGCTGTTATGCACCTTTGCAGCATAATAATCTTAATAAAAATAAAAGCTATAATTGATGAGCCCTACTCACCTGTACAGAGCTCCACAACTGGATAGTATCTGTGAGATGCCAAACCCCACGTGACACGTCTACAATACAATCTCTATACCCAAGTCTCAGGGAACATAGTGGAACAGGGACAGAGAGAACATTAATTCATCTCTCAACTCTCCCCAGCAAAGCCTCTTCACGCAACAGATGGTGATTAACACAGAAAGCCATAACTGGACAAAGTACAGAGAGTAAGAGACTGCAGAGCTTAGGGACTATTGCAGAAGAGGGGGCAGAAAGACTGCAAGAGCCAGGGACGGTGGATGACCACGGGAAACAGAATTTTCCAGGCATCTTAACTTATAGCAGTGGGGACAGCATGCACAAGACCTGTGTAAGTCTCAAACCAGACAAAAAACAAGTGGAGAAGTAGAGAAAAGGGGTAAGAAGTTCCAAACTTAGCTGAGGAATCATCGGCAGCTGATCAGTGCTGGTTGAGGGAGAGTTGGTCGTTTTTTTTTTTTGTTTTTGTTTTTGGTTTTTTTTTTTGGTATTTTTGAGACAGGGTCTCCCTTTTGTCCCAGCTGGCCTGGAGCTCTCTCTGTAGACCAGGTGGTGCTTGAACTCACAGAGATCCACCTGCTTCTGCCTCCCAAGTGCTGAGATTAAAGGTGTGCGCCATCATGCCCAGCTAAGAGTTGGTCATTTTTAAGGGAGTGACACCAGATAGGTTGACCAGCCTCCAGTGGATGGCTTTATTCTGAGAGATATTTGAGGTCACAAACTTGACTTGATATGCCTTAACATAATATGAAAGAATGCATGTAATCTGGTGTGGGGGGTATTATATGGGTTCAGATAGGGGGGGGTCTAAATATGATATATTGTATAAAATGCACAAAAATTTAATTATATACTGTTAAAAAGGGGAAACTGACAAACACTTCTGGTAATATCTGTTTTTAAATGAAATAGTGATATGGCTTTACTTTTTTTCTCATCATTGACTTAAGATGACACTGTCTCATATTTGTCCTTTGTAAGATTGCTTCAATCTAAAGATGAATAACATGCTCTTACCTATAAGCTCTAAATCTGCTTATAATGACACTGAATAGATTAGATAAGTTCTCAAATATCAGGTGCTGCTCTTCCTTTCCAAACATCCCACAATCCAAGTAGCAGATTAAAAGTATTGAAGAGTAT
This sequence comes from Rhizomys pruinosus, assembly GCA_009823505.1. Classification (NCBI taxonomy): domain Eukaryota; kingdom Metazoa; phylum Chordata; class Mammalia; order Rodentia; family Spalacidae; genus Rhizomys; species Rhizomys pruinosus. Next base: position 3,584,809 of record VZQC01015407.1, read on the forward strand.
TGGGGGGAGAATAAAAGACATTGTCCCTAGTACTGAGTTATTGCAGAAAGGCTCTTTGACTTTCCATTCCAGTGAATAGCTACTAACAAGACCTAATATTAGAAAGTCTAAAGTATATAAAGTCCAAAACAGAGGAAGAGAGAGAGAGAGAGAGAGCCAGATGGCCTGTTGGGAGTTTGTAGGCTAGGCTGTGGCTTGAGACTTTGTTCTAAGTATAATGAGTGAACATTGGAGCTTACCAGAGTAGAAGAATAATAAAATTTTATTTATGTTTATGTTATATAGTCAATGTTAAGTGCTTTGTAGGAGTGGTACGCATATGAGTAAGAAGGTTTTGCAGCTTTGCCCTAGGGTAGTGGCAGTCTGGATAGCAAGTGTTTGAAGTCAATGTTGTGTGACATGGATGGGTTAATTTGGGAGGTAAGACAGAGAGAAGAATAAAAGATGAATTCAGTAATTATTGGGTTCTTAATTCAGTGATAAATTTCCTCATCACATCATGCTAATACATGATTCAGAGAGGTACTAACAATGCTGAATACAAGCGCATGTATAAGTATCTGCTTTGCCCAACATAGACATTATTAGCAAACTTCGAAATTGTCCACATTCTTAACTTACAGTTGTGATTGAATTCCCAGTTCTCTCTACTGATTTGTAGATAACTCAGGGGTTATAACAAAGTACAGAATAACCCATGACTCAATCAAAGCAGTGTCCTCATCAGAACTAAGTAAATATTTCCTTCATATTCAGTAAAAACGGACTTTAACATGCAAAACCAGAGTTGAGACAAATACAACACTATCTTAACTTGGTAAAATATCTACAATAATTCCCTATTCCTGACATTATGTTTCATATTAAGAAAGATGAGCTTATCTACGTGAGGCTAGGAGCAACATAAGACATCTCTTTTCCCCAGTCCTTTTTAAGGCCCTACCACAGTGACCTGTCAATGCAATTAACAGAAATGAGAAATTAAAAACATATACATCTTGGGATAGAAGAAATAAACTGTCTTTGTTTATAGGTAAGATAATTGTCTATGTAGGAAATCGGAAAGAACCAAGCTAAACATTCATGAAACTTAAAGCAGCTATAGCCATATTGTAATACAATATTGTAAGTTACTATGAAAACTTACATGAGGCTGGTGAGATGGCTTAGTGGGTAAACATACATGCTGCTAAATCTCACACGTGAGTTCCGTCCCTGGAAGCCACACAGGGGAAAGAGAGAACTAATCCCCTCAAGTTGTTATTTGGCCTCCACATGTATATCATGACATGCACATGTGGGCACAAACACACATACTAAATAAACAATACAGTGCCAGATGTGGTGGCACACGCCTTTAATCCCAGCACTAGGAAGGCAGAGACAGGTGAATCTCTGAGAGCTCCAGGCCAGCCTGGTCTACAAAGTGAGTTCCAGGCCAGCTGGGGCTAAAGGGAGACCCTGTATCAAAAAAGCAAAAAAAAAAAAAAAAAATTCATATGGAGAGGTGAAGAATGGAGTTGGAGGGCTGCCATTGCTTAAGTTCAAGACTTACTCTACTTAACAGTAACCAGTTACAACATCAATCAAGATAGTGTAGAGGAAGAATAGAGAAACCAAAACCGGACACACATGAGTACAGTCTACTGGTCTTTATAGACCAAGGACAATACAATGGAGCATAGATTTTCTTTTCAACCGATGTTGCTGGGATAACTAGACATTCATATGCAGCAAAATGAATCTAGACACAGATCTTACACTTCAAAAAAATTTACCCCAAATGGATCTTTGATCTAAATGCAAAAATGTGAAACCATAAAAACTTATAGAAGATGACTCAAGTTAAAACACAAAGTATGGTATTGAAATTTTACATATAGCAACAAATCTATGAAAGAAGCAATTGATAAGTGAGATTTATTAAAACACACACAGAACACAGGACTTCTGCTGTTTCACAACACTTTCAAGAGGATGAGAGGTCAAGCCATAGACTGACACGTTTGTAGTGGGCACATCTGTTAAAGGACTGCCACTCAAAACAAGCAGGGAACTCTTGAAACTCAATAATAAGAAAAAAAAAAACTAACTAGGAGGCTGGAGATTTGGTTCAGCTGTTAAGAGCACTGGCTGCTCTTGAGGTGGACCCAGGTTCGATCCCCAGCACCTACATGACTGCTATAAACTGTAATTCCAGTTCCGGGGGAATCCGACTTTGTCTTCTGACATCAGTGGGCATAACACGACATGGGTGCACTCACACATATGCAATCAATAATAATAAATAGAAAAATAACAAGGAATGGGTCAAGGTTAACAGATACTTCACCAAAGACCATCAGGTAGTAATTAAACATACATAAAGTATCATATGTCATCAGCAAAATGCAGAGAGAGAGAGAGAGAGAGAGAGAGAGAGAGAGAGAGAGAGAGAGAGAGAGAGAGAGAGAGAGAGAGAGAGATTACCACAAATGTGTTAAAATAACTGAAATGGGAAACCAAGTGCTGACAAGGAACTTTGTATGGCTGGTCCAAATGAAGATGGGTAGCCATTTTGCTAGAGTTCAACAGTTTCCTACAAAAACAAAGCCACCCTTACCTGTAGACCCAACAATTGAATTTCCTGGAACTGGCCCAAAGGGATTGAAAACTTATGTCTAATCAAGAACTTCTACATAGACAGGAGTCTTTCTTCGGGAAGCACTAATGAAGTTATGAAGTATACATCGGACTTCCTCTCACCAATGGCTGGGACTTAACTAGAACTGAAGTTTCCTCTTCCATGTGGTGATAAGAAGTACAGCAGGATAAAGACTATTGTTTCCTCCCTATAGTGGAATCTAGCAGTCAAAACACTGTTTTGTGCAGCCAGAATGAGGTATGGAACATAAATATGAGCTTGTTATTTTTCTTTTCTTTTCTGTCTTTTTCTCTTTCTTTCTTTCTTTCTTTCTTTCTTTCTTTCTTTCTTTCTTTCTTTCTTTCTTTCTTTCTTTCTTTCTTTCTTTTTCTTTCTCTTTCTTTCTTTCTTTCTTCCCTTTTTCTTTCTTTTCTCTTCTCTCTCTCTCTCTCTCTCTCTCTCTCTCTCTCTTTCCTTCTATTTGTTAGGTATAAGGTATTGTAGATATTCTACAAAGTTCAGATAGTGTGGTGTTTATTTTAAAATACCTATATGTCTAATTGCTTGTGCTTCATTAGTAGGATCGAAAGGTTACTCCTGAACAAACTGTCAGCCCATGAAAGGAAACAGCCAGAATTGACCAGAATCCAAGTCAACAGCTCCAGAGAGAGAGGACAGTTTTACTTCTCATCCACCTGTGCCCCTTTTCTAAGCCTAGGGAACAATCTGCGGAAGAGGGGGCGTGGTAGAATGTAAAGGCTGCGATTGGGGTGAACGGTGAAACTACAGCGATGTAGTCTGGACACTCATTTGATCAACTTGATTGAACAAACAACCTGTCACCCCCCACTGAATGGTGGGACTGTGGGGGTTTGGGCACAACAGTCTGTAGATTGGTTTTGCACGAAGGATGCTTATACTCATGGATTATCACTTATAGCTACAAAAGGAAAAAAAAAAAACCTGAAAGATGCAGGACAGTTATGGCAGAATACATGATCTGGGATGGGGTGGGGGTGGGGGGGAAGGGAAAGGGAAATATGCCTGATCTGAATTGGAAAATGATGTACGAAATGCACAAACCATCAATAAAAATTAAATTAAAAAAAATAAATAAAAAATAAAATTTGTCTCAAATCTGTTTTTGCATGTTTATTCAATTCAGTATTTACCTAATATGTGGGAACACAGACAAAGGAAAGCAAGTGTTGAGAGGACTTGAAACAAAAGTAGTCTTTTTAGTAAGACTTATTTTGTACATATCCTTGTAAATGGATAAAGAAGTATAAAGTATTGATAAAGGTGGTGGCGCACACCTTTAATCCTAGCACTTGGGAGGCAGAGGCAGGTAGATCTTTGTGAGTTCAAGGCCAGCGTGGTCTACGTAGTGAGTTCCAGGACAGCTGGAGCTACAGAGAGACCCTGTATCAAAAAGAACCCCCCCCCAAAAGAACTATCTTTAATCCACAGAAACCTATAGATGATATGACACCTGGGTCCACTGGCAGTCTAACCAAAGATACTTACTGGATTAATCCATTTACACACTTTCACTTTATAGGGTGCAGTATATTTAAGCCATGCTCCTGAGTATTGTTGAAAAAACTATAAATATCTCATAGATCATATATTCACAGCCCAACTTCAGGGACCTCAAGTCCTATAAACTTATCACAACTGAAGGAAGGAATTCAAGGAAATAAAGACTGCATGAGGCTGGTGATCCTCGGTCCAGAGATGGCTTTGAAATCACACTGCCTTGACTACTCAGGCTTATTCGCTGTCATTCAAAACAATTATTTGATGACATAGGCAGACCATAAAGTTCTTTGTTTTGTGTAAGGCAAAGGGTGAGAGAGAATTTCTAGGAGTTAATAAATATGTTATCAGTTTTCTTTTACTTTGTTCATAGCACCATGGAGAAATCACTGAAGTGTAAGAAACAGGATTCTGTCACACCAGGACCTCACATTCAATATTGCAAGAGAATGAAATATCGACGGCTTTAGGTGTAGTTCTCGTAATTTCCCTCAGAGGACTGATGGAAACACTCCTGCGTAACATGAAAACACCCGAGGAAAGGAAAGAAAATGATCATTCTTTCCAATCTTCTTCACACCTTTTGATTTCTTCTAGCTAAGGATACACATTCTTCATAGTGATTGAAGAGGGTGGTAACATCTGTCAAATCTACAGAGTCAAGACATGAAACTCGATTTTAAGATCTCACTAGAGAATAACAATGAGAGAAAGGTAACTTATAATTTCTGCCAGTTAACTATCTATGAATAACTAAGTGAAACGAATGCTTAAGGAAAACATCATCCATGAATTTTGAAAAACTGAATCTCTCCATTTTAATCAAACTGTCATCTGTAATTATAAGGGTGTGGAAAGTTTATTTCCTTTTCTGAGGTCTTTCCTGTTCTGAGTCTTAAAATATGTCTTTTGGGAGAAAACACAAGTTTTAAAATAAAGTCATGTTTTAAAAAGCAGATGAACCTCCTACTTTTCATGGAATTTCCCATAATGTGTCATAAAAGGAAACAAAATGGCCTATATTCTATGAATGGGCAGTACCAGGCTGAATAGAAAACGTGTAGAAAAGAAAAGACTTAGAAGACATGGGTGTTGCTTTTCCATTCTTGTGACCACCAAAATGATATGGTGATCTTGAGAAATGTTTTAATCATTTCAACAAATATTTACTGAGCACCCCAAGCAGGAAATGACCTGTGCATAGAAAGAGCAGACAGTTTGGGGTACGAATGATGTCCAGCAAGAAATGGGGCACAGAGTGTGGCTTGGAGGTCTTCAGAACCTAGAAAGAGAGAAGATGTAGTCTTTCCCACCTTGTATTGAATTTATCCATATGTAAGAGTCATGAGAAGAAAAGATAGGGTGACATTTTAGAGGAAGAAGAACTTATTTCTTAGGAGGAGTGACTAGAGAGAATTCATTAAAATTAATATAGTTGATTTTTCTCTGGAAAGATAAGAAATCTTTGGAGATATAGAGATGTGGAAGGAAATGCTTTTTGAAAGAAATAGCATAAAAAAGGACTTGAAAGATCAAAAGCCATGGTTCTGCCAATGAATGGATTGCTTTCCCAGAGCTGAGCAGTAGTTGGGAATGGAAAGATTGAGGATTTAGGGTGAGTTAGGCTAAATAATCCCAATCTGAAGATGTCCATACCATAATCTGTGGAACTTGAAACTGTCTTAATTTACTTCTGAAAGATTATCCAGGTACGATCACATTAAAATTCTTGAGTTGGGAAGACTATCCTGCATTATTGAGTATTCCCAGTAAAAGCACAAGCTTCTTGTGAGAAAAAGGAGATCCCAGAATCACAGAGATATACACAAGGGAACCAGAAGCCAAACTGCTTGAAGTGATGCCTTATGAAGGAAGCAAAGCAAATGCTTTTCAGAAACTGGAAAATGCAAAGTTCTATCTTTTCGTGTATTACTTCCAGGAAGCATGCATCTCTGCTATCCCATGTTAGAGTTCTAACATCCAGAATTTGGGGATTAAATATTCATTCTATCATGAGAAACAGCATTTTTGATAACTGTTAGTAGACAATGAAATACACTGAATGCACTGCATCACATTATCAATCATAGCTTTCCATTCCTCTGTTGTGGCTCCACTGTTTTTCTTTTTTTTTTTTTAACTCATTCCTTAATTATAATACTTAACTCTTAAAAAATCTTTAAATGGAATACAGGTCAGCTTCTGCTAAGTTGTCAGGAGGTGCTATCGACAAAATATAGACAATAACAACAGGACAAAAACATTTGAATGCAAGATAGCAAATTCTTTCTTGAACATGAATTTTAAATGTCACAGGTCCAAAAAAAAATGTCACAGGTCACCATGTTGGTGGACATTGGGAAGTCCAGACACACGTCCCCATGTGGAAACAAAGCCACATGATTCTTGGAAGCAAATATGAAATTTATTACAATACTTCATTAAATAGACTCATTAAAGTATGACTATTTGCCACTGGGAAATTTTAAGTAGTATACATTGATAAAAGTGAACTATCTATTAAATATATTTTGACATTGTTGGATGAAGTGACTTAATATTAAAATTTATTTTCTAAAAGGTCAATATTAGCTTGTTATTACTCCTATGTAAATTGTAGGTAATCTACTTTGGAGGAATTCAGGGATGGAGACAAAGAGCTCTTCAAAAAAAGATTTGTTTATAATTCACAATTTGTTTATTTTATATATATATGTGAGTTCATGTATGTATGTATGTATGTATGTATGTGTATGTGTGTGTATGCATGTGCATCACATGCATGCCTGCTGCCTAAGGAGGTCAGAAAGGGCCTCAGATTCTGTGGAGCCAGATTTACAGCCAGTCGTGAACCACCTATGTGGGTGCTGAGAAGGAACTTGGGTCCTCTGTAAGGACACACGTGCTCTTAATTGCTGAGCCATCTCTCCAGCCCAAAAGAAAAATATGTGCCCCAGTCCCGTAGTCTGAGCAGTAGCTCTAAAAGTATATCGATCTTTCAACTTCATGAATGTTTTCTGACTTCCTCCAAGTGCAAAGCAAGGTTCTTCAATGTTTTTTAACCTCACCTAATCTCAACTTCGGGAGTCTCACTGTCTCTGATCACTGCCAGATCCTAGATCCTACCCTTCCCTTAAGCACTAGGCAATTAGTGAGAACAGAACTGTTACTTTTCCCTAAAGATATATACGTTTTGTCCCCCCAAGGTGTGCATGGGCTATCACACAGCTTGTTCCTGGAGTTCATCTCTAGATTAGGGTCAGCCTACGGGTAGTGCTTGTCTACTAACTTCAAGAACCTGGATGGCTGTGCTTCTGAGACCTCAGAGAGAGAAGAGAGGCTTAAAATAAGGACAAGGAGAAAAACCTGTCTTGGTTTCAAGAGTCTTGGGCTGGCCCAGATTGCTACTACTTCAGGCATTTTCTAAAATGCTGCTGTAGTGTTTTGTTTTGTTTTGTTTTGTTTTTCCCAAAAAGACATCCTGGTCAGCAGTGGAGTGACCTCCAGAGGCAGGAACGCATGATTCCCAGCAATCAAGCAAAAAAAAAAAATTTTTTTTTCAGTGGCAGCAGGCACTGCAGTTTCCATTTTTTGTCCCTAAAAGCAAGCCTTGCAGATCAGCTATGAGATTGAAGGTGAGCTGGATTAAAACCCTCATGTGATGTAAAAGGAAAGGTATTGCATGGGTTGCCCTTGTACGCTGGGCACCATTCAACTCCAGGGAACCATTCATGAGAGAGCCAGAAAGTGAGATTTCCTAAATTGAGCAGAATGCTTTACAACTGGTGACCCCCTCCTTAAAACAACAAACAAACAAACAAACAAACAAACTGGGGACCCCTGAAGTTGTACAGTAATGAACACAACACGGACGTCATCATTTATAAGTTTTATAACCGACATGGACACACACATGTATTTAAATGTAAAATATGCATAATGTATTTTCTAAAATTAAAAAGAAATTGTAAAAAAAAAGAAATTGCAACATTTAGTTCTTTTAATGCTCAAAGCATGTATGAATTGAAGTCTATTTATTCAAGTAACAATTAAAAAGTAAAATGAACCAATTTTGGCTAAAAATCACTCCAAAATGCATTATTCACTCTTCTACCTTCTCAATCCAAGGACGCGGAGCATTAGTTTGATCTTTGTTATAATGGCTCGGCTCTCATTGTCATCCCCGAGCCTCTGTTGCCCAGGGCCCTAGGGACTACAGCTGCGTACTCAACTTCCTGCCTGCGTTAGTTATTTTTCTCATTGCTCTGACAAAACAGCTGACTAAAGCATCTTAAGGAAGGAAAGAGTTTCTTTAGGCTCACAGTCCGAGGAGATGTACGTAGTCTGTCATGGTGGGGAGAGCAGGCGGAAGAACCCGAGACAGACAGCTAGTCACGTGGTGACCACAGTCTCGTAACAGAGAGAAGCTGGTCCTCTCCTCCTCCTTTCCTCCTTTCCTCCTTTCTACTATTCAGTTCAGAACTGAGCCCTGGAATTATATTCCTCTCTATGTTTAGGATAGGTCCCCACCTTAACTTAATCTAAAAACTCCATCACAGAGGTTTGTTTTCACAGTGACTGTAAATCCAATGCAGGTGACAGGCAAGATTAGCCATCACACTGCCTATGCGCCAGGGCCTTCATTGCTTTTCTCCATTGCTGTCATTTTTCCCCAGTGCAACATATATAGACTGCCTTTTCTTTTTAGTAGTCAGTCCCTTGCTTCCATCACTCTCTCACAATCAAAGTGAACTATCCCCACTGTGTCAAAGCTCAGGTGAGGACCAATACTTCTCAAATTAACCTTGTTAGGATGCAGGATCTGCAGACCGTGAATCGGCACTTCCGGAATGGGAATTAAAATCGGATGTTTCTGATCGTATCCAGGTTAAAGACTTCATGCTGATCTTGAGACCAAAGTGTGAGGAGCAAGCTATTGTGTCATCGCATGTTTGAGAAGAATCATATCTAAAATAAAAGCAAACTGCTCTGGGGAAATCTCAAGGAACCCTTTCCCATGTGTATAATATAGACTGTAAACTTGCTATCTTCGGTCAAATCCTTATCAAATGTCTCTTCCCTGGCCCATCACACATTTCCCTTCTCTACACCAGTTTAGAACTCAATTTCTGTCTACGGCCATACCACCCTGAACGAGCCCGATCTCGTCTGATCTCAGAAGCTAAGCAGGGGTGGGCCTGGTTATTACTTCGATGGGAGAACTCTGTTTCTTTTTTCTTGTGGAGCTTACATCTTTAAACATTGTTATTGATATTTAGATGTAGGTCAACTACCTTCCCTGAAGGTCTAAGTTTCATGTACTTGTATTTCCCTTGAAACTATGCTGTGATGAAAGAGGCTGTTGAATAAATGTAGAAATAAAAGAATTAAAAACTGTAAAGTTCCTTCTATATATTTTCAGAATTTTGTTGTGCTAATTTATTCAGTAAGTAATTAGGAAGTGAGGCAATATTATAAAATGCATCAATGTAAATTTCCAATGAACATTTATGTTTTTTCTTCCTGCTAAACATCCTGATCACTCACACATAATAAGAAAAACTCACATACACATTTTAATGTGCATCATCTTCATACTCTAAAATCTTTTTTTCCCCCAAAGGAAGGGTTTGGAATTAACTTATACTAAAATATAAATGATAGATTATAGCTTAATGAACTATTGACTAATCACACCTCCACTTCTGAATGTGGTAACAGAAATTCAATTCTTAAGTGAAATATAATGAATGAGAGTATTGAAGAAAACTTCTGGGCTTTAAAAGCTAAAAGCTCCCTTTCAGTATCAGTACTCTGTGTGCCCTCAAGAAGCTGTAGTTTTCCTGCATCGTGGCTGAGTCTCTCCATCTTGATAAACTGCTTCTGGCTGGATATGTACAATTAATGTTCACCGAAGACGCCCACTAACAGGATAAGATGTAAACCAACCAAGGGTAAGGCAGGACAGATACAAAAATCAATGTGGCAGCTCACTTAAATCTATACTGTAGTTTATTATGTAGATGCAGTTAGGAAATACTAAAATAAGAACCTACTTTCCATCAAACATCCATGTAATGAAAAGAAATAGAAATCGCCCAGGTCACCTTATCAATGAAGGATGACATCATGTGAGCTTTGGTTAATGTAATACAATATCCATTCTACTAATTTAATCCAGCACGCCAATCTGCTACTTAAGCCACACCTTTAATTAAGCCATTGTTTACCAACATGAATTCTTATGTAATCTGGCACAGGTGCGCAGAGGGAAAAGGCAAAACATAAAACTGATAGTCAACATGAGGTAGATTCATATGAAGCTGTTCTGTAGCAAACCAGTTAGTGAATAATAAAGAAGAAGAAGCAAATGACTCCAGATAATAAATAGTCCTCAGAGCCTGAGACATTTGTCTCCATCACGGGATGGAGAGCCACCCAGAGGATGCGTGGATTTGCTGTTTCTGAATGCCTCCACCCCAGATCATTCACTGGGAAGTGGCTGGAAATCCTTCAGAGACCCGAGCAGGGCACATTGGAGCCTGGTATCCCCTGGCTGGAATGCAGGGCAGACAGCTACAAAATTAACTTCCTGTGTTTGCATTCTTAGTCATCGTGGGGTTGCTCAGTTGTGAAAGTCACATAATAATACTTTGTAGATAAAAAAAAAAAGTCACAAAATTGTGATTTTCTTCCTTCAACAAAGCAACCACAAAGAGTCATATTTCACTGGAAAGAGAGGGTGGTGGTGGGGGGGCATGACAATATTTCCTGCCTAAGCTTGCCTTACAACTCCCAGACACAACCAACATAAGCCCAGTCTTTGAATCCAAAGACACCAAGAAGGCATAGCCACACTGTTCAACATTTCTAATTTCTGTATCCTAGTCACAAAGCATAGACAGCCATCTCTTTCATAGAGAGGTTATAATAGAAATAACATAACATATATAGATTGTCTAACAAAATGATCACTCAATAACTAGTAGTCATTAATATCTCCTTGGAAGACAACTATGGACAAATGTAAATTGTTTGGCCTCTTTCAGTATATCTGAAAATTAAGAGGGTGAGTTCAATGTGTACTAAAATTCTGTAATCACTAAAGGCTTACATGAATGAAAATATGCAAAGCACTTAAGAGGTACTGAGGTAAAAGCAAGCTGTTATCAAGAGAGAATTAATGTGTGAGGATGGATTGATACCTGCTATCTGTATGCATGTCCCTCTTCTACTATGGCTAGCAATGTACTTTAAAGAAGTCCCTTAAACTATCTACCTCAGTTTCTTCATCTGTACCTTGAAGATAATAATTGAAGTTATCTATTACATTGCTGTGAAAATTATTTTTTTAATTTATTTTATTTATTTGTTTACTTATATTTATTTATTTATTTATTTATTTTTGGTCTTTTCGAGACAGGGTCTCCCTGTAGCCCCAGCTGGCCTGGAACTCGCTCTGTAGACCAGGCTGGACTTGAACTCACAAAGATCCGCCTGCCTCTGCCTCCCAAGTGCTAGGATTAAAGGCGTGCGCCACCACGCCCAACCTGAAAATTAATTACTTAATAGATTAAACAAGAGTAGCCTATATATAGTAAACTCAACTATCAACACATTTTCATAGCACAAATATTGTTACTGTTTGTCCCCAAAGTGTTTTCCAATCATTTTTGTCACTTGTGTCTTTTCAAAGTCCCCTCCCTTTAGTGGGGATATCTGAATGACTTCTCACCAGTATGAGTCAAAGTGTTACCACCATTGTTAGGTCACACCACTCAGACAGTCAGTGGGACACTCTCCAACGAAAGTAGGATGCAAACCAGTGATGAACAGGACATATGCTAGAAAGCCTGGAGAATCTCCAGGAACTTTGTGCCTCAGTCCTATGGCACAAAGAACTCAATCCTGCTGTGATGGTTTGAATGAGAGTGTCCCCCATAGGCTTTAAGTATTCAGACATTTTGTCCCCAGTTGGTGGCACTGTTCTGGGAGATCTTAGAAGGTGTGGCCATGCTGGAGGAAGAACATTGGGGGTGGGCAGGCTTAGTGAGTTTACCAAGCCTTGCAGTCTCCAGTCTCTCTCGCTCTCTTAACTTCCTGTGCCCATTGTGAGATGTGAACCTCAGCTTTCTGCTTCAGCCCTGGCCACCATGCCTCCCACCACAATGGACTCTAATTCCCTGGAACTCTCAATTGTAAGCTCAAATAAATTCTTCCTTTTATAAGTTCCCTTGTTCATAGTGGTTTTAGCACAGCAACAGAAAAGTGACTAATGTACTTGCTAACAACCACATATGCATGAAGAGAACCCTGAGTTCTCAAAAGGAGAACAGAACCTACTGACTGTAGTCTTAGGAGAGCTACAAATCCTGAGTAAGTTGTATAGACCTTTTTTTTTTTTTTTGACAAATGCCAGACTCTTTTATAAACATGAATTTGAAATTTCAGGGGTCACCATATTGCGTGGACATTGGGAAATGAAGATTCACATTCCCTACATGGAAACAATGTCAAATGATTATTGGAAGCAATTACCAAAATTTATTATTATAGCTCATTAATAGACTCATTAAGCTATGTTTATTTACCACTGGGAAAATGTAAGTTGTATACATTGATAAACAATGATATTTTGATATTACTGGAAGTGATTTCATTCTTAATGAAATTTATTTTTTAAAGGGTTACTGTTAGCTTGTCTTTATCCTCTTGCAAATTTTGAGGTAATTTACTATGAATGATCATCATATCATCTGAGTGAATTCCTTCAAACTGAACCAGGGCTAAAGCTTGTCCATTCTGATAAGTTGCCTCTCATTTGACAGGAAAACCTACTGTGCACAGAAGATGCCCACTAAAGTGCCAGCTGTAAAGCAGTCAACACTAAGGCAAGATAAACATGAAAATAAAGGTGCAGCTCCTTTGAAGGTCTCTTGATCCAAGACATCAGAAGTTAAATGATATGTGTTTCTCAAGCATTAACAAATGTCTCTTGTAAGATGTTATGACATATAGCCTTCCTTATAAAGTTCAGAGAACAGGATAGGGAGAGGCAGAAACCTGTATCTTCTCAGTTCTCACATCTGCTTTTCTTACATCTAACTGTAATATGTGAGAGCAGTGTTCACTCCAGGCTGAAGACTCCTGTATTGACTAAAGTCAATGTAAGTCTACTATGAAATAGTAGGCCAAGATCTACATCTGGGCTATGTGTCTTATGTGGATCTTAATAACTTCTGCCTTTCATGAATGGCAAGAGTGTGGGGATGTCAGGGAGCTTTTCCAGCTCCAGATTCTACCTCTGAATTTCAGTGGCAAGGTAGAAATGAAAAAATCTTCTTGAGAGCAAGAATAGGTGATAGAAATATCTCTTCTTTAATGTATAAATTTAGTAGGAATTACTGACAAAACTCATTCCATATATTACTGGCTTGTGAGAAGTTTCCATTATCCTATCCTTACTTGTCTGCCCTTCCAGAGAGTAGGCAAGGAGTGTAAAGCTCTATGTATCAGTCTGGACTTGGTTTATGGTTGGATGCATGGCTGAAGGTGATAATGATAGGTTAACACAGCTCTGTGCTTTCTCTGACCTCAAAGGGCTGGAGCTGGGGGACAAAGATAAATAGTACTCAAAAAAATGAAGTTTTAGGGCAGAATAAATTAAAGTCAGTAATGTTACAAAATCTTGTGGGAAGCAAACAAGAATCTGAGCAAACGTTTCAAAAGCTGTAAGAATTTCACGTCATCACCAGAAGCTATCTCTTGTTTACTGTAAAGTGTACACCTGTTAATGGTTTATAGTTCCAACAAGAGATCCATGAATTTGGAGGACTGGACAGCAAAATCACCTATTTTAGCCAAAACTTGTGCAACAGTGATCTTTGTTGAATAGAATTCTGAATCACTGGAAAGACTCTGGAGCCCTGTCTACTGATACCGCTATTATGGCAGGACAGTGTAAGAAACAAACATGAAGATTAACACATTTCCTGATTCTAATTCTAGTCCAATTCTTTTAATTTATGTATGAGAGATCAGAAGCCTGAAGACGAGAAATAGCTTGTTAAGATTATAGAATTAGTTGCTTTCAAATTTGGAACATGATTACAAAAGGCAATTTGTACATTTGCTTATTTCTGTTAAGTATCTCTATTCATAATGCTAAACACGGATTTTTTGCTACTTCAAAGCTGTTTTATTTCTTAAATTTGTGATGCCTATTACATTTTGCCAGTGTGAGGAAATGAGTATGTAATCTTGTCAATGTAATATTTATTCTCTATTCCTGTTGTAACCATTCCTGCTTATTTGAAAGTTGATAAGAATCTGTTGACAACCTACTCAGAGCTGCAAAGCAGCAACTCAAAACAGTTTGTAGAATATTCAGTATAAATGGACTCAGGAACCCTTCTTGAAAACTGATGTGCCATTTTTTCCCCATATGTTTAACTCAACTTCCCTAAAGTCTCTTGTAAATTTCAAAATTATTTGTTACCTTTTACATTCATATTTTAAAAATTCAAAGCCATCTCCTAACCTGTAGAGGATGTAAGCTTGTGGCATCAGCCATGGGTTATTTCTCCAAGGAGAGAGCCAATAGCCAATTAGATTTGGGATATACAGGCTCATGGCTGCCTCTGCTGTACAGTATTTCCAGGCAGGTGAGGTGTAGGTGGTGCTGACGGTGGAGTCTTGCTTGACTCAGGGAGACCCGTATTTGCTTTATTGGTTTAGTGGCCTTTGGTAACACTCTCTGGCATTCCAGAGGCCATCTGTACACTTGCATGTGCAGTCTCAATACATCCCTCCGATGTTAACGTCAGGTCTTCGGCAGCAGGGTCTTATTGCCTCTCCTCCTGCATGTATCCCAACTTAGAGGCAAGGAGCCCTTACCTTTTGTGGGGCCTTGGATCCCCTGGCCAACATCCACCTGGTAGAACAATCCATTGCTGATGTCAGAGCTCCTGCATTAATATACTTTGCCTGAGTGCATAGCCCTAGGACTTTAGTATTATATTTAACAGGGGGGAAAATGTAATTCATGGATTAACATATCCAAACATGTGTCTATGCTAAAGTAACCTACCATAACTATTAGTGCTGCTTAAATACCTATATATCTAATTGCTTGTGCTTCATTAGTAGGATCGAAAGGTTATTCCCGGACAAACTGTCAGCCCATGAAAGGAAACAGGCAGAATTGACCAGAGTCCAAGTCAACAGCTCCAGAGAGAGTGGACTGTTTTACCTCTCATCCACCTGTGCCCCTTTTCTAAGCCTAGGAAACAATCTGCGGAAGAGGGGGCGTGGTA
This sequence comes from Rhizomys pruinosus, assembly GCA_009823505.1. Taxonomy (NCBI): domain Eukaryota; kingdom Metazoa; phylum Chordata; class Mammalia; order Rodentia; family Spalacidae; genus Rhizomys; species Rhizomys pruinosus. Next base: position 3,600,286 of record VZQC01015407.1, read on the forward strand.
GAATGTAAGGGCTGCGATTGGGGTGAATGGTGAAACTACAGCAATGTAGTCTGGACACTCATTTGATCAACTTGATTGAACAAACAACCTGTCACCCCCCACTGGATGGTGGGGATGTAGGGGTTGGGCACAACAGCCTGCAGATTGGTTTTGCATGAAGGATGCTTGTACTCATGGATTATCACTTATAGCTAAAAATGAAAAAAAAAACTGAGAGAAAGATGCAGGACAGTTATGGCAGAATGCATGATCTGGGATGGGGTGGGGGTGGGGGGGAAGGGAAAGGGAAATAAGCCTGAACTGAATTGGAAAAAATGTATGAAATGCACAAAGCATCAATAAAAATTAAATTTAAAAAAATTAAAAAAAAATTCAAAGCCATAATATAGTAAACTTTCAGCATCATATTAAAACAGGTATTCCCAACACTCCACAAGACCAGTAGGTAAGAAAGGATGGCCAATTTAATAACATATTTATGAATGTGAAATACATCAAGCATTTCCAAGTTATCCCAGACAAAAATCTCAATTTGCTTCCCCTTTACTTAAAAGACAGCCATGTTCACTTAGAAGTATTTGAGGATAAGATATATTTGGAGAGATAGAATTAATAATGCAAAGACAGTGTAATAAATAACATTGTTTGCCTTGACCCTTGGGGGGCTCACCACCCACCTCGGAAGTCCCAGCTTGGGCTCCAGACAGGTGCACGGACTCAGTGAAGTGCCAGGAAGGCAAGGCAGACCTGCCTTGACCCTTGGGGGCCAAAGTAAACCTGGTGGAGCTGTGGTGCAAAGGACCTAACAGGCACAGCATTAGTGATTAGAGTCTGTGCAGCCAACACTGAGGTAACAGAATCCAAAGAAACAAATAAACAAACAAATCCACATGCCAAAGACACAAAGAAAAAACATGAGAAACGCTCATAAAAATCCACACTGAACTCTACCAACCCTATAGAAGATCCCTACAAGGAAATCTCTGAGGAAAGAAGCCAAGACACCAACCCTAGAAGAACAACTGTAGACATATTCAAAGAAATTAGAGAACTAAGGGAAGAGGATGAAAAACTCAAGAAGAACCTAGAGGGAGATAATGACAAATGCTGGAAAGAACTAAAGGGAGAAAATGACAAACTCCAGAAGGAAGTGGAAATGCTCAAAAGATCCCAGGCCAAAATGAAAAAAGAAAATGACCAAGGAACCAAGGAGCTACAAGATGAGAACAGCAGGCTCAAGAGGAAAGTAATCTAAAGAAATCACAGGATGAAATGAAAAAGGAAATTGAGCATTCATCCAATCACCAGGAAAGGATGGGAAAAAGCCTCAGAAGCAGAATGGAAGAAGTGGAAAAAAGAATATCAGACTTGCAGGATAATACAGAGCAATTAGAAAGCTCAAGTAAAGATTATGAAATTTTTAAAAAAACTCAAGAATGGAACAACCAGGAAATGTGAAAAGACCAAAACCTCTGCATCATAGGGATAGAAGAAGGAGAAGAACCCCAGGACAAAACTATTCAACAGGGTAATAGAAGAAAATTTCCCCAATCTGAAAAAAGAGAATCCCATACAAATACAAGAATCACATAGAACACCAAATCGACAGGAACAGGAAAAAACAAAAAAACAAACAAACAAACAAACAAACAAAAACCTCCCCACACCATATAATTGTTAAAACACTAGATGCTCAAAACAAAGACAAAATACTGAAAGTCACAAGAGAAAAACAACAAGTTACATATAAGGGGAAACCCATCAGAATCACAACTGACTTCTCAGTCCAAACTATGAAAGCTAGAAGAACATGGACCAAAGTATTCCATGTGCTAAACGATTCTAGATGCCAACCCAGACTACTATATCCAGCAAAAATGTCACTTATAGTTGAAGGAGAAAGAAAAAAATCTTTCAGGACATGGACAAGATGAAAGGATACATGTCTAAGAAACCAACACTTCAGAAAATCCTTGAAGCAATCCAATGAACAGAGGAAAGGAACAACTATCCTTAAGCAATTAAAGAGAGAAATCAACAAAAGCATAACAGAGTAAATACAAACCTAGACCAAGAATGCAAACAAAAAATAAGGTGAAAGGAAGCAACACACATCTCTCAATAATAACACATCTTTCAATAATAATCTTAAATACCAATGGTCTAAACTCCCCAATCAAAAGGCATAGACTGGGAGAATGGATTAAGAAACAGAATCCTTCTATATGCTGTCTACAAGAAACCCATCTCACCCTCAAAGACAGACACCACTTTAGAGTGAAAGGATGGAAAAAATTATTCCAAGCGAATGGAACCAAGAAACAAGCCTGAGTGGCTATTCTAATATCAGACAAAATAGATCTCAAAGTGAAACTAATCAGAAGAGACAAAGAGGGCCATTACATCCTTGTCAAAGGAACAATTCACTATGAAGACTTCACAATCCTAAATGTCTATGCATCAAACTCTGGTGCACCTAACTTTATAAACACTACTTTGCAGGACCTCAAGACACAGATTAATCTTAACACACTAATAGTGGGAGACATCAACACCCCCACTGAGCCCCTTGGATAGATCAACTGGACAAAAAATAAACAGAGAGACATCAGAACCAAACAATACAATACACCAAATGGACCTCACAGACATCTACAGAATATTCTACCCAAACACCAGAGAATATACTTTCTACTCAGCACCTCATGGAACGTTCTCCAAAATTAACCACATATTGGGGCACAAAAGAAATCTCAACAAGTACAAAAGGATTGAAATTATTCCATGCATTCTATCAGACCACAGTGCAATAAAGCTCAATATGAACATTAGAATAAGCCCAACTAGCTACAAGAACACATGGAGACTAAACAACACAATCCTGAATAATGAATGGGTCAGGGAAGAAATAAAGAGTGAAATAAAAGTATTCATGGAACTGAAGGAAAAAGACAATACCACACAACAAAACATGTGGTATACTTTAAAAGTAGTCTTGAGAAGGAAATTTATAGCCCTAAGTTCCCACATCAAAAAACCAGAAAGGGAACAAATAAAAGATCTAACACTGCAGCTAAAAACAGTTGAGAGACAACACAACAAGAAATGAACCCTAAACCCAAAAGACAGGAAGAAATCACAAAAATCGAGCAGAAATCAATGAAATAGAAACAAAGAAAACAATACATAAAATCAACGAATCCAAAAGCTGAACAAAATAGACAGACCTCTAGCCCAGTAAACCAAAAAAAAAAAAAAAAAGCAAGTCCAAATCAATAGTATTTATGTTGAAAGTGGAAACATCACAACAGACAAAGTAAAGACCCAGACAATCATACGGGAACACTTCAAAAACCTATACTCCACTAAATTTGAAAACTTAAGAGAAATGGATGAATATTTGAAAACCTGGGAGCCAACAAATCTTGACCAAGAAGAGATTGACAGTTTAAACAGACCCACAGTATTTGAGGAAACTGAGGGTGAAAAAAAACCAAAAAACCCTCCTGCCGGGCATGGTGATGCATGCCTTTAATCCTAGCACTTGGGAAGCAGATTTTAGAATAATATAAAATTAAAGGAGGAAAACGTGAATTCCTAAACATAAAAAAAGACTGAGAGAAAGATACAGGACAGTTATGGCAGAATGCATGATCTGGGGAATATATCTAAACTGAATTGAGAAATGATGTCTAAAATACACAAAACATCAGTAAAAGCATTATAATAAATACATAAATAACATCATTTTGAGGTCTAAGAGCAAAGCCAATGAGTTTGAAAAGGTAAGTGGACTTAGTAGTTACTACTACCATAAAAATTTGTTACTGGTGGCAAGGGGTAGGGAAAGGTGGAAGCAGAGATACGAAGGTTAGAGCACAGTCGTTGTCTTCAGATACTTCAGAAATCCCACGGAGGAGAGGAAAAATCTGTCTACTGACTTTCAACTCTGATGAAATATGGATTGCGCCCCTTAAAGTTTCTTAGCTTTTATTATGTTACAATGTACTGATCTCACCAAACACACAAACATGTATATGTGAAGGTTAGATTTGCTACCTAAAAATCATGGTGTCTATCTGCATGTAATTCACTTGGCTATAGAGATTATTTTTCTGTATAGTGGTTGCTATGGTTTCCTCGAGGGCTTTATTATTATTAAATTTCATATTGTTCATTCTGATTTTCTCTGTGGACATTCAGAGAATTAGTCAAGGCCATTTCTTCTTTATCCTTTTTTTTTTCTTCTTTCTGTTGTCTCTTAGATCAACAATCTGAAGGTAGGCTGAGCTAGTACACACTATCTGTGGTAGCAAGGTCTCTAATTTGACACTACAAATCCTAGAGCACTCAGAGAATGTTATATGCTGGGTTTCCAACATCTGTCTCTCAAGCAGAATGGCTGGTCATATTCATTTGCTTTCTATCATCTGTATGCAGTTCAAATACAAATTAAACTACCTTAGATCTTTTCAGGAGAAACTGGGGAGATGTAAAGGATATTGCTTATCTTATCACTAAACTGAGGAAATCTTTTCTAAATTCCACATATCCTGGCTAATGAACTAATGAGCTGATTGTTTAAAGGTGAAATCATAAGGATGCTACAGTTTAGAACACAGTTTGTTGTCCTACAAATGGACAATGACCCAAAGTATGCTGCAAAGAGAGTAATGAATGACCAAGTGCCAGGTTAAAGTGACCCTCATGGTATGACTATCCTCTGCAAAGAGAACTGGGAGGAAGGAATGAGACAAGACTGAGACAAGATGCCATGCAGATCAAAGACAGAGTACACTATTTCACAGAGTTGTAACCTGCTTCTTAATACATGAGGGAATAGCACCTTGCACCACTTCTGAGATGGTTCTCATTCCTTCCCTCTTCTTGTAAGCTTGCTGCTTTCTATTAATAACATTGCCTGTTTGCAGTTATGAGAGTCTCCTCACTGGGATCCAGACCCTTCGAACCTCACACTACTGAGCAATATGTGCATTTACTCTCTGTGCATTCTCCCTGCCAGTTGTTTTCTTGAGACATCCTGTGGTTCCTGTGCTTTTCCCTAGCTGGTCTAAGTTGCTCTCCTCAGCATCTCTGCCTGTTAATATGTGTATCAAACACCAGGAAACATTCTTCCTTGCAATGAGTACTTCTAGCACGTAATTTTAGCTTTTTTCAGTCATGCAGCACATGTGTTATATTGTTAAAAGAATATTAATTTACGGGGCTGGAGAGATAGCCTAGCGGTTAAGAGCACCGACGCTCTTGCAGAGGACCCAGGTTCGATCCCCAGCACCCACATGGCGGCTAAGAACCGTCTGTAACTCCAATTCCAGGAGAACTCCAGTTCCAGGGGAATCCGAGACCCTCTTCTGACCTCCGCGGCATTGCACGACATGGGTGCACAGACCTGCATGCAGGCAATACATTCATACACATACAAAAATAAATAATAAAAAAAAGAATATTAATTTACTTATTATTTGTATAAGAAACCATGTTCTTGGCTGAAAGCTCTGTAAAAGGATAAATCTCACTTCATGTCTTGTCTCTGAGATTGGGTCATACACACTGTAGGTAATAGATATTTAGTAGAAGTTTGTCCAAAAAACAAAACAAAACAAAAAAACAACAAAGACAAAATTTGTTGATAATCAACACAGTTTAATTTTGGATTAAGATACACTAAGGATTGAAGTTACCATAGTACAGGACATGTGAACTTCTACAAAACATGCCCAAGGAATTTATTTATTTGGAGGGAAGGCTTTGCACTTTAAATTTTATTTATTATGTATAGGGAGCTGTATGCATGCATGTGTACGTGGCTGCATGCACCATAGCACATGTGTAGAGGTCAGAGGACAGCTTGTGAGAGTTGCTTCTTCTGAGTTCCACCATGAGGATCCTAGGGATCAAACTCAAATCCTCGGGCTTGGCAACAGGCCCTTTATCCACGCATTGTACAGACCCCAAAGGGAATTTCTATACTAGGAACACAGTGGGCTACTGGCCTTGAAAGTCCTTTACAATTTCAAGTTTTTAGGCTATCAAGAGAAATAAAACAAACAAACAAGAAAACCCCCCGACTAAGAGTGATTGACTCTAAGCATGTAAAACTTATGAAAGAACACAGTAGCATGTTCTTTTCAGCATACAAAAACTGCATCTCAAACTAGGCTAGCCTTCATGAAGAAAACAAAAACATCTTTAGATGATTCTAAAGCTCCTTCACTTTATTAATACTAAGTATTGGGAAGTAGTCTCTTTTAATGAAGTTAGTACAGTTTTATAAACTGAATGGAAAATGAAAATATTCATTATTCTTACTTTGAAAGCTTTGCAAGCATCTAGCATGTACAGGGTTAAACATTTTTCTTTTTTTATTTATTTCTGTATGTGTATGAATGTACTGTCTGCATGCAAGTGTGTGCACCCGTGTCGTGCAATGCTGCGGAGGTCAGAAGAGGGTCTCGGATTCCCCTGGAACTGGAGTTCTCCTGGAATTGGAGTTTAGGACGGTTCTTGGCCACCATGTGGGTGCTGGGGGTCGAACCTGGGTCTTCTGTAAGAGCGGTCAGCGCTCTTAACTGCTAGGCCATCTCTCCAGACCATTTTAACAAGATTGGTTTATCTCAAAACTTCTTTAGTTTTGAAGAATGTTACTCTGTCTATCACTGTTATTAACACAATGTGAGCATTCAATGTTATGGCTTGGATATGATCTCACCTTCAACAGTTCATGCAATGAAAACCTGGTCTCTAATGTGGTGATGTGAGAGGTACTGGGACCTTAAAGAGGTAGAACATACTGTACAGTGGTGGACACTACTGCATGGTAAAGCCACTATTCTAGAGAGGAATTCGTGCAGCTCTTAGGAGTACCTGATAAACTGAATTATTATAAAAGATCAATGCAGGCCCTTCCTTGGCCTCTGGTGTCCTGTTTGGCCATGCGATCATTCCCTCTCGCAGATACTCTTACTATGATAGCATCTACCACATGTCACAGACAAGGGGACCCTCGATGGAGCTGAGCCAATGCCAGGACCATAACCTTCAATTTCCAGAACTGCAAGCTAAATAAATTTCAACTTCACTTTTTTTAGAAGTGTTTGGCTCCAGATACTTTGTTATAATAGAGGAAATGGTCTCATGTACTCTTTTTTCCACTAAACCAATTCCAGCTTAAAATTTTATATATTTATTTGTGTGTGTGTGTGTGTGTGTGTGTGTGTGTGTGTGTGTGTACCACAGCAGGTTTGTGGAGGTCAGAAGACAAATTGCTGGAGCTGGTTTCCTTCTTCCATCATGTGGGTCTTCATAGAAGAATGCAAGATGTTAGGCATGGCACCAAGTGCCTTGGTTTACTAAACCATTTTGTAATAATTCTAGCTTTGTTATGAAGCTATGATGCTAGACCCAAGAGCTTTACCAAAGGTCTGATGAAAGAATTTATTCTCTGTAAATCTGAGTAATAATTGCCAGGAGAATAGGCAAGATTATTCACAGAAAAAGAAACTCACTCTTATTGATTAAAAGTATGTATCATTCAAATAAGAGGTTCAAATTTTATCTTTTTTATTATTTTATGTGTATGAATGTACTGTCTGCATGTAGATTGGTGCACCCGTGTCGTGCAGTGCCACAGAGGTCAGAAGAGGGCGTCGGGTTCCCCTGGAACTGGAGTAAAAGACGGTTCTTAGCTGCCATGTGGGTTCTGGGAATCAAACCCAGGTGTTCTGCAAGAGCAGTCAGTGCCCTTAATCGCTGGTCAATCTCTCCAGCCCCAAGAGGTTCAATTTTTGAATTTATATTTATTTTACATGTATGAGTGTTTTGCCTGCATGTATGAAAGTACACCCCTGTCATGCAATGCCCAAGAAGGTCAGAAGGTGGTGTCAGATCCCCTGGAACTAGAGTTAAGTGTGGTTGTTAAACACCATGCGAGTGCTATGAACTGAACCCACGTCTTCTGAAAGAGCAGCCAATGCTCTTTTATACCAGTTCTCTCCAACCCAGTTTCAATGTTTTAAACAGCATTGACCAAACACAAGATTTATAAGTGAGTTTGATTATGATGACATAGATATTAAGCAAGAGACATTGGCTTTCCATACATCAGGTAGAAAGAACATAAATTAGGTATAGAAAAGAACATGTGAGGATGAAGTGCTGTTCTGAGTTTATTTCTTCGACATGTTCTGTAGGGATCATTAGCTTCCGGTAGATGTGGAAAGGGTCAGGATTAACAAGTTTGAAAGAGTACAGAAAACTTGGATGTCAGGACTGGCCGTACACTGAACTGAATGGAAAACTCTTTTAGGGAGAATGACATGCTTCTTTTAATTCTTTCCTCCCTGCAGATGTTCAGAAAGAGACTGTAAGCATCATGCAAAACCCACAGATAGTAACTCTGGTTAACTGGGATGGTCCCTTATGAATCTGAGGTGCCTGCCATAATTCAATACAAATATTGAACAAACTCTCAATAGCCTGAATACGCAAAAGGAAAAAGGCACTCCGCTCTGGATTTTAGAGTTTTCTTTCTGGCTTGCTTAAGACACAAAAGTTTTCCTATCTGAAGCAATAAGATTACCCCTCATAACTAGAGCCACATGTTATTAGAGTGTATGTGTATGGCTGGTGTCAGAATGGCCAATTTTAATGATGTTTTCAAGAGAGCCTATGCATTTTTTTGGTCTTTTTGAGATAGAATCTCCCTTATTGTAGCTCCAGCTGACCTGGAACTTGCTATGTAGACCAGGGTGGGCTTGAACTCACATAGATCTGCCATTCTCTGCCTCCCGAGTACCGGGATTAAAGGTGGTTGAACCTATGCATCCTTAAAATAAAATGCTAACAAAACAAAATGTGTCTGTAAGTTAGCATATTGCTGTGAGTCAGAAAATCCCTAATGATCATAATAAAATGCCTACGGCCACCAACTGTTATCTTTCCCAAAATGTTTAGTTTAGTTCACAACTCTAGTTTAGCTGGGGTCTTCCTGCACAGTTTTTACTTACACAAGTTTTAGGCATAAGTGAGCAACACAATGATGACAGCCAGAAATGTATAACTAGGCTTTGCCATAGCTACAGGAGTGACCACTGACCTAAGGATCCCTAATGCCCCCACCTTGCAGTGACAGTACAAGAGATTTTAATAAAGACACAAGATTGAGAAGAAAGATTCCACCCATGGAAAATTAGGGTAGGAATTCTCTAGTTTCTGTGTTTAGTCAATTAAAGCAGGGCTACAGGCACAATAATGCTGAGCCTCAAAACATAAAAAAAAAATAACTCGTTTGAAATTTATTTGCTGGAGCGGGCACCCCTCCTTGATTTTAATGACTGGCACAGCCACTGGAAGTTGTCCTTAGTGGCTTTCATATGTGTTTCCTGCACACTCTGCTCCTTCAGAGACACAAAGAATCCTTTCAACAATTTTATGCCTGTATAGAGAAAATTGCTATTGTGAACAATTAGCATATTTACTAAGGTTTGTCATTACTTTTGGTAATTAAATTGGTACAAAGAGAGAGACATATCCAATTCAAGAAAATTACACAGTACAGTAATACAATCATAATGGTCGCCTGACAATTATTAAAATATACCAAGTTTTTTCTTACAGTAAAAGTATTCACAAGAGTAGCTTCTGAATAAGATCTTTGCAATGCTTTCTATTTAAATACTCTTTTCTGTGCAGAAAATTATAATTACATTTGCATAACTACTATAATCAATCTAGAATTATGGTTTAAATTTTTATTCTCAAAATCACTGTTCTTTCTAGGACTTGAGGAGTCCAGAGGCATAATCTGAGTTGGTGAATTGCTATTTTAAAACTTGTAATGGATTAAGTATATTCTGTACTCTTTACATGAATAAAACATTCTAGGGACATAGTATACAGTATTCTTTCTGTCTTGAAAGAGAATAAGTTTTAATTTACCAAGGCAACTTTATCTACAAACAAACAAGCAAAACAAACAAAAAACAAAATAAAGAACCAGAAAACATTCAAATTATAAAAAGAAAGCAATAAATAATATTCACAGGATATAATCTCACTGAGCAGTCAAACACTCATCTCCACATTTACAGTGTCCTGTACTTACTGAGATTAGTTGGCTTGGCCGAGATAATTTCTGTCCCATTTTAGAACCACAACACAATAATTTCTTATGAAAGCTCTCCTCTATTCCAGCTGAATTTAACAGGCTGCTTTGGGACCTGGTGTCTTAATCATATTTTTTAATTCAAATCCATCTGAAGAAAATAATAAGAACACCTAAAATGAAGAATATGCTACCAGTCTTTTTGAATCATGGAAGAAATGAAAGTTCTCTATGAGAATGTACCTTCTTCTGACCAGCCTGCTGATAATGTAAGCAAGGACCCCACATGGGCACACAAGTACCTGCAAGGGCACTCCTCTGGAGGCCAGACTCAGACATAGCCCTGAGGTGTTCTAAAATCTAGCTTGTCTCTGGTCCTGCTGTAAGGTGTGTTTGGTTACCAGCTCCTCCAGGAAATAACATCTCTAGGGACCAGACTAGAACACAGAAAATTCTTAATAGGACAGATACTATGTATTTCCTGAGAGGCAGATCATGAAGTCACTGTAGGAAGAAACTCTAAAGCATTTCTCAAACACAGAATTTTAAGATCATATCTATCAGCAAAGAGACTAAACTCAAAATTAAATCTTTTCAAACACTTCCTCCTTTTAAAGCTTTGGAGCTTTGGTAAAAGTTGTACATGAATTCTTTAATGAGCAATTAATTCAGATTGGCAGATACATAGAAATAAACATGTTCAGTGAGTAACAGAAAGGGTCACATGAATACCCAAAGGATTATATGTAAAGTTTAGGAGAGAAATGAAGATAAGCGAAGGACAAAAAGAAGCCAGTGGTGGCCGGGCGTGGTGGCGCATGCCTTTAATCCTAGCTCTTGGGAGGCAGAGGCAGGCGGATCTCTGTGAGTTCAAGGCCAGCCTGGTCTACATAGTGAGTTCCAGGGACCCGCTGGGGATGCTAGGGGCGTGGGAGACCGGTCTCAAAAAAGACAAAAAAAAAAAAAAAAAAAAAAAAAAAAAAGAAGCCAGTGGTAAAATTTTAGCCAGATGTAAATATGTCCCTGTGTTTCTTCATAAACATAGTTAATACCTACCTGTGAACCACAGAGCCCAGAAGGCAACTTGTGTTTATATAATCTTATAAAAATAGGTTTTGGTTCATTACTTAGAAGCTGGTCAACTTGCCCACTTCTAGAAAGCATGGAGAGAGCTCCAGGTAGAGAGTCCAGTCTCAACCACATTCATAAGGTATACGAATCCAAGTAATGTCAAAGAAAGAAGGTGGGGGATTTTGTTTTCTAGGGAAACATAGTCAGAATATCAGTTAAAGAAATATAGAAAACCAGAGGTATGTGGGTATTAAGTATGTTTTAATATTTTTCTTTAGTTTATTTCCTTTCATGCATGAAAATGTATATACAAAGAAATCAACATATTTAGTAATCACTATATAGGAGGTCAACACATTGATGAGTCTAGATGAAATCACTTCCCATTACACTAAACGGAAGAAATAACTTCACATGGTAGATATCTAACACATAGTGATCCAGGGTTAATAGGGAAGAAGAAAAGCAGACAAGATGAGATTTCCTATTATTAATATTATTCTGGCATTTTTTTAAAAATCTAGTGTCATTATATCAGTAAAATCTATCAAAGTCAATGGACAACACAGATTGTTCCATATTTAAAACAGTCTTTTCTTATGAAAACCAAACCACCTGTATTCTGATCTAAAGAGTGATAAAATGTTAGAAGAATAAAAGCAAAGGAGTATGCATGGAATTATCTTTCAAGGCTACATGTGAGATTACACAGTTCTACTTAGAGTGTATTTGTCCTTTTAGATCTGATATTTGTATTAGGTAGTAACATTTACAAAATGTATGTATTTACCCCTCTCCCTGTTTAAAATAAATGTTATAATTTATACAAAATGCTAGTCATAGTGTCAACATTACTCATTCTATTATGTACAGCTTCTAAGTCATTTCTTGGCTTTCATTTAGTTCTAAAAAAACTGATCTTTCAGAGCCTCTGAGCTCTGTTCCCAACACCCTCCTCAGAAAGTTCACAACTACTCGTAACTCCGGCTCCAGGGTATCCTCTGCACTCATGTGCACATACAAACACATAAACACACAAACACACACCAACAGATGCACACATACATACATATGTAACTTAAAAATAAAAGTTTTCCTTAAAGAAAGGAGTACAGATTTGATATATGATTTGAAATATTTTATCATGAGAGGCTTTTCTATTCATCTTTTAAACTTTAAAAGTCAGGTGCTAATTTCTAACTAATGAAATTCTTTGACTTTGACATTGTACTTTGAAGTCCATATCACTGTTGTCCTAGCAGCATGCCTAAGGACTCCCTTATTTACTTATTCACTGAACAAATTAACCTCTGTTACAGGCTGGGTTCTATGTAACAGCGTTACCAAGAACAAAGATGGTGACTTTGCCTCTTAGAATTTAGCCCTTTGAGCCCGACGTGGTGGTGCACACCTTTAATCCTAGCACTTGGGAGGCAGAGGCAGGCGGATCTTTGTGAGTTCAAGGACAGCCTGGTCTACGGAGTGAGTTCCAGGACAGCTGGGGCTACAGGGAGACCCTTTTTCAAAAAGACAAAAAAAAAAAAAAGAATTTAAGTCTTCAAAGTAGGCTTCATCTGAAAATTGTTTTGCACTTAACCCTGGGGATGGAGTGGGTTTAGCACCTGAAAGTGGAACTGCTGTGTGGGCCTGCAGTGCTTGTGAGGGTCTTTTCCTGCTGGGGTACATCCTGCTACAGGGAAGGACTGACTGCAGATCCCTTCTGTAGGGAAGAAAACAGCTCCAGCGTAACTACATCTGAAAACAAATCCCTCTTTGCCCATCGAAATGACCTCCTCTGCAAAGCCAGTACATACTCCTTTAACAATAGACAGGGGAGATTATGATTTTTATATTATCATGTTCATAAGGCATGGGTTTCAGTGTTTGTGATTTTCTTTGTGCCATTTTAAAGCATTTCAACATCAAATCTTTAAGGAAGAAGCTTGTGAGTACTACAAAGTAGACATTATGTTGGTTTTAGCTTTTGATTTTGATACAAGTATGTAGATTAATCTGGACCTATTTCTCATTACATTGTGTGCTCTCAGCATTCTACACAAATTATTGTATGACCTTTGAAGTTATCAAGCTGAATAATCCTTATAGGGTGAATCTAATTTTACCTTCTGGAAACACATAGTTACAGAGTTATAGAATTCTGTTTTAATAAATCTTTTAAAATTTTATTTATTTCTTTTATGTGTATGAATGTACTGTCTGCATGCAGGTCTGTGCACCCATGTCATGCAATGCCATGGAGGTCAGAAGAAGGCATTGGATTCCCCTGGAACTGGAGTTAAAGATGGTTCTCAGCCACCATGTGGGTGCTGGGGATCGAACCTGGGTCCTCTGCAAAAGCAGTCGGCACTCTTAACCACTAGGCCATCTCTCCAGCCCCTTTAATAAATCTTAAAGAAAATCTTGGTATACTATGCCTTTTCACCAAACACTAAATTGTTATAATTTCACTGAACAAATATTTTGCTTGTTCATGATTTAGTTAAATCTTTCAATCAATACACGCATTGAATAAAGGTCTCATGTATTAAGGAAGTTATAATATCTATTAGATATTGAAATGTGTATTCCATTTCTTAGACCCTATAGAGCCCATACTTGGAAGCACTGGGCTAAATGCTTTTTAACATCAATTCTAATACCACATAGTAACAACAAAATAAGTTCAATGACCAATTAAGTAACAATTGGGCAGCTTTCTAAATGCAAATATGGAATAAATGAAAGATATTTCTTAATGTCTATAAGAAGGAGAGGTTAAGGACATAAAGGAAAGACTCTTTGTATACTAATATTGAAGTATGGAAGAGTTCAAGAGTGGTAGGTTAGTGAATAAAACAGAGGTAAGTCTTCAGAAGGGCCTTAAAGCAAAAGAGCAATGTGGATTGGCTAACAGGAGGATGATTAACATGTGGTAGAAATCAGGTATTAAAATTATAGCACTACATTAAAATATAGCACTAGACAGAGCAACAATATATGTTTAAGACATCATTGAGGGAAGGATTAAAAATAAGAAATGAAAATGGTGTTATGTGATTACAATAGATAGTACTGAAGTTATTTGTGGGAACCTTAGGGGTTATTCCTTTATCAAGAGCAGTAATAACAGATTGCTGGAGAGATGGGACAACTTTGAAGAGCACAAACTGAGGAACTGAGTTCAGTTCCTAGCACCCACATCAGGTGGCTCACAATAGCTCCAGAGGGATCTTGAGCCTCTGGCCTACTCAGGCACTTGTGCATACGTGCACATAACATTCCCCCCTACATCTGTGCATAAATAAAATATTTAGGAAAAAGAGAATAGTAACATGAAAACACTATTGGGAGAAGAATATTTGCTAAATCAGCTAACCATTAGGATGTGATAATGGTTACTGTTTTCTAGGTGCTTACTGTCTTTTATTTCCAAGGCTTTTGTGTATACAATTCATTTCATCTAATATTTCTCAGTCTGGTAAAACTGACATTTAGGTTTGGATAATTCTTTGTTGTGAGGCTGCTCTGTCCATTGCAGGATGTTTAATAGTAATACCTTTGACCTCTCATTGCAAGATTACAGGACAGCCATACCCACACAGCCTTGCAAATTATGACAGCCAAAAATGTCTCTAGATGTTGCCTAATGTTCCCTGGAGGCAACATCTTCCTAGTTGGGAACCACTGATCTATTCTTATCAATAAGCTATGAGTTAAATTTCATTAACCTTTTTCTTTATTAACTCTGTTTCTACGGATGAGCCACATGGATGCTAAATAACTAGCCCACAGTTAACAAGAAAGTAATAAAGCCAGCCTATGAACTCAAGTAACTTCATTTCAGGTCTTGAAATGTTGTTTATTGCTTGCTCATAATCTTCCTAAGCAAAAATCTAGCATGAGCCCTATTTACAAAACAGGAAATTGCCCACTGTAATAGTTCTCATTTTAAGCTGAAGTGTAAGAATATAGTCAGACTGCTTTATTTCACTAATGCTATCACAGTGGTACAGTCAAGACTCCTGTCTCTTGTTCTGCAGTTTATCCAGAGTCTGGGTTTCTAGCTTACTACAATTTCAGTAATGTGTTCTGTATAATGTATTTTAAGATCTACTTACTAAAAGTGGAATGCAACTCAAAGGACCACTAGGTCACAAATTCTGGAAGTGGAGAACATGAGCCTGCAGTGAAGTCCAAGGGCATTAGCCACTCACAGGACACAGCAGGCCAGTTCCTACCACCTTAGGAGTGGTCCATTGAGCTCTAGGCAACTCAGTTTGAAATGACAGAAGGGATTATTGCAAGTGATAGCAGTTGAGTGGGGTTGGGGGGCAGGAGAAGCAATGTAAAGAGAGAGGATAGATAAAGGAAGATTGTTTTTCAGACACAAGAGAAAAGATTGATTATTCAAGACAGTCTACACTGAAGAAGGCTGTCACATTCCCCCTTCAAGAATTAGCAGTTGGCTAGCAGAAGTATTCAAGACAATGAGCCTGCAATAGGTGAGCTTGACAAAACCCTTCCTCCTTCCAGACCATGGACATTGCTGTTTGTTTTGTTTTTTCTTCTATCCTTGATGTGTCTCATCACCGAGTCTAAGGCATGATGCTGGAAGTGTCAGTGTTTTATGCCGTATAATCATGTAGGTGGTAAAATAATAATGGTTCCCTGACATATTGTTAGTATTTTGTGCCCCTCTTGATGATAAATGGGATATGAAGGGGAACCATTACTGTTATTATTTATGTGTTCTCATGTGTCAATTATATGTCCTCTTTGATAACAGACACTTCTTTCAAATGTGCAGTAACAGTTCCCAAGTCATACATTTTCAAAATATTTTTGAAATGAAAAAGTAAAATTAACAGCAAACTACTCCCTTGTCTCTATGATAAAGGCACTATAACACTAACAAGGGAAGCAGATGTTTAATAGTAAAATCTGCAACAGAATAAAAACCTACAAAAATGGAGTGAGCCTTGTGTTTGGAAGAAGTATGCTTTGGAAGTGACAACTATGATGGTTATGATTTTGTTTTCCAATTAAAATGCAATAATAAGGAGCAAACTGCCACCCAAAGAATCTTCCAGCAAAGGTCAGTGACTTTGGGTCTACTTCAGTGAAGTAAATTTTCCCACAAGTAGTTGTTCTGGGTAAAGGTTAGAGAAACAACCACATAAGATAATTTTTTTTTTTTTTGGTCTTTTTGAGGCAGGGTCTCCTTGTAGCCTCAGCTGTCTTGGAACTCACTCTGTAGGCTAGGATGGCCTTGAACTCACAAAGATCCACCTGCCTCTGCCTCCCAAGTGCTAGGATTAAAGGCGTGCGCCACCACGCCCGGCTATAAGATAATTTTTAAGCTTATCACATTACCCAAATCAGATCTTTCTTGAAAACCCATTAATTAAAAAAAAACTTAAAGTTAGGAAGTACACATTTAAGTATAAAATGCACAGTAACAAATGATGGGCTCTAGTGTTTCTGTGTGTGCATGCAATGTTCTATTGCAATATCAGACACTTACTGAGGTTTGAGCTCATATTTGAGGACACTGAGTTTTCATTTAGTGACAGTCAAATTAACGCTCAGCTTTCCTTTTGGGAGTGCTGTTTGATGAGGTGATTCTCAATCTGGGTGCCATGGTACTCTAAGAAAGGAAGATGTCAATTCAGACATGACCCATACTTGACTTTCTGCACTGCTATAAACTTTTAACAGGTTGTAAACCTCGTGCTTTCTCTGCAGAAGAGATGCATCAAAAGGGTCTCTGTGAAGTGAAAAAGTTATACTTTCTTCCCAAATACTTTGAGTCTGTGAGACCGTGAAAGACTAAAATGGCACTTCCTTATCAGCATACCAGTCACGGTCCCATGGCCAGAAGGTGCTTCTTGGAAGAGAGGGATGACTGGACTACTCTCAGATAATCCATCATTTTGAGGTTGATTCATTTCTCTTTGTATTAACATAAATGAATTATGTATGTATTCAGGAAAACAGAGTATTTTGATGTCTGCCAAATTACTTTTCAAATGACAATCAGGAATCTCTGGTAACATGAGGGGCCACTGGAATCTTCAAAACAAAGGGTCATGGAGACAATGTGAAGGTGGCTACAGGTCCGTTCCAAACCCTGGCTGCACAACAAAGTGTTTGACTTCATCATTTCTTTACTTGCTTTATTGTAATCCTGCACAATTACCACACTTTACTTTTTTGGGGTTCATAACATGATTTGGGGCAAAAGAAGGTAAAATAACACTTTCTGTAGTTGTATGGTATCTTGTCCTAACACTGAGACACTGTTGATTTGGCATGAAATGTATGTAATATGTTTAATAGATCAAGGTCACTAGTCATCAGTCGTTTCAGAGAATTTCTCTCCTGAACAATCCTGGTCTGTCAGCCTCTGTCACCTCCTTAGTCTGACTCTGATTGTTTTTATCATTTCATTCTCCTTTTGTGTAGATTGAACTGACTGTGTCAACACGTTTATAACGAGTGAAGTGATTACCAGAAGCATTCTCTGCAACTGTTCTCAGTATCATGTGTCCATCTCCGCTGAAGTGAAGGCAAAGTATCAAGAAAAGTGTCAATTGGCAGGGTCAAGAATACGAAGACAGCAGTAACGGGAATATCTACTAGGTAAATAAAGATGAGGGAGCAGGCAGAAAGCCAGGGAGCAAACTGACCCTCCTATTGTTTAATCACTCCCTCTGCTTTGCAAATCCTTCCAAAACATTACCTCATCTGTGCTTTCATCCTCCCAGTGGATAAGGCTCAATTACTCACCCTCTCCCTTTGCACAAGAGAAATTTGCTTTTATTCTGCTCTTAAGGATATTCTCTAATGTGGTTTTAGTGTGCCATCAATAACAAGCTCAAAAGCTGGTTGAGGACCAGAGTATATCTATTATATGCTTCTCCTTGTTCTCCTTTGAAAGCTTGGTACTTGACAGTTAGGTCTCAACTGATTATCACAAGGTAGTTTCAGAATATGTGTTACTGCTGAAGGACAAATTTATTATTCTAAACATATTTTTCTGTATTTACTCATTAGACTGAAGAATAGACAGTCACCATTTTATACTCAAATCTCAGTAGCTATCACCCAAGACATTTATTTATTTATTATTATTATTGTGTGCATGCATAAGTGTGAGTGGTACTGGGTGTTGAAATTAAGGTCTCGAAGATTCTAAGAATGTTCTCTACAAATGAGCTACCGTCTAACTTACTTAAGAAAAATAATATATAATCCATATTAAGTATATAATCAAAGTATGTTAATGTTAATTTCTTACATAAACATTATAAATATATGTCAGTATTTTTCTTAACTGATTTAACTGTTTATTGGAATTATTCTAATTAATTTAACACCTTATTCATAACAATTTTGGCTGTTCCATTTTTATCTTAAAATTCTTCGCCTTATATTGAGACTATATTTCTGACATAGTCATCATATGAGATTCATCTGCAAATGCAACAGCTACACAGATATTGAACATTTATATTTATTAAATATAATTTATATGTTAAAAAGAGGTAAATATATACACTAATTATGTGCTCATTCCATATAAATTTTAAAAAATATTTTATTTTTTACTTTACATGTATGAGTGTATTGCCTGCATGTATGTAAATGCACCCATGTTGTTCAGTACCCACAGAGGTCAGAAGAGGGCATTGGATCCCCTGGAACCAGAGTTACAGAAGGCTGTTAGCCACCATGTGGGTGCTGAGAAATTGAACTCTGGCCTCTGCAAGAGCAGCCAGTGCTTTTAACCACTGAGGCATCTCTCCAGCCCCATAATTCCATATAATGCTTTAAAAATATATTTTATGTATTTTTATGTACATGAGTGTATTGCCTGCATGTGTATAAGTTTCCCTGTATCATGCAATGCCCATGGCAGTCAGAAGAAGGTGTCAGATACCCTGGAACTGGAGTTAATGATGGTTGTAAGCTGCCATGTGGGTGTTAGGAAATGAATCAAGGTCCTCTGCAAGATAAGCCAGTACTCATAACTGCTGAAACTGAAACGTCTCTCCAGCCTCCATATACATTATTAAACAATAAAATGCCCATTTAACTTTTTAGCGGTAGTTCTGACAGATTTAACAAATTGAGGAGTTCCAGGAAGAGCCACTCATTAGTGATAGAAGAATTTAAGAACATAAAACACTGCTTCGGCAACTGGTTTTTAAAGAAAACTACAAGTTTTCTTTCTCCTCATAAAAACATCTATTGCTCATCTCTTTATCTGTCTATCACCTGTCTACTTAACATCTATCTATCTACCATCTACCTTTCATCTACCTCTCTATCATCTATCTAATCACAATTGTAGAAAGGTCATTAAGTATCCAAATCCCTCTTCCCTGACTCCCCTCTCTCTCCATTCTTAAATAACTATAAATATTTCTTGTTTTCCAGAAAATAAAAGACATGCATTCACACTGAGATTAGAAAAGATTATTTATGTTAAGTTGGATACAGCATCTATTTCAAAATATATTTCATTATGTTATTAATTTAAGCATCAAGTATGGGAGAATAAGTACACAGTATATTAAGCCATTTTTCCTGTTAATAGATATTGATGTCAGTTCTTGTCTAGTATCTCTATCAAGTTTTTATAAGGTATAAGATTTCCATAATCATTTTTTTGTCTTTTTGAGACAGGGTCTCTCTGGAACTCACTCTGTAGACCAGGCTGACTTTATACTCACAAAGATCCTCCTGCCTCTGCCTCCCAAGTGCTAGGATTAAAGGCGTGCGCCACCACACCCAGCATCCATAATCATCTTTTAAACAGAATCTCATGTATTCCCAGCTGGCCTCAGATACATTGTGTATCTGAGTCAAGGATGGCCTTGAACTCCAGCTTCTAGCTCCTCAGTGGAAAGATTACATGTTATGCATTATCATAACTGATTTATGTACTGCTGGGGATTGAGCCTAGTGCTTCATGCACACTAGGCAAACACTCTACCAACTGAGATAAAAAATATTGTTTGCAATTCACAAAAAATAGAGAAAAATATGCGTAGCTAGAAGTCAAAAACTGAAGTGTAAGCAGGACAGATAACAGGTTATTGGCAGTCTCCTTGAACAAGAACATCTACTCTAGAATGTTTCCCTAACTTAATAAACACTTCCAGTTTAGAGATACCCTTCAGAAGGAAAAATTTTGGACACTCAAATGTTGCTTTATTTTGCTACACAGCTTTAATAAAAGGAAATAAAGATATTAAGTCAGGTCAAGAGAATATCTAGCGCTGTCTTCCCAGAATCAAGAATTTCTAAAATGAATTCAATAATCAAAACATTTTGAAAGATGTTTTAAAATCTGGGTAAAATAAAACACCAAATCATTTTAACACAGATTTTGCCAAATCATCCATTCAGCTGTCTTTTACTTTGTGAACCTACATAAAAATAACTCAGATACCACGGCTATAGAAGCAATGTCAACAGGTAATTTTTTAAAAGTATGCATTCTTCTTACAAATCTAATCCTAGATACTGACTCTCTGAATTAAAAAAAATAAAGGTAACTTAGTGCTTTCTAATTGTAAATGTATATTATTTCTTATTTTTTATTTTATTATTATTATTTTTTTGTCTTTTCAAGACAGGGTCTCCCTGTAGCACCAGCTGTCCTGGAACTCACTCTGTAGACCAGGCTGGCCTTGAACTCACAAAGATCAGCCTGCCTTTGCCACCCAAGTGCTAGGATTAAAGGGGTGCACCACCACACCCGGCTTTGCATATTATTTCTTACACTTAATGATTCTATAGGCAGATTGACACGAGCTCTAACAACTTCCTAACACAAGAGTATTTTCCACCTCCAGATATAAAAGTAAAATATAGAAATCACTTTGGGAAGCAAAGAATTAAACCTAGCATCAATTCAAATTTCTTATGAAAACATTATAAAGAATATGTAAAAAAATATCCCCAAACTAAATTTGCAGTCTGAAATTTAACAAAACCAGCATAAAACAATTGAAAGTGAAATAACACTTTATGATTCCTTCCTTAAAACACAAACAAAATCAAAGGGCTGTAAGATAATTCAAATTCATTATTTCTAAGGATACATTATTTTAGTTGTGCCCTACATTTTTGTTTTACTATGTCTCTGAAATCTGTGATGAGTGGTTGCTAAAATATCAATGAGTAAAAACAATGAATACTTATTCAGTGACTCATAAATTTATTGTTTGTCAGAATCTATTCAGTAAGCAGAATGGAAAGTTCTAGAAATAGCAAATTCTGTTGTAACTTAATGATTTGATGCCTAAAATCATCACCAAAATGTTGCTGGAACCCTTACTGCATTCTGTTGTCTTCCATGTAAGTATGTGCCCCTCTTTTCCTACTGACGTCAAGAGAGAACAAGCCTACAATGAGAAGTGATTTAGAGCAGGTGCTAAGATGCCGATGATATATGGTCATATGCATGTCAGACTCCATAATGTATTGGAAACCATAAGACAGACCATAAATCATGGCTAATGGGTTTAATTGTCTTTTCTGGAAAAGAACTCATAGCTCTTTGCATCAGTTAGTTATGTTGAGCACTGCTTTATCCTACGAGAGAGTTTGAGAGTAATTTTACTTGAAAAATCTTTTACCTTCATCTCTTATCTGTTTCAGTTTTATTTCATACTATGTGTTGTAGGTTGTAAAGAAACACTCATGAGATTACTGTTCCCTAACAGTAAGTCCAGATAGAAATGAGCCAAGAACATTCAAAGCACTTGGTGGCAATTAAAAAAAAAAATTTTCTAGGCAAACTCATCTCATCTTCTCTTTTTTTTTATTAATTTTATTTATTTCTGTATGTGTATGAATGTACTGTCTGCATGCAAGTTTGTGCACCCGTGTCGTGCAATGCCGCGGAGGTCAGAAGAGGGTGTCCGATTCCCCTGGAACTGGAGTTCTCCTGGAATTGGAGTTTCAGACGGTTCTCGGCCGCCATGTGGGTGCTGGGGATCGAACCTGGATCCTCTGCAAGAGCGGTCAGCGCTCTTAACCGCTAGGCCATCTCTCCAGCCCCTCATCTTCTCTTGTGAATGTTTTCAACCTGGGTAACTAATGACAGGTTTGCAATAATCGCCTGAGCCTGGTTCTCACTTACACTGACTGAAAGGTTAACACAGGCTTCATGAGCATTTGAGCAGCATCCTATGGGAAAATGAGGGAAGCAAAGGCAAAACCAATATATTAACCTTTTTAAAAGTAATTCAGTGGGATAATTGCTATACCGCCATTCATTTCAGGGCCAAATGTGTTTATTAGGTTGATCTCCCATGGGTATCAAACAAGAGATTTCAATATTTAAATATCAAAATCAGGGTAAAATGGATCAGGCAAGCAACTATCAAACAGTCTCCAGTAAAGTGTTTATGAAAGTAAAGTCACACTCTAATGTGTAATCATGAATCTAATTAACCAGCTAATATAGCTGTCTAGAAATAGTAGATTACATTAACATTTATACTAAACTATTACATTTTTTTTCTTTTTTCTTTCATGTGTATTAGTATTTTGCTTTTATGTATGTTAAGTGTACCATGTACATGCAATGCCTACGCAGGCCAGAAGAGGGAGTTGGATCCCCTGGAACTGGAGTTACTGCCCTTTGCAACTCCATCATGTGGCTAGTGGTAAAAAAAAAAAAAATCCAGGTCCTCTGCCAGAGCAGCCAGTGCTCTTAACTGCTGAGCCATCTCTCCTGCCCCTACACTAAACATTTTGACTTAAAACTTTATATTGGTTAGCTCATATAATGTTCACAGAACACTGTGATTTAGATGCTGTTATTCTTGCTTTATAGATGAAATTTCTTGCTGACAAGTCTTTATGTATTATTCTGTTTTCTCTAAGGGACTGGGTGTCCTCACTTCCTCATCATTGGCCAGGGACAGGCTGAGTTAGTGATTTGTAGTAGCTCTGAGGTTGTTTTGATATATGTACATTTGCAGGATGAAGAGGTTTAAAAAATGGGTGCTTATACCCCACAGTAAATCGGCTTGGAAACTGAGCCCCCAGACTCCACCAAACAACATCCAAGGGCTGTTGTAAATAGTGTGCAGAAAACACATTTTCATGCTTATTCCATTTCCCATTTGGATATATACTGCTGGATCATCTTGGTATTCTATCTTTAATTTATTAAGGACCCTCCACGTTTGTTTTCTGCAGTGGGTGTACTATAAAATTTTCTCCCTAACACTCACTGTACATGGGTTCTATGCTGTCCACGTCCTCACCGACATCTTCTCTATCTTGTCTTTTAGATAGCATTTTACTGGATTTAGTTGATATTTCATTATGGTTCTTGTATTTCAGTTTCTTTTGTTATTTAGGGATGCTGACCAGTTTCTTAGATACCCATTGGCTATTGACTCATCTTCATCTGGGAAATGCTTGCTTAGAGTTTCTTACTCATTTTTAATATGTGTAAATGTTATGTTTTTGTATTTCAATTATAAAATTAATTTAATTTTTAGGAAAAAAACACAAAATACTTTTGCGTTTGGTACTTAGTTATAATAGCACTGAACAGAAAAGAAATGTTTCTGTCTAGAATATTTTTCTAAAACATTTTATGTCTTGATTAAGCTCAAGTTAAAAAGGGTTTTCCTTGGTCTAATGCTCAGCTTTCCTTAAGACATCCGTATTTTTATAAAAAAGACTATTTTGTTATTTTGTTTTGTTTTGTTTTTGAGAGGAGGTCTCTATGTAGCCCTATTTGGCCTAACTCACTATGTAGACCAGGCTGGCCTTGATCACGGAGAAATCCCTGCCTTTGTATCCTAAGTTCTGGGACTAAAGGTGTGCACCACAACACTCAGCAGAATTGTTTGTTTTTATTTCATGTGCATGTGTGTTTTCCCAGATGTATATATGTGCACTCCATGCATGCTCGGTGTCTTGCAGAGGCAAGAAGGGGTATCAAATCCTCTGAAACTGTAATAACGGACAGTCATGACCTGCCATTCAGGTGCTGGAAATCGCACCATGTCTTCTGCAAGAGGAGCACGTGCTCTTAACCAGGGAGCCATCTCTGCATTCCTTGAGTACATTTTTTTTCTTTTTAGTTTTACCCTTTTTTTGGTATTTTTGAGACAGGGTCTCCCTTTTAGTACCAGGTATCCTGGAGCTCTGTAGACCAGGCTGGCCTTGAACCCACAGAGATCCACCTACCTCTGCCTCCGGAGTGCTGGGATTAAAGGTGTGCACCACCACGCCCAGCGAGTACATTTTTTTTTTTTTTTGTCTTTTCGAGACAGGGTCTCCTGTAGCCCCAGCTTTCCTGGAACTCACTCTGTAGACCAGGCTGGCCTTGAACTCACAGAGATCCGTCTGTCTTTGCCTCTGCCTCCCAAGTGCTAGGATTAAAGGCGTGTGCCACCACGCCCGGCTTGAGTACATTTCTTAATCATTTTATATTTATGATAAAATTTATAACACCTATACTGTCTTATAGAGTAAGTTCCTAAAAGGGGAGATATTAGACAACTTGTTAATAATATCTACATCTAAAGATCTAAAGTCTAAGTATGGAGAACCAGGTTCTCTTCTAATTTTGCCATGAGTTTTGTCTCTAGGATAATTTTTATTAAAAAAATTATTTGAAGGGTTGGAGAGATGCCTCCGTGGTTAAGAGCACTGGCTGTTCTTATAGAAGACCTGGGTCTGAATCCCAGCACCTACATGGCAGCTAACAACCATCTGTAAATCCAATTCCATGGAATCTGACACCCTTTTCTGACCTCCATATGCTCTGGATGACACGGGTGCACTTATACACATGCAGGCAATACACACATAACCAATAAACTAAAAATAATGAATAAAATTAAAAAAGATTATTTGAAAAAAAGAGTGTTTTAAAATACAGCAGTTGAACTCACAATTTTAAGATACAGATTCTCAATAATATCCACTGGGCCTATATATTTTCTAATATTGTACCAAGTTATTCAAAGAGATTTACAATATTTAAGATGATACAAAACTCCTGAACCCATTTGAACTTGGTGAACGGATAAGCTGGGAATGAGTGGGAAAGAGAGGAGGGGGAGGAACAGAAACTCTCCTTTTCACAAAGGGTCAACCTACTGACCCATTTTTTTGTTTGTTTGATCTACAACAGACATGCACAAGCCATATCCCACCATAGTTTTAGAGCCTGTCTCAGACACAGGCATATAAAGAAGGCTTAAACAGCAAAAGCCAACATGCAGAAATGAGATTTTTGTAATAAAAAGGCGATAGAAATGAAGGAAGGAGGAGTCAGAGAGGTTGGAATGGAATGAATGCTCAGGTAGGTGAGAAATTAGGTGTGCAATGGAACAGACCTGCTGCAACGCAAGCAAGCGGATCTTTAACAAAGTGGCTAAAGGGGAGGAAGTGGAGGTGGGAACCGGAAGCAGAGTGTGCAGGGAAGACAGGACGAATTCACTGAGGCGCGAAATTTGAACGCGTTTTGGCCTGTGCTTATTTTTAAATATTTTACTGGAAGCGCTATCAGCTTCCCAGGCTTGACTTTTTACAATGATCCTGTAAAATAAGCTTATAGCTTCCCATACTTTGGATGAGGAAACAGTTTCGACTTGCTCAAGGTCAGCAGCTAAGTAGCAAAGCCAGGAAGAAAACAGAAGTGTCCCAACTTCCAGGTCTTCACAAGTTTTGAACATTAGAAGGGGTGGATTTAGTCTATGTGATTCAACATCAGGCCAGCCACACCTGGAAACATTTAATCCAGTCTTTTAGAAGTTGTTACTACGTTTCCTCACTGGGTTAGATTATGGCTCTAACAACTGGATTAGGGGTAGATACCAATCTCTTTAGTCTCAGTGTTCAGTTGATGAGTGGCAGGCACACCATATTTAGGACAGAAGATATTTCCTTTGGAAATCCATCTGCCAAGAAGCAAAGTTACTAATCACCATTTATTACTGTAGCAACCTCACCGCTCCCCTCCCCCAACTGTCTCAGGCCCACTTTCTGGCAACAATGAGAGACAAACTTCTGGGAGCTTTTCATCTGATTTGTGAGGCATATGTCATCAAAAAATCCAGAATTTTTGTGTCCAAAACAGAAACTTTTTCTTTATCGAACTTGGCCCTGAAATGTGCTGCAGCTTCAATGTCAGGATGTTTCCTAGGCCGATCTGGAGAGCCTTGTTCGTCAGGAAAATGTGCTCTGGGTCACACAAAATGAGTATCTCTTCCCTTACTACTGCTCTGAATTGTCATTTATTTTTTAACCGGGTTGTATTTATTATTCATGTCAACAGATCAGGCAATGTGAGATTTGTTTAGGGAGAACATTTCATCAGTCACAAAATACAAAGCATGCTGGGAGAACTGCAAAGAACATGTTTCTCCTGAAGACCATTAAAATAACACATCCAATTTTTTTTTTCTATTTTTTGTCTTTTCAGGACAGCGTCTCCCTGTAGCCCCAGCTGTCCTGGAACTCACTCTGTAGACCAGGCTGGCCTTGAACTCACAAAGATCCGCCTGCCTCTGCCTCCCAAGTGCTAGAATTAAAGGCGTGCGCCAACATGCCCAGCTGACACATCCAAATTTAAAAGAGACAATAACAAGAAACACAAATAGCCAAAGATTAACAAGGGAAAGAATCCTTCAAGCAATGACTTATTAAATTAACTCTGGGAAGCGGATTCTTTTCCTTCCTTTTCAGATTATGGCTCAGGAAAGAGCATAATTATCAGGTAGATGATGGAGCAGAAGAAACAGGAGGACTTGAACTCATAGAATTTAGCTGACTTCCTGATAGTTATGGTCCCCAGCTTGCCTTGGCGTCCTCTCTCCTGAACTTGCCTCACTAAAATTTATTTCCATACAGAAATCAAAGTAATCTTCTGAAATTACAAATCCATCATGGTGCTGCTGTGCTTACTCTCCACCCTGAGAACACAGCTGGGGTCTCTCCCCATTTCTACATTGCCTTTACATTCTAATCTTGGTCTCCAGGACAGGGAATTGTCAAGTTGTATTTATTTCTTGGGATATCGTCTCATATATCCATTGACCAGAATTGTATTCATGTGGGGCTGGAGAGATGGCCTAGCGGTTAAGAGTACCTGCTCTTACAGAGGACCTGTGTTTGATTCCCAGCACCCACATGGCGGCTGAGAACCGTCTTTAACTCCAGGTCCAGGGGAATCTGAAACCCTCTTCTGACCTCCTCTCACCTCCGCAGCATTGCACAACGCGGGTGCACAAACCTACATGCAGAGAGTACATTCATACAGATAAAAATAAATAAATAAAAATTAAATTAAAAATTAAGAACAAAGAATTGTACTCATGCATTAAAGCCCTTTGTTCCTGTAATAAAGTTTCCTGGGTCTGACAAAATGGTTCAGTATGTAAAGGTGCTTATTGCCAAGCCTGATGACTTGAGTTCAATCCCCAGGACCCACAGGGTGTTAGGAGAGAAGTAACTCAGGCAGGCATGCAGAAGCACACACACACACACACACACACACACACACACACACACACACGCGCGCGTGCGCGCCCAAATCCACACAACGCCCCCCCCCAAACATGCTTTCTCTTCAATCAGGTTGTGTTAGTATTTTTATGTGCAGAAATTCTGTTCAATATCTTTGTATTTAGGCCCTTGGCACTTTACAAAATGTCTTGGGAAAACCAAATATCGACACCATATGGTAATGCAAAGGTCAGGAAGGCTGTAGAGAAAAAAAATCTATTTGCAAACAGGGTACACTGCTCCCAGCTCTTACTTCTGCCCTTGACCATAATCATACAGAATGCTTACCCATTGTTCAGAGCAACTTTTCCTTTTTAAAAAAATATTTTATTATTTTCATCTGTGTTTTACCTGCATGCATGTAAGCTCACCCCTGTCATGCAAAGCCCACAGAGGCCAGAAAGAGTCAGATTCCCTTGAACTGTAGCTACAGCTGCCATGTGGGTTTGGAGAACTGAACTCTGGTCCTCTGGAAGACTAGCAAGTGTTCTCGCCCACTGAGCCATCTCTCCACTCTTCACTCTTCAAGAGAACTTTTCAAAGCAGATCATTCAGTTATCACTCTTTTAACGATGTGAAGACACTGGTGGAACATTTACGATCCCATAAATACAGAGAATTTAATGCATTTCTAACAATCAGTTTTCTCAGCTACCTAACAAAAAGAAACTAAGGCATTTTTAAGGCAACACAGCTAGATTCTAAAATAATGTTATTTTATGGTCAAGGTTCCAAATGTAATGTGACTAACCTTCAACATCCTTGAGAATAAGATACATTGAAGGCAATGAGTGGTCCCTATCACCTTCAAAGTAAGGGTCCCCACTATGGGTGTGGAGCTGCAGTCACTCTAGCCCACAAAGATACCTGACCCTTAATGTCTTCCCTGTTCCCTAGACTGCCCAGGCCAGGCCAGTGTCTGCAGGTAGTGAGCAAGAGACAAAGCATCCATCAAATAAATGAAAGGAGGTGAGGCGAAGGTGCTAGCGGCTTCAAAAATATCTGGTTCTGACTTTTCCTCCCTCTGGGCTACAAATTACTGGTTTCTATCTGATGCTGATGATGTGAAACACTTGTGGCTAACGGAATAATTTTGTAGTCATCACCTGTTATAAATTAAACAATGAACCCACAATGGTTATCACCAAGGTGATATGCTGGGTTCAAATATAAGCAAAACTCAGCCAGTCCTCACAGAAGTGCAATGCTGTTACTAAATGCAATGATTTCTGCCCCCGTTCCCCATTTCCCATCCGTATATGGAAAACCAATCTCCAAACAGATGGCATTAAGAAGAGGGGTCTTTGAGACGTGCCCAAGTTAAGAGGGCAAAGCTCTCATTAATGGGAGGAGTATCCCTCCAAAGGGCCGGAAAGACCCAGAGTTCTTCCCTTTAAATATGTGAAGCCAGTGGAAAGATGTCTATTGATGAACCAGCAAGCAAGCCCCCATCAGAAACTAACTTGGTGCCACCTTGATGTTAGAATTCCCAGTTTCTGGACTCTGAGAAATAAATATCTGCTATCTATAAGTCATCTAGTTTATAATGTTTTGAGAGCAACCTCAGTAGACTAAGACGGTCAGTAGCAATGCACTGAATTGTCTCCCTCCCCTCAAGTTAATATTACAAACTCTTAATTTCCTTATAATACTATGTTCGGAGGCAGCATCCTTAAGACATCATTCAATGAGATCACGAAGGCATTATGAATGAGATCATTCATAAGGGTGGGGGTCTTAACCTCAAAGAGAAGAGAATGCATTCTCTTCTCTAACTGTAGGTACCCAAATCCCTGTGAAAATTCAGAAAGACTGTAGTTGCCTACAAGGCAAGCCCAAGGGCCTCAGCATGAAACCTTGACTTTGACCTTGGACTTTTCATTCTCCAAAACCGAGTTAATTTTTCATTTTGAAATCACTGAGCCTGAAGTATTTTGTGATAGCAGCCACAGATTATGAAAGAGAATATACTGGACTCAAACACAGGGAATATCACTAATTAACTGACTCTTAATATTAGCCTTAATAAGCCACAAAGTCTTATTTGAAAGAGATCTTTTATCCACCTCGAAATGTTATTGCGAAGTTTAAATGAGGGAAAATAAAACTTAAAAAGTGCTCAGCACTCTTGCAAATTCTCAGAAGATGACCCTACATGCTAGCACTGAACAGGGCTAGATAACTGCTTCTAGGGTGTGGGAGACGTCAGAAGAGCTGCAGGACTTCTGAGGCAGAGCTGGTCAAGCACATCCCTTGTGTATCCCTGACTTCACTAAAGTTTAGGCTGGAGCCTCCTTAGAGGGGCTGACCTCCAGCTTCTCACAGCATTCACTTTAGAGATTTGTAATTACAAATTCCTTCTCTGTCTCCTTTGAAATGTACATAAATTTCCTTAAAAGCCTCTTGACAGTTTTATGACCCAGGAAGTTCTTTTTCAAGGACCTGTTTGCCATCTTTTTGAAGTACAATTATCAAGAAAGAGTGCCATTTCCCCCTTAGTCTCCGTGGGGAGGATGGCAGCCTATCTCAAGTGACCTAGTTATTTACAAAACCATCTTCTGTTAACAATGAGAGGAGAAAGTTTGCTTTTTCTCTGTGTAAGGCCAATCACAAATCAGTGATGGCTTCGGTGATGACAATCAGTGATCCTTGCCCTAGCTCTTAAAAAACACCCAACCCTTTGTTTCAGCAGAGTTGATTCAATCTCTTCTTATTGCAGTATCTGGGGGGGGGGGGATGCTTGCGTGGGGCATGTAGATGTTTGTGTGCAGGTGGGCATTTCTGTAGAGGCCAAAGGAGAATCTGACCCGGGGTATCATTCCTTGAGAGTTGTTCATTTTCTTTATTATTTTGTTTTTGGTTTGTTTCTGTTTTCGAGCCAGGGTCTCTCACTGACCTAGAAGTTACCAAGTAAGCTCGTCAGTTGTCTAGGGAACCTAAGGAATCTGCCTGTCACTGCCTGCCCAGCACTAGGATTGTAACTGTATGCCATCACACCCAGAACTTTTAATCAAGGTTCTGCAGATTGAATACACGTCCTCATAAACATTTTACCAACCATGTCTAAAGTTACCTCTGCCCATGCAACCCTTGACAGAAACCATTCATAAGCAATACACCAATAGAGATATCTTCTAAATAGCTTATATATTGGTTTGGCAATGTATGTAACCTAGAACAAAAAGTCATCTTATTTAGGTTAGCAATAATAATGATGGCATGTTTCACTACCTTATTAAAGATTATGGTTGAGGAGTTGGGCAGATGACTCATTGTACTTGAGTATTTGCCGCTCTTGCAGAGGACCTGGGTTTTTCCCAGCACCTAAGTAGTGGCTCCAATCCAGGGAATGGGCTGCTCTATTTTCACTTCTTTGGGCACTCCATGCATGTGGTGCACTTATAAGAAAGCAAAACATGCATATAAAATATTAAAAAAGAAAACTCTCAGAGATCTCTTCCTCCCCAGTGCCCAGCTTAAAGACCATTCTTAGCTGCCATGTGGGTGCTGGGAATTGAACCCGGGTCCTCTTCAAGAGCAGTTGGTGCTCTTAACCTCTGAGCCATCTCTCCAACCCCGGTAAGAGTTTTTAAATATATATTATATCAATGTGGAGTTATAGAGCACTGAGTTATAGAACATTGAGTATACAGCATTGAGTATTTAGTTTGTATAGTAACAAGTAACATACCTTTCTTCCACTAAGCAAAATAGAGTTACACAAATCTGATATGTAAATGAGCATTAGTCAGGTGGGATATTAATAGTTATTTCTGTGACTAAAGTATAAAATTTTATGGATTTATGTGAAGAAACCAGCATGCTTGGGAGGAATCCTTAGCTCAACTGTAGGTTGCTTATTTTGATATTAATCTTAATGTCTTCTTAATTAACATATTTTTAATCAAGCACAATGACTTTCAAATAGACTCCACAAGGATCTTTCAAATGACAATATATCTAAATTATCCTTCTTACTGCTTGTAAAATTAAATATTTCTTCCTTACCTAAGTCTCTCTTTACTAAGACTTGGAATTTGTAGAAATAAGTAAATCTCCCTTAAACATTAAGCTACAGTTTTCAGTATAAAGTACAGTCTAAAGTAGGTGTTCACAATACACAGAATTTTGAGGCTTTTTGATTCAATAAAGTTGAAAGGAATTAACAAGTATCATTTGTCCGTTCCCTTTTGTCAGAAGCTAATTGTTTAGCTTAGGAAACATCAGTGCACACACAGAAGTCTCATCCAAATGCACAGAAAATCCTCATGAGGTGCTAGAAATGCATTTCCAAAGACTTCATGTCTATTGTGATTTCTTTTATGTTTGAGAAATGTTGAAAGATATTTCTAGTTCTCATCTCTTAATTCCCATTCACTATTAAGGTCTTCTTAGAGGAGAGCATTTCTTTTGGCCAATGATTATCAATGTCAATGGCCCTTATAAAACACATATTAATTCTTTTTTGGGGGGGTCTTTTCGAGACACAGTCTCCCTGTAGCCCCAGCTGGCCTGGAACTCACTCTGTAGACCATGCTGGCCTTGAACTCACAAAGATCCGCCTGCCTCTGCCTCCTGAGTGCTAGGATTAAAGCCATGCTCCACCGTGCCCGGCTGACACATATTAATTCTGATAAGATGATGGCTGAGAAACATCTTAAAAAGTGTTCAACATCATTAATAATTAAGAAAATGCAAATTAAAACCACACTAAGGTATCATCTCACTCCAATAAGACTAACGAAGATCAAGAAAACAAAAGACACCAAATGCTGGAGAGGTTGTGGGCAAAGGGGAACCTCATCCACTGCTGCTGGGAATGTAAGCTGGTACAACCACTGTGGAAAGCAGTGTGGAGAACCCTTAAAAACTCAAAATGAGCCTACCACCTGACCCAGCCCTACCACTCCTGGGTATATACCCACAAGACGCATCCTACCACAAAGATACATGCACAGCTATGTTTATTGCAGCTCTCTTCACAATAGCAAAGAGCTGGAACCAACCCAAATGCCCCTCAACTGATGACTGGATAACAAAAATGTGGTACATCTACACAATGGAGTTCTATGCAGCAGTAAAGAAAGATGACATCATGGGCTTTGCTGGTAAATGGATGGAACTTGAAGCAATTATACTAAGTGAAGTAACAGTCCCAGAGAAAAAAAGGCAAATGGTTTCCCTCATTTGTGGATGCTAACACCAAATCCCCAGTTGGCAGGCAAACTGAGCAACTTTATTATTACATTTCATTGTATCTGAAAGCAGCTATGCTATTCCAATGTGAATCTCTAAATGGGCTCTAGAACTGTCCTACCACTTATAGTCACACATTGTAATTACCATATATGGATGGAAGATATGCAGTCATATTCTAAAAAAAAAAAGAATGTAAAGTTACACATCTTTATACCTGAATGCAGATTTACTGTTAAAATATTAATCTCTAAATGTGTTTAGGAATCAACTTATAGTTTATTTTCAGAATTTGTAATTTTGACTTATGTGTGGAGTGTATATATGCATGTTTCAGAATAATATAAATTTTAAAAAATTATTTAAAAAGATGAAAGAAATGATTATCCCCTATGCAATTCTGTAGCAGAAAGTTATCACCTAACACATTAATTCTGGTTAAATAAAAAGACTGATTACTCCATTCTGAAAACAGCAAATGGGTATATTATCTTACACAACAGATGGAATATATTAAAATAACAGTTCCATGTGGTCCTTATAAAGAGAAGATACCAACTATTTACTATGAAAATTCCTTTTGGAAAATAGTGAAAATATTAAATAAGCTATTTCACTGTGACTAGAGCCAGCCATTGTTAAGAAGAGGATGGTGTGTGAACCTGCTGACACAGTTGATGTATGCACAAAATGCAGACCAAACTCTTACTCTCTGATGAGAGTTGAGGGATGCATTAGTATCCTCTCTACCTCCTGTTCCACTATGTTTCTTGAGCCTTAGGTAAAGAGCTTCCATTATAGATGTGTCTCTTAGGGTTGAACCTCTCAAGGACACAATCTCTGTGTGTGTGCAATTGTGGAACTCTCTAGTAGTGTCTGTCTGGAGCAAAAGAAGCTTCTTTGATGAGTGGTGACCAGTATAAGAGTCTGCAGAGTGTGGGCCCTTGGCCAGGACTCCTATATTAAACTTCACCCACCAGGGTTCAGGGACCAGTTCAGAGAATGGGTGGAAAGATTATAAGAGCCAGGGGAAGAGGTACATGACCATATGGAAATAGTCTCACAAGCTCCTAGGACCTTGCTCATATGAACCTACAGCAGTAGTGTCAAGCATGCACAAGACCCATGTAAACTCGTGCAGACAAAAACCCAGCAGAGAACTGTGGAAATGGGCAGCAGGCACCAATCGTAGCTGAAGAACTATTGGCAGCTGATTACTGCTGGGTGAGGAAGGGCTGATCTTCTTTAAGGGAGTTTCTCTAGATAGGCTGACTAGACCCCAATGGATGAACTTGCACTGAGGGACATCAGGGACACCAACTTGACTTGCTAGGCTTTGACATAAATGACAAAATGCATTAGATCCAGTGGGGGACTGTGGGAAGGTTCCAGTGCATAAGAAGGCATAAGACGGTGAAGATGCTGTGTGTGAGATGCACAAAGATACAACAAAAACATACAAAAAGAGAGAATTTTTAAAATCTTTTTGAGACAGTTTCCCTGTAGCCCCAGCTGTCCTGGAACTCACTATGTAGACCAGGCTGGCCTTGAACTCACAGAGAACCACCTGCCTCCCAAGCGTTGGGATTAAAGACATGTGCCAAAATGCCTGGCTGAGATTTTTTTTTAATGGAAAAAAAAAGAGAGCTGCTGAGTATTACTATTCACTTGCACTGAACTGTCCTCTAGTCTTTCCTCCATGTAAACAAAAGAAAAAAATTTTTTTTCTTTGACTATATTGGAAAATTTGAAAGGAACTTTCTCTATTCTGATACTGGTAGGCTGATATTTTATGTTTATGACTTGATTGGAGGCAAGAAGAGTAACTGACAGGCTATTTTGTCATTTTCCAAAGTAGAGAAATAATGTGATAGCAGAAGGAATGGAAATGAAGTTCAATTTAAACATTCTTGCAAAGCAAGTTCAGCTAAGTCATGGCCAAATATGTGGAGCTTAGTACAATGTTTATACTTAAGACTCCAATTTGAGAGCTGAATTACACAAATTCAAAGTGTACCATGGATTGAACTATGCTCCACCAAAATTCATGGGTTGAGACTTAGCCTCCTGACTGCCCCCCTGTGGCTGTACATAGGAGTCAATGTGCTTAGTGTTAAAACTGATGCCAGTAAGGTCAAATAAGACCATCAAAGTGGGCCTTTACTCCCACAGGATTGCTGTTTTCATAGAAATGGAAAGATACTCTCTCTCTCTCTCTCTCTCTCTCTCTCTCTCTCTCTCTCTCTCTGTATGTAGAAGAGAACCTATGTGAGACACAGTGGGGATACAGCTGTCTACAAGCCAAAAAAAAGAACAGTCACAGTCACTAGAAGCCTCATGGCTCAATCACGCTTTCTTGGGCTTAACCTCCAGGGCTGAAAGACACTAAATTTCTGTTAGACAAGTTACCTAACCTGCAGTATTTTGGTATAGGAAATATATTTATATTTTTTACTCTTCATTCAGCAGAATTAAATCACAAGGAGAGCATACATTTTCATCCTTTGTGTTCAGGGCTGTTTCTGTACTACATGGAACATAGCTTTTCTCACAGGAGGGGTTTATTTAATGTTCACTAAAAGTGGTTTGGTACAGTGCTTGTACGTGAGCAATATAGGTATATTGCTGATACCCGTGCAGATTAGCATCCATTTGTTTTCTTTATAAAAGGAACTTTCTATGTGGATTCATCTGAATATCACTCTTCTTATGTCCATGGGACAATTTATTCATAGATAAGAAATGAGTAGATTTTTAGAAGAGATGACTTGCCAGAATGAAAACATCATTCAAAAGTTTCATTATGTCTAGGGCTGCAGAGATAGCTCAGTGGTTAAGAGCACAGACTGCTCTTGCAGAGGCCCTAGATTTGATTCCTACCACCCACATGGTGGCTAACGACCATCTGTAATTCCAGTTCTAAGGGATCCAATGCTCTCTTCTGACTTCCAGGGGCACCTACATGCGTGCACCTACCTATATGCAGGCAGTCCACCAATACACATAAAGTAAAAATAACAAATAAAATACCTTTTTATTTTTTATTTTTTTTGAGACAGGGACTCCCTATAGGCCCAGCTGGCCTGGAACACACTCTGTAGATCAGGATGGCCTTGAACTCACAGAGATCCTCTGCTTCCTGAGTGCTGGAATTTAAGCCATGCACCACCATGCCTCGTTGTACATTATCCATTTTCTAAAAGCTCAGACTGGCTGAATAAAAGAACACATGTTTTCTAATTCAAATTACTTGATTTTTTCCTTCCCCTGTAAAGTGGAGTTCCCAGTCTCCACTCATTTATTAGGAAGGGAGTGTTTCTTTTGTGTTTATTAAAATATTCTTAGATTTCAAAAAGAGAAAAAAAAACTACCATAATGTATATGGAAATGGCCAAAATTTTGAAAGTCTGCAACGTTAGAATATGCACAATTAGAAAACCTCCTCTCCCTTCCCAACATTACTCCAATCCAATATCTCTGCATTATTTCTGTTTCTTACTCTCTGGAGCAAATTGAAATAGGACAATAGGACACCAAGCTGAAACTATACTTGGCTTTACATTTGGGAGTTTTCTTCATTGATAAATAAAGGGTTATGAAGTCAGAAATATAAGGCTATTTCTATCTAGTATTTCATTAAAGATAAGTTATCAGCAAGAGTAAAGGCTATTTCATTGCTTTACTGCACCATCTGCTTCCAGCCATCAGAAGTGAATGACAGTAAAATGATTCAAAAGAACTCACTCATTATCAATTCCAGAGTCATTTAGAGTTTTTGTGATTGGCCTTTGAGTACAAATGTTTATCACTAAACTTGGTCAAAGTATTAGGATTAAACTATTCTCTAGAGTTGTGTAAGTGCATTATCACGAATAGGCAAGAAGCAGACACTGTCTCAGGAAGCTAAGCTAATGGGCATAAATGGGAGCTCAGAGCTCAGAAATGCCATGTTCTCGTCATATTTCAGAATTTGCTAGAAGTTGAACTAGATTAATGGTGGGCACACAGAAAACTTCTCATCTGTGGTTTGAATGCAGAAAGAGATCAAGAGGTCATGTGAATGCAAATGGAAATCTTTTCTAAATAGTGATTTTAGTGGTAGAGAAAACATGGGCATCAAACCATCTAATTTCTTCCAACCACATCAATATTCCCAATGTCCAGTCTCTCCCTTCTAAAACCTCAAGAAGACTGATCCATAAACATAAATGTTAGGTAAACCAAGTAATTTTCATACCCCAGTGGAAGGTTAAGCATGAGTGAAAGAGAGTCACTGAATGAAACAAATAAAATCACGGCTTCCAGTCTGGGGCAGAAGATAAAGATCTGGAGAAGACCTAGAAGGAGCTTTGCTGGAGACACAGATTAAAATCATACTAATTTGTATCTCTGTGTCCTGTGACATTTTAGAGGACTCTAAGATGGTCCCCGGAGATCCTTGGTCCCTCCCATTCACACTATTACACAATTTCCTATTCTTGAGTATTGGGCGAGGCATACAGCAACCATGAGTTTCTCTCTCTCTCTCTCTCTCTCTCTCTCTCTCTCTCTCTCTCTCTCTCTCTAACTTGCCCTAGAGAAGGAAGCTACCAGGCCACATTGAATGTGCTGAGCCTAGAACACATATACACATACACATCTGCAAAAACAGGCACACACGCATGCACACACATTCAACTGTATCTTGTAACTTGACTCTAACCTCATAAGAGACCTTGAGTTAAGGGCACTCAGCTAAACACGATCCACATTTATAAACCATGAAAATAGCAGACTAAGTATTTGCTATTTTAAGCCATTCAGTTTGGGGATAATTTATTACAGAGAAACAAATAAGTAACATAACCATCTAAAATATAGAACAGAATATCTTTTCCCCACTCTAAAGAAAAAGGAAACAAAAAATTAAGATGTAAACATTTCTTTTAAAAGTGATGATATTCTCTAAAGGTAGGCATGGCTCTTAATTGGTGATATCCTGGCTCCGTGAGGTGGGCATCCACCGTGTTTACTATTTACAAAGCGGTCGCCCACTCTGCCAGTCTGGCCACTGTGCACTTGGCTTGGTTCTCCTACACTGCAGAGCAACCAATTCCAATTTTTTGAGCTAAAGAACAAAAGAGCAGAATGGAAAACATGAGATTTTGTGGAAAGGGACTGAGGAAAGATGTCACAGAGGGTAAGCTGAGAGACTAACAAAGGGGAGGGGAAAAGAAGACATGAAAATAATTAAAACTCTGTAAGACAAGTATGATCCAAACACAAAATAAAATGGCCTTATTTTAAGCAACTTGTATGAAAAGAATTCAATTGACCTTGATTCTAGAAAATTCTAGTCTGACTGGTCCATGTAACCCTATACTGAATCCCTCACGAAAAATTTGCACATATAGCTGAGACTTGCCTTGGACCTTATTTCATAATAATGGTGCTGTAAATGCTCTTTATTTTGTTCCCAATTTTTGGACCTTCATAGATAAAATATGGATTGGTTGTAGCTGCCAGACAGAATATTAAAGTCAGCCTTCCTGGAAATGGAAATATTTAGTGATGTGGAAAAGGGGAAGGAAGCTAAAGCAATAGGTAAGAGCAGAAATACCTTCTTCTACTAATGTGAAGACAAGAGAGTGAACAGAAGTGGGATAAGAAATACACAAATTAGGGGCTGGAGAGATAGCCTAGCGGTTAAGAGCGCCGACCGCTCTTGCAGAGGACCCGGGTTCGATCCCCAGCACCCACATGGCAGCTGAGAACCGTCTGAAACTCCAATTCCAGGAGAACTCCAGTTCCAGGGGAATCCGACACCCTCTTCTGACCTCCGTGGCATTGCACGACACGGGTGCACAAACCTACATGCAGACAGTACATTCATACACATAAATAAAATGAATAATATTTTAAAAAAGAAATAACACAAATATAAGAATCACATGAGTAGTATATTAAAATGAAACCCCTACCCCAGAATACAAATAAAGCTGCTAATAAAAATAAGAATTAATTATTGCTCACATATATCTATTTTATTATTATTTATATACTTTATTATACTATTATTTTATATTATATTAATTTAAAATATCAATAGCAGATTAAATATATTAAAATAATATGATAAATATATAGATTATATATATATATTATATTATATAATTATTATATATTATTATATATATTTCAGTAGATAAGAAAAGCAGAAAAACAGGAAGATGTTCAACCTATGACAGTTCTAAATTTTCACCTCCTGGATTACATAAATATTGTAAAAAGAATAAATGAAGAAGTGGAAACAAGGGTATATAGTTTAAAAATATAAACCTAATTAACAAGCAAAATTATTAAAATATATCATCCATGAAGCCATGAAACTGGGAGGCAATAGGAATAGATGGAACACGGCTGCTTTTTATATACCAACTTCTAGAGATATTCATCTCCTTTTATGCATTTGTACTATCTTAATGGAAATTATTTAACAATTATCCCAATTTTTTTGCCTACGTATAACAAAGGGTTGTGCAACCTTCCTGAAACCAGTCTCAGAAACAGTGAATATGATCTAACTAGTGTGCCTCTGAGCACAGTTAAGGAACTTCCCATTTTAATATATTGTATTTTTAAGTAACTCATACAACCAAGAATAAATTCCTTTGGCATTTCCTAAGCTTTGCTGATATTTGTCAGTCTGGAGGAATTTGTTCCATTACCTAAACTTCATTTATGTCTTTGGATCCAATTAGCGTGATACAGCATGTCCCTCTAATCTTCTCTAATTCTTTTTACTCAGTTCCCATTTAATTTGCTATTGAAAATATCAAAGCTTTTAGGTACTTAAATGTGTCAATGAGTGTCTGTTCAGAATGCTATCAAGTTTTCCCAGCTCCGTCTGTTTTCCAGCAATATTCAGCATATTCATGCTTCTATAAAACTTTTCTGGAGCCCTGTGAAAAAGTCACTGGTACAAAGTTAGTCTCCAACATTGGTTCTACCCCAGGCTTCCTGATGTTCCCTTAGAGATTCCCCTTGTTAGTTCAATGTCCCAAGTTTGGGTAAAGATACTAAAAACTCAAAGCAATTATCTGAGCATGTAAATTTCTAAGTTGATAACTACTCTCTGAGTTCTAAAGTGTTGGTTAAACTGACTATGGTACAACAAATCCTCCAAAGGGAAAGGCCAAGTTTGCTGCACACCGTCAAAGGTGCTAAAGCATGCAAAATTAAAATAATAATAATAAATCTGATCAAAAGCTTGATTTTTATTCTTAGAGCAAGAGAGCAATTCTAATTCTAAACAATGCTGTCTAGAGGGGAATCATTGGCTGCCACAGCTCACCTTACCACCATAGACTAGTCTGTAACTCCATAGCCAGGTTTACAGTTCTTTGTACCCTGCTTTCCATTTTAAGGGAAACTGCTATTGGAGCTTCCTGCTCCAACATGAATAAAGACTGTTTAAAACATAAATAGAAATGGGTATTCTGACTCCTGTCCACTACATCCACATCCACATGTTGTTTCATCAGTAAGTAGGGATATAATAGAAAGAAAACCTAACATATATTTTAAAACCACTGTATTTTAGAATTGCCTTGACAGGTGAAGTAAAGTAATGCATTTACCACCTCATTATATGTATCATCTATATGTTCTGTAAATACACATGATATCAGAAAACTCAGGACTAGGCACCCCACTACATGTACCTCAGTGTCAGACTATCCTATGCTTTTGTTAATTTAGTTTTACACAAACCTCTTCCTCACAGTCTAGTTTGCATGATTAGTAAGGCAAGGGTCCAGATTTCAAACTGCGTGTCAAACAAGAAACTGTGCATTTCAACCTCTGATAGAAGAATAAATATTTATTTATGTGTTTACATGCAAGTCCATTCATGCACTTTCCAAAGAGTTAAGAACTGTAAAACCAATTTCTGCTTAGACTCGTTGGAGGAGACATCAAGTGAAAAAGCAAGCTTTGAAATTGTCACATACCATGAACATAAAGACTTCAGAACCACAGAGTCACATCACAGGAAGCAAAGAGGAAAATTACTGGCACTTCAGTGGGCTGTTGGGCTCTGTGTTATTGTTATATTGATACATACATGAATACTTTATTATTGTCAATAAGGCAAGGAAAAATTTCAGACGGTGGTTGTCATTCTAGTTTCTTTTCTGAATCCTCAAATAACATAGAATGCAAGACTATGTTACCAAGTGTATGAAGACAACAAAGCTGTAAGATAAAATGTGGACAACTGCAGTGATGGAAATTATTACTCACTGAAACGACAATGGACTCTCTGTTAGGACAGTGGAAAAATCCTCAGTTCCCAAAGAACAAGTGGGCTATTGGACTGCACTGTACTGCCTTATCTTCTGTCCTCTTCTGGGTGCCATATTGACTTGATCTAAATTTATTAATAATTGCCAATTAGTACTATGCTTGGAGAAGTCCCAGGTAGGAATGGCACCATAATTTTTGTCAGAATTTTTCCTCCTGGAGACAAGGTATTATATAGCCCAGTCTAGCTTTGACCTCATTATGTACCTGGGAATGATTTTCAACTTCTGCTCTTCTTGTCTGTGCCTTCTCAGTGCTGAGATTACAGCTGTGCCCTATGCCCATGCCTGTGTTTTTATGCAGTGTGGGGACTGAACTCAGGGCTCCATGTGTGCTGGGCAGGCACTCTGAGACTCATCCCCAGGCCAGAAGTTGTAAGAACTTTGATAGAGCTTTTTCATTTTTCAAATATGGCCATCAAACCCAAGGACACTTCTTTAAGTAGAATGCATATATTTTCTCTTTTTTTTTTTTTTTTTTTTTTTGGTCTTTTCGAGACAGGGTCTCCCTGTAGCCCCAGCTGTCCTGGAATTCACTCTGTAGACCAAGCTGGCCTTGAACTCACCAAGATCCACCTGCCTCTGCCTCCCAAGTGCTAGGATTAAAGGCGTGCACCACCACACCTGGCTTAAAGAAATTTTTTACCTCCTTTGAATTCATGGACATAAGAACTAGATAACACTTTCTAGGTGTGTGCACAACTCTCGTGATACATACTCAGGAAATAGCAGCTGGAAAGCTAATTGGGAGGAGCAGAAAACATGTTTCTCGAGTTTTCCACAGCCAAATTTTTACTATAGAATGCTGAATGTTCAGAATGTCAGAATAGCTCCCATAACATGTACCACCACAAGGACCCCTCACAAGGTTCCCCTGATATATCATAAGGCCTGGAGTAGAATGTAGCTGTCTTCCAGTCTTAGGAGAGTGCAGGCAAAACTCAGGAAAATTTATATTTCTATGAATCTGTAGTGGCTGAGATAGGGTGTGCTGTGCGAGAGGAGGAAAGGAAATGAACAGAGTGTGAGGAAAAGGAAAAGGAAAAGGGTGAGAGCATGTTAGAGACGAAGACACCTAGGGAAGAAAAACTGAACATTTACTGCATGCCAGCAGCCAGGCTAATAGTTTGGCTTTTGCAAATTCGATACCCCCAAAGAATCCGATGTGGCAAATTTGAATTCTTATTATTCTTTGATTCACACTAGCAAGAAAGTCTTCAACAATGACATGAATGCATAGAATGGTTTGGGGGTTTTCTGAATAGTAGAGCATGTGTTCTATGTAGAGATGAACATTACTAGCATTAGTTCGTATGTCTCTCAAGGACTGTGCATGTCCTGTTGCATCAGGAAAGCCTTAAAATGGAGGAAAAATGGATGGACCACCGACTATTCCTAATCCGTGAACGGGCTGAATGAAAATATCTATTTTAGAAGAAGCTT
Organism: Rhizomys pruinosus; assembly: GCA_009823505.1. NCBI lineage: Eukaryota > Metazoa > Chordata > Mammalia > Rodentia > Spalacidae > Rhizomys > Rhizomys pruinosus. Next base: position 3,643,018 of record VZQC01015407.1, read on the forward strand.
TGTCCAAATACAACTTAGACTTTAAACATGCTAAGGAGGAAAGGCGAGTAACTGCAGTCAGGACAGGGTCTAGCACATTGCCAACACTTTCGAGAAATGTAATAATAGAGGTGTGCTGCCCACTGCACTGTGCAATTACAAAAAGACTAAAATATCTTCCCCTTTCAAATGTATCTCCAAGCTGTCATTGTATTAGTGATGCCATTAATAGACCAAATCTGTGATGCTTTATAGCTATGCTACTGTTGATACAGAACACTTTGGATTTATGTATGGATTCACTAAAAATCAAGAGATGTGAGAAATGATTCTCATTATAAGATCCTAACAGTAGGATCAACAATAAAATTTTAGTGCCTAGTAAAGGAACAGTGTACTTGAGATGCACAAATGTTGCTTGGTAATTTTCAATTTTAAGTAAAATTACTGTGGATTTACTGGCTGTTCTCAGCACGGGGAAAAATACACATATTTACACAGGCTCTAATTTCTTTTGTTAGAGAAAGAATCTTGCTATGAAGCCCAGGCTGGCCTCAGCCTTGTACTCTTTCTGTCCTTGGCTTTTCTGGTGTTGGGATAATGGGCTTGTGCCACCATGAGCAGCTCCTGGCTTGCTTGTTTTTATTATCTCTTTGAATACAGACTAGAAAAAAATACTGCTTGATATGTGCTTAAGGTTTTACACATAGAGGACTGTGATGAAATACAGTGAAAGTCATTTAGTAAATGACTGCTAACAACAGGTGAATTACCTAAACCTTCTCTGGAGGTTACAGCCTAATATATGCTAACAATATATGCTAAGATATTGTTAATGCTTGGGAAAATTTTCAGTTAACACCATAAGAAAAATCTAATAAAGGGTTTTGAAAATGAAACATGGAAGAAGTTATCGGGGAAATTTTAAGGTAATCCTGACATTTTATTGAATAAAGCTCAGACATGTGTCATAAAAGATAACATTATTAACACATATACTTCTACAGACACAATTATCTTTTTATGATTATTATGCATAGAGAGGAATATATCAATCAAACATAATATAAACACATAAATGTATTAAAAGACAAGAAGTTCGCAAAATATGTGGCACAAGTAATTTATAGTGCTCATCAAGTGAAAACAATTTCACATATATATATACATATATAATTATATGTAGATAGATAGATAGATAGATAGGTATATTCTTTCCTTTTAGACACTGGTCAATTATTTAATAAAGGATGTTGTTTTGCCCAATAACTGAGTATCTAAATATTTATAGAAGGTATCAGCCTCACTAATCCTCTTCCACTGAAATTATTGTCATTTGCTGAATATGTATTCTATTTCTCCTATGTTGATTAAGATTACACTAAAAGAGATCATATCAAGAATTCTAAACACAATCTGCTTCAATTCACAGATGAATTACTTAACTTAGTCTTTAATACCTGAGTAGAATCATAAATTTTTTAAGCTCCTCATTCAAAACATTTTATCAAAGGGAGATAGCGAAGATCATATTTGCGATGATGACTACTCTACTCTGAATTCATGTCTATCTGTGGACAGTTGGGAGCCAGGCACCAGACATTTTGGAATCCTTTGGTGACAGCATCTCGAGGCTGGTAGGTAGGAAGGGAAGCTGGAAGAGCAGTATATGGGACCAGTGGACAGTTTTTCAATGTGTAAGGCTGTTCTGGATTACTGTGGATTTAACAATTGTGACCCCATTCTACTAAATGGCAATGAAAACTCACTGGCTGTGTCATTATTAGTTCCCCGCTTGTAACTACCTCGCACCCACACATCCCTAGGGAAGAACACCACTTCACTCAACAGGGAATCTAGCTTTGCACATGAAACACAAATAATGCTTTGATTTAGAAACAAATTCACAGCTACTTTCAAAAAGAAGGAAATTATCTGAAAAGGTAATAAATATGCTTTAACTTCTAGTTTATAATAAGGAATACTTCTCAAACCTATCTGTATCTAATAGTGTTTATGTGTTAGATATTTTATTAAAATATTATAATTGTTTTATATTTTAGGATGAGAAACATGAAATTTCCACTTATTGACAGTAAAATTGTTTAAATAACCACAGTGTTATGTGGTTCTTGTACTATGTCAGGTCATCTAATCCTCACAATAAGCTTTTGAGAGCAGAGTATCAATTTCCTATATAAGATATTCAGATGTTTTGATGTTAACAAAAGCTGGCAGTTAGCAAGGCACATGGACATCCCTTGATGCCTATGCTACCCTGTTCCCTAATAGCCCAGGCAAGATTGCTCTTGAGACACAGTCCTCATCATCTAGTCACTTTTGGTGTCCAACATGAACCATTTACATATTTAAAAATATTGCTTGAGAATTTCATGCATGTATACAATATATATTTTGATCATACCTTGTCCTCGCCTTTCCAAGTCCTCCCAGAACTCACTACCATCACATCTTCTTGCCAATTCCATGTCTCTTTATTTATTTATTTATTTATTATTTTTTATGTGTATGAATGTACTGTCTGCATGTAGATTGGCGCACCCATGTCATGCAATGCTGCGGAGGTCAGAAGAGGGTGTCGGATTCCCCTGGATCTGGAGTTAAAGACGGTTCTTAGCCACCATGTGGGTGTTGGGAATCGAACCCGGGTCCTCCGCAAGAGCAGTCAGCACTCTTAACCGCTGAGCCATCTCTATAGCCCCTCCATGTCTCTTTTTAAGCTTATGGAGTCTTACTAGCGCTGCATGAATGAGCCTAAGTGTGGGACTATCCACCCGAGCATCCACAGCCTACCAGAAGTCACATGACTCTCCCTCCAGCGGCTGACTATTGCCAATTGCTAAGGTTGGTGTGGGGCTTCCTGAGTCCCACCCCCAGCCCCGCTATGAATCATGTTTATAGTAATGCCTTAAAGACCTAAAAGGAGAGTAGTAAGACATGGTGCGAAGCTGAGTTTCAATCAGGGCTCAAACAGTTATTCTCTGTGTGATCTTTGATGAATTGCTCACATTTCTGAGGAGTAAGTTCCTCAATCTGTAATAAAGCACACGTTTGCCTAGTGATTCTTCGAAGACTGCTGTGCAACACAAAACATGATGGAAGAAACTACAGAAGTGTGCAAGCATATGACATAAAGATGATGATGAAGACGACCACAAAATACTAAAACCTACGCTTCTGAATCTGCGTCGTAGAAATCAAGAACTGTAAATATTCAGATGTGGGAACAATTTAGATCACTGTTCGATGTAGCGAAGGCAAAAAAAAAAAAAAGCAGTTTAGAGCCAGAGAGAAAATTTAGGGCCTTAAGACACTGGATCATCTTTCATTTGCATTTGTAGCATAGTAAAGAAAGGGAATTGTCTTTTAGGTTTGATAACTATATACCAATGCTTTTTTTTTTTTTTAAGATGTTGATTTCAGATAAAAAGCAAATATGATTCATGAAACAGGACATCTGCTGAAATTTTGATACTGTTTAAAGTCACTGATATAGGACATTTGGTATTTATGCCAACAAAGAAAGAGATTATTTTGGTTAAAAATGTTGAATAAAAATTGATTGATTCATTCATCTGTTCAAATCAGTACTAAGTACCATGCTCAGTTGGTGAAGTAATTACAATCTCAAGAAAAGTAGGAATGAAAATTCACAGAAACTTGCCCATGAGGCCTGCAGGGAAAGCAGCCTAGAGAAGGTTGCCAGGGGAAGGTCTGAGAGAGAGAGAGAGAGAGAGAGAGAGAGAGAGAGAGAGAGAGACTGACGAAGGCACTCCCTCTGGAGGTCATTATGAGTAGTGCAGTAGGATCTGGCCAGAGGGTAGAAATGAACCTTTAAGGAGGCAGAAGAGAAAAAAGGCTTGGAGATCATCTAGGGATTCTACCTATTCTGGATGGATTCATGAGGGAAAGCTTGTAATTATGTTTGCATTTTTTAGACATTCATTTGACATGTGAGTGAAAACTCACAATGGATGTGGTTAAAAAACAAAAGGGAAGGACTGGAGTTTTTTTTTTTTTTCATTCTTAGAATATTAAATGTCCAATAGTATTCACTTTAAATAATATCAAAGTATCATCAGGTGCCATACGGTATCAATTATACTTGTTTTTATTGGGAATAAACATTCTTAAAAATGAAACCAGCTCAGTGGCAGAGTGAGTTTCCAGCATGTGTGCTGATGTCCCACACTTAAGCAGCACATTCCTCCAAAGTATATAAATGAAAAGATAAAGTGCTGGGCATTGAACAGAGACCACATGACAAGATCGCTGCCAATTAGTTTGGAAAGACAACTCCACAGCCTCTAAAAGCCTTTTAGCTTCTATTTCCCCAGTTTTCACACTGGTTGAAAGGAATAGAAATACTAATCTGTACATTTTGAATTTCCATCTCATTCTTAGACATTCACATACACTCGGATTGGATTACGTTGTGATTTAATTAAGATACTTAGAAGTTGAAGGGCACAAGCTAGGACCAGATAAAGCCTATCTTGTATCTTTTTTTTTCCTTCCTGGCTTCTGGTTTTCCAACTAAACAAATGACCTTGGCCCTATCCATGCAGGGTGCAAAGCACTGGATCTTAGAATATGTCTGAGTAGTATCATGTCAATTTTCTTATAATTGATTTTTTTATCCATAGTAATCTATGCTCACTTATTCTAAGGGATTTTTTTTTTCATTTCATGGTCTCTTCAACCACAGGACTCTCTGTTTTTCTCTTATGATGTCTGACCATCCCTTGGGTCTTATTTATTTTCTTGTCTATTTCTAGTCATATAAGAAAATATAATCTTGCTCAATGCTGTATTTCCAATGACTGAAGTAACTACTCAGTTAGAGTGGATAGATACACATACATGCCTAGGTCTCCCTTTGTCAGAAGACATCTCAAAACCAGGTTTGCCTATGCAGGTAGAACACCTTTTTTAACCACTCTAACCTATGGAACCCAAGGAAAATATGTTCTGTATAATGTTCTTAAAATAAACCCATTAAAATGTACAACACTGATACTTCCCCTTGTCAGCAATGAGGGAGAAAAACACCTTCTGAATAGCACTTGCTTACTCACATTTAAGATTACAATGAATTATACTTTTCTCTCCAGGAACCATTAGTTTCAGAAAACATGCCTTTGTATATATTTTGAAATTTATACCCAAGCTTTAGCACATGTCCTTCCAACATGTGCTAAAGCTTGCCGTAAAATTGTATATTAATTTAAGGGAACTCAGCAGAACGATTGGATTAGGGAAAATAAAATTAATTATTCATGTCACCAATAGTCTAAAAATGCAAAGTAGTTATCTGGAACACACATAATTATAAGTAACACCTTTTCTTTTAATACCAAAACCACCACTATAAAGGTTAATTAATATTTTTAATAAAAATAAAATTTTGTCCTTGGTAGTTACAAAATGTATTTTGTTAGCACTAAATATTTTTCATGGAAATATGTGCATACTCTGCTTATATTTTTCACATAAATAGTATTCATTTTTCATGAGTAGCTCCAAACCTCAGGAAGCATCAGCAGTATTCATTGTATTTATACACCTTCCTTGCTTAATGCTAATTGGAATTCTTTTCAGAAAAACTCCAATGAATGTCAAGTGTCACTGGCCTTAAAAGGCTACCTTGTGTGTGAAGAATGCATTTCTCTGACAACTGTCCTGTTCCTTGAAGAGATTTACCAACTTTACTCAGAAAAATCCAGCCCTGGAATCAGAGAATTCCTCTAAGAGATTCTGTCCGTACTTACTGATCCTGTCTCAGTCTATAACTTCTTCCTAAGAAGATGAAAAACCGTGGAATCTAAAAGCCAAGAACCAAGTCAAGACAATAGAAACAGTTTCTGTTCTGCATGCAAAGGATGAGGTTAAATTATATTCTTATGAAGTATGATTCTCTCACAAAGTTTGTATATGCTGAAAAGTATGGACCAATAGCATTTATGTAATGGAAGAAGCTGTTGGTAATAAGAAAGCAGGACTAGCCAGGCATGGTGGCACACACCTTTAATCCTAGCACTCGGGAGGCAGAGGCAGGCAAATCCCTGTGAGTTCAAGGCCAGCCTGGTTTACAGAGTGAGTTCCAGGCCAGCGAGGGCTATAGGGAGACCCTGTCTCAAAAAAAAAAAAAAAAGAGAAAAGAGAAGAAAAGAAAAGAAAAATGAAAGAAAAGAAAAGAAAAGAAAGCAGGACTAACAGTAATTACATCAGAGTAACAGGTACACACAGGAACTCTTAGAATCAACTAAGATGCTTGACCACCCTATCAAAAAAACAGGCAAAATCCAAGCATTGTTAAATAATTATGAGAGGACTTAATTAAAAACATCAGCACCAGAATCAATTAAAATTCAGAGCTGAGAACAATTTCAAAGACTTCTAGTCAACCACTTATTACAGAGAAGCAACAAGGCCAACCTGCAGGGAAGTTACTAGTGTTTTCAAATAACACAGGACCGGCTGCTTGTGTTGAAAGTATTAAAACCACTCTCATATATTATCTTACTCCAATAGAACTGGCTAAGATCAAGAAAACAAAAGACACCAAATGCTGGAGAGGTTGTGGGGAAAGGGAAACACTCAACCACTGCTGGTGGGAATGCAAACTCATCCAACCACTGTGGAAAGCAGTGTGGAGAACCCTTAAAGGACTCAAAATGAGCCTACCACCTGACCCAGCCATACCACTCCTGAGTATATACCCACAAGACTCATCCTACCGCAAAGATACATGCACATCTATGTTTATTACAGCTCTCTTCACAATAGCAAAAAGCTGGAATCAACCCAAATGCCCCTCAACAGAGGAATGGATAACAAAAATGTGGTATATGTACACAATGGAGTACTATTCAATGGTAAAGAAAGATGACATCATGAACTTTGCAGGTAAATGGATGGAACTAGAAGCCATTATGCTAAGTGAAGTAACACAGTCCCCCCCCCCAAAAAAAAACAAAAACAAACAAACAGGGAATGGTTTCCCTCATTTGCGGATGCTAGCACCAAATTCCCAGTTCAAAGGGAAGCTGAACAAAGTTATTGTTATGTTTCTTTCTATCTGAAAGCAACTGTGCTGTTACAATGTGAATCTCTTAATGGGCCCTAGAATTAACTTACCACTTATTTTCATTACATGGTAATTAACATATATGGGTGATGGGGCTGGAGAGATGGCCTAGCTGTTAAGAGCGCTGACTGCTCTTGTAGAGGCCTAGATTCGATCCCCAGCACCCACATGGCGGCTAAGAACCGTCTGTAACTCCAATTCCAGGAGAACTCCAGTTCCAGGTGAGATCCTCTTCTGACCTCCGTGGCATTGCACGACACAGGTGCACCAACCTACATGCAGACAGTACATTCATACACATACAAAAATAAATAAAATTAAAAAAATATATGGGTGGAAGGTATGTATTCATAATTTAGAATAATATAAAATTAAAGGGAAAAATGTGAATTCCTAAACGTTTTTCAGAGTTAACATGCAGTTTATTCCCAGAGGATATAATTCTGGTACATATACGACGTTTATGTAGGCATATTTGTGAGCAATACAAATGGGAAGGAACAATAACAACATATGGACTGGGTCAAAGAACCAATTGATACAGTAAATTCTGCCCAAAGCAATAAACCTCCACAGAGAAAAACTTTAAAAAAAGCCTGAGAAAAAGATACAGGACATATACAACAGAATGTATGAACTGGGGTGGAGTGGGGGGAAGACAAAGGGGAGTATGTCTAAATTGAACTGAAAAATGATGTATGAATACACAAAACATCAAATACTTTATAAAAGTATTATATTAAAAGGTATAATATTAAAAAAGAAAGTATAAACCTGATTAATATGATTAATAGGGTAGTTCTTTATACTACATTTCCTCTAAGAAAAAGTTACCAAAGTTCTAAATTTTCTGCAGTATGTACATAGCATAAAAAATATACATAGCATAAAAGTCAAGTGTGGTGGCGCATGCCTTTAATCCCAGCACTAGGGAGGCAGAGGCAACTGGATCTCTATGAGTTCAAGGCCAGCCTGGTCTACAAAGTAAGTTCCAGGCCAGCTAGGACTAAAGGGAGACCCTGTCTCAAAAAGACAGGAAAAAAAAAATTCTTAAATGGAAGAAAAGACCATTGGTATGCTGCAAGGAATATTCCAGCAAAAAGTCACATTGTAAAAGAAATATCACAGTTCTGCTTTCCTTTTTGTGCACATTAGCAATAAATAAATAATAAATGGAAAAAGAGGAGTGAATATTTCTTTTCAGTTATGTACAGAATATCCATGTACAAGTTAATTCAGAACAACAACTCTCTACATTCTAAAGAATGACTTTGGCAAATATTTTGCACTCTGGGAATAGCATTATGGTAACAGTTAAGACTTGAGTAGTCTATGGAAAATAAGAATATGAATAGTATGGCACCCAAGAAATGATTCTGTCTATACTGTCATGTTCACAGTTAAAAGGAGCTACTTAATCAGAAAGTTGGTAGATGTTCCTATTATTTTACCATTATAAATAATGTTGAGCTAAGAAACTTTAGTATGAAAACCGATCATAACTCCAGGGAAATTTTTCTTTTTCATTTATACTTTTAAGGTACATTTACTTTTAAGTAGGAATTAATGTAAATGGGATTTGGTGGAGGGTATTTTGTTGAATGTGCCTGTATTTTCTGACTCTATGAAACCTAAAATACATTTCTCACCTACTCCTTGCCCCGTGGGATGGCTGAAGAAACCTCATTTCATCTATTTGAAATGAATCCAATTTAATTCTGGTTGACCAAAACTCTGTTTTCAAAGTTCTAAAACATGCAATCATCCCCAGGAACACTGCCACTGTTGCATAAGTGGCTCAGTGTTATCACTGAGGAAAATACACTTTGATTGAAAAAAACAGTACAGTATGGGTTTTGAAAAATGAAATGACCTCTTGTGGTTAAACCCCAATTTAGCATGGGATTTGAGAAGAGAAGACAGATGTGGTCACTATGGACAAGGCTTAAAGCACATATACTTCTAACCTTGAAAAAGGGGCTAAGATTTTACATACCTGGAATTAGCATTTTGTAAATAACTCTCATATTTAAATTTCCTAGATACTAGTATGATTTTGTCAAATAAACACTTTAAAATTTATCCATATCAATAATCCCTTTATATTTAAAGGGGAAATTGAAAATAAATTATGAGATAAAAATTTGAAAAATTATCCTATTGTTCAAAAATAACTTGTCATCTTTCATAGTGATTTTTATTTTCTGCACAGTGTAATTTGAATTGTCTTTCAATAATATCCATAGGACTATAAAATAATTTTAAAATTATTTTCCAAATCTAAGACATTGGTGTTACTGCTGAACATTAATAACAATTGAATATTTGTAACATGTTAATCCAAATTATTTAATCATTGTTATCAGTCTTTGAAAAATTTAAAGATTTATAATATTTATTTTTAAATAGACATAGTAATCTTTTAAGTCAATAACTCCTCAAATGAACCAAGTAACCACTAACTGATTAGATCCTTTCACTTCTATAATCTACTTCTGCTCTTAAACTTATAACAGCTTATGAGAAACTTTTTATTGGCAATTAGCAATCACTTAGCTGTTTCCCTTTGTATTAATTAATTATATGAAATGTATAAAACTTTCAGGGCTTGGTGGTGGACACCATTAATCCCAGCATTCAGGAGGCAGAGGCAGGAGGATTTCTGTGAGTTCAAGGCCAGCCTGGTCTACAGAGTGAGTTGCAAACCAGCTGTGGCTACAAGGAGACCCAGTCTCTAAAACACCAAAAAACAAAAGTATAAAACTTAGTTTTAGCCAGGCGTGGTCGTGCATGCCTTTAATCCCAACACTCAGGAGGCAAAGGCAGGCAGATCTCCGTGAGTTCAAGGCCACCCTGGTCAACATAGGGAATTTCAGGCCAGCTGGGGCTACAGGGAGACCCTGTCTTAAAAAAAAAAATTAGCTTTGACTATCTTCATAATCTTTTTAATCAAAGAGTTATTTGTATGCAAAAACTTGCTGATAGTTAACAGATACTAGCTGATAAATCATAGTAAAATAATGCTAGTCCATAGTCTTTCTTTTGGAACACATGGTTTACCTAGGAGTTTGGAAACTATAACTTATTAGCAATGAAAGAGGAGTACTTAGAAAAATACCAGATTGATATACAGGTTCAATGCAATCCCAATCAAAATCCCCAGGAGCTTCTTCACAGACTTGGAAAAAAAAGAATCCTTAAATTCATATGGAAAAACAAAAGACCCCCAATAGCTAAAACAACTCTGAGTGAAAAATGCAATACAGGGGGGATTGCTCTATGAGGCTTCAAGCTATTTTACAGGGCCATAGTCATAAAGACAGTCTGGTACTGGCGCAAAAACAGACCCATTGACCAATGGAACAATATTGAAGATCCAAACTTGAGCTCATACAATTTCAGCCACCTCATATTTGACAAAGAGGCAAAAAAACTTCAATGGAGGAAGGATAGCATCTTCAGCAAATGGTGCTGGCAAAACTGGATCACCATTTGTAGAAGAACAAAATTAAATCCCTACCTCTCACCCGGTATAAAAATCAACTCCAAGTGGATCAAAGATCTCAATGTGAAACCCGAAACCCTAAAGTTAATAGAAGAAAAAGTTGGCAACAACCTACAAGACATAGGAGTAGGAAAAGACTTTCTCAATCAGACAGCAGCTGCACAGGAAATAAGGTCAACAGTTGACAAATGGGACCTCATCAAACTCAAACCTTCTGTACATCAAAAGAAACAATCAAGGAAGTGAAGAGAAAACCCACAGAGTGGGAGGAAATCTTCACCAGTGATTCATCTGAAAAAGCATTAATGTCAAGAATATATAGAGTACTCAAGAAACAAACAAGCCGGGTGTGGTGGTGCACACCTTTAATCCTAGCACTTGGGAGGCAGAGGCAGGCGGATCTTTATGAGTTCAAGGCCAGCCTGGTCTACAGAGCAAATTCCAGGACACAGGACAGCTGGGGCTACAGGGAGATCCTGTCTCAAAAAGACCAGAAAAAAAAAAAAAGTAAGAAAAATGACCTACTCAAAAGATAGAGTAAAGGGCTGAACAGAGACAAGTGAGGAATTAATTAAAGATGGTTGACAAACATCTTAAAAAGTGTTCAACATCATTAATAATTAAGGAAATGCAAATTAAAACCACTCTCAGATATCTTCTCACTCCAATAGAACTGGCTAAGATCAAGAAAACAAAAGACACCAAATGCTGGAGAGGTTGTGGGGAAAGGGGAACACTCATCCACTGCTGGTGGGAATGTAAACTTGTACAATCACTAGGGAAAGCAATGTGGAGAACACTTAAAAGACTCCAAATGAGCCTACCACCTGACCCAGCCATACCACTCCTGAGTATATACCCCAAAGACTCATCCTACTGCAAAGATCCATGCACATCATGTTTACTGCAGCTCTCTTCACAATAGCAAAGAGCTGGAACCAACCCAAATGCCCTTCAACTGACGAGTGGATGACAAAAATGTGGAACATCTACATAATGGAGATCTATTCAGCAGTAAAGAAAGATGACATCATGAGCTTTGCAGGTAAATGGATGGAACTAGAAGCCAGTATACTAAGTGAAATAACACAGTTCCAAAAAAAATAAGCAGCAAATGGTTTCCCTCATTTTTGGATGCTAACACCAAATCCCCAGATGGAAGGCAAGTTGAACAACATTATTGTTATATTTCTCTTTATCTGAAAGCAACTATGTTGTTATAATGTAAATCTCTTAATGGGTTCTAAAATTGATCCACCACTTACTTTTAGACTCTGTAATTACTGTATATGGGTGGAAAGTATGTATTCATATTTTAGAGTAATGTAAAACTAAAGGAGGAAAAATGTGAATTCCTAAATGTAAAAAAAAGACTGACAGAAAGATGCAGGATAGTTATGGCAGAGTGCATGATCTGGGGTGGGGGGAAGGGAAAGGGGAATATGTCTACACTGAACTGAGAAATGATGTCTGAAATATACAAAACATCAATAAAAGCGTTATAAAAATAGAAAAATACAAAGAACTTCAAATGATATTATTAGAAACATTTCTAACTATGAATAAACTTAAATCCTCTTAGGAATTATTTTATATAATAAAAATTCTTTATGAACTCTTTTTTTTAATTTTTCATGTATCAGATTCATTTTGGTAAGTTGTTGCTCATTAGCTGAACCATCAATAAACAAGGACAAAAACAAATCCTCACCAAACTATTAGGAAAGAATATCCAGCAAAGCTATGAACAAGCATAACCTACATAAAGCCATGTCTTTAACCAATGTGATAAGTCCTATATTATCAAGAATCATATATATTTAAATGCAATAGAGAAAATCAACAAAATGATTATGCTCCAAGTAAATATTCTTACTGAAGAGAATATCACAAGGGTACAGATTTCAACTTATTTTCACCAAGATATCCTCATGTCCAGAACACCCTGTTCACGTAGAAATTTATCAATAAACATATATTAGAGGACATCTTATCACACAGTCCATTTTACTTATTGGCCAAATGCAAATAGAATAATAAAAAGAAAACAGGGATGGAAAATAGGTGTGCATATGTATAAAATATACAATTTAGTACTGTAGCACATTTAAGAATTTATATTTGCACAATGCAGGTGCACTAAACTACATGCAGACAGTACATTCATACACACAAATAAATAAATAAATACATAAATAAAAATTAAAAAGGGGGGCTGGAGAGATGGCTTAGCGCTTAAGAGCACCAACTGCTCTTGCAGAGGACCCGGGTTTGATCCCCAGCACCCACATGGCAGCTGAGAACCATCCATAACTCCAATTCCGGGAGACCTCCAGTTCCAGGGGAGTCCAACGCCTTCTTCTGACCTCCGCGGCATTGCACAAACCTACATGCAGACAGTACATTCATACACATAAATAAATAAAATTTAAGAAAGAATTTATATTACAATTTTGTTCTCTACATTGATAGAAGCACTTTTCTCATTTTTTTCTTCTATTCACTTTGTATCATCTCATTCCATTCAAAGTATAAAGGAAGAATATATTTTATTTTTTTCCTTTGAAACCCATCTTAATAAGGAAATAGAGCGCTGATATAAACAGAAGTTGCTTTTCCAGTGTTTTCTTTCCAAATCTGAAAATCTATTTCAAATGTTTGAACTAAAGCTGTTTAAACACTGATGTTTGTCACTTTTTCTCCTTTGGGATAAAAATTTCTAGATAAATAAGAATCATGTATTTGAAATAAACTTTAAGTGGCACCTATTGAAGACATTTACTAATAAAAGAAAATGAAACATTCTTAGATCACAGAAAGCACAAAGCTCTGAAAAATTAACAAATGAATCTGCATAAAGTCCAGAAATCTCATTAAGGTTCTAACAGCATTTAGTAGCATCTTAAAAGCAACTTATAACATTTCACAAGTCTTTAATCTATGCTCTTGTCTGTTGTAATACCAAAGACTAAATCAGTGCCTCATATAGGCAATCAATCAATGTTTGTCCATTGAATCTACAAACTCTTAATTTGTACCAATGTCACATTTAAAAATCCTTTTCTAAAAAAATTCAGATACAAAGTTTAATAATAAGCTCATTATAATGAATTCTAGCTAAGAGTTACATATGTAAAATATCTTTGCACAGACACTCTTTAAATAGCATACTTTACATCTTCACCTCAGATAACCTAATGGAGTGCTATTCTGATTAATAGAAAGTAGACCTATCATTCACCATAGAAACCAAGTATCTAACAATCTAAAAATTTAATATTTCAAAATATAATAATATTGCAGACACTATCTCTTTTAAGACCAAATTTCCTTTTATTTTGATGAAGTTCTGCACTGCAGGAAAGTCTTTCAAATACCTTGTTAATTCACATGTTCATTAAACTTAAACTTCTGCTAATGAGCAGATCTTCCTCCTCAGCCTGGCCTAGACCACAGTTACTGAATCAAGCAAACACCAAACAACACAACATAGAGCCTTTGATTCCTCAGACCTCTTCATCAGTGACATATACACATTTCAGATGCAGAACAAACACATCCTGTTCACCAGTCTCAAAGAAAACAAAGCACACATTCAGGAAGAAAATCCTGCTTAGAAAAGACACAGGCAAAAAAAAAAGCCACTTTGGTAACCACAGGTCCCCAAATGAAAGGATGGCATGCATGTGCTCACCTGGCTAATGGGCTCTTTCGTGGGAGGCTTTCCTCTTCTAGCTGTGCTGGTAGCCAGGGTCGTGGTGGTCTCCATGATTGAGGTGGACATCTCTGACTGCATGGCAGTAGCTGTCGACTCAGTTGTCATAGAGGAAGGCACTTCACCAACCAGTCTCACATTTCCCACTATGGCGATGTTGGCATCATTTTCTGCTGCCATATTCAGAACTTTCAAGCCATTGTAGTAAAGCCCAGAGAGCTGGCCCTGGAAGGGCTGGCCCTGCTCTTTCCCGCCAATTATTATGGTTGCTTGGCTATTGAAGATTGTAAGCTGACGCCCTGTAAAAATAATATTACATACATGCAAAAATGTTGATTGTGAACTCTACATTCTACAAAGGATGATAAAACAGATCTTTCATGGGGTGGATAATGAGAGCAATAAACTATAAGAGAGGCATTTAACTCATAATTCATTGCTTGTAAATGAGGTGTCCATGAAATGCATAATTATTGGCAAATACTTATAAATTTTCAACGGATTGTAAATGTGTTGCTTTTGCTAAAAGACCAATCAAACATATATATTACAAATCAGTTTTGGGTGGGTCCCTTTTCTTTTTCTCCTCAAAAGCTTATTGTTGGTCTCCTGAATCTAAACTGTTGAATTTAAAAAGTGTGACATATCTAACATTTCAAGTACTGTCATCTTAAAATTACCCTGCAAAAGCTAAACTCTGATTTTAAATTTTATTGTAAAAAAATCACAATTCACATAATGCCCACATGGATCTATATACTATTCTTTAGACATGTTTTGAAGGCAATATTCCATTTTCATTTCAATGATTCTATTTTTCCGGCAATCACACTGAAAAGAAATGCATGGTTTACACTGAGCTGCTCAGAGATAAAAAAATAAAAAGTTCCAAAAATATTTTTTTCTGATTGGCTTTCAGCAAGTCTATCAAATCAAAACAAAGAAAATGAAAAAGAAGAAAAAACAAAAAGCTTCAGATGTAAAAAGCGGCTTCAGAAATGACACACAAACCGATGGAGAAATCATGGCACATTTCCATCAGACAACAATCCTCAGCAACAGTACCATTATCATCAAATGGAGAATCCAGTTTTAGCAGAGTGACTGCTCATAAAAAGCATGCACACAACTTTAAGTTCAGTTTTAATTAGGGTTTGTTCCCAGATGTTCTCAGAAGTTTGCAAACGTTAAAGGGACTTCATTTTGACTGGCAATCCATATTGCCCACTATTTAAGATTCCTAGAGTTTAAACAAAGAGTTTTTTTTTTTTTCAGGATCATGATAAAGATATCCGAACTACATATATTTTAGTTAATAATTTAGAGGCTGGATCATGGAACATAATCTATAAATGATTTATCATTTTGGGTTAATGCTTGCTGTGAGTACCTTCATAGATTGAGTTAGTGGATTATATTTAACAGTCCCTTTAACCTTAAGTTAACTGGGTAAGATTATTAAACCGCTGGTATTTCTAAAAATGTATAGAAATTATTATACAAGGTATGCAAATATTGCTATCTACATTTTGCTGTTTTAAATGTTTTTTAATTTAGTTTTACGGAAAATTTATTTTTATGTTTATTAGTGTTACAATGAAGATCTACTTGGTTATGTTCAAATTATTTTTTTATTTGAAGTTTTAATCAATGTTTTTTACCTTTGTCGAGTAGCCATTCATCAACTACTCGACCAAGTCGATATGGAATTCGCTGTCTAGCAATCGCCAGGCGCTCGTTATCATTGTTTCCTTTAAAGTTTAAAGAGACATTTCATTGGTTAAAATCTGTAAGGTCAAAGGTTAAAAGTTAATACTTAAAGCTTGAGCTACACAGTTGTCACATGATTTTTTGAAATTTGGAATTTTAAAAAGTTCTACCTGGAACATTTCATGTTTCAGACTTGTCATTCATTCATTTATTTTATTTTAGCAAACAAAATTATTCCTATGTTAATTGAAAATTAGAAATCTGCATTTGAGCTAGGTTATTATACTTATGTTATCAACAGACCCGAACAACCAATTTAAACAGCATATAATAGCTTTACAAAAAAATGACCATTGACCTCAGGGTTTTGTCTTTTTGATGTTTCTTATTAACTAGTTAAACATGTTCAGCTGCAACAGGTTTAAGTTTTCAAAATACATTCAACCTCTTATTCCAGATTAGTAATTTATGAACACCAAACTTAACACCACCTTTGGCACACTGAAGCATCTAAAATAGGCCTAGCATACTTTATTTCCTATTCAGACAATGTATTTCCTTATTCATTTCATTTAAGAAAACCACAAAGTCCAAACAGTTCTTGTGTATCACACAGAAAATGGTTATCAATACTGGGCCATCACAGGAGATGACATCTTGCATCATCCAAATATGTTTTAGGAAAAGGCTTTGACAAAAGTGACTTACTATGATGAAGTGTATACCAGTTCAAAAAATTATATGTATTTATATTGTCAACTTGCTTATTATTAAGTTACTGTGAAAAAAGAAGGCATGAGAAATTAAAGTATAAATATAAGCCATAAACAATGGCCCTTCTTTATACATTTCAACTAAATGGAAAACTTGCTTCTTTGAATAGAAATATTGTCTACTAGAAACTCTATTTCTGTTGACCTTGAATGAAGTATGCAAATAGATGAGTGTTTTCTTGATCTGGGCTGCCATCCCAATGCTCACTAGTGTATATTGTGAGGAGTTATTCTAGTCCATGAAAATTATGTAGAATATAATTTGGAGTCAATTCACTTTGGCAACAGCTCAGATGAGGATTGAAAGTTGAAAGAAACCTTAAATGATAGTATTGTGTACATAAAAAAGACTGGTGCATTTTGTTAAGAAGATAGATACACTATTTTCCCTCAGAATTATTTATAAGGTAGTTTAATATTTTATGCTGTTATAATGGACTATACTTACCACAAAAAAATCTTCCATAATATTTCTCATACACCGTTGGAGAAGTAGAAAAGACCTATCTTCTATACCATCTCAACGTGTCATTCAAATGCCAATGCCACTGATATATTTTACACATTAGTTTTCATTTATAATGCAAGTATCAAACTTAAGCTAGATATAACATTAATGAAATCACTGATATATATTTCTAAGGACTATGTAATCATGTGAATACTATAAAATTGTATTTTGCACTCTACAAATATATTTTTGGTAAACTCTTATTGTTTTAAAAAGGACATAACTAAAACTATATTTTTTAAAATATCAGAAGTTTAATATTTGCTCTCTAAGGGCAGTGTGACTATTGATGAACTGTGTTCTTATCTATGTGATTTATATAATGATTATGTTTTTACACACATAATTTGAAAGGCAAATATTAAATATGTTTTATAAACACACGTCTTTTTTCCATGGACTTTTTTTAACCAATGTTCATAGCAATTTCCAGTGTAACTTTCCTCAGTGCTATGATTGTGCAGTTCCTCAAGCTGTCAGAATGTTTCTGTTATTTGGAATGACCTGCTTTCCTTCAGACAACATTCAAAACCAGGTTGGTCCCTACTTTCCTCTTGCCTAATTACTTACAGTTCTCAATGGCTCCCCTTTATCTCAGCAATAAATCTAACTCATACTCCACACATCAACTAATATTTAAGCATACCATTCCTGTCACCTTTCCCTTTGCCTTTAGGACAAATCTGTGGCCCCTTTTAGCCTTTTAATGAGGTGTCTGAGGACTCTCTGTTCCAGTCGCATTCTCACTGCCTCATCTCATGACCGTCATTCACTTGTCCTCCTTTTTTTAGTCCTACAACATTTCCTTCCATCCTTCTAAAGCTCCTCTCTTTCTTTGGGGGGAGTTTGCACTTTCACTTCTTTCATTTGAGATACTGTCTCTTACGTAACTAAGCCCAATCCTTCTTAGCCTACTGTCACTCATTAATGGCGTCTTTTTGGTATTGCTTGCTCAGATGGTATCCCCTGATGTCCCCATGCTAGGGGAGAAAATCTGACTCTACTTCATAACTCCTGCAGCATACTCCTTAGAAACAAGCATTGATTTTAGAGATGTAGATTCAGTAGTTTTCCTTTGAACTCTGAAGCTTTATGGGGCTGAGTACACTCTGAAGTGTTTACTGCATCCCTAGTGTTTCATGATACCCATCACACAAACTCCTATGAACTATCTGTACAATGACATGGAGAAGGGAACCTTGTTTCAGTGGAACCTTTGCTGTATCTCCAGAGCTTAAGGGTATTCAGAAAAAAAGGAAAGTGAAAGATTGTGTCTAATGAATAGATCACATACCAAAGGGGGGAAAAATCACACATTTCTATCAAATCTTTATCTCTTTTATAGATTTCTATTGATCCATATAATCAATCAGTTCTTTATTTCTTTTAAACCTGCCCCATATCATGAGAGGAATCAAGGTTGTTATTAGTAGAGAAAGGTTGGAGAAAAGGTCCTAAACAAGACAAATAATGAAAAATGAGACATTCTTTCATAATACTTGAAAGTAGACTCACAGAGTACATAAATTCATACTTATAATTTGTTCTTACAACATTGTTTCTACCAGAAGAAGCAATATAATTGATATGCTATGATTCAACTCGACAGCAAGTTTGCATGATCTTTGAGACTCAGCTAAAACAAGACTATGAACACCACTTCCCAGTCAACACCCCAGGTCAACTAGGAGCTGTGATAATGAAAGAGATTTAGAAAATAGACAGTAAAGTCAGGTGTGGAAATATGTGGTAATTTGTAAGAAAGGCAGTCAACAAACAAATGTCAGATGTTTCCTAGTTCAAATATCATTTTACTTAACAGAAATATAATTTTGAAATGAAATGATATGTAATTCTTTGAAAAAATACAGATAGAATATCATATGATATTTATTTCATTTAAATGCATGTTTAACATACCTTCTAAATTCTTTTTTTTACTAGAATAAAAACACAATTACTTTTCTGGGCCAAAAATCACTTACAAGTACACCTTTAGACCAATGAAGACATACAGAAATAGGATTTCTTCTGTCCTAGGAGCACTTGGCTCAAGTAATCCTCCTGGCTCTGCCTCCGTAGTGATTGAGACTACAAGAGGTATCCTTTGTATTAATGAGTATAAAATTCTTCAAATTGTCCATGCTCACCAGAGCTAAGCTATTGGTCCTAATTTTATGATTTTATTCAAAGTTGCATAGGGAAAGTAGTTACTGAAGCATATTATTTTAATTTCTCAAAATGCATTTCTTTAAAAATATATAGTAATGAGTACTCCACAACAGAGCTTTATCCCAAGATTTTAATTTTAACAAGTGAGAAATATGTACTCATATTGCATTGTGTGTATTTTATTCTCTAGTCAATATATTATTTATTAAACATTATGCAACAAAGTTATAAACTAGAAAACAAGAAATAAGATGGGTCATTTTGTGGTAACAATTTGTGTGGTAGTATTTATTTTTTTTTAATTTTTTTAAATTTTATTTATTTCCGTATGTGTATGAATATACTGTCTGCATGCAAGTCTGTGCACCCGTGACGTGCAATGCTGCGGAGGTCAGAAGAGGGTGTTGGACTCCCCTGGAACTGGAGTTCTCCTGGAATTGGAGTCTTAGACGGCTCTTGGCTGCCATGTGGGTGCTGGGGATCGAACCCGGGTCATCAAGAGAGCGGTCGGCACTCTTAACCACTAGGCCATCTCTCAGGTAGTATTTATTTTTAAAGTGTTTTCAGGAGGCTGGAGAGATGGCCTAGCGGTTAAGAGCGCCGACCGCTCTTACAGAGGACCCGGGTTCGATCCCCAGCACCCACATGGCGGCCGAGAACCGTCTGAAACTCCAATTCCAGGAGAACACCAGTTCCAGGGGAATCCGATACCCTCTTCTGACCTCCGCGGCATTGCAGGAAACGGGTGCACAAACTTGCATGCAGACAGAACATTCATACACATACAGAAATAAACTTAATTTAAAAAAATTTTAAAAAAGTGTCTTCAGAACTTTGTATAATTGTGATAATTGTATTAAGTCTTCTCCATTGTTTTTTCTCTCTCCATATCTCTATCTATCTATCTATCTATCTATCTATCTATCTATCTATCTATCTATCTATCTATCTACCTACCTACCTACCTACCTACCTACCTACCTACATGGCAATCCTAGATGATATATAAGGAACGTAAAATGAGCCATTGTGAAAGTCCATGGAAATTACAATTGCCAATGACCTTTTATATGTTTATATTTGGGAGAAATTTGGGATTGAATATAAAGCATGGTAGGATATAGGACCATTGCACAAAGCATCTATAGATAGTGAAAGGAGGAAGGCTTAATGTGATCGCTGATAAAAACAGAGAATGCACCTGAACACTCAAGTGAACCTGAAAGTGTGTCTTTTGAGGAAACATTTTAACCTTCGGGTATTCTAAACCAGAGAAAAAGATGATGCAATAATGATTTGTTTGTAAATGATTTATCCTTTTTAGAAAACTAAAAGGGTTCAAGGAGAACTTCAACTTAAAAACAATTGTAAAATTCACTTATAGCAATTGACTTAACCTATGCATTAGATAGATGAAAACAGAGCTTCTTTAAAAAAAAAGAAGATGCTAGTTTAGCTGGGCCTTGTGTCCCACACTTGTAATCCTAGCACTTGGGAGAGTGAGGTAGGCAGATGGCTGCAGCTTTGGGGCCAGCCTGGGCTACAAAGTGAGTTCTAGAACACCCTAGAATTTGGAATGAGCCCCTGTCTGAAAAATGTTAATTTACTCTCATATTTCCTCTCCCTAATAAAATCAGGGTGGGAATTCTGTTCTTATTTTTTTCTCCAGTTAGTTATATGTGAGCTCCCTCTTTCTGTGACTTCCCCTGAAAATATCCCCTGTAACACACATTCTCTGTTGAGATAATTCTCAAGCAGTAAAGCACCATATGAAGTCTGGTTTTATTTTCTTTGGAACTAATAAATAATTAAGTGTTTTTGACAGGAAGAAAATGCTTGACCCCCCCTCCCCCCAGTGTTCATTAACATTATTATAAGTACTTATGTGGAGATCTGAGGACACTTTAATGGAGTCTGTTCTCTCTACTTCCACCATTTAAGTTCTGGGAATTGAATTCAGGTCATCAGGTTTGGCAGCACCCACCTTTACTGGCTAAGCCATCTTGCCCTTGCCAGCCTCAAGAAGAATAATGGACAGGAACATCTGTTCATTTGAAGTGGAATGGAACACCTGGCTTGATTGAATCTGGACTATCATCTTCTCACGAGTACGGATATATTGACTGCTTGTATCCCCCTAAAATATTCGTGTTGAAACCTGTTTGCCAGTGAGATGGTGTCAGAAGTGAGTGAGCTATTAAAATTTAGCCTTTGTGATTGCGATACTGCCTTTATGCCAGAGACACCAATAAGGTCCCTGTCCTTCAAGTGTGTGAAGTCACAGAAAGAAGATGGCCATACATGACCCCAGAACTGCACGCCACCAAACCCCAGGTCCTCCAGTGTGTATCTTAGGCTCATTCTTCAGCTTCCTAAACTGTGGAAAATAAGCTTCTATATTTTATTTTTAAAAATGTTTTGCTTATTAGTTTTATTTTATTTTATGTGTATGAACATATTGCCTACATCTATTTAAGTGTACCCATGTTGTTCAATGCCTGTGGAGGTCAGAAGGTGTCAGATGGCCCTAGAACTGGAGTTACTGACAGTTGTTAACTGCCGTGTAGTTGCTGGGAATCAGATTGGGTCTTCTGCAAGGGCAGCCGGTGCTCTTAACTACTGAGCCATCTTTCTAGCCCTGCTTCTAGCGTTTATAAGTCACCCTATTTATGCCATTTTGTTACAATAGCTCAGAATGCCTTAGATACCGTCTAATTAAAAATACTTGGCTTGGAGTTAAACTTCATCATGAAACTCAGAGAATAAAGAGAAGGAAATTTTAAACAAAATTTTATATGTATTGTATAGTGAAAAAAAGTCTATGAATGAAACTAATATGCTTTCTGTCCACCCATCTTAAATCTTCATTTTTGTGTAATTTCTCCTTTAGGAATACACAATTAATAATATCCTTGAGAAGAAAATAAAGGAAAGCAATACTATGAGCCAAACATTTGACTAGGAAAAATAGGACAATAACAAGAAAACAAAACAACAAAAAGACTTTTGCTTCTTTTGCAATCTTCTTATTTTCTGTTAACATTGGAAAAGGAAACATAAAGGCATTGTGAAAACTATGTATACCTAAAGAATAGATTGGAAGAGTCTTTAGACTTTCTGATTATAACTGAGGTCATGATGTTTGGATATGCCTGGCTCCACAAAGCAAACTTCAGCATAGCTTCCAAAATTACTCTAGCTTTAAAAGCATCAGTATCATAATTTCTCACTGAATTCTATCCATGTGCTTGTTATATATACTGTTAAGAATGCTGTTAAGAATATCTAATTT
Organism: Rhizomys pruinosus; assembly: GCA_009823505.1. NCBI lineage: Eukaryota > Metazoa > Chordata > Mammalia > Rodentia > Spalacidae > Rhizomys > Rhizomys pruinosus. Next base: position 3,665,786 of record VZQC01015407.1, read on the forward strand.
CATTGATAATATTCCAAGTAGGGTTTATTTGTTCTATTAGAGGAACAGCTTTTGAAAAAAAGATATTGTTACTGTAAAGAAAATATACTCACATATGTCCCTTCATTTCTTATATAATTTCAGAAGTGCTATATGGAACATACCTACATCAGTTTGCCTCGTACTTTTTCTAGTTTCAATTTGAGCCAATGGCTGCTAACTCTTGAAAATCTAGGCATTCTATTCTTCTTCAGTTCTGTTATCTAAGCCACTCTATTTGACTTAAAAATTCCCTGCATTTGGGGCTGGAGAGATGGCCTAGTGGTTAAGAGTGCCGACTGCTCTTGCAGAGGACCCGAGTTCGATCCCCAGCACCCACATGGCATCTAAGAACTGTCTTTAACTCCAGTTCCAGGGGAATCCGACTCTCTCTTCTGACCTCCAACGCATTGCATGACACGGGTGCACAAACCTACATGCAGACAGTACATTCATACACATACAAAATAAATAAAATAAAATAAATTCCCTGCATTCTTGTATGCCTCTAAACATTCCTGCCCCCATCACTCCAATTCATACACACCCCAACACACACACACACACACACACACACACATGCAAGCATGTGATGCATGTATGCAAAAATGACTCATAAAGCAGCCAAAAAATTAGTGTCTCTCAAGACTATGTATGTACTAGTCTTTGCTGTCCTGTTCCTTTTTAATTAATTACGATTTTGCCATTGGAATAGCAATAGGGCAAGTAAATCTCTTAAACATTCTGTGCTTTATTCAATAGAATACAGCCTCAAGTGGGCCCTACTGTTATGCATTCGTGCTGGCAAAGGAGTTACTACCACGTGAGAATTTCTTTTTTAATTGAATAAAGAGCTAATGCTTGATGTTGTTGGGTGAATCTCTGAAGGCAATTCAGTTCTCTAATAAACCATGTACATGAGGTATGGTCTGGAACTCAAATGAATCTTCATGTTGTATTGCTGCCAAGACTTCCTTTTCCTAAGAATATTTTTAGTGGTGATTTCTTTCAAATGAATTCACATGTAGAGTCTTAATGGAATTGATTCCAAAGTCTATTGAACATTATAGGTTTATAGGTTTAACTACCTTTGTTGAAAAAAATAATAAAGAGACTTACAACATGAGGTGGTAGAGGATCTCATGATATGAGAACTAACACTTTCTAGAAGAAACCCAGTTATACTGTCGCTGATATACAGGACTCAGGGACTTGGATAATCTCACTTTCAAGCCCTCATTGACTAATGAACACACACTATGGGATTCTAAAGGTGCTTCCCCCTTACAACATGACGATAGTAGCCAATCTGTCTACAACCAAGTTTCATGCATCTTGGAGAGAAGAACTTTTCAAAATGAAAGGGGTCAGTAGGCAAATGAATGAAAAAATATGGAGTACCACCAGAAGCAGGAGAATAATGTGTTGAGGAGCTTTTATATTGTGTGTATTATTGGTTCTTTCACTCAATCCTGTCAGTGATCTTAAACCACAAGAATCTTTATTTCAAAGACAGAAAAACTGAGGCTCAAATAGATGATGTAACTAGTATTGCATAATTAGACATATCAGACTCCAAATTTATTCCACAACATGTTTAGGGAAACAATGTATCTTAACAGCTGGAATCATAAAAGCATTGCCTCTTTGTTCTCTTGTAAAATGGAAGATGTCATGGGGAAGGGAGTTTAAATTTGTTTAAGCACTCCGCAAAACTCAATAAAATATTTTTAAGATAATGTTTGTTATTTTTTAAAAAATAAAAGATCCTGTGTGTGAAGTTTGGGGTGAGATTATCCTGGGGCAGGTGAGATCAGCAATCTTCCTCACATTCTTGAGGGTTCATCAGGAAGTTGTTATTATCATTTAAACTTTAAAGTTCAAGCTGTTGAGGCAGAGTAGGAAATGAGAAAAGACAGATCACAAATGAGAGCCCCGCAAGAGGCACAATGTAAATCTCTTCCTTTCAGTGAAACCCTGTCATCTATAACCACCATAGATGTGACATGCTCCCAGAATTCCTTGTCTGTATCCTTAATGTGAAAGAAAAGCTCCAATCATAACAGTTTATAAAATTTACTATTTTTTATTCTGTCCATCTCAAGCAACAAGTTAGAAAAAGAAATAATCAGTCAAAATAATTGTCTTTCACTGGCTGTCTAAAGGAGGGACAGAACTTTGAAATTCATTAAAGAAATTTGCTTGGATTTTGCATTTGTTCTTTTCCTCTACATTATCCTGTCTGATCTCTCTATCCATTTCTAGGACATTGCTCTTGTGTGTACTTGTATATGGTCTAGGCATATTTTACTTTTCAAAAGATACCACATTCTTTCTTCTATAGCTTTCATAAGTAAGCCCTGTTTCTTTAGGATAGCTAGGTCAAAAGTTAACAAACCAACTTGACTCAACAAAGACAGCTCATAAACATGAATTATAACCTCTGAAAGTAACTAGGTATGTCCCACTTATTCATGTATCACATGGATGCTACCACAGAAAGCATATTGACTACCTTTGGTGAGTCAATAGGCAATGCAAGAAAAATAACCAATGGAAATCAGAGTTTCACCATCAATAATTTGCCATAAGCATGCAACTGGCCACAGTGTGAACCATATTTAAAATTCAAACACTAATGGATTAGAGCAAAGAATGTGTGGTCAAACACGAAAGATTTTTACATTGATCACAATCTAAATTTCAGGGACATAATAACTAGATAATGTTGATAATGTAGAGAGTTGATAATTTATAACTTCCTTTTACCTTTACAACAATTTCATCCCTACATTTTCTTAAATAAATATATTTCCAAGTAAAAGATGATCTCTAAAGTAATTATAGATATGAACAATGACTAAAATAGCTATCCCGTGAGATATGAAAATGGGGAAGGCATGGAGGAGGGTTAGGCAGGGAGAGAGGAGGGGGAGAGGTAAATAATGCCTAGCTACAGTAAAAAAATCAGAACAACTCATATTAGTCCAACAACCTGATGACAAATACACATACAATATCTCTACACAAGTCCATGTGAATAGGCAAAAGCTACATAACAAGAAAGAAACAGTGCTAGAAAGAAGAAACCCTTCTTTGAGTTGTTGGCCAGGATGGTCCAAGAAACTCGCAAAATTACAAAGTGTATTGCTATAGCCCTTGATTGCTTCCAGAACTTGAAAGTAAGACCCTATTGCTGAAGACAGGACACTTCAGAGACCAGATTTGGAGCAATGGAGCTGGAACTGACCTGGGAGCCACTTGCCTTGAAGGACAGCTCTCCTAGATTTGGGAAGTACAACACAAGCTGCTAAGAGAGAACATCATTCGATGGTCCAACACCAGCCTTAAGACCAAATAACCACAATGACTAGCACAGCACACAACATTGGTTCAGTAGTGTCCTATTTATCTTGAGGGCAATCAGCAGCTACCTAATTGTACTTAAAGCTCATTCAATGAGAGGAAACTCATGTGTGGTATGATGAACATAGCCAAATACACATTGATGGAGACATCATAGATCTTAGAGAAATCCCTAGTATCATATCCCTAGACTAAGGTGACTTCTTATTAAGTGAAAAATATGTACCCTTATATTTATAGTCAAGTATCCCAGTCACCGCTCATTAAAGAAGCTTCTTTTGTACCAGATGGAGACTATTAGAGTATACCATAACTGGTCACAGACATTGTCTATGAAGGGCTCAAGCCTAAGTGGCACATGTACAATGCGACCTCTAGACTTAAGGCTCACAGAACATAGAACGAGCATAAAAAGGACACTGATCTCTGAGTTCTCTTTAATGAAACTCCCCCATGCAAGACAGGGCCAGGAACACAAAAGGTCATAAATGGCTAAAGCCTGAAGATTAGGAGTCTGTAGACTGCAAGGTCCTTGGACCAGACTCCTATATTAAGCTTCAATAACCCAGTGCTCGTGGACCATCGTGGAATAAGGGGTGGAAATATTGTAAGAGCCATGGAGGAGGTGCATGACTATATGGAAATAGAGTTCCACAAGCTCCTGGGACCCTGCTCATATGAATCTACAGCAATGGTGTCAGCATGCAGAAGACCTGTGCAAGCTCAAGCAGACACAAAAACTAGCATGGAAGTGGGGAAATGGGCAGCAGAACCCAATCTTAGCAGAAGATATATTGGCAGCTGATTACTGCTGGATGAGAAAGAACTGATTTCTTAAAATGAAGGACTCTGGATAGGTTGACTAGAGCATAGTGGATGAATTTTCACTGAAGAATGTCTGGGAACACTAACTTGACACAATAGGCCATAACACAAATGACAGAATTTATGAATTCTAGTGGGGGTGGGCTGTAGGAAGGAGGCATAAATGTGGTAAGATTGATTGAGACTTTCAGTATGAAATACAAAAAAAATCACTAAAAACCTGAAAAAAAATTTTTTTAATGTAATAGACTAAGCAAAATATGATGTGGCAAGAATTTGAAGGCAATACGTAAAAGTAAAATAAAATTCTCTAGGCTGGGTATGATGGCACACACCTTTAATCCCAGCACTTGGGAGGCAGAGGCCAGAGGACCTTTGTAAGTTTGAGGACAGCCTGGTTTACATGGTGAGTTCCAGGCCAGGCAGCATTACATAGTAAGAACCTGTCTCAAGAAAAACAAATATATATGTATTTACATATGCTAGATCAAAGGAACTGTGAGCCATCATTTTAAAAATGTATATTTGTTATATTATTAATATGAAATAAATACATAGGTATTTTCATTTTGTTCCCATGCTTCCTTAAAAGCACACAAGCGTTTTCTCTAAATTAAATGTAGTATTGTGATATACTGCTACAACCCAAGGGTCCTGTCAGTCAGCTTACTTAACACACGGAGCAGATACCAACAAGCAGGGCAAGGCTCTGTTCATGACAGATGACATCTCAGCTCCTCCTGTGAAACAGCAGGACTTTGCAGCCTGTTGATCAGTATCTTCGTGTGAGACTGCTGTGATGTACAGCACAGGAGGCTACAAGCTGACTACAGCAGAACTCAAGGGTGCTTTAGAGAAGAAATTACAAGCATACTACATACTTAATTGGCTTGAGAAATTTCTCTCATGTCCCTCTTTTATATAGATCTACATTAACTATCTAGTGTTGCTTTTCACACTAATTTATAAAATCATTCTTCCCCCTAGCCACTGACATTCATAGCATTTTGTTCAGATATTGTTCCATCACATTAATTACAAATAAAGACAGGGTTGAGCATTTTGGATCTCGACCTGTGTGAAATAATCTCTTCCCTAAATTTTCACATGCATTTTCCCCCCAATGGGATATTGTATGAAAAAAACAACAACAAGAAATGAAAAGCAATTGGGAAAAGCAAATAACCAAATACAAAACCTACTCTGATAAATAAAAGCCAAACGTTGTTATCATACATGCTTATGGGGTCCTTCATGCCAGCCTTGTAGCATTTAAGAGAGAAGAATGAATTAACACAGGGCCACTGATAGGCATCATTAAATAGTGTGAACTGAAAGGAGGTGAAGAAGAGCCCCATATTACCTTACAAATGGCATTTTGCCATTTTCCAGACATGAAAAGCTGAGTACTTTCTAAATCATGATGTCCTAACATTTAACTTTATCCACTCTAATAAAATCATAGTTATATATTCTCCAGGGCATTTTTTTCTGCCTCTTGATTTCTGAAAAATCAGAGAATTGTGTGGTACAGCAGGAGTGTGTACTGCTCACACCGACATTGTCTTTTATTCTTAATAGTCAGATTGGTCTTTAGAGGAGGAAGCAGGGAGTGCTTCATGTGTAGTCTGATGAGGCTTCCATGTGCACTGAGAAATGTCACTATTCTCCAGTGAAGAAAAATGAGTCTGTTGAGTGGGTCTTTCTAATCTCATTTTCAATGCACTTAAATTTGTTTCCTTCAATTATAATTGGAATGCAGATTTTATTTACAGTTAGAAAGATGGGGTTTGTCAACTGTGCAGAAATTATTGAATATTAAATGCCCTAAACTTGTAAATGGCAGGCTGTTGAATCATTGCTAGCCCCTTTTAATTTTATAAAAGCCAAAGTTCTTAAGTAAAAATAAATCATAATAATTCTGTATATGAACATGATAAATCAGAGCTAAAATTCCTAAAACTAACTTCTTACCAATAAAACTATTTAATTTGTCAAAATATATACCTTGGAAGTACCAGCGTGGTCAGTTTTGTTGTGGAAAGAGAATCTTTGATGGACAAGGTACTGGGTTTCCAATCCTGTCCTCACTGTTGGTGAGCCAGACAACACCAGATCAGCATTGAGCTTTGAGCTTTGAGCTTCAGGTCTCTCATGTGTTAAATAGCTATGTGTGAAAGAATTGATGTATTGTGTGCAAATCTCGTCATACAGTGCCTAGCAAATGATGAACACTCGATAAGCACTGCCTATCATGTTGTGGTGCTGTCATTGTTTGTTATTCAGCATGACTTGCCTTTGTGACAGGTCAGGGAATGTGTAATTTGGAGAAAATATTTTTCACCATCAGATCCTAGGAAGGGATTTGAGATAGATGTGACTAAGAGTAAAAGGCAAATCTGTATTTCTTTCCTAGGATGAATAAAGACTGAAGATTTGGCTGTATTGCTAGAGAATTCCCCAAATAAGTAGGTGCTTTATCAAAATCACTGCATTCTCAGACATTTATTCATACATAGACTCTGAAGATATCCAGAGTGAACAGTGGAAAAGGGGTCCTTAACTGGTGGAAGTCACATGATAAGAACAAAATGGACCGCAGACAAGCACTATCCATTCAGGCCATGAGCTTTTGGTACAAAAGCTGCTCCTAGGTTGAGAATAATTTGGACTTTGGTGGGGATCTGAAATGGATGTTTTATAATGGATATTCATGCTTTGAAGATATAGAACCTCCTTCAAATAAAATGATTAAATCCTACCCCTCAGCCCATAACGCTGTGGCAAAGAGGGATATAGAAATTTTAACAGGAAGCAGATACTGTATGCCTAAAGCAAAGTAGCCCGTTATGTGCAGAATGAGGTTACTGAGCAGGATGGTCTTTCAGGTGGCCTCCCAGGCTGCTGGATAGTTTGGCTATAAAGACAAGCCTTTGGCCATCTTACTAAAGGTTTCTTGGGTTTTCACAGGGAATTAATCTTAGAGTCATTAAAAAAAAAACTCCACAAACTCTTCTTACTTGGAAAATATCTTTAAAAAAGCAGTGAAATCTTTGACTCACCAGGTTCTCTTTTTTCTCTTTTTAAAACTATCTTAATTGTGCTTTGGCAATTTTACGAAGACTTCAAGGTGTCATCTGTGCAGACCTTTATGATTAAGCCATTACACTCTTCTGATCTGTTTGATGTTGCAAGCTTGTCCTTTTTTTTTTTTCTGCTATGTAGATGCAGATTCCACTCACCACCCAGACATTTCTGTGGATTCTTCCTACTTCCCCAGCTACTGAAGCCTGTCATGGTGCTGACAGCCGCTTCAAGAGCAGAAAGGCAGCCTAGGTTAGAATGTTGGATATGTCAGTTTTACAGAAAGCACTTAAGAGAGTGGGGGAGGGGTTTCACACTGCTAGAAAAAGGAAGAGAAAGTTTGAGCATTGAGAAGGTAAGAACAGCAAGCTTCCAAAGGGAATCTGAGAACACATATCAAATGACTACTCTTCCCATATTCCTGTTCAAAATTCATCAAAATAAACCATTTCCGTGGATTTCTGTGATAGCAGAAACTGCTCTTTGGAGGAGTTCTCCAGAGATCATTCTCCTGAGAATTTTAGTTCAACCAAGTCTAGCAAGGGGCAGACTTAAAAGTAGTCTGTGGGCTATGGAGTTAGTGAAGATCACCAGCTAAGATCCAAGCACTTTAAAGAAGTTTAGAGGAAAAATAGTTCAGTGTGTCCCTCAGGAAATGTCTGTGAATTTCCCTATTGTCCTCATTATTATCCTGTAGACTGAAGCTACCGGTGATTTCTAGTAGAACTCTAAAGGAAAATCTGAGAGGGAAGAAGAACAACTTTATAAATATGTCCTAACATGTTTACCCAGATGCTATGTTCCTGGGGCATTGGGAACTGATCCATACATACATTCTTGACTCTCTCTTTCTATTGTTAGGATGTATCAGTTTCACATATAGGAATGAAGTATTGGTGCCCTAACAACTCAGTCCTAATTAACACTGCCTTTAAAATTTTTCCTGGAGTCTTTTAAATCCAATGATAGTGACTTGAGTGAAAATAAACACTTTTTTTTAATCTTCTACACAAGAGCACACCAAGTACGGTATTCTGTGGCCTCAAAATTCATTTGGTGAAGCTTTAATCATTCAGTACATCAGAATGTGATTATTTTGGACCTATAGGAGAGGTTAGAAAGTGTGGTGTGGTGTGGTGGCACACGCCTTTAATCCTAGCACTTGGGAGATAGAGGCAGGCGGATCTCTGTGAAGTCAAGCCCAGTCTGGTCTACTGAGTGAGTTCCAGGACAGCCAGAGCTACAGAGAGACCCTGTCTCAAAAGGACCAAAGAGAGAGAGAGAGAGAGAGAGAGAGAGAGAGAGAGAGAGAGATTAGACTAAAAAGAGCCATGTGAGAGGACTCTAGTCCAATGTGACTATTGTTTTATTATTATTATTATTATTATTATTATTATTAATTTTATGTGTATGAGTGTATTGCCTGCATATGTGTCAAGTTGCAGCAGTACTGTGAAATGCTTGTGGGATCAGAAGGAAGCTTCAGTTTCCCCCTGAACTGGAGTTAGGGGTAGTTGTTAGCCACCAGGTGGGTGCTGAACTGCCAGTGCTCTTATCTACTGAGCCATCTCTCTAGCTCCATGACTATTGTTCTTTTAAGAAGAGCTTTGGACATAGAAGGACATAAGAGGAATGTTCATTCACAGATGAAAGACCACAGGAAAACACACTGAAAACATAAGTAGATTTGAACTAGGGGTAGAGGGCTCAGAAACTAGCAAACCTATGGATGCCTTGATCTTGAGACTTCTGTCTACAAATCAGTGAAAAAAAAATAAAGATTGTTATTCAAACTATAGTCTATGGTACATTTTTAGGGCCAATTAAGTAAATAATTCAGAGATGTATTTTTAGTTACTTTAGGATCAGATACTTCTATGGTACATTTAGGATCTGTGGACAAGCTGACAGTATTTGGATATTAAAATGTGACAGTTCTTGTTCAAAGAACAAAATATTATGATACCTATGTATGAAAGTGTTGGCCGGGTGTGGTGGCACACACCTTTAATCCCAGCACTCTGGAGGCAGTGGCAGGGGGACCTCTAAAAGTTCAAGGCCGGCCTGGTCTACATAGTGAGTTCCAGACCAGCTGGGAATAAAGGGAGACCCTGCTTCAAAAAGACCAAAAAAAAAAAAAAAGTGCCCTAACGAAACCTAATATTTTATATGCTGTTTAAAATTAATAAAAAGTAAAAGACTAAATTAATGTCAATAAATTAATGTCACTAAATTAATGTCAATAAATTTTACATTAAAATCTATTTTGTTCCTTTCTGGTTGTGCTGCAAATCATGAAAGTCTGCAACAAAACTGTCAACTCTAGGGGCTGGCATAGCTGCAAAATAAAGTCTACCAATTTGCAGTTTTATATTACAAATAAATTATAACAATGAAATAGACTTCAGAATGAAGAATATAGATATGAGCTTGTGACATTCCATTGTGAATAGAAAAGAGCTTTTGTGAAAGGAACTGTTTCATGGGATGGGGAGATGGTTGAGTAGTTAAGAGCACTGACTGCTCTTGCGGAGGACCCAGGTTCAGTTCCCAGTAACTACACGGCAACTAACAACCATCTGTAACTCCAGTTCAAAGGGATCTGACACCTCTTCTGTCCTCCACAGGTATGTGATGCACTTACATACATGCAGGCAAAACATTCACACACATAAAATAAAAATAAATTTAAAAAGAAAATATATCACATCATATATGGCATTTCTTAAGCTATCACTCTCTTGATGGCTGCTTATAGTTTTATTAACAGAGATGACTGTAGTATGAGTTTTCTAGTTTATTTCCTAAGTTGCAGTGCACAACAAATAAATAGAATAGCACTGGACAAATTCTTACATATGTCCATGATTATAGAAATACACTGCCATTTCCAGTTGATAAATATGATGAATTCAGCAAATGTTCCTCGTGACTTTCCAAAATTCTAGAAACCAATTCTAAGTCCTGAAATATAACCTCTATTTATTTATTTATTTATTTATGTAGTTATTTATTTATTTATACTATTTTTTTCTTACAGAATCCTTAAAGAAGTTCTAAGAAATATAAACACCAGAAATGATTGTGAATTCTTGAATCTAGTCTTGGGAGAAGGGCTTACAAAATGGTTATGCAAAATATAACAAACAAACAAATAAGTATTGACTGTTAAGTTGGAAAGCTTAACTTCTAGTCAAGAATGGATCAGTGTCAACTCTGCTTAGCATTATCTTTGGTGCTTCTTTCTGAAGAATGCCAACTCTAAACTCAACTCAAGACACCTCAGACCCAGGTAAGGTGCATAGCTCAGCTCAGCACAGCTCAGTCAAACAGCATGTGTATTGCCCCAGGTGAAACTTCCCAATGATAATGAAGATATGGCAAATGGATGGATGCCCCAGCTGATGGCTAAAAAAATTAGACTTGAGCTTTATGCTCGGGGAATGTTCTCAGAATTCAGATTTGAATTCTATGTTTTATATGACCTCATACTAAAATTGCAACAACATTTTGTTTTTTCCCTTCTTTTAGTCTTTATAAGTAAATATAATATACTAGAAAAAAATATGTACTAGAAAAAGTGACATAATGATAGGTTACTATCTCTGTTATAACAATAATAATAATAACAGAACAAGAATAATAATTAACAATAATAATATCTGACCATGGATGTTCTGTCTGGTTTGGGGATTTTTTTTTTTTCTTTTTTGGTCTTTTTGAGACAGGATCTCCCTGTAACTCCAGCTGTCCTGGAACTTGCTATGTACACCAGGCTGGCCTTGAACTCACGGAGATCTGCCTGCCTCTGCCTCCCAAGTGCTAGGATTAAAGGCATATCCCACCATGCCCAGCCCAACTATTTGTTGTTGTTGTTGTTTGTTTTAAACTAAAACAAAGTTCTGTGTTGCCACTTTTTTTTTTTTTTTTTTTTAGGAAATAACTTGTATTTAACAACTAAGCTTAGTGGTCACAGAATAATACAATATCATGAATTAATCAAATTTTAAAATATTTTATTTGTTATTTTTTTTTCTTTTGAGTGTATGCCTGCATGCATGTCAGTTCACCCATGAAAAAGATCCCCTGGAACTGAAGTTACACACAGCTGTTAGTTACCATGTGGATGCTGGGATTGAACCTGGCTCTTCTGCAAGAGTAGTCACTGTTCTTAACTGTTGAGCTGTCTTTACAGCTCCAATAGTCAGCTTTTGAAATATTTTACATGGTCAGAATAATTTATCTGAGCAATATAGTGCAGATAGCAGTAGATGATGTAGTTCTCAGAAAAAGGAAAGCTTTCCTTTAAGTATAGTACATTTCTTTAAGTGGTATTATTTTAAAGCACTTAAAATATGTGGTAGAAAATAGCTATTTCTGACTTTATAGCTAAAATGAAAGAAAGAAAGAAAGAAAGAAGGAAGGAAAGAAGGAAGGAAGGAAGGAAGGAAAGAAAAAAAAGAAAGAAAGAAAGAAAGAAAGAAAGAAAGAAAGAAAGAAAGAAAGAAAGAAAGAAAGAAAGAAAACGAAACACAAGGTTGAAATTCCAGTAATGAACTCATGGACATTCACTAAACCTTCTTAAGCCTTTTCATGTCTGTAATATGGAGAAACAAGATCACAATGAGATACAAGGCTTGTAAAGCATTAGGGAGCAGTTTCTTTTTTTTTTTAATTTTATTTATTTTATTATGTGTATGAATGTACTGTCTGCATGTAGGTCTGTGTACCTGTGTCCTGCAATGCCTCGGAGGTCAGAAGAGGGCATCTGATTCCCCTGGAACTGGAGTTAAAGACGGTTCTCAGCCGCCATGTGAGTGCTGGGGATTGAACCCGGGTCCTCTGCAAGAGCAGTCCAGTCAGCGCTCTTAACTGCTAGGCCATCTTTCCAGCCCAGGGAGCAGTTTCTTAACAGTTTCTTCTATGTATTTTTAAATATATGAGGGCTATTACTGTTTTTATAGATTATGTAAAATCACAGACTCTGAAAAATGCAGAGACTTTAGATAGAGTCCAAGCCATTTTGGTTTAATTCATGGTAGTACATGCCTCTGACCTCACCAGTTGGGAAGCAGAGGCAGGTAGATCTCTATGAGATTTAGGCCTCCCTAGGATGGTTTCTATAGTGAGTTCTAGGCCAGCTGGGGCTGCATAATAAGAACCTGTCTCAAAAGAAAACCAACAAATAAACCCCAAACAAAACAAACAAAATGTCTACATTCATGGTATTTCCTTTTCTCAAGTTAACTGTAGAAAAAAATATAGAAAAAATATCATCACAGTTCATAGACAAATGCAATAGGCATTCTTAGTTGGGCCTTCTAATTCTTAGTCATCATAATATGTCTTGTGGTGCTAGAAGTCAAGCCCAGAGCCTTTGCATGTTAGGCAAGTCCTCTACCAAGCTTTACACTCCACAGTACTTGTTTGGTTTTGTTCTGGTCTTATGATGAAGATGTTGGTATGTTGCTCAGGTGGGCTTTGAACTTGCAATCATCCTCATTCAGTCTCTGGAATAGGTACACATAAGACACTCCGAATGTGTACAACTGTACTTGTTTCCATTTCAGCATTCATTTGATATTTACTTCAGTAGGTAAATGGCACAAAGTAAAGTTCAAAGCATGAGACTTATATAATATAAATGACAGATAAGCATATAGCTTCTATTTTAAATGGCAGAAGTTAATAACGCAAGGCTTAGAAAAACATAAATCAATGAAATGGAGATTGTTAAAATATATGATTTTAGAAAAAAAATATAAAATGTTGAAAATAATATTCTAGTGTGCAAAATATCAGAACTGATAGAAGAGTATTGGAATGCATTACATCTCTCTTTGTCCGTTTAATTATTCTACAGTTCAACTTGGTGGGTCAACTGAATAGGGCAGAAAAAGACATCATGGAAGCCATGACATAATATATAGATCTTGGCCGCATGTCAGATGGACTAAAATAATGGGGAATGGAGACGAATATTGATAGTTTATGGGTGATAACAAGAAATGGCTTCCAATTCTGGTTTTCTTTAAAGATCCTCAAGTTCTTAGCATAATGGTAGCACAGACAGGGGATGATGGAACGTTAGCCCACTGTTGGACTCAGTTACCGCTGGGTTTGTTGGGATAATAAGAAACATTTGGACACAAGGAAATAATCAGGATAATAACAATCTTAGTGCACATACATGAATGCAGGCAGTGGAGATGGTTTGGGGGATGAGAATTTAGTAAGAAAATATAGTTGGAATCTGAAAGACACATGTTTTTATAAATGAAACTCAAGTGTGTTCATCACTACAGACTGACTATGAAATTTATCAAAATATACTAGGTAGATGCTACTCATTATTCAAGTGGAAAATTAATTTCACCTAGTCATCGCAGACTCAAAAACTACCCTCGCCTTCTCTTGAGAGCCCAGGGGAAAGCTATATGCTATCTCCTAACTCCAGGGTTATTTTGGTACCTCCAAAGAAAATCTGTCTTCTCATAATATAGATATGCCTAGGCTTTGTTCACTGCAATTGTAAAATTATTGGAAATGCCTTCTCAAAAATAGCAAGGACTGGGCTGGAGAGATGGCCTAGCAGTTAAGAGCACCGACTGCTCTTGCAGAGGACCCAGGTTCGATCCCCGGCACCCACATGGCAGCTGAGAACCATCTGTAACTCCAATTCCAGGAGAACTCCAGTTCCAGGGGAATCCGAGACCCTCTTCTGACCTCTGCGGCATTGCATGACACGGGTGCACAAACCTACATGCAGATAGTATATTCATACACATACAAAATAAATAAATAAAATTTAAAAAATTTAAAAAAATAGCAAGGACTACAACACTGAACTATTTTGTTTAGTAACAGTGGGGAAACATTTTTGGAATACCTACTGATTACTGGGTTTTAAGGATTTACAAATCGTTTATAACTAATAACTCCATTAAATATCAACAGTCTTACTAGATATGTACTGTCATTATCTTCAGTTTAAAAACCAAGAAACTAGGCTGGGCGTGGTGGTGCACGCCTTTAATCCTAACACTAGGGAGGCAGAGGCAGGCGGATCTCTGTGAGTTCAAGGCCAGCCTGGTCTACAGAGTAAATTCCAGGACAGCCAGAGCTACAGGGAGACCCTGTCTCAAAAAGACCAAAATAATAATAATAATAATAATAATAATAATAATAATAATAGTAATAATAATAAAACAAATAAAAACCAAGAAACTGAGGCACATAGAAGTAGAGATCGTAACCAAAGTTCAGATAATGAATGTTTGGTTTAGACCAGAACCCAGGCAGTCTGGTCTTGAGCTTTCTCCTTTAACCTTTGCCCCACCCTGACTTTAAACCTGTTTAATGTCTGTAGCATGCATCTTTCGTCTGGTCATTTAGGATGGGGTCACTATTTCTTACAGTAATTTTATTTTTAAGAGGGGTGTATCGGTTGGACCTGGTACCATACCATCCTTTGCATCTAGACAGCAAACAACACTCATCAGAGAACATCATTATAAAGCATGTTATATGTCAAAGGGACCCCAGAAGGATCTTCAAAGGCTTGAATCCAAAGAATTAAAATTAGTTGTAAGTTGGGACTGCATGTAAGTGAAAGAGTACCTCACTAGCACATACAAGTTCTTGTCTAGCACATTCAAGTTCCTGTCTAGCACATACAAATTCCTGTCTAGCACATACAAGTACTTGTTTAGCACATATAAGGTTCTGCGTTTAATCATTGACATGATAAAAACAAACACTGATATTAAGGTACAACAAAGGCCTGAGTATCATCTGAGCTGGTGGAAACCAGGAAAAAAGTTTTCTGTATTTTTAAAAAGAATTAATGAAGCCGGGAGTGGTGGCCCATGCCTTTAATCCCAGCACTTGGGAGACAGAGGCAGGTGGATCTCTATGAGTTCAAGGCCCCACTGGTCTACAAATTGAGCTCCAGGCCACCTGGGACTAAAGGGAGACTCTGACCCTGTCTCAAAAAGACAAAATAAATAAATAAATAAATAAATAAATAAAAATAAAAAAGAATTAATAGCACTGAAGTCAATTTGTGATATATCACATTGACATGTAATCTCTCTTTATGTCTGCCTCTTTGTTTCAAGAAGGAATACTGTTCTTCTGCTTTATAATAATTCCATCTTAATGCAATAACTTATGTAATCATACAAAAATTGTCATGTACATGATATAGCAAAATCTCAACATTGAAAGTCCCCATGGAGTCAGTTCTTAACTCGCTACTACACATACTGGGTCCTGCAGTAGGCAAGGATTTAAAAGGGTTTCCACAAATGTCTGGGATTTGGGCTTTCTGTCACCTCTTCACCGAATGGCTAGTGTAACACTAATTCTTTTATTGAGTCAACGGAAGGATTTAACCTTCTATTTGAACTTCATTTCCATAATGCCCAGGCCTCATTTAATTATCCCCATGTCTGCCTCCTACAGTGATTGGGACCATTCTGTTCCTCTTTTTCAGCAAAACAAATCTGTGCATTTTAAAAAGCTTCTTTTGTTTATTCCTTCCCTAACCATGAAATGCACTCTCATTGAGGTCTTCTGCCAACCCAAGCGATAAAAAAAATGAATGAGGGGACTGATGACTACTTGGATTTTGAAAATGCTCCAGCTAAGGTGACCCTGGAAAATTATGATGGCATGTTATCAAATAGATAGTTGACACTATCTAGAAAAATGAAGCTAAATGTTCCTCTGTTCTGTCTAATTTCATAACTCATAAATCCAGCTAAAATACTTCATTGGAAATTCATATGGTGATATTCTAGATGGACTTATGCTAGGTAGATTCTCTCCTGGATTCTCAATGGACATTTTAAATCTCCGGGCCACTAATATAGATAATGTGCTCAAGATGACAAATTACTTCAATAAAATTTAACGTGAGGAAAGTTAGTCTCAGATTCCCTGGCTTGGGGGCAGTTCAGCTGCTGTAGAATGCGGGTAAAAACAAAACAGACTTTAAAATGTTTAAGATGAAAGTCTGCCTCTGAGAACTCATCCACCCACGAGGCTCAACTTGACACAAAGTATTCATCATCATAATTTAAACTTTAATATATGGCCTGTTTATAGGCTTTGTACTTCAAAAGCTTTTCACATTTATTATGTCATTGTATCTTAATTAAGAAACTCTTCCTGTTGTATTAGTGACATTTTCAGATTGTTCCAAAGTTTATATTCCCTAGAAATAAATGTACTTTTCTAAATACTTCATGCGCAAGTGAATATGTATTTATAAATACATGTGAATTATTACTTAAACAAAGACATGAATAAGTTTTATCATTTAAATATTTTTTCTGGAAAAGTAATATAAAGATAATTGGGCAAAAGGTATTTTTAAGAGGAAATCAACTTCAAATTTTTAAGAGGAAATCAACTTCAAATTTTGAAGAAAAAATAGCTTAAGAGAAAGTTGTAAATGACAAGTAGTGAGAGTTTGATGTTTACACACACACACACACACACACACACACACACGCTCACATACACATCACAAACCCACGCCCCTTCTCTCTCCTTTTCTGTTAATAACTCTTTGGCAATTCTTAAAACCAACAAGTTCATATTACTAATCAGCTAATGACTAAATTGCAGAGCTCATTCATTGGGTGTGAGTTCTGGGATGGGAATCAGGTCACCAGGGCTATGCAGCCAGCACTTTTTACCTGGTGAGCCATCCCATCTCATCCACCATGCTTTACCAATTTTTAACTAATGTGTTCTACTCTGGAATGTAATCCATATACAACAGACATTGATATGTCACATTTTAGCCCCTTCATTTCCCTCTCTCTGCTATTCAGGTGTCTGACATTTGTGGAGAATACTACTCATGATTAAATAGAAATTATGGATTTTACACAGGGTGTCAAGAATCCCAAAGAAGTGAATTAGATCAAGAAGTATATGAAGCCAATAGTTCTGAAGGATAATGACATCACTATAATCATATTTAAGAGAATATTCTCTAAGTGAGAGCACAAAAGTCAGTCTAATTCTGCTAAAGGTATATGACTTCATTTGAGTGAGTAATCACTACATTAATATGAATAAGGCAGTGGTTAAAGATCCGTATTAGAAGGTTAATAAAGGGAGCTGATCCTACTTTGGAAGCAATCTTATTTTCTTCTAAAATTCCATCCACCACAGAGGTCATCTGGAGCAGCAGTGCAAGTTCCTAGGTAGATGAACCCAACAATGCCGACCTAAGCTTCATATGCATAACTTAGTGTATATATGAAAATGTGTGTAATTTTTCTAAGGTTATCATGCTCAGAGTTGTTTCTAGGTAGAAATTCACAGAAGGCTAAGAAACATTGATCTAGATAATGTCTACAAATGAAAGTGGTGACTTAACTTTTTTTACTTTACATAGGTCGTTCACTACATTAGTGTATAAAATTTTTACTTTTCTACCACCTCCCATCTCGTGACTACACAGTCATAGTTTACTATTAGAAAAGTGATGTTTAAAATCAACTCATTTCTCAATCAGAAAGAAAGAAGAGCAGGCAGATGATTATCAAAAGGAGAAGGGTCTGATCCTAGATGGCTTGCAAAAGATGACCTTAAAAGCTGAGTGGAAACAAATATCTTAGGGTACCTGAATTACACAAAAGAAGTAGAGTTGTTATTTGTATTCATTATAAAATATACAAATGCTAAAAATTAAAAATTTTAAAAATCTCTTGAGAAAGTGTGCAGTCAGAGTCATGAGAAAGGATTATTTCAGTTGGAATATAATTTATCTTCCATTAATCTCAAGTAATTTAATTCTTAATTACCAGGTACAAGAAAGAGATTTGGGGATGATAATTAGGTTGTAAAAGCATTATTACAAAAGTATAAAAATATGTAAAACAGCCAAACACATGGAAAAAAGCACTTGATGTTTTCTAAAAGCCTTATATTGTTAAGTGTAATTTTTCTGGCCTTTACTCTTAATTTAATATCTCTCTCTCTCCTCCCCTCTTCTCCCCTCCCCTCCCCTCCCCTCCCCTCTCCTCCCCTCTCTTCCCCTCTCCTCCCCTCTCTTCCCCTCTCCTCCCCTCCTCTCCCCTCCCCTCTCCTCCCCTCTCCTCCCCTCTGCTCTCCGTCTCGCCCCCTCCCCGGGGCCAGAGGAGCCGCCCAGAGATTGGCTCCCCTCCTCTCCCCTCCCCTACCCTCTCCTCCCCTCTCCTCTCCTCTTCTCTCCTCTCCTCTCCTCTCCAGAATCTCAGTGGTCCAGGGTAGCCTTGAACTTTTCTTGCCTTAGCATCCTGAATTCAGAGACTATAGGTTATAGATGTGAACCACCACACCTCACTAGGTCTTCAGCTATTTCTACTGATAGTAAAACACTCTTGTATCTAATCCAATATATTCATTGTTTATAACCTGCCTGTGGATTCATTAATTAACACAGGGCTGGAGAGATGGCTTAGTGGTTAAGAGCACCAACTGCTCTTGCAGAGGACCTGGATTCGATTCCCAGCACCCACATGGTGGCTAAGAACCATCTTTAACTCCAGTTCCAGGGGAATCCGATGCCCTCTTCTAACCTCCTAGGCATTGCACGACACGGGTGCACCAACCTACATGCAGAGAGTACACTCAATACACATAAAAAATAATAAATAAAAAAACATTTTAAAACTCTTTGGAGAACAGTCCTTCATTCCAACCTGTTAACGTCTTTAGCACATTGAAAGCAACATTGAAAAATAAGGAGATAAAAGGAATAATTTTATAGGGATGCTGATACAGTCATGCTATTTTTATGTTGTAAGATAAGATATACTCTACTTGGCAAAATCCTTAGATGTAGCAATGATCAATAAATATTGATATGTATTGGTTGGCTCTAAGTAATAGAATTTGAGCATTTTCAAAGCAAAAGGGGAACACTGGAAAGTAATAAAATGGAGCGAATTGTTATTTATTAGATGTTTCAAAATATGTTGAATTCTTTTAGTGAGATTAGGTTAAGTTTAGCTTCAAATATTATAAGAGTTGGAAACTTGGGAGAGCATCCTGTCTTATGGGCCCTTAGCTTCTGAGGATGTCATGATACACTATCATCCTGTCTCCCTTGTACAACAGACTAAAGAAGGAGAAAAAGTTTTCATTGTAAAATGGATTAAAGACAGAGAAAATAGTAGTACAATAAATAGAGAAGGGATTTAATTTACATCTAGCACTACTCACAATAGTATGCAATAAAAACAATGGATACTTATCTGAAAAACTAAAACAGAATTAAATAATAAGACAAATTTTTCAGATTATTTGAGTTCTGTTATTTATAAACATTTACTAATACATTTTCTCAGATAAAGAATGGGCATGTTTTGAAAACAGTAACAGCTTACTAGAGCGAAGCTGAGGTTTATGGATTGTCTATGGACAATGATTAATTTAGCGTACCAGTAGGAGGCAGCGCATGAACGAACAGAAGATCATGTTATGGGATCACTATTAGAGCTAAGTTCCCTAAGTTGGAACATGAAGAATATTCCTATAATAGCAAGAAAGAAACAAAAAGAGCAACTACAAGACTTGAATTTTAAAAACAGAACAGCTCAGCCTTGTTGATCTAATACCCTTTACCATAGCACAAAGACGAAAGTGTCAGAAAAAACAAAAAATACCTGCATCATTTGCTCTGCACTGTATGCAGTCCAAATCACACACACACACACACACACACACACACACACACACACACAAACAAACAAACATAAAAAAAATAGAGGAACTTTTCTCAAACAAATGAACAGCCATTAAAACAAACTAATATTTGCCAAAGCAGCAGTAAAAATACTAGTAAAATATATCCAGGACCTAGGGAGCATAAGGGCCATTGAGAACTCTAAATGTGCCTTTTTCATGTCCTTCATGTCCTTAGAAAAATTTATTTGAAGCTAACCTGGGAATTTTAGACAGGCATATTTAATATACTGCTAAATAAAACATTTATTGTGTTTCAACATTAATAGTCTCAAAGGTCTAGCAAAATCCAACACCATGGACAAAGATAATTAACATCACAAAAATAGTTTTACCACCTGTTCTATGAAAGACTTCACAGAGTATAGAAATTAATGTGGAAAACTTTGATTAGTGGGCATTTGACTCTGTCAAACAAATGCCAAACATGTAATATATATTCACCATGTTAATAACTGTATTTTAGATAAAAACAACAAACAAAATCAATGTTTTGCCATGGGAGTTGAATGTTGATTCTCAAATCTATCCACGATCATTTATCATGTATCTACTATGACCCAAACTTTTAATGTTATTTCTTTTGTTGAAGTTTACCTCAGAGTGGCAATTTATTTAAAGAATGATTTAAATCATCTAATGGGTTATTAGTTACCACAAGAAATATATGTTTTCATTATCTCACCTTAATAGAAGGAATGAAGTTAGTCAAATATTGCCCATGTTAATGCAATTAACTAGGACATGGGACAAGTCTGCTAAGATAGACTCCCCCAAATCTGTAAACATTCTAATGCTTCAATTCTAATGATCTGTAATGATTTACTTAATTCACTAATTAAGCTTCTCAAGTGGAGTTAAAAGATAATCAGTGACTACTAATGACTGCCATGGATCCAAAAAGTTGGTGAAAACAAAGTCACAGTGGCTTTTGAAAGAAAGTTACTCCCCCTCCCAGTGTGTTACTATTTCTTAATACTCTTCATTTTGTGTGTGTACAGAATGGAACATGCACACACACCTACAACCCATCAGGTAAACCTCTAGATGGTATACCATGCTAATGATCTCTTTTTACCTTGTTCCTGTCAACTACAGACAGAAGTCTGTATTAGTTGACTTAGCTACCAACTAGTATAGCAACCTTGAGAAAATCACTTGTCCTTTTCAAGGTTCTATTTGATTGTTTCTTAAATGAAGATACAGGGATAGAAGCCTTTGACATTTCTTCTTTTCTTAAGTATTCTGATTTTATTTATTTATATAGAGACAGGGTCAAGCCCCAGCTGACCAGGCTGGCCTAGAACTCACAGAGATCACCCTGACTGCCTTCCTTGTGCTAGTACTAAAGGCTTGTGCCACCATGCCCCGCTTAAAGAGGGTTCTTAGCCACCATGTGAGTGCTGGGAATCAAACCCAGGTCCTCTGATAGAGCAGTGTTCTTAACTGCTGAGCCATCTCTCCAGCCCAAGTATTCTGATTTTAAATGAGGGAGATTTTCTTAGTTATATCACACACAGCAAAAATCCAGCTAAACAGATATTTAAAAAGTAAATCATCACACTATTCAGCATGGGAGTATAAAATAGAAATTTTTAAGTAATGAACTGTTTAAAGAGATAATCAAGCCTGTCTTGGTGGCACACGCCTTTAATCCTAGCACTTGGGAGGCAGAGGCAGGAGGATCTTTGTGAGTTCAAGGCCAGCCTGGTCTGCAGAGTGAGTTCCAGGACAGCTGGGGCTACAGGGACCCGTCTCAAAGAAATGACCAAAAAAAAAAAAAAAAGCCCGGAAAAAAAATAAAAAAAAAAAAAAAAAATAAAAAAAAAAAAAAAAAAAAAAAAAAAAAAAAAAAAAAAAAAAAAAAAAAAAAAAAAAAAAAAAAAAAAAAAAACAAAAAAAAAAAAAAAAAGAAAAAAAAAAAAAAAAAAAAAAAAAAAAAAAAAAAAAAGAGAGAGATAATCAACAAATTAGTGATGATATGGATTTAAAATGAATTAATCATTTTATCTGAAATAAATATGGTGAATTTAAGGGCAATAATATATGGTTTTACCACTATGTGTAATTTTTATTAGTTTTTGCCACTAAATGGAATTAAATGTGAAGCTAAAACTTACAAGACTTCCCAGCTAAATTGTATAGTCAGAAAAAAAGTGCACATACTTCAAGTACCATCCCTGTGAAATCTCCCTTAGGGCTGTCCTTTCCCTTTCAAATCCTCTGGTCCCTAAAGAAATGACTTTTTCAGAGCACTCCAGATCTGTAGCGTCACCTCTCTTTAAGTTCTAATAACAATTAAACTTTCCTGCAGTTTATCTGACTTTGGTAGGCATTCTGCATCCTTCTTGTCTTCCAGGATAGCCAATTTAGCAATCAAGAACCCTATCCCATTGCTCTACTGGTCTTACCACAGATTTCCAGTTCACTGGTATCTACTGCCTCCTAGTGAAACACAATTCACATTAGAATATTGAATAACTGTTAATAATAAAATGAGAGAGCAAGATATAGGAAAAAGGAAGGAAGGGAAGAGGAAGGGAAGGGAGGAAAGAGGAAAAGAAAGGAAGGTGTGGAAGGGAGGCGAGCAGAGAAACTAAAGGGGGGGAATCTCTTCTTTCATTCAGTTGTTTACTAGATCTTACAATGTATTCTGTGTTCACCTTGTTTGTTTTGGCACCCTCTGCTTGCCTTTGTTCATTAACATATGAACTATTTAATTGTTCCCTAAATATTTTTTTGGTCTCTATCTCTTCTTTCCAATCTAACCTAAAAGGATACAGGCTTTAAACAACCCACACTTTGTCACTGTATCTTACTGCAGCACTCTAAAAGAATCTGCCTTTCTTGAAATCCATCATCCTAAGTTTCTACTTTCTTATCTCTTATTATTATCTAAATTTGATAGAACTCTAATATTTTCCCATTTATTATTTTTAAAATCTTGACCATTTAAAAATTATGTTGTGCTGGGCATGGTGGAGCATGCCTTTAATCCTAGCACTCGGGAGGCAGAGGCAGGCCTCTGTGAGTTCAAGGCCAGCCTGGTCTACAGAGTGAGTTCCAGAACAGCTGGGGCTACAGGGAGATCCTGTCTTGAAAAGACCAAAATAAATAAATAATTAAAAAGTATGTTGTAACCAGAGTATGAGCCCAATGCATTCAAATTATGTAATATACACTCTTTAGATACTTATTCGTGGAAATAAAATGAACTTTTAGCCCCATATACATATAAAATATGTTTTGCATGCTATGAGAACAAATTAAATGCAATTTTCAAATACAAGTTTTATTTTCAAAGGCGACTGTAATTTATTTCGAATAATCTTGAGTTGTGGCCATGCAAGACGAGGTTAGTCTTTGTGTATTGATGTTACAAAGAAGAGGAGGTCTATTTCTGTTGAGAGAGAAAATTTTTCTACACAACTGTAATTAGGAACAAATCAGAGATTAATGGTGCATTATATTCTAGAGTTTAACTGAGATGAAATAAGAAATGATATTCTCAAATTTAAATGCTTTGCAAAATATTAATTCTGTACTTTGTTCCATGCACAGAAAATAATGGAAAATAGTCTACTATTGAGAAAATTCAATATTTATTCTTAAATGTGAATTGTTGGGTTAGAAGAATATTTCATTTCCTCCAAAAGAACATAAAATCTACATCCACTAATTAGTTTCTCTATGAAAGCCTTCCAGACAATTACAGGGTAATACCACTGGTCAACGCTCTAGGTGCTTTTCATTAAAGGTAGTGTTGCTACCAGATAAATTGCTTCATATAAAAGCACTTACCACAAAGTCCTATAATGGAGGGTTAAGTGCTATACTTAATTACTAATTTCAACCCTTATTACCTATATTTTGCAGTGTAGGCACTTTAAAAGGAACCAAATATAGTCTGTTGGTTCCGTTCCTGCTTCTCTGATTATAGGATTTGGTGGTAAAAGCATTAGCCCAACAGCTTTTCTAATGAATAATAACCTCCCTAAAATTTTAAAATAAAAATAGCCAGGCCACAAACTGATATAAAAGAAATATGCTACACCTTGATATTGAACTCATATTTAAAATCACTTTATTCTAAAAACTTTAATACTAAGGACACACACTTAAAAATTTGTGCCCAGCTTGTATGGTTTTTATGGCAGGCAAGGTGCCAAGAGAAAAAGAGTATGAGAACGTCTCATGCCTTCCTCCCCTTCAGGATTGTGCTAATGCGTACAACGAAGCTGATGATTAATAGACAATATCGTACTAATGTGCACAAAAAGTAGATGATTAACGGACATTTTGGTGACATGAAGATGACATCTATGTGTTCATTATAGCATATGTTTTTATATCTATAGTATATGTGGGATCTTCTCATGTTTTATGTAAAATTCATATAGAATTTTCTTGTGTTTTTATGTGAATAGCATTTTCTCATATGGTTTTTATATGTGGAATTTACTCATGCATGAGAAAACATTATTTTTTTGGTCTTTTTGAGACAGGGTCTCCCTGTAGCCCTGACTGTCCTGGAACTCACCCAGGCTGGCTTTGAACTCACAGAGAGATCCGCCTGCCTCTGCCTCCCAAAGTGCTGGGATCACAGGTGTGCACCACCACGCCTGGCTTGAGAAAACATTCTTCTGGGTAGGATCTTCCATTTAACCTTAAAACTAATGCTGACAACTTTGCACATATTTTAAACAAATATTTTATTTTATGTGTGAGTGCCTGCATGTATGTATGTGCACACTGTATGTGTGTCCAGTGCTCGCAGGAGCCAGAAAAGTTGGATCCCCTGGAACTAGAGTTATAGGCAGTTGTGAGCCACCATATGAGTGCTGGGAATATCACCGGGCCTCTGAACAAGCAGCCAGTCCTGTTAACTGCTGAGCCAGCCCTCAGCTCTTTTTCTCACACTTGATTTATTAACATTGCTTAAAATAATTCTCAGTGAAAGAGTAGTTATAATACTTGATTAAACACTAAAGTTTATAATTAAAATGACTATTTCTAAATATTTGTTCCTTACTCATTATGGCATGGTCAGCTTCAAATATATTTTAATAACTTTTATTAATTCTTTGAGAATTTCATATAATGTACTTTGCTCATATTAAGACAACCCTCCCATGTCTCTTCTCAGCTCTGTTGCACCTTTATGTCCTCTAATATTTTTAGGCTTACTGAGTGATTTGCGTTTACCAAATGCTTTAGAGTGTGGGTCCATCTCCTAGAGAACTTCTAGTCCGTAAATGTATTTTAAACTATGTTTCTTATTTCATTTAATTGATAAATGAGGAATTATATGTATTAAATAAATATTACTTCAAATAGTGTTAATCAGCTTCCAGTACTGAAATTAGATATTTATCTGCCATAAGAAGGAAAAGACTATGTTTTTTTTTTATTTTTTGGAGGAGAGGGTGATAATATACCCAGAATATGGTTTGTGGTATATCACAAAAATCAGTTTGTTTATCACAGAAAATATGAGACTGTATTGGCCAAAGAAATTTTCTATATGAACTATTGGCTATAATTCATAAGTTATATTCTATGTCCTATGTACACTTGTGAGATGAACACTGTATTTCTCTTTTGTAGATATATTATAAAAATAAAATCCACGCCAGGTGCACACACCTTTAATTCCAGCACTCAGGAGGCAGAAGCAGGCAGATCTCTATGAGTTCAAGGCCAGCCTGATCTACATAGTGAGTTCCAGGTCAGACCCGGCCTCAAAAAGACAAAAAAAAAAATTTAATTTAATTTAAAATATATAAAATCCAAGTAATTATAGATTAACTTAGCTTAACATAGAATTTCTCAAACTAGTTCGAACATTACTGCCTGAGGTAGTCATTAATAATCTCTAGAACTGAGTTTGAAAAAGATAAGAGCCAGGAAAATACAGTCAATTTTACCAAGAGAAGGTATGTTAAATGAAAAAACTGTTAAAACAACCCAAGTTTCCAGAGGATACTCTTACACTAGGGTGGTAACAGGAGTTCTGAGGGTTGTGTATGTGTGTGCTGGGGTAGCGGGGTGTGCAGAGGACAACGTCAGGTGATGCTTCTTGCCTACAACATTGTTTGAGGCAGGCTCCTATTTGCTGTGGCATATGCCTGGCTAGCTGCTCTACTGCTTCAGGGATTCTCTGTCTGCCTTCCATCTCATCCTAGGATCACTGGGATGGCAGGTGTGCACTACCACGCCCAGCTTCATGTGGATACTTGGGATTTGAATTCCGGTCTTAATGCTTGTGTATCAAGCACTTTTTCTACTAATTCATCTCCTCAGCCCTTTTTCTGGTTTTTAGAAGTCCATTTGTAGGAATGACTACTAGGGGAAATATAAAAGAGCATGCACATTTAAGTTGCATCCCTTTCAGATCTTCCATTTCTTCATCTCATGAATAATAATGGGATTATGTCCATATACCTGTAGTATAAAATTGTGATCCTTTCTGAGATACCCACTTGGTAAGTGCCTATTGAATGCTTACTCTCTGTCCGTATTACAATAAGCCCTGGATAGGTAATATATTTTCTTGATTTTTAGATTCTGTTAGAGATAATTGTTTTCTATTATATTTAATTCATTAAGTATTTGACAAACACTAGTTGTACAGAATAGATTTGAATTGGTGCCTAAAGACATGGAATGATATAAGTCAGAAAAGGTCCAGAACATTGTCACAGACATTTCATTCCATTATTATGATTAGGTTCTAGATACAATTGAGTATTTACTTAATAAATTATCTCACCAATTATTTTTTCTTCCAAGAAGCAAGTAATTCCAACAGTAGGTGTTTCAATAGGCATTCTACTAATACTTTTACTGTAAAAAATGAAAATTGCTTGCATATTTTTCTTTATACTGTGTGATAAATTGTGTGCTGTACAAAATAAGGTTCATTGTTCAGATTTCAAGGGAGTAATGCTATCATGTAAGGATCTTCATGAACCATTGTCAGTTTACAAAAATGAAACAAACTGTATTGGTACAGCTGTGTGTCTAGGACACAGTTATTCTTGCACTGCAGATTTCTTATCATTCCGGACTGATTACTCTCTCCTGCTTTCTGCCTTCCTGTGCTCTTCCTGAGCCTCTGCTGTGTGCCATCATCAAAGGAATAGTCCAGCCTTAGTTTTTAATCTCATGAAAAGAAGTATCATATTCCCTCCCTTGGTTTAAAAGTTTAAATGTTACTTTTGACAAAGCCTTTCCTTTGTTCAGATGCAAGGATCTGGTCAAAAGAGATGACATGTTGTGCTTTTGTGTGTGCATTTTTTTTTTTTTGCTTCATTGATGTCCCAGATTTTGCAAATAATATCACGTGCCTTCGAGTACATTTCTAAAAATGCCATTCGTACAAGGTAACAAGAACAGTTTAGGACAGTAATACACTGACGTGACTCTAAAGTCCAATAAATACTTGATGGTTTCAAGGAAAACCACAATTTGGAGAAACGGACGCAAAACAATGCTTTGTTTTCCAATTTGTTCGTCATCAAACCACCCCCAGGTCCACAAAGTCTCTCTTACCTGCAGGGTAGCGCTCGATGACTGGCCAGCTGTCCACCTGTAGCGTGGCATTGCCGCCACTCCTTGTAAAACGTACTACATGGTATTTCCCATCATTAATGATTGCATTGGACTCTTCGATGGCGATGTCATCTGTCCCAACATTAAACTTAACTCCAATTTTTCCTTGGTGCTGTTAGGAAGGAGGGGTAGGGGAAAGGTCTCATTAAGTCAAACTGATTAGTCAGCATTCGATAAGAATTAGTAGCAACTATTGTTCAAGAACATTCTTTAGACAACAGCTGCTTTCCTCTGATTTTACTTCTGAAAAACTGAATGCAATAGAAGCAAGATTCTTGACATTTGAGTCACTTCGAGACATCCTTTTCATGGATAATTGATATTCTGAAAGATACACTTGCAAGAGAATTCAAATGCCTTCTTCCCGGAGGCTGCCACAGAGAAGGTGCACAGCTGCCGGCATGAGAGGATGTCCTTTCATGTCCTCTGACACAGCGCCTTTAATCCATTCTCCCCATTTCACAAGGAAAACAAGACTTGAAACCTTCCTTTTCATAATGGGTGACATCAGAGCCATGAGGTCTGTTTAGAGCCAAATGCTAGATGCTCACAATACAGAAAGATCACTTTAAAGGGGGATGGGCACAGAAACAGGCAAACACCGAAAATTTTGTTTTTGTTTTTGTTTTTGTTTTGTTTTTGTCATTAGTCCCAAACCATCCAACTGAGAGCTCACCAAAATCCTTTACTCTGCAGATGATGAAACGATGACATAAGAAAAGTGCAATGACTCGTTCAAGGTCACATAACAGAGATACACGAGAATTCAAGTGTGCTTCCCTCATTTTTAAGCTGTATCTAAGCTAAACTGGAGAGAGCATAATTATCTAAAATTAGCTCCCTCTCTGAATTATGCAGAGTAATATTATAAATCACTCTCAGGGTAAAGCTGTAGCTATTAACTTCAGAAATGTCATCACCCAAGGTGCCAAGGAGAAACACGGGCCTCTGTCCTCGGCCTCTGACAGCAGGAGTGCCAACCTTATTGTGAGCTTAGCTGATTTTTAAAGCATGTGGGTTTGGCCTTAATCATTAGCACAGGATACCTGCATGGCAGGCCCTTGTCAGAGCACATCAGCTCCCCCTGTCTGCGGCTCACCTTCCATCAGGTATTACTTGAAAGAAAAGAGGTGAGGAGAGAAGGGTTTAAAGGATGCACAACCCGTCCATCCCGGTAAAAATTTTAAATCACAAATGAGAAGCCTGAAGTTTGGACTACATTCTCTGAGACTTCTGCTGGACTCTCATTATTGACGTAGACAGTAAGATGACATCTTTAACTTATATTAAGAAGTCTCGGAATCCAAAAAATTATCTCTTAAATAAAACTTGTTACTTCAGGGGCTGGAGTGCTGGCTCAGAGGTTAAGAACACTGGCTGCTCCTACAGAAAACCCAGGTTCAATTCCCAGCACCCACATGGAGGTTAACACCTGTGTCCTTAACTCTAGTTCCAGAGTATTAGAAGGCCTTCTTTGACCTCCACGGTCATTGCATGTATGTGGCACATTTACATACATGTAGGCAAAATACAGTAATAAAATAAAAATAAATTCAAATAAATACATAAATAAAAAAACTTGTTAATTCAAGATGATATTTTTAAAATTACTGAAGATCTTAAGGTTATCTGTCTTCTTCCCATGCTTGCTGTCCATAAAAGACCTATTGAAATTTAATTTGATTTTAATTCTTTGTTTTGATTTGTTTTAGGTTTGATACATGATGTGTCTTTAAAATGCCACACTTTTCAGCATGTATGCAATTGATTTATTAGATAAAGGTTCACAGCAGCCTAACACACATTTTTATTTATTCATTCATTCTTTGATAATTTCTTATATTCATACAATGTATTTTGATTATATCTACTCCTCACTTCCCACTCCTATACTTCTTGACTCCTCATCCCCTAGACTCCACTCCAATCTTCAAGGCTTCTTATTTATTTTTTATATAAGCCACTGGGTCTAATTAGTATTGCTCATATGTTCATGGGAGTAGTGTCATACAGTGGAACGAACATCGGCAACCTACTTGGGTCAACAGTCCTGCCTATTTCCTTTTGTGATACTTTGTATTGTTAACCAAAGATAATATCATAGCACTTAAATAAGATTGTTACAATTTCCTATGGAGTTATGATATACATATTAAAATTATATATATATATGTATCTGTATGTATATTTACTCAAATATATTTAAGAATTGTAAGTACATTACATCTACATTATACACTTAACTAAATAATCTATCAAAGTGGGCAAACAGAAATTCTGCTAAAATGAAGAAATACAAGTGCTCACAAAAATCTTTAGGTTAAGGGGCTGAAGAGATGGCTCAGAAGTTAAGAGAAGTTAAGAGTAGTTGACCCAGATTTATTCCCAGCACCCACTTGGTGGCTCACAATGGTCTGTAACTTCAGTTGCAGGGGATCAGACAATCTCTTCTGATCTCTGGAAGCATTGCACAACATGGGTACACTTACAAACATGCAGGCAATATATTCATACAAATAAAATAAAAAATAATAAATAAAATATATATTTAAAAATATATAGGTTAAACATAGTTAAAAGAAAATTTTTTCCATAAGCCCTTGGATACAATTTCCATTTTTATCAGACATCTCCTGTCTAATACCTGAGCTACTTTACAATAATTGAAATGTCTTACAATGACATGTATTTAAAAATAAAGACAAGTCGGGTGTGGTGGCGCACACCTTTAATCTTAGCACTCGGGAGGCAGAGGCAGGCGGATCTCTGTGAGTTCAAGGCCAGCCTGGTCTACAGAGTGAGCTCCAGGCTAGCTGGGACTTAAAGAGAGACCCTGTCTCAAAAATACAAAAAAAAAAAAATAAATAAAAATAAAAATAAAGACGATGTTAAATGCAGTGGAAAGTAGAGGTAAGTCCAAGGGAAATGATGTACCAAAAGTCTATACAACTGTTAAAATTATTCTACCCAGGGCTGGAGAGATGGCCTAGCGGTTAAGAGCGACGACCGCTCTTACAGAGGACCCGGGTTCGATCCCCAGCACCCACATGGCGGCCAAGAACCGTCTGAAACTCCAATTCCAGGAGAACTCCAGTTCCAGGGGAGTCCGACACCCTCTTCTGACCTCCATGGCATTGCATGACTCGGGTGCACGGACTTGCATGCAGACAGAACATTCATGCACATACAGAAATAAATAAAATTAAAAAAAAATATAAGATAGGATTCTATGAAATGGCATAGTCACTGTTACACATTTAAGTTAGTCATTTAGTATTATTTTCTAAGACAACCTCACTGAAGATATCTCATTTATAGGATATATGGTCAGGTGACATTTTCATATTTTTCACCAGTAATATTTTAGAGCTATTTGTTTAAAAAATGTATGCACTATAATTACAGTTTCATAAATGAAAAATCTTAATCATTTGAGATTGTTTCTTTGATTAAATTTTTGTTTAAAGTTATGAAAGATGTTTTGGACTTATCAACTACATGAAATATTCAGATGAAAACTCTTGATACTATTTAAGCCATTAGTTTCTCAGAGTAAATGATATGCTGACTTCTTTAATACAGATTCATTGATGTGCTATAGCTCAGAAAACATAGTGGGTTAGCTTCTGAACTTGGTCATTGCAGAATTAGATTTGCTATGGGAGATAACTACGTGGATTCATTTGAGTTATACCTTTTAGTTTT
Organism: Rhizomys pruinosus; assembly: GCA_009823505.1. Taxonomy (NCBI): domain Eukaryota; kingdom Metazoa; phylum Chordata; class Mammalia; order Rodentia; family Spalacidae; genus Rhizomys; species Rhizomys pruinosus. The sequence goes on from VZQC01015407.1 coordinate 3,697,148, forward strand.
CTGTTTGTTTGTTTATTTGTTTGTTTTGGTCTTTTTGAAACAAGGTCTCCCTGTAGCCCCAGCTGGCCTGGAACTCACTCTGTAGACTAGGCTGGCCTTGAACTCACAGAGATTTGCCTGCCTCTGCCTCCCAAGTGCTGGGATTGCTTTTAGTTTTATATTCAGGAAACCACATGCATGCACAACTGCCCAGAAGACAATATGTTCTAGAAGTAGCCTGTTCATGAAATTCTCAATCAGAAAGATAAAAAGTACATGTTTTTCTTTGTTTTGGAAGTATCTTATAGNTAAGATTTGAATGCAGGGGTTTGATGAAAAGTTTCATGTCTTTTCTGTATCCCCCCCTTTTTATAGGTGATGAGTCTCCAGAAGATAGTGTATTATACATGACTATAGGGCGAGGTCAAGGAATAGATTTCATCAAATTCACCCATGTTGTTGTGTGATCGTATATATGATTAACTTGGGGAAGCAAAACTTAATTTTTACGTTTAAATCAATCTTTAAAGAGAATTCTTAAAAGGTATACTGCTACAACAGAGAAATTTAGAGAACATTATGTATGTGTTCGAATCCCAAAGTTTCTTTGCATCTACACGATTTAAATGTAAGCAAATTGTGGGGCAACATGCGAATATATCTCCATTTTAATTTCAGATGCATACCATTTATTCAGATTCTGTTAAAACCAATGTTGTTTAATATTATCACATGTTATACTTTACTTTTTACTTAAGTCTAAAACACCATGTTGTCCTGTAGACAGTGTCTAGGCAAACTGGGTGGTATTTGCTGAGCTCACGTCAATTAATTATGGCCTTAATCGAATATTACACCCGTGTTCCTCTCCCACCCATCACCCCCTTTCCAATTCACCTTTTCAGTCCATTTTCTGTGCAGCTGTCGTTGTTCTTTTACTATGCATCCCTTCCATTTGAGAAATATTTATATCTGGGTTGTTGGGACTAGCATCCACATATGAGGGACCACCATTTGTTTTTGTTTTCTTGGGACTGGTTACTTCACTTAACATAATGTCTTCCAGCTTCCATCCATTTAACCTGCAAATTTCATGATTTTTTTTTTTTTTTTTTTTTTTTTTTTTTTTTTTTTTGTGTGTGTATACATGTGTACCACATTTTTTCTATCCACTCGTCAGTTGAAGGGCACCTTGGGCTTGGTTCCAGCTTTTTGCTATTGTGAACATAGCTGCAATAAACATAGCTGGTGCATGTATCTTTGCAGGTAAGTTGTGTCTTGTGGTATATTACCCCAGGAGTGGTATGACTGGGGCAAATGGGAGGCTCATTTTGAGTCATTTCTAAGTGTTTTCCACACTGCTTTCCACATGGCTGTATGAGTTTACATTATGACCAGCATATTGGAAGAGTGTTCCCCCTTCCCCACACCTCTCCAGCACTTTGGTATCATTCGTTAAAGGATCTGTTCCTGATTCCTAGCCAGTCTTATGGGTAAGGTGATATCTCAGATGGTTTTAATTTTCCATTTTCCTTGAATTATCATAGATGTTGAACACTTTCTTAAGATGTTTCTCGGCATCTCTAACTTCCTCCTCTGTGAAGTCTTCAATTTCAGATTCTTTGCTCTATCTTTTGAATGATTCATTTGTTTACTTTCTTTCTTTGTTTTTTGATATAGCTTGTATACTTCGGAAATTAATGCTTTGTGATTGTTTCTGTGGTGAAGGTTTTCCTCCCACTCTGGGGTCTTCTCCTCACTTCCTTTAATGCTTCCTTTGCTATACAGAACTTTTGAGTTTAATGACGGTCCCATTTGTCAATCGTCGGTCTTATTTCTTGTGCATCTGATGTCTGATTTATGAAGTCTTTTCCTACACCAAGCCTCAGATTGCCATAACATCGAACCCCTCTGTGGATCCTAACACTGTAACAACTAGTTATAATGAGTCCTAATGAAACTTACCGCCAAGGTGCCACACAAGGTCTTGATATGAGAGACTTTCTTGCCTTCCCCCCCATAGAACAAGGAGAAATACTACGATATGAGGATGATGAGGTCGTCCCCAACTGTAAATGGAGACAACTATTGTAGAGGTAATCTCTTTATAAAACCGGTAAAACTGCTTTCTTTTAAATTGACTACTAGGACATGGAACGTGTAAGGGACAGTTTACTCTCTGTTCAGAACCAAATTATAATACTAAAGTCTCCTTAGGCTATATGCACTTCAGGCAAAATATATTAATACAGGAGCTCTGACATCCAGCAAATGGATTGTTCTACCAAGGAGATGTTGGATGTTGGCCAGGGGATCCAAGGCCCCACAAAAGGTAATGGCTCCTTGCCTCTAAGTTGGGATACCTTCAGGAGGAGAAGGCAATAAGACCCTGCTGCAAAAGAACCACGTTAACATGGGAGGGATTGTATTGAGACCACACATGCCAAGTGTACAGATGGCCTCTGGAATGCCAAGAGAGTGTACCAAAGGCCACTAAAACAAAACCAATAAAGCAAATATTGGGTCTCCCTGAGGTCAAGCAAGACTCCACCGTCAGCACCAGGTACACCATCACCCTGCCTGAAATACTGTGCAGCCAGAGGCAGCCATGTGCCTGTATATCCCAAATCTAATTGGCTATTGGCTCTCCCCTTGGAGAAATAACCCATGGCTGATACCACACAGCTTACATCCTCTACGGTTAGGAGATGTTATAAGGCCACAGTAAGACCCTGTCATATTTAACAGGGGGGAAAATTGTAATTTCAATGGATTAACATATCGAATACGTGGTCTTAATGCCAAAATGTTAACCCTACCATAATAAATTATAGCTGCTTAAATACCTATATATCAATTGCTTTTGCTCCGATTAGTAGGATCGAAAGGTATTCCTGGACAAACTGTCAGCCCATGGAAAGGAAACAGCCAGAATTGTACAGAGTCCAAGTCAACAGCTCCAGATAGAGTGGGCTGTTTTACCTTCTCTTCCACCTGTGCCTCTTTTCTTAAGCCTAGGGAACAATCTGGGAAAGAGGGGGCGTGGTAGGAATGTAAGGGCTGCATTGCTTGTGAATGGTGAAACTACAGCAATGTAGTCGGCACACTCATTTGATCAACTTGATTGAACAAACACCATGTCACCCCCCACTGGAGGTGGGGCTGTAGCGTGTTTGGGCCAACAGCCTGCAATAGGTTTTGCATGAAGGAAGCTTGTAATCATGGATTTATCACTATAGCTAAGAAATGAAAAAAAAAAAATGAGAGAAAGATTCAAGACAATTATGGCAGAATGGCAATGATCTGGGATGGTGGATGGATGGTGGGAGGGAGGGAAAGGGGAAATAAGCCAACTGAATTGAAAAAATGTAATTGAATTGGCAACCAAAAGGATCAATAAAAACTAATTAAAAAAATATTTGGCAAGATGCAAAGGGAAAAAGTAGATTGGAAGAAATTAAAATTTCTGTTTGTATGTGGTTGCTTTTACTCCGATCTCATTCGATGTTTCTATTAACTGATGAGAATTTGTTCAAGATTTAAACTGGATGCACTATGAGCTCGATTCATTAGCAGGATAAAACATCATATTTCAAGAATCTTTTTCTGGATTCCAAGAAAATGTTCTCCCTTCCCTCACACCTTCCCTTTCTTTCCTTTCTCCCTCCCTCCCTTCCTTCCTGTCCTCCTCCCTCCCTCCCTAATCCACCTTCCTTCCTTCCTTCTTTCCTTTCTTGCCTTCTTCCTTCTTCTTGCCTTCCTTCAATTCCTTTTACCCAGAAGAGTTTTCTGGCTTTAGAATGTACATTAGATTATAACGTATTTTTAATTAAAATTCATGTGTGTAAATTAAAAAAAATTGTATAGTAAAAAATTACTGGAATTAAAAAAAAATATAACTTTTTAAAATTGAAAAAACAGAACTGTCTCTTAACACCAGAAAACTACTGGTGTTATAATTAACCCAATTTTAGACAAAAAATCACGAAGTTGTCGCTAATATAGCAAAATTTCAAACACACACACAAACACACACACACATATAATATCATATATGTGGTGTGTGTGTGTTATTTTCATATTATATATTATATGAAATATAAATGCACTAAATATGAAGTTAATGACTATTATCAGAAGGTGGTATGATTGGGGAGATGTTTATTGTACTCTTGATGCATACTGAACTTTACACATTACAAATTAGAAAACATGGCCTATTAACATTAAATGGGTGTTAAAAGAATGTGGGAGGCATTTAGTGGCATAAAACGGAAACAGGGGCTGGAGCCTGAGAGAGATGTCTTTCAGCCAGATAAGAACAACTGACTGCTTCTTGCCAGTATAGAACCTTGGTTGTATTCCCAGCAACCCACAAGTTGTCAAACTCCCAGTTCCAAGGGAATCCTTCTTCTGACTTCTTCAGGTGCACTTGCACAAATGCAGGCATTCATACTCATACAAATTAAAATAAAAAAATAAATAAAAAAATATTTTTAAAAAAACAAAAAAGGTTTTCAGTGCATGGTCTTTTGTGTTCTGCTTTGCCTCCAGTGCCCATGAACCGTCTTCCTCTTCCCTCTAGCATGCTGTCTCCAGCACTACGACCTTGGTTTAAGAAAGTTTAACTTTTTCATTAATCATTGAACACCTATTTGGCCCACGGAGTTATAACCCAGGCAATTTGATCCAAGGCAGAAGAAAGCCTGACATCCTTGATCCAAGAGTTTCAGCCTCATGGAGAGACACAGGTATATGACCCTGATGCTTGACATTCTACCACAAGAAGCTTTCCCTTACAGAAATACTGCTACTGGCAAGTGCCGAGCCCATACCCTTCCTCTGTGCAACAGCACTTATAAATGTTGTATATTTATTATTCACAAAATTGATTAAAACCTTTATATTTTACCAGGATAAATAAACTTAAATAAATAAATAAATAAATACATATAATTTAAATTAGGCATGAGCCAACACGAAATCCACTTATATTTCGTAGGTCAAGGAAAGTCAATCAATGGCAATTTCACATATTTATAAGTGCCGTTGCACAGAGAGAGGTGTATGGGCTGGGCATTTGTCAGTAGTAGTATTTCTGTAAGGGAAAGCTTCTTGTGGTAGAATGTCAAGCATCAGGGTCATTGCTAGGTAATTTGAAATGTTAAAATACTGAAAAGGGCTTTTGAGTCTCCTGGCCTATTTGTGAAGGACGAACCAATTGAGTTAGGTTGCTGGAGATGACACGGAGCTGTGGACATAGATGAGAGTCACTGCAGAGCTGTGGACATAGCTGAGAGTCACTGCAGAGCTGTGGACATAGGTGAGAGTCACTGCAGAGCTGTGGACATAGGTGAGAGTCACTGCAGAGCTGTGGTAATGGAAACCAGGAGGATTGGAGTCCATGGAGAGAGAGGATGCCTCAGTAATAGAGGGTTCTAACACCAACCTCTCAGGGTTCTGGAGCTAGATAGCCTGAGCAGCCCACATGTGAGCTGGAGGAACCCAGATACTGTCTTTCTGAAGGCAAAGAAAAATACTCAGCTGTTTCGTTCTACCAGCAGCTAAGAAACATGACAACCCCACTCCCTCTCTTTCTACGCCTTCAGGATATGCAATGATAGAAGGTCCTAGTTACAGAAAAACAGAAGTCCTTTTGCCCAACCGTTACCAGCTGGCCATGCCTGGAGCTCAGAAGGGAAGCTGTTTGCTAAGGAAGCTTGTTGCCCAAGAGCCCTGCAGTTGGGCAAACAAGTCCTGGGAAGAGGGGCGCCGAGTTTGAAGGACCTTTGAGCAGCACATAGTCTCCTGCCACCTATATCCACCTCCCTATCCCTCAAGAATATAAAACCCCAGACCTATGTCCCTGCAGTGTCGGTAACTTGACTCCGAGGATAGGCTGCAGCCCCTCACTGTGCTGGGCTGAATAAACACAGTCCTGTCCTGTTGAAGGTCTGGCATTGGTTCTGTTTCTCCACTCCACTTGATTTCCTGCACTCTGATTTCTAGCACTCAGTGCTTAGAGAGACACTTAGAAGATGCATGGCTAAAACAGTGGAAGGGATACTTAGGGCCATTTCAGAAACTTGAAAATTCTGTCCTTGTCCCAAGGCCCAAATTCACTTTAACATTTTGAAATTTACATTTTTACTTTTATTTTACTGAGGCTATAGTGTAGCCAACATGCATGCCCTGGTTGTTATGTAAGAGGTCAGAGAACAACTGCAGAAGTCAATTTTCTCTTTACATTATGTGGGTCTTGGGAATTGAAAACTCAGGTGTCAATCTTTGGGCAGGCAAGCACCTTTACCACTGAGCTCATCTTGCCAGCCCTATTTTTATGAAACTCCAGTCAGCAACTTACACATAACCAATTTAAAAAAATAAAATACTCTTAACAAATGCAATTCAAATATATCCTTATTTAATACTTAAGAGATAGTAAAAATATCAGCTGAGAAGTAATGGCCAAACCAGTACTAGTTAATGGAAAAGAATGAGCAGTTCCAGAAAGTTCTAGTTGTAATTGAGCCACATAAGGAGTTCAAGGCTAGCTGGCTCTGACTACAAAGAAACAGTGCCCAACAGGTTTTTAAAAAAGTCTTTGTTTCTTCAATAAGACTTTGACATTTTCTTAGCAGGGGCGTGGTAGCACACGCCTTAATCTTAGCACTTGGGAGGCAGAAGCAGGCGGATCTTGTGAGTTCAAGGCCCACCTGGTTTAAAAGGGGGGTTCCAAAAAAGCGGGGGCTAAAGGGAAACCCTGTCTCAAAAAGACAAAAAATATAAAACCAAAAGAAACACAAAAAACCCAAAACATTACATTTCTTTAAGAGCAGACAATTTTGTAATTCCACTAAAAACACTGCAGGTGTCTCAAGTCTGAGCTGAGGTTTTAGGCAGTGTGCGTTGGTGATGCACCATGAGAAGTTTTGGGTGCTGTACCATGGCTAGTGGACCTGTGTTGAATAACTACTGAGTTTTTCTCTATTTCAGCATGCTTATTCATGAAATGAGTAAGAGGACAGTCCTTCAGGCCCCATAATTATCTGATGCTGTTGCATAGCAATTTCCTGAGAGATAAAACCTTCTATCTTTGAGGGAATATGAACAACCAACAGGAAGTTCTCAATTTAAGAAGGTGAACAACAGACTGAAGGGAAGTAAACAACAGGATGTTCTAAATAGAAGTAACAATGGCGATGATTCATAGATGGAAGATCGCACCCATGGCCATGAGAATCTTCTAAGCCCAACTCAATAAACTTCAGGAAGTCCTGAAATCGACATGTTCAATGGTCTCCTCCTTTCTTCTTACGATGTAAAGCCCTGAAGGACTGCTGAGAGAGGTCTCAGACCGGCAAAGTCCCATAGAAGAGACAAGTGGAGCTGCTTAGAAGAGGCTCAGACTGCCAAGCTGCCTAGAAGAAACCGAAACCAACCACTGCCTGGACAGCCTTAGACTGCCGGACTACTTGGGAGCCACCACTTATCCAAACCGTGAGCTTCCTGCAGGTTGTGCAGTGCACTCCAGCTTTCTTTCTTCATTGACTATCACTTGTACTGGGGTGGGCTTTGGTGTTCCTGCTGTCTGTGACTCATTTCTGCCACTGTAAGAGCACTTTCCTAAAATTCATGCGTTCCTATAGTAAGCCCAAAAAAACTCATTGGTTTCATTTCAGTTGACTTTTGTAGCACCCCTTACGTTTGGGTTGGATCGTAGGTTCAGGCTGCGTAACACAGTTCTTCAAGTCTCCCCACGAATAGTTTCATACAGCAAGTGGATTCAGTGTGCTGCCCTCCCTGTGTCTGCACTCTTTGCCACATAACCTTTCAGTATCCTGATGCTCCAACTTGAGTCTTAGATTTCTTATATTGACCAACAGGACAAGGGAGAAGTGGAATCCATCCAATTCCGACCTCACAAGGGCTCATGCATTTCCTTCTGTTGTGTTTGTGGACCTCTACCATCACCTGGAGACTCTGCCTTCTCCAGCCTACTAGAGGAAGAAAGGTATACAAATGAAAGATGCTGAGCTTCCAGGGCCATCCCAGCTGGAATGTCAAGGCATGAGAGTGAACAGGTGATGGTGGACAGAGCTGTCCCCTCACCTGGTCTCCACCCCAGAAATATGAGCAATAAACACCTATTGTTGTCAATGAGTCTTCGTATTGCTTGTCAAGCAACATTACCATGAAGGGAGGTTAAACTGATGCACATACTCATAGGATTTTCTTAGTTACCACTTTGTCACTGTGACAAATAACACGACAGAAACCATTTAAAGAAAGATTTGTCTGGGCGTCCAGTTGCAGTCCATGGTAAGCTGCTTCCATAGCTTCTAGGTCATGGTGAGTCAGAGCACCATGGTAGACAGGCATAGCAAAGCAAAGATGTTCACCATCTAGCAGTGAGGAACCAGAGAGAGGAATTGCCAGCACAAGAGGATACCCAGAAACAAGTTCCTTGACAGCCTACCTTCTAAAAGGCCCACCTCTTTAACTTCTACTGCTGCCAAATAATTGTCAATAAATATGAATTTTTTCAAAGGATTAAACTCCCACTTAATTAGCCAGGAAGCTTCATGCTTTCTCCACAAAACACAACTTAAGACCAAAGCCTTCAACACATTAAGGTCTTTGGAAGACCATATAGCCCAACCACAATAGGGCTATTTGGAATTGATATTGAGATTTTTCTTTTTTCCTGTTGCTGGTGATAAAAAATACCCCTGACACAAGACCCCTGTCTTTTCAAAAAGACCAGAAAAAAAAAAATACCCGACAAATCAACTTAAGAGGAAGAACATTCTGGCTCACGATTTCCAGGCCATAGTCCATATGGCAGGGATAGTCACAGTGTGGGAGCCTGAGGCAGCTGGACATACTGCAACTGCAGCCAAAATACAGGGCTACATGTGCGTGCTTATCTCCCATCTCCCTGTTACTCAGTGTAGAATCCAAGCCCAGGGAATAATGTCACCCACCATAGTGTTCTCAGGCAATTAACCTCATCAAATAACCCACATACATGCCCAAAGGATCTGGAATCACCTTCCAGGTAATTCAAGATCTCATTAAATTACCAATTGAGATTAACAATCACAAGGATTAAATGAGACATAAGGTGCAGACACACTGAACAGATTCAAATACAAGTATCCATGGCTATCATTATTGAAGATAGTGACGGTTTTCCTAGGGCTACTCGGGGACCAACTGAGGAACATGGGTAGGCCTATGGGAAGCTAATTCTTGGGAGCCTCTCACAATAGTTATTTTTTTCCACTTTTTGTTTTTTCAGTGGAGAGAGGAAGACAAATCTTGAATCTCTCTTTGAAGAATTAATTGTAGATAAAACTGATTGACTCATTCGTCATTTCTATTCACAGAAGCACAGTTGATATTCTAGAAAAAAACAATGGCAAAATATCTGACACATTCCTGTAATTCCATTTCCTCTCCAGTGTTCTTTTGTGATGTCCAGACAAGAGAACTTCTTGGGCAGTCTATTGAAGGATATGGAAATCAGGAGAAAAAAACCAAAAAAAACAAGCCTCCGGTTTCCAGTAAATAATACCATGCCATGTATTATTCAGCTTTGGAATTGGGGCTGAGTCTTCCGACTCTTAGCAGACTGATTCCACGTTGAGTCATAAACATACTTGACAGAAATAGGATGTGCTCACCAGGATGCCTTTTCCTTCTTCTTTTTATTTCCTATGAAATCAAAGACTGGCTCTGAGGAAGAGATGCATAACTCTTCACTTTATTGCAGTAAAAGTTTAGTACCTCTTAAATTAAACAAGCATGTTGAACACATAACTACCTATTCCTCTTCTTGCTTTGGGGGTCACATTTCTGTGGGGAAAATACAGAAGCCGATATACTTTTTATAGCTACTTCTACAGGTGCTGGTGAATAATTCAAGTGGGGAAAACTGCCATGTGTTGTCCCACTACCCAGTTGTACAAGGTGTTCTGGCCTCGAGAGGGAAGTTCTGAAATCATGATGTAAACAAAAAGTAAGAAAGCTCTTGAAATTCAGCCCCTGTTTAAAAAAAGACTTATATTTTTCAATTGTTGAGCATTATGCAGTGGTGGGGCCTATGCGTATGTGAAGTCTAGTGCCTATTAGAAGCCGAAGATTGGCATGGATCCTGGAGCTGGAGTTGAGGTGGCTGCTGAACTCTAACATGGCCCACTGTGGAGACGACTCAGGGTACTTTTCAAGAACAGCTAAGTGCTCTTAACTACTGAGCCTATCTCTCCCAGCCTTTTGCAATATCGTCGTCACTCTACCTTTCTAGTCTCTATGAATTTGTTGAAACAAACAAAATTGAGGCCATTTAACTGCTGAGAAAGAAAAGTTAATCATAAGTGGCCAATTACAGGAAATTGATAATGCACACAAATTTAGACTATTCAACAAGCTTCCCTCCTTTTTAACTACCTTTCCTCACAAGGCTCAAGGCCCTACAGCCAGGATTCCTAAAAGTTGAAGATTGAGCTAGAGAGGAATGTCTAGGGATGGAAAGATGACTCACTTAGTTAAGAGCACTGGCTGCTCTCTTGAGGATCCAGGTTGGTTCCCAGGGCATTCCACATAGGCAGCTAACAACCATCCATTAACTCCAGTTCAGGGAATTTGATGCCATCTTCTTAACTCCATGAGCATTGTGTGACATGTTTGCACTTGCACACATGGAAGCAATACATCAACACATAGAATAAAAATAAAAATAAATATATTTATAAATATTTTTCATTGATATAGTCTCATCATTTTGCTTCACTGTCTTCAAATCCCAACTCCGTGAAGAGATAGCGTGCAGAATGGGGAAAAAGATTGTCTCAACTATACTTCAGACAGAGGATTAATTTCTAGAATCTGTTAAAATAACTCTAAAAAATTAAACACCTCAAAGACCCAATCATCTTATCAACAAATATTGATAAAACTAAAATAAGCTCTCAGAAAAGAAATACAACATGGTTTAGTAAATATTTTCAAAAAATGTTCATCTTTGGCTATGAGGGAAAAGTAAACCAATAAAACAAACAGCAAGTACTGGTAAGGATGCAAACGATCAGAACACTGTAAGCAGCTAGTATAGAAATAAAAACCATGCAGATACTATGTCTGTGTTTTTGTCTCTGTGTGTGTCTTACAAAGACAGCACATGCACAAATAAATCTTCAAATAAATGAATATAAAAAAAAAAAAAGAAGAAAAAAGAGAAAAGCAGAGAGGAGGAAAACAAAAAGAAGAGAAAGAAGAAGAAAAAAGAAAAAACAAAGAAAGAAGAACAGAACAAAAGAAAAAGAAGAAGAAACAAAGAGAAACAAGAGAAGACAAGCTGAAGAAGAAAGAAAGAATAGAGGAGGAAAAAAAAAAAGAAAAAAAAAAGAAGATGAAAGAAAGGAAAAAAGAGAGATGAAGGAGATAAACAAAAAAAGAAAAGAACAGGAAAGAAGAAGAAAAAAGCAGGAAAACAAGAGAGAGAAGAGATAGAAAGACGAGAAAAAGGAGAGAAGAGGAAAAGAAGAAAGAGAAGGAAAAGAAGAAAAAAAAAATAAAAGAAGAGAACGACAAAGAAGGAGAAGAGAACGAAATAAGATAAGAGAAAAAAAGAATCAGAGAAAAAGACGAGATAACAAAGAGAGAAATAGAAGAGGAGATAAAGAAAAGAAAAAACTAAGAAGAAAGAAAAAGAAAAAAGAGGAGAAAAAAAGAAGAAAGAAAAAAAGAGAAGAGAAAGAGAGAAAGAGAATTAGGACAAAGAGGAAAAGGAAGAGGGAAGAGAAAAATAACTAGAAGTAGAGGAAGAAGTAGAAAAAATAAAGAAAAGGAGAGGAAAGAAACAAGAGGAAAGAGACAAAAGAGTGGAACAAGAGAAGTGAGAGAGAATAGAGAGAAGAGAGAGAAAAAAAAAAATAAAAGGGAGAACAAAAAAAAAAAAAAGAAAGAAAAAAGAAGAGAAGAGAAAAGAACAGAGGGAAGAAAAAAGAGAGAGAGAAGATAGAGAAAGAAAGAAGAAAAAAAAAAAGAAAAAAAGAGATAAAGAAAGAAGAGAGATAGAGGAGAAGGAGAAAAAAGAAGAAAAAGAGAGAAAGAGAGAAAAAGAAGAGAGAAGAGAAGGAAAGAAAAGAGAAAAAAATAAAGATTAAAAAAAAATAGAAAAAATGAAATAAAGGGAGAAAGAAAAAGAGACAAAAAGGAAACAGAGAAGAAAAAAGAAAAAAAAAGCAGAGAAAGGGAAAAAAAAAGAAAGGAAAAAAAAAGAAAAGAAGAGGAGAAAAAAAAGAGAAGTATAAAAAAGGGAAGAGAAAAAAACAGAGAAAAAAAAAGAAAGAAAAGAGAACAAGAAGAGAAAAAGGGAAGAAAAAAGAAAAGATGAAGAAAGAAAGAAAGATACAAAGAGGAGAAGAAAAGAGAAGAAAACAAAAGAGAAAAAGAGAAAGAGAGAGAGAAGAAGAGAAAAAAAGAAGAAGAAAGAAATAGAAAACAGAAAAAAAAAACAAAACTACAAGAGAGAAACTCAAACCCAATCTCCCAGCCCGATACAGTTCACCCCGCTCCCTACAATTGATCTAACGGGAACTACATCAGTGCCTGTTTCGCCGAGCCTTCATAGAGATATGAGAGTTGTATTCTCATCACACCCGCAGCCGTTCACCACACAACTCCCGACGTGTGCACACGCACCGCAGGCCACTTGGGCAGCGTGTCCGCACCGCCCCGCATCCTACCCCGCCCTTGATGTATCAAAGGAACTGGGCCCCTTGTCTGGACCCCTCAGCAATCAACAAACTACAGCCGATCCTCGCCATACGCCGAACTTCGCTTACGATCATACCAGCCTCCAGACGACGCCGTTACCACCAACCCACCGGACGAAACGTATCCTCCACTCTCCTTAAAATACCCTACACGCAGCTCTGAACCACAGCCGACCACACACCTACACTCCAACCCACACCTCCCCTCCGACACCACACAACCCACCGATAACCGGCTACACCTCGAATACGGAATCCGCAACCTTACCTCACCCCTCAACGGAACCGCGACCCACGCCCTAACATCCCTTACTTCGAACCTCAGACTGTCTCCCAGTTTTGACTACATTCATCTGAGGACTTCCCTGGGACTCCTCATTATTGATCCGTACGTACAAAGAATAAGATGACATCTCTATGACTATATTAAGATCCAGTCTCGGTGTAAGTCCAAAAATATATCTCTCCTATAATAAAGACTGTTACTCAAGTAGTGGCTGTGTGAAGGAAGTTGCTGGCTCAGGATGGTAAGAACACTGGCCCTGCTCTACTACCAGACAAAACCAGGGTTTCCCAAAATCTTTCCCAGGGGGGTGGGGCGGGGGCGCCTATCACCAAGGAGGGAAACACGTAATACCCTACTAGTGAGCTCCCGATCCCCACTGAAGCACTAAGTGCGTTGCAAACAAGAAAAAACCCGATCTAAAAATATAAAAAAACCAATAGAAACAAAAAAAACGGATACAAAATCCAGAGAATAAACTAATATGAAGATCTTAAGTTATCTGTCTTCTCCCATGCTTGCTGTCCATAAAAGACCTATTGACATTTAATTGATTTTTTAATTCTTTGTTTTGATTTGTTTTAGGTTTGATACAGATGGTCTTAAAATGCCACACTTTTCAGCATGTATGCAATTGATTTATTAGATAAAGGTTCACAGCAGCCTAACACACATTTTTATTTATTCATTCATTCTTTGATAATTTCTATATCATACATATGTAATTTATCTACTCCTCACTTCCCACTTCCTATACTTCTTGACTCCTCAATCCCCTAGACTCCACTCCCCCATCTTGTTTCCTTCTTTTTTCATTCTTATTTATTTTTTATATAACGCCACTGGGTCTAATTAGTATTGCTCATATGTTCATGGGTAGTAGTGTCATACAGTGGAACGAACATCGGCAACCTACTTGGGTCAACAGTCCTGCCTATTTCCTTTTGTGATACTTTGTATTGTTAACCAAAGATAATATCATAGCACTTAAATAAGATTGTTACAATTTCCTATGGAGTTATGATATACATATTAAAATTATATAATATATATGTATCTGTAGGATTTACTCAAATATATTTAAGAATTGTAAGTACATTACATCTACATTATACACTTAACTAAATAATCTATCAAAGTGGGCAAACAGAAATTCTGCTAAAATGAAAGAAATACAAGACTGCTCACAAGAAATCTTTTAGAGTTAGGGGCTGAAGAGATGGACTCAGATGGTAAGAACATTTCTGCGAGAGGACCTTTGATTATTCCCAGCACCCCCACTTGGTGGCTCACAACATCTGTAACTCAGTTTGCAGGGGATCCAGACAATCTCTTCCTGAATCTCTGAAGCAGTGCACAACGGATCGGTACATTACAAAATAGCAGGGACAAAATGTGATTCATACAAAAAAAATAAAAAAAATAATAAATAAAATATAATTTAAAAAATATATAGGTTAAACATAGTAAAAAGAAAATTTTTTCCATAAGCCCTTGGAGTACAATTTCCATTTTATCGACATCTACCGTCTAATACCTGACTACTTTCAATCTAATTGAAAATGTCTACAATGGACATTATTTAAAAATTTAAAGACAAGTCGGGTGTGGAGGTGCGCCACACCTTAATCTTAGCACTCGGGGCAGAGGCAGGCGGATCTCTGTGAGTTCAAGGCCAGCCTGGTCTACAGAGTGAGCTCCAGGCCAGGTGGGACGTAAAAGAGTGAAAAAAAAAAAAAAATCAAAAAAACAAAAAAAAAAATAAAAATAAAAAAATTAAAAAGTAAAGTCAGTGGAAAGAGAGGTAAGTCCAAGGGAAGATGTACCAAAAGTCTATAACAACTGTTTAAAATTATCTACCCAGGGCTGGAGAGATGGCCTAGCGGTTAAGTAGCGACGACCGCTCTTACAGAGGACCCGGTGTTCGATCCCCAGCACCCACATGGCGGCCAAGAACCGTTCTGAAACTCCAATTCCAGGAGAAACTCCAGTTCCAGGGGAATCCGAGACCCTCTTCTGACCTCCGCGGCATTGCACGGACATGGGTGCATACACCAGCATGCAGACAGTACATTCATACACATACCGAATAAATAAAAAAACGTAAAAAATATTTTTTTTAATTAAAAAAAAATAATATACCACACATATATCACTACAATTGGTAATTATAATTCAATATTTCTATGAATCATAATACTTGTAAACTTCATTACTTATTATACTATTATATATATATGATATATATATAATATATATATATGAATGATTCAAACAAGGCCCTTTGTCTCCCTGAGTGTGCTTGCAACCACACTGGCTAATTAAGGACTACTGAGTCATCCTATAGTTCTAGCTAGAAGAGTTGGTCTTTTCAATCTGCACTTTGCTACCAGTTTTCTCTCTCCTGCTAAGGACAATGGGCCCTTTCATTATGATTCAGAGTTAACAGATATGGATCAGTTATTGCATGCTTAAAATAATTTTATAATTCACAGTATCCAAGTGATATGCGAATGTAATAAGATATTCAAATGGATTTCTTTCTTCTTTCAGGCTGAAAGAACTCGATATGGTAAATAAATTAAAAAAAAAAATTGTTGTTTCCTGTAGCCCCAGCGTTGTCTCGAAACTCCACTCTGCTGAACCAGGAATGGCTTGAACTCACAAAGATCTCCTGCCTCTGTCCTGCCTCTGCCCTGAGTGCTAGGATTAAAGACGTGCGACACCATGCCCGACTTAAGTGTAGCATTTCTTAAGCCAGATTTGCAAAAGAGAACACGGAGGAGAATTGATCCTATTGCCCCACAGTCAGTTTACCAGAAAAGGAAGAGAGCAAGAAGAGACTGCTTCTTAGACGCAGGATTTTGTGGTAAGTTGGGACGCGAGGTGCTTTGCACATTACCGCCCCCCCCCCCCCCCCCCCCCCCCCCCAGGTAGAAGGCCACTGTTTCCTTATCACAAGCGAAGAAGCAAAGGGTTTTAACCTGTCAGAGTTGGTCAGGACAAAGGTTGCATGAGCGCTACCTGTGGATCAGAAGCTAGAAAGCCAGCCTAGAATTGTGCCCAGTAAGGTGGAGCTACATGGCAAAGAAAACGCAAGAGAAAGAACATGATTTCACAGCTGAAGATCTGAAGGGATTCATTTAACAATCTCCAGGGAATTTCAAGATTTCTTTTCCTAGACTGATTATTTATCTATGTATTAATTATTGTGTGTATGTATGTGAGTTTCACTCCTAATGTCTACATATGGAAGTCAGAGGACCGCTTACAGGAGCTGGTTCTTTCCTCCCACAGTGTGGATTCTGAATACTGCACTAGGCTCACATCTGTCTTGGTGGCGAGCTTTTACCTGTTGGCCCTCCCGCCAGCCATTAAGGTCAGGAATTTGGGGTGATATGGGAAACAGCTCTAAAAACATCTCATCAAAAGTGCTCTTTCAAAGCTTTGAGCATGGGCAACCCAGCTACATCGTGGCTACTATAAAATTTAACTCACTGAGCTCCCTTCTGCTCTTTATTTCTTCCCAGTCCCTCTGCCTCATCGCTGGAGGATTTAGGGAGGGAGAAAAATGGGGAAAACAAGGGGAGAAAGCCAATCATATCCCCCCTTCCAGTGTACGTGGGGTCTCCAGCGTGGCCCAAGCAGTGAGCGTTTAGTGGCTTCTGAAGACACCTATAAACGTGATGCAGAAACACGCACGCACACCTGAATGCACATACATACATACATACATACACATGCACTAGAAATAAATCTTAAAGATAATAACCTAAATTCACTGATCAGTACTTTTAGCTCAACCTTACATCTTTGTGCAACATGGAGTAAGAAAATGATTATTCTCTAGGGTATAGAAATACCCAGACTTCATAGGGTTTAGTTGCCTATATTATATAAATAATTAGGAGACAAAATGAGTGTCAGCGATGCTTAGAGAGGCTCTGTTTTGTAAATGATGCCTATCTGTTCTTAGTTATATTGATTTGCTGATTCAGTTTCAGTACCTTTGACATCTCATGGATTCAAACTCTGTAGAACAGAACTGAACGTCAAAAAAACTGGTCCAAACAGGCCCTACCCTATTTCACTATCTACTCTAAGTTATGCAAAGGCCTTGAAAAGCAATTTAAATATGAATTATTGTCAGAATTATTTGCTCCTCTGGAATAAATATAATGAAATGAAGTAAAAAAAAACTACTATCAAGCATATTTTCATAAGTTCAAATTTTTCTTCCATTCAGTAATTGTAAATATTCACAAAACATAACCCTATACTGACAGGGGAGCAAGTTATTTCAATTATAACAAAAATAAAAATTGCTAAACTTTCTTGCTAACGCGTAATTATGATGGAAAATAATTCATTTCAAATCCTTATTCTGTGGGATTAAATGTGATTGTCTTGGCAAATTCTCATAAATATCACATTAGCAAAACCAGCAGTTATTTCACTGGACACGCACCGATCTTGCTGCGTTGTATCTTGTTTGAAATGAGTAAGTGGCTCACGCAATAATTTCAAAAATCTATTCTAAGAACATCAGTAATGAGGCATTTATAATTTAATGAAGTCTTTCCATGGATTCATTAAATAAATAGTGACAAAGGTAATTATTGATTTTTTTTCACAAAAGCTCATTTCTAAATAAGGATTATAATATGAAACCAAGTTAAAAGGAAACGTAATGAAATATGATACTGGTAAGGTACTTCAAAGTTCTGGCAAGGCCATCACACAATTTAATTCCATCTACGATAACACTCATTTGGAAAATATGTTTGAACCAAGACCGAGATTTAATGATATTCTCAATATCTGGGGCATACTTCAAGCAGTATATTTGCATTTCACAGTTGCAGATATATTTTAATCTACTTGCATATGAAACAGAATACACATATATAAAGATCTGGCCTTATATATACTGTCAAGATATGTTGCATGAGACTAGAATGTTCAGCTTTCCCTCTCCTAGTCTGTGATTTTTTTTTTTTTCCCCAAGGTGTTTGGCTCAGCTGTGTTCAGGAAGAGAACAATAAGAACAAATTTTTGCCTTTTTCAATACTTTGCTTATCATGCTCTTTGAATGTAGCCACAAACAGAATAGAGCGTGCAGCCCCAGGGGGCAGGAGGTTAACAGGGAGCCCTGTTTCTGTTCTGTGAGCTTCTGTCAGGCACTGTCATACAGCCTCAGGCTCCAGGGCCCTACTTTGGGAGGAATATGACACTGCCCTTTAACAACCCCACGACTGTGCTCATTCCGCAACACAGAATGGTCCCCATGCTTCAGATCTACACTTAAAACCGAAATCAGAATTACACAGAGTGCTGTCATTTGCTCTTCCAGAGACTAACCCTCACCACGGAGTAAATGTCTTATGGCATGTAGGCTATGGAGCCTGTAATCACTGTTGCTAAAGTAACAATTCTGCAGGGACTATTGGAGAGTCATCAGGTCTCCCACCTCCAACCAAATGCACTGATTCTGATAATTGCTCATTTAAACCAAACCCAATCCCAAGTCAGTGACTTCCCGGTACTACCAGCTGGTAGAGACTGCATTTTTCAATCTAGACAGCCTAGAAAGTCAAGACTGTCTTTATTCAGCACTGAACTGAAAATTCCCTTGGGCTGGAGAGATAACCTAGCGATTAAGAGCACGAACTGCTCTTGCAGAGGACCTGGGTTCGATCCCCAGCACCCACATGGCGGCTGAGAACCGTCTTTAACTCCAGTTCCAGGGGAATCTGATGCCCTCTTGCACAACACAGGTGCACAAACCTACATGCAGACAGTACATTCATACACATAAAAATAATAAATAAAATTAAAAAAAATTTAATTCCCGTGTACCCTTAAAAAATCTATCACCACTTCAAAAACAAAGTTCTTGCTGCCTTTTTCCAAACCATTGAATCTTATCTTTCTCTATTCATTCAGTGAATACATAAAAATTGGCTATGTGATATACACCTTACATGTGAGGACAACATAAACCTGTAAAAGAGAGGAGTGTCCGGGAGGAGGAAAATAGATTCTGAAGGATCTAAAGGCATCTCCCATTGTCTAAGTGAAGTCGATGTACATTGAGACAGCTATTTAAAAATTTTTTTTAAATTAAAAAAACAAAAAAATCAACAAAGAACAAACCAACACTGTCAGCTTAGGATCCTGCCATTTCCCTACTTGTTATGTCTTAGAGTGCTCAGTAAATATTAGCCATTGAGCTGCACGTAATACACAAGGTATCTCACCTCAGCATACCTGGAATATAGCAAATGTGAACAGTATCGCCGCAGAGAGCTTAAGCAGTCTGTCTCAAGTTACTTAGCAAATAAGGATGGGTGCCAAAATCAGCATTGGTGAGGCTTCTTATAAAATAATCGGTTTACTTCATCAGTCTTCCAGGAAGACCTTGAAACTAGAGCATCCTTAGAGACTGAACCACAAGGAGGGTTCCTGAAAACTAGATATAAATGATTCTCTGGCACCATACAACACAGAACCCAAAGTAGGAAAGATCTAGGGTGATACCGATCTAGAAAGATCTCATTTAAGGGTAATACACTTTCTTTTAAAAATTTTTTTTTTTAGATTTTATTTATTTCCGTATGTGTATCAATATACTGTCTGCATGCAGGTTTGTGCACCCGTGTCCTGAAATGCCGCGGAGGTCAGAAGGGGGTGTCAGTTCCCCTGGAAATGGAGTTCTCCTGGAATTTGAGTTTCAGACAGTTCCCGGCCGCCATGTGGGTGCTGGGGATCGAGCCCGGGTCCTCTGTAAGAGCGGTCGGCGCTCTTAACCGCTAGGCCATCTCTCCAGCCCCGGATAATACACTTTCTAGTTTCCCACTGAACCTTCTTTGAGGACTGCATATCTTTTCTCGTATGTCCCTACGCTACAGAATGCTGCAGCTCCCTTGCGTCTATGAAAACTTAATCTCGAGAGTGACACAGTCATGCTACAGGTGTACATCCATCAACTGACATTAAGAGTGTCTGATAAACTCTGTCAGCCTGTGAGATTCCTTTTATGCACACTGTCTGAGGTGATGGTTTTTATGTTTCTGTTTTTAATCCTCAAACATTAAATAAAAGCAGTTTGGAAATTGAAAAAAAAATCCTAGCTTATTAATGATCATATCCTTAAAGGCACTTAACAGACTAACTTTATATTGGAATTTTGTCAAACTCTCTCACACCTGATATTTAAATGAGATCTAATTCACATGCACTGTCATAAAATTTCCCTTCTCAAAGAACCACCAAGCCATGCAACAATTAAACAAACTGTTTAATTCCAGAACATTTCTATCACACTCCCATTTTTCTTTTGATGAGATCATGCATAGAAGTTCTTTGTTATTTCAGGGCACCTAAACTCTATTGTTATCACTCCACTATGCTTAGCTTCATACCAACTTGGTGGAATTGAGTTAATATAATGTTTCAATAATGCAGCCATTGCCATTTTGCAAGGAGTCATAATGTCTCATTAGCCTTCACAATGCCTTGTGAACTAAAATAACTGCCTTATAAATGAGGAAGCTAGAGCTCAGAAAAGCTGAGATGGAAAAAAGTCAGAGCATCTATCATCTCCCACTGGCCTTAATAAAGAACATTCTAGAATCCAGTGTTCCATTCACATGTGTTCACATGTGACATAAACTGGTTAACCATTAGCTGTATAGAAACAAAGGATGCTAAACTGTGCAACCTTAATGTTCACTCCCATCTAATGACACTTTGGTTCCAGAAAATTCTGAAAGCAAGGCACTTATCAGCAATAAAAATAAAAATTACCTCTTCAGTTTAAAACAAAACAAAACACAACAGAACAGAACATCAAGCACATCTAAATTTAATCTCAGTCACTTCTAAAATGTTTTCAAAAATTACAAGGCAGATGGACTCTAGGATTTTATTATGCTTTAAATCTAGAGTTGTGGTACATTTACTGGCCATATACCCCTCCTACCTAGCAGTGGGGATTAAAGGCTTTGTACTTGCTGGTAAGAACCCACCCTACCTCTATGCTAAATATTGAGAATTTGTTCTAAATGAGAAAAGATCAGTGAGTTTCTTGAATGAGTAACAGACCTTGAGGTTTCTTCACTAAAGGCTTCTGTTTTGTTATATTATCTCTCTTTAGCCAAAATTAAATGAATAGACAAAATAAAATGTTAAGAGTTAGCCTAAGCCAGGCGTGGTGGTGCATACCTTTAATCCTAGCACTTGGGAGGCAGAGGCAGGTGGATCTTTATGAGTTCAAGGCCAGCCTGGTCTACAGAGTGAGTTCCAGAACAGCTGGGGCCACAGGGAGACCCTGTCTTGAAAAGACCAAAAAAAAAAAAAAGTTAGCCTGACAATGCCTCACTAGTCTGTCTTTGAATAGATGAATAATGGGGATGTTAATATCTTGATATTTTTCTGATAGAATTTATTTCACTAATTGAGTTAGGACCAGATTGTTTTCCACTCCTGTGAAGATATATTCTAAAGCTCTTATGGTTTCCCATGTGCCACAGGTTCAAAGGCACATCAAGAGTGTTATTTCCTGCTGGTGTACATAATAAGCTTCTGCATAGCACCACAGCTGCAGAATGAAATAAAGCTGACATCCTCTTAAAATTCATCCATCTCCTCAAAACCATTAATGTTTTATCCCTATGTGTTGAATCATTAACAGGTATGAAGTAGAAAACTAGCCTTTAAGTGTATATTTATACATACAGACACGTTCCATTATTAAGCTTTTCTTCCTCACACAATCAAAGAGCAGAGATGGAACAGAGTAAGAAATGGACATTAACTTGGTTTTGTGCAAGGCTGTCTTATTTTTAACAGGTAATATTTCAGATTTTCACAATTGGTTCTAAGTTCCACAGGAGCTCAACCTAAGCCTTATCCAAAGAATAAAGCACTGAAAAGGCATAAATGGTTTAGGTTGTTTTTATTTTTTATTGTTTTAGAGTTTCATACCAGAGTATTTGCAATATTTATACCACTCCCACTCCCAGTCCCCCTCTAACTCCTTCCATTTCCCTTACAATTTCTTGTCCTCTTATTTGATTATTATTGTTAAATGCGCACACACACACACACACACACACAAATATTCCTATATTAACTCATTTTAGTCCTACTCATGTGTTTCTGTGTTTAAGGGTGGCCACATGGGGAACCCTTCTGTGGTGGTTTGAATGAGTGTCCCCCATAAGCTTTAAGTATTCAGACATTTTGTCTCCAGTTGGTGGCACTGATTTTGGAGGTCTTAGAAGGTGTGGCCATGCTAGAGGAAGTATGTCACTGGGGGCAGGCTTAGTGAGTTTAAAAAGCCTTGTGGACTCCAGTCACTCTCTCTCAGCTTCCTGTGCTCACTGTGACATGTGACCCTCGGCTTGCTGCTCCAGCCGCCATGCCTCCCACCACAATGGACTCTAATTCCCTGGAACTGTCAATCATAAGCTCAAATAAACTCTTCCTTTTATAAGTTCCTTTGGTCATGGTGTTTTATCACAGAAACAGAAAAGTGACTAATACAGTTATCTGGCACCAGAAATGGGGTGTTGGCTGTGAAGAACCTGACCATGTGGATGTTTGAAGAAATGTGGAAGTCTTTGGAACTTTGGGCTAGAAAAGCTGTTGACTACTGTAAGCAGAGCTTAAGGGGCCATTCTAGTAGAAGCCTGGAAGAAAGCATTGCTGCAAAACTTGTAGTTACAGAAGATATTTTGATAAAGAGTCGGGCAGCAGTTTTCCCACAGCCCAAATGCTTGCCTGATGCTAAGTTGAAAAGCAATGGACTAATGTCTTTGGCAGAGGATATTTCAAGACAGCCTAATGGTGGCGTGGCTTTTAATGGTGAATATTATACAGATCTACGGTGAAAAAGAGCAAATGGGGCAGAAGGAATTGCAGAATGTACAGTTTGGATCTGAAAAGTACACTAGGAAGATTAAAGGTGTGGCCAAGGCATGTGAAGGAGAGGCTCCCTTTCATAAGGAGACTAAAGTGATTAAGGAGAGGCCTCAAGATTTACAAGTAAACAACAGAATCAATACCTTCAGGGCAAGACAACACCCAGCTATTCCTCCAACAAGTCCAGGGCAGAGAAAAATTGCAAATGTGGTTAAAGTAGGAGAGAGTCCATTACGAACTTGCAGCCAGATTCGGTAATTTCGTTCACGTGGTGCTGGCTTTAGAGGCATGACGTTTGCAAGAGTGAAGGGGTCATCAGTTCTTCCTCCATGGTTTCAGAGAGCCACAGAGGCCAGGAAGAGTGCAGCAGGGGCATCCCTGAATAAAGAAGGCCCTGATAGGCCATTGGGTGAAGCTGTGAATGTGAAGCCTGGTTGGCAGCAGAGACCCCAAGAAGACATTCGAGATGCCAGACCTGTGAGATATTTGCCAAGGAGAGCTGCATACAGGGAGTGGTACCAGCCTAAGAAAGAGATGTATGTTGCAAGCAAAGCTGGAAGAGCTGAGCCATCTAAGCCCTTTGGAAGTCAAATCCCAGAAGTTGCACATGGAGCTACTGGACTTGGAGATTGCCCTGCTGGTTTTCGGTCTTGTTTTGGTCCAGTATTTCCTCACTATGCCTCTATTCCTCCCTTTTGGAATGGGAATGTGTATTCAGTTCCACTGTATGTTGGGAGTTTGTAATTTGCCTTTTGATTTTACAGGAGCTTACAGTTTAGGAGATTGGCCCAAGTCTCAGAAGAGACTTTGGACCGTAGACTTTTGAATGGCATTGAAACTGGTAAAGACTATGGGGACTTTTAAGGTTAGACTAAATGCATTTTGCATTTTATATGGTCAGGAGCCTATGGGGGCCAAGGAGTGGAATGTGGTGGTTTGAATGAATGTCCCCCATAGGCTTTAAGTATTCAGACATTTTGTCTCCAGTTGGTGGCACTGTTTTTGGAGGTCTTAGAAGGTGTGGCCGTGCTGGAGGAAGTATGTCACTGGGGGCAGGCTTAGTGAGTTTAACAAGCCTTGTGGTCTCCAGTCGCTCTCTCTCGGCTTCCTGTGCTCACTGTGAGATGTGACCCTTGGCTTGCTGCTCCAGCCCCAGCTGCCATGCTTCCCGCCACAATGGACTCTAATTCCCTGGAACCATCAATCGTAAGCTCAAATAAATTCTTCCTTTTATAAGTTCCTTTGATCATGGTGTTTTATCACAGCAACAGAAAAGTGACTAATACACATTCCTTTCCTCTGCATCCATGGATTACCTGTAGCTCTTCATCTTGAGGTGGACTTTGTGAAATTTCTACCATCCACCTTGACATGCCAACTGATTTTGCATTATTCATGCCTTGTTATACTTGGTCAGCCATGTTTATTGCTGTTCCTTTCACAATAGTTAAGAAATGGAAACAAGCTACTTGTCTCTCAACCAACGAATGGATAATGAAAATATGGTAAATTTTTATAATGGATTTCTATTCAGTGGTAAAAAAAAATGAAATCAGGAAATTTGCAGGTAAAGAAATGGAATAAATAGAAACTGCTAGGCTAAGTGAGTTAACTCAGAAAACAACTCATTCATGTTCTCTCTCCTTTTTTTGATCCAAATTCTTAGACATGCTTACATATCCTGATATAACCTTAGAAGCTAGGAAAATAGAAAGGAACATGAGAGGACAGGGAGAGGAAGAGCTCAGTAGAGGAGGATGGTGGGTTAGGGGTATTATCAAGGGAGAAATATGGAAACTGAGAGGCGCTTTAACTGGGGAGGGAGGAAAGGCTACACAAGGAGAGAGGAAAGAGAGATAAATAATGCTAAGGTAGTGTCAAAAACCAAAGGGCAATGTGCTATTTAATAAACCTACTGAAAAATCCACATATAATATATGAGTATATGTGTATAGCTGAAGGCTATATAACAAAAATCACAGGGCCAGGCAAAGGAAACCTCACTTTGAATTGTTGGTCATGGTAGTTTTTATTCTAAAATAGTATGGGTTATTGTCACAACCCATGATTGTTTCCCAGTACTTGAAGATAAGACTCTATTTTTGAAGACATGACATACTTTATTTTTTTTATTTTTTTTTTTATTATTTATTTTTGTATGTGTATGAATGTACTGTCTGCATGCAGGTCTGTGCACCCGTGTCGTGCAATGCCACGGAGGTCAGAAGAGGGTCTCGGATTCCCCCGGAACTGGAGTTCTCCTGGAATTGGAGTTACAGACGGTTCTCGGCCACCATGTGGTTGCTGGGGATCGAACCCAGGTCCTCTGCAAGAGCGTCGGCGCTCTTAACCGCTAGGCCATCTCTCCAACCCCAGACATGACATACTTTAGACACAGGTCTTGGATCAGTTGAGCTAGAACTGACCCGGACTCCTCCTCCCTGATGACTAGCTCTCATAGCATCGGAAGATAGTATACAAGCTGGCAAGGAAGAAAACCAATTAATGATTGTACACAAGCATAGAGCCGGTGAGCCACAACAATGTCTGCTTGAATTCTTATTTTGTATTGTTTTAATGGCTGTTGCTTTAAAAAAAAAAAAAAAAACTTTTGGTTGAATGTTAAATTTGTGTTGGTCACACTGTATGGTCATTTAGGAAAACATATACAGTAAACACTGGGCCTCAGGGGCTGATTAAAGCCATAACCTTTGTGTTTTTGCTCTCTCTCTTTCTCTCTCTCTCTCTCTCTCTCTCTCTCTCTCTCTCTCTCTCTCTCTCCTGTCTTTGGGCCATTACATAGCTTATCATTAACTTTCACTGTGAACTTAGCAGGGAGAGTCTGTTTTATCAGTTCTGCAAGATGTTGGTATTTCTAGGTAAAAAGTTTTTTCTTGTAAAAGTGGTTTGGGATTATTTATTGTTCCCATTTACTTTTTTAGCTCCTGGGTCTCTCATTTTTGGAGAGCTAACTATGGAATTACAGCCTGACTCTAATGTTCTGAATTTCCATAGATCAAACCACAATATTTTTCAGACAACTAGACAACACATCTTCACATGGTAATTATAGTCCTCCGTATTAGAAATGTTACCTTAGTGAGTAGGTTACAAATAAAACCAAGATTAACTACTGCAATTTTCTTAAGTCTTAGAGAACATGAAAATGTGTGAAAAGGTTAAAAAAATATTCTAATGCTTCAGCTGATATTTTACAAAGGATTACTTCCAAGGAAGGATACCATTGTTGTAAATCATGACTTGCAACCAAGAAGTAATGGTGAGACAATGTTTCCACATGGGTTAGAAGAACTGACTTGTACATGATGACTTCTTGGCTCTAAGGAGCCTGGAGCTCTAATGTAAAACGCACTCTAAGTGAAGACTTGACTCTGACAGCTTTCTTACTTCGTTTCCTTTTTTTTTTTTTTTTTATTGACTTCTACTCTAGGATGACTTGTGTGACATTCTTAGAGGAAGGAAATATATGCAAGTGGGCACAAAAATGTCATCTCCAGAGTGTTTTCTATAGAATTAGCAATACTCCAGTGTCCATGGAGTTGAAAGGAATAATTCCCACAGCCATCACAAATATAATTATGTGTGTTTTGGAATAATAACATTTAAAGAACAGTATGGGCCATTCAAGGCTGAAGATTTTAACAGATATGACCTTTCTTAATCTCCAGAGAATGATTTACTGTCTTAAAAAAATAATGTCAAGAAATATTTATCAAATATCTTTTAGCTACAGTGGATTTCAGGAGACCAAAAAACCACTCACTACTCTTCCCACATTTCAAAAAAATTTTATAATATGTGGTGTGATTTGAGTTTATACACATTAATTTCTCTAAATTGCAAGGTTTTAAGGGCACAAGTAGCAAAATAAAATTATCAAGCTACCTATTATAGCACATGAAGTTTGGTATTCACCAACGTTTTATTTATCTACTCAATTAAAAACTCCAAATAGACTTTTTGCTCTACTTCTGGCATTCTATAAGTCCCAGATAAAGTTTAGCTAATAGAGCAGATAAGGTTGCTCCCATTATGAATTAAATATCACACAATTTCTTGATGCACTGAGATTGAAATTAGCATATGACACATGTCAAATGTCAACATAAAAAAGAACAGGATGCCATGGAGAGAATCCACTGACGAAGCAAGCCCTAAAGTGCTAAGAGGATGAGGAAGAATCAGTAATGGATACATAGGTTTCATAGGGGAGGAAGGAAAATCCGCACAGGCCTCAAGGAGGGTGAATATATAAGTGTATAAAGATGGATGCTTTTATGCATACATGTAGATACAAATACAAATATATAGAGTCTTTACAGAGATAAAGATATGTAAATTATATTCAAACATGGGTAAGCATAAGCGAAAAAATATCTGTCTAGAAAGTAAAACTAGATTATAGAATTATGCATAAAACTAAAATATATTATTTGCACAAAGTAATTGGAAAATAGATAGCTATGCATATTTTTAAAGGCTTCCAATTTAAGAACGGGAAATTGCTGATAAAAATACAGAACCTAACAGTATGCATCCTGACATTGATCTGATTGTTTGTTCCTAAGTGTCATTCATCAATGTGCTTTATGAAATGTAATATATAAAAGATTTTCTGAATCAACAGGGACTCACCATATTTTCCAAAAGTCATTTACTCCTGCAATGTCAAAATACGATCACCCTTCTATGCTGATATTTCAAAGCTAATGTAATATGTTTAGTTTCTTTGTGACGTGGAATGTCTTGTTAACGGATTTCTCTGAGAGCCCTTTTATCTCAAGATGTAGCAAGAGTTCTTAATATAATTTCCACCTTAGAAATACTGTTTGAAATCACTTGACTAGTTTTTCAAGTACCTTCCAGAAATTAGTTGAAGAAAGAAAAGTTTTCACCTATAGCCTTTTAATTCCCTGTTCACTCAGAGGGACAAAGAACTGGATTCAGCTCCTGTGTCCCCAAATGCAGCTGTCCAGCAATGAATAATGTTACTCAAATCAAATAGAGATTCTTCGGTTTCACAAAAGGAACATTTCAAATCAATGAAGATAAATGTGAATTTGTCCTACAATATGGCCAAGTTTTGTGTTTGTTTGTTTGTTTTTGTTTGGAGACAGGGTCTCCCTGCAGCTCCAGCTGGCCTGCAACTCACTATGTAGACCAGGCTGGCCTCAGTTTCTCAGAGACCTACCTTTGCCTCCTAAGTGCTGGAAATAAAAGCATACATCACCATGCCTGGCTCTGGACAGGAATTTTAAAGCTGGACATACAAAAAGGCTCAAATCAAACAATTGGGTATGGTGAAGTGGAGGTAAGTGGTGGCTTCCAAAGATTTCAGAGCAATTGCTTTCTGGAGACTCACTAAAGTCACGCCTACTCAGGTCTCTCAAGGAAGAATCAAGGAATAATTACAAAGACTTGTGCATATTGACAATAAAGACCACCCAACGGATACTTAGAACAAAGACCTTGCTACCTCTCTTCCTTGCTGCTCTACTGTCAGGCTTTCATTATCAGAACAATCCCCGATCTGTCTCCTTCAGC
Organism: Rhizomys pruinosus; assembly: GCA_009823505.1. NCBI lineage: Eukaryota > Metazoa > Chordata > Mammalia > Rodentia > Spalacidae > Rhizomys > Rhizomys pruinosus. Next base: position 3,725,684 of record VZQC01015407.1, read on the forward strand.
AACCCTGTCACTTCTCAAGCGTGTTTGTTTCTTTCTTTCTTTGTTTTCTCAATCTCTAAATAATCAGTCCTCTATATTTGATCCCAAAATAACTGATCCTGTGTCTTGGTGTAGAGATGTTAAGGACTTTAGCATCAATCTAAGAATTGAATCTGGGAAAGATGGCTCAGCAGTTAAGAGCACTAACTGCTCTTGCAGACGACCTGGGTTCAATTCTCAGCACCCACATGGCAGCTAAGAACCTTCTTAGGTGGTGGTGGTGCACGCCTTTAATCCCAGCACTCCAGAGGGAGAGGCAGGTGGATCTCTGTGAGTTCAAGGCCAGCCTGGTCTACAGAGTGATAGCTGGAGCTACAGAGAGACCCTGTCTCAAAAAGACTGAAAAAAAAAAATAATTGAATCTGCCAAGTAAAAGGACAGTTGTTGTCTGTGAAAATGCCCTTTCATAAAGCAAATCTCACTAGTGCTCACCACACAGGAGTACAGTCAATGCCTACATGAAGGTCTTTACTGGCAACAGCTGAGAAGAAGGGCAACTTTCACCAGGTAATGGAATTCTTCAGTAAACTAAGGCTAACTTTCATGAATAATTAAGTGTTATACGTCACTGCAAGGTGAATATGTTGTAAAGTTAGACATAAGATATAGGCTTCCCCTGTCTGTTAAGTGAACACAAACTCTACTAGGAAGATAGAAACATGCTGAAAAGTAATCTCAAATAATTTATAAGACAAATGTAAAGAAATTTAACCCATTTGTTGCTTTAGAAATGCTTTAGAAATGCCAAGACTTCCCAAATAAGTATGACTCTACACGAATAGTAGAGCTTGACCACAGAATAGGTGATAGTGACAGTGAGAGTAACAGACATTCTCATCATTTAACAAGAAACAAACTATGAACATATATTATGCTTCCTTTTAACTGAGGAGAAAGCAGAACCTGGCATGGCTGAGCATCAGAGCCATGACTGGGCCAGGCAGTCTGGATCACTATTCTCCTCAGTAGAAACAGGATGCTTAAAATATGTCACAATTTAGATGTGATATTAGCAAGCCTATACCCAGCAAAATATCAATTACTTTTCAAACATCCGCTCATGCACGATGAGGATGAGTCCCTTTCCTTCCCCATGTTGAGGAAGTTTAAACCTTGCAGTGAGTAGGTGCTTTCCTCCAGTCACAGAGTTAAAACAGCAATTGAGTCACATCCTGTCCCCGCAGATTTGGCTCCATGCTAATATATTTCCAATATTTATTCTTTTTTTTTTTTTTTCTTGATCTCACTCTGGCCTGGAAGTGTTCAGAATTCCCACATGGCTAAATGATGGTCTGTAGAGAACCAGGGTGGACTTTCTTATACTTCAAGCACCTTGGGAACAGAAGTGGAAGTACAATGTCCTTCAAGTCTAGTTAATTGTGGAACATCACCAAATTCTGAAAGATTCCAGAAGGGAAATGTCACTGTAGAAACAAACACCCAGCATCTGTCCTCTGAACTGAATGCTTATATCCCTGTTTTTCTTTTTTTTTTTTAATTTAATTTTTATTGATGCTTTGTGCATTTCGTACATCATTTTCCAATTCAGATCAGGCATATTTCCCTTTCCCTTCCCCCCCACCCCCACCACATCCCAGATCATGTATTCTGCCGTAACTGTCTTGCATCTTTCTCTGTTTTTTTTTTTTTTTTCATTTTTTAGCTATAAGTGATAATCCATGAGTACAGGCATCCTTCGTGCAAAACCAATCTGCAGGCTGTTGTGCCCAAACCCCCACAGTCCCACCATCCAGGGGGGGGGGGGTGACAGGATGTTTGTTCAATCAAGTTGATCAAATGAGTGTCCAGACTACATCGCTGTAGTTTCACCATTCACCCCAATCGCAGCCTTTACATTCTACCACGTCCCCTCTTCCGCAGATTGTTCCCTAAACCTGTTTTTCTTTAATATGTTTTTCTTTTTGGCAGTTACAGATTTTTTTTTAATTATGATTCAAAATTTCCAGAAACATCAGATAATAACATCAATCAGAGTCTTGGGGCTGGAGAGATGGCCTTGGCTGCTCTTGCAGAAGGACCTGGGTTCAAATCTTACAATCCAGATGATGAATAACAATTGTCTATCACTCTAGTTCCAAGAGATTCAATGCCCTCTTCTGACCTCCTGGGCATTGCAAGGCATGGGTGCACTTACAGACATGCATGCAATGCATTCATACACATAAAATAAAAATAGTAAAAACTACTTTAAAATCAACCTGAGTTTTAATAAACCTGATATTTAAAAAGAATACTAATTTTTCCTGCAGTTCAGGTATTCCAACATCATGACTAATAACCAAGTAACTGTAGATCTGAGGTTTTTTTTTTAGATTTTTATTTATTTTTTTTTATTAATTTTTTATTTATTTCTGTATGTGTATGAATGTACTGTCTGCATGCAAGTCTGTGCACCCGTGTCGTGCAATGCCGAGGAGGTCAGAAGAGGGTCTCGGATTCCCCTGGAACTGGAGTTCTCCTGGAATTGGAGTTTCAGACGGTTCTCGGCCGCCATGTGGGTGCTGGGGATCAAACCCAGGTCCTCTGTAAGAGCGGTCGGCGCTCTTAACCGCTAGGCCATCTCTCCAGCCCCAGATCTGAGTTTTGTACCAACAAAGCCAATATTGTATGCTGTTATGACCTGAAACTACCATTAGTAGTTATTCTTACATACAATACTAAAACAAATTGACAGCTAGAGCTTCTGGTATTTGAAATACAGATGCAATACAAGTGTTTTCCTATGATGGTTTCTAAACTCCTTTAGTCAATTCTAGGTTATTAGTAAAAATCTCATGTTATTCTTATTTCTTTTCATCTCCCATTTAATCTCTCCCTAAAATAGGACTATTTCACACCCCTTTAATTCTCTCCTGGCATAAATATTTTAATTTTTCACTTACAAATTAAAATTATTCAAATAGTTTAATTTTTATCATTATTATTTGAAATCCCCTTTTAATCACAATCATCCTCTCTTTCTCCCTGAGCTAATGAGCATGAGTCTAGCATTTAATGACAGCATTTTTCATTTGATATAAGTTTAGCCTAAATGCTATTTGCACAAAATCATAAAAATGACATCATTTATGCCCCCAAAATGAACAAAAAGTCCCCATACTCCTGCCTTGGAAAGAGTATGCTTTCACGTCAACAAATGAGGAAAAGCTATTTAATAATGGCTCTGGTTGCATCCCAATTAACAATTAATAGTTAATAATTGATGGTTATTATCTCACAAAAGCCAACAGGTGTACTAAGTGTCTGCTGAGTTGGAGATGTATGAAACATTTAAGTTAGAGCCAGGACACATCGAATGTGAACCCAGTACAATTGATATGGTAACAATGAGTTTTCTAAAATCATTCCTAGCCCAAATTAAATCATTATATATTCCTTTGAAGTAATGATAAGTTAATTTTCTGCTTTAATTAATTCTATTGCCTGGCTCAAACTTTGTTATGATATTTTATTTTACACAAAAATGCTATAAGGAAAACATTTCTGCAAGGGGTGACCAGTGAGAGTTACAAATTTAATATTTAAAGTACATTTAAATGTTTTCTTCTCATTTTATTTTGTTTTTAATGACTTGTTCAGTTTAATGGACTCTCTGTTCAGCTTGAAACATCATAATGTCTGATCTAATGTCCAGCTACAAGAACTGAACTGTCACTGCATTTTTAAGCCAATGAATGTACTAATATTACTGCAGATCAAGAAATGCACCAGTTATGAAAGGTATGTATGTATCTCAAGCATCTAATATCTGTTTATTGATACAGCATTAAGGCAAAAGTCAGCAATATTAGAGTTCTCCACATAAGTGCACCAAAGAGACATACTAAGTAACAACCACCCAAAATAATTTGTCTCATTGTATTCCTTGAAAAAACAGGAAGATAGATAGCTAGATAGCTAGACAGCTAAATAGGTAGGTAGGTAGATAGATAGATAGATAGATAGATAGATAGATAGCAAAACATATATATATATACATATAATTAGAGATTCTGAAAAAAAATCTATTCTGTTTTTGTATAGGGGAGCTCCCTCATTCACTATTGCTTTCTCCTGTAAGGAAAATGACTATTAAGAAATTTTAAAAATTATTAACATTATTCAACTTGTCACTATCCTTACTTTTAGTCTCCTCTCACAAATACTATTGCGAGTGATTTCTAAGACATGCTTCTTCTTACCAAGGTACTATGATAGGAATGTTATGTACATTTTCAATCTCTAAGAAACTACCTACAGGGTTATTATTTACATAGCTATATTCAGATATTGTGACACAGCTGAAAATAATAAGCAAGGAGGTTAATAAAACAGTAAAGAAATAACTTCTGAAAATATCAGTGTAAGAGGTTTCAAGCCCAGATCATTTATGTCTCAGTTAGTAATAATATTAATTATAATATTAATAAATTATAATTTTTGGTTAGCAGTTATTCTTTCATATCAATCTTTTAAAATACAGCTTTAAACTCAGTGTCTACCCCAATAAGTCCAGAAAGTAAATATTTACTGAATAGCTATTGTACTCTTCCATCAATCCTGTGAGCAGACTCTATTACCTCCTTTTCTTTTTTTTTTTAATTTTATTTATTTTTGTATGTGTATGAATGTACTGTCTGCATGTAGGTTTGTGCACCTGTGTCGTGAAATGCCGCAGAGGTCAGAAGAGGGTCTCAGATTCCCCTGGAACTGGAGTTCTCCTAGAATTGGAGTTACAGACGGTTCTCAGCCGCCATGTGGGTGCTGGGGATCCAACCCGGGTCCTCTGCAAGAGCAGTTGGTGCTCTTAACCACTAGGCTATCTCTCCAGCCCCCAATTACCTCCTTTTCATAGGCAATTCAGTCACAAGCTCATCATTTGAAGAAGTAGGATTTGGATGTAGATCTAACTCAAAACTTAAGGTTTTAAACATTTTTATAACATTTAATATAAGGAAAATTCAATAAACAGGTGATTTATTTCAGGATATAGAAAGCAACATTAGTTAACTTCTAACTTCATGAAATTATAGCTTCCTTGTACAAAAGCAAAAAGAAAATGTAAAGCACACACAAAATCATAGAATCGGTTTATAGTATAATCATAGTTACAAACATTCTGGCTAACAAAGTTTCCACATGTTCTTAATAGCATAACTGTGACGTGCATGCTCCTGACTCTGCAGGCAAGGCCACTTGCTGTCCATCACTTCTTATGTGACACATATATAATTCTGAGGTAATGATTTTTCACATCATTTTACAAATAAAGTAATGTGATATATGTGGCTACTAGAGGAACCAATGTTTGGAAGGAACTCAGTCCTTTTCTTACTTCAAATGACATGCATGCCTGGGCAAGGCAGATCCAAGCAATTCTGAGCTCTTCCAAAGTAGGAGACTATTAACATCACTAAGAAAATAAGAAAAAAAAAAATCAAAGACAAAAAATTCATTGAGATAGACTCGGTAAAATTATTAGTATTTAGCAAGTTAAATGTGTATTCTTAATTTTAAAAAAAACCTAGCAAATTAGAAAAAGAATATTTGTGGGCAATATGAAACCAAACCCATCCATAGTCAACTGCCAATCTCATGCTTAACCCTAGAAGAATTTAAATTAAAATAAGAAAGAAAATTTTGCGGCTGGCCATTATTGCAAAACCTTTAATCCCAGTACTTGGGAGGGGAGGGAGAGGCAGGCAAATCTCTTTGGGATCAAGGCCAGCTTTGTCTACACAGCCAGTTCTATCTAGGTCAGCTGGGGCTATAGGGAAACACTGTCTCAAAATGCACAAAACAAAACAAAATGTTGTATTGTTATTTTATTAGTCACTTTTCTGTTGCTGTGATAAAACACCATGACCAAAGGAACTTATAAAAGGACGAGTTTATTTGAGTTTATGATTGATGGTTCCAGGGAATTAGAGTCCATTGTAGTGGGAGGCATGGCGGCTGGAGAAGCATGGTGGTTGAAGCAGCAAGCCAAGGGTCACATCTCGCAATGAGCACAGGAAGCAAAGAGGGCAACTGTAGACCACGAGGCTTGTTAAAACTCACTAAGCCTGCCCCCAGTGACACACTTCCCCCAGCATGGCCACACCTTCTAAGACCTCCAAAAACAGAGCCACCAACTGGAGACAAATGTCTGAATACTTACAGCCTATGGGGGACACTCATGCAAACCACCACATTCTACTCCCTGGCCCCATAGGCTCCTGACCATATAAAATGCAAAATGCATTTAGTCCAACCTTAAAAGTCCCCACAGTCTTTACCAGTCTCAATGCCATTCAAAAGTCCACAGTCCAAAGTCTCCTCTGAGACTCAGGCCAATCTCTTAAACTGTAAGCTCCTGTAAAATCAAAAGACAAATTACATACTCCCAATGTACAGTGGAACCAAATATATATTCCCGTTTCAAAAAGGAGGAATAGAGGCATAGTGAGAAAATACTGGACCAAAACAAGACCGAAAACCAGCAGGACAAATGCCAAGTCCTGTAGCTCCACATGCAACTTTTGGGACTTGACTTCCAAAGGGCTTAGATGGCTCAGCTCTTCCAGCTTTGCTTGCAACACATATCTCTTTCTTAGGCTGGTACCACTCCCTGTATGCAGCTCTCCTTGGCAAATATCTCACAGGTCTGGCATCTCGAATGTCTTCTTGGGGTCTCCGCTGCCAACCAGGCTTCACATTCACAGCTTCACACAATTGCCCATCAGGGCCTACTTTATGCAGGGACACCCCTGCTGCACTCTGCCTGACCTTGGCAGCTCTCTGAAACCATGGAGGAAGAACTGATGACCCCTTCACTCTTGCAGACTTCATGCCTCTAAAGCCAGCACCATATGAATGAAACTACCGAGTTTAGCTGCAATTTTGGGATGGAATCTCTCCTACTTTAACCACATTTGCCATTTTTCTCTGCCCTGGACTAGCTGGAGGATTAGCTGGTTGTGGTCTTGTCCTGAAGGTACTGATTCTTTTGTTTACTTGTAAATCTCCAGGCCTCTCCTTAATGGCTTTAGTCTCCTTATGAAAGGAATCCTCTCCTTCACATACCTTGGCCCCACCTTTAATCTTCCTAGTGCAGTTTTCAGATCCAAACTGTACATTCTGCATTTCTTTCTGCTCCATCTGCTCTTTTTCACTGTAGATCTGTATAATATTCACCATTAAAAGCCATGCCACCATTTCTATATTAGGCTGTCTTGAAATATTCTCCGCCAAAGACATCAGTCCACCGCTTTTCAACTTAGCATCAGGCAAACATCTGGGCTGTGGGCAAACTGCTGCCAGACTCTATCAAAATATCACGGTTGCTGCCTAAGTCTTTATTTTCCCCTGGAACTACATCTTTTGCAGCCATGCTTTCTTCCAGGCCTCCACTAGAATGGTCCTTTAAGCTCTGCTTACAATAGTCAACAGCCTTTCCAGCCCAAAGTTCCAAAGTCTTCCATACTTCTCCAAACATACACATGGTCAGGTTCTTCACAGCCAACAGCCCACTCTCTGGTACCAATAACTGTATTAGTCACTTTTCTGTTGCTGTGATAAAACACCATGACCAAAGGAACTTATAAAAGGAAGAGTTTATTTGAGCTTATGATTGATGGTTCCAGGGAATTAGAGTCCATTGTAGTGGGAGGCATGGCGGCTGGAGAGGCATGGCGGCTGGAGCAGCAAGCCGAGGGTCACATCTCGCAAAGAGCACAGGAAGCAAAGAGGGCAACTGTAGACCACAGAGGCTTGTTAAAACTCACTAAGCCTGTCCCCAGTAACACACTTCCCTCAGCATGGCCACACCTCTAAGACCTCCAAAAACATCACCACCAACTGGAGACAAATGTCTGATTACTTACAGCCTATAGGGGACACTCATGCAAACCACCACAGTTATCTTTATGCTTTAGTTTTTATAGAAGATGTGTCAATCACTGTAACAAGACATAAGGTGGGAAAAAACAAGGAAGGTAGTAGCTCCTAAACTAAAACTACACTGTCAGATATAAAAAATCCTCATTTAAGTAATATGTAGGTGGGAGTATTCAGAAAACCATTCTAACCAAAGATAAAATATCCAAACATGAATGTATGTGCTCTCTTAAGGAAAGAAATTCAGTATAATACCTGAGAATTCAAAGGTAAAATATGAGCTTAATAAGAATATATGAACTCCGGGCTAGAGAGATGGCTCAGCTGTTAAGAGCACTGGCTGGCCGGGCGTGGTGGTGCATGCCTTTAATCCTAGCACTTGGGAGGCAGAGGCAGGTGGATCTTTGTGAGTTCAAAGCCAGCCTGGTCTACAGAGTGAGTTCCAGGACAGCTGGGGCTACAGGGAGACCCTGTCTCGAAAAGACCAAAAAAAAAAAAAAAAAAAGAACACTGGCTGCTCTTGCAGAGGATCTGGGTTCCATTCCCAGCACCCACATGACAGCTAACACCCATACATATCTCCAGTTCCAGGGGATCCAACACCCTCTTCTGGTCTCTGTGGGCATTGCACAACACTCATACACATAAAGTAAAAATAATAAATAACATATTTTAAAAATATATAAACACTTTTGGCCAATGATTTTACCATAGACTTCTATATGCTGATCATGTTATGACTTTTTTTCTATTTGTGCTAGATAACTTCTCTAATGAAAAATAGTGAACAATGGCATGCTGAGGAGCAAGGGAACAGCAAGCTTCGACCCTAAGTATGTTTGCTATTATTAACAAATCATACCACTCCTTTGTTGGGAAGTAGCATTTTGACCAGAGAGGAAAGAGGGTGACAAGCAAATATTTACTTTTCCCAGGAAACATGTCAGTGGTAACAGTCCCTAAACCAACTAATTGGTTTAAAAATCCTTTTTGAAGTTCATCCACTGGGGTCCAATCAGCCTAGCTAGAATCACTCTCTTAAAGATCAGCTCTCTGAAAGTAAGTGGTGGATCAATTTTAGAGCCCCTTAAGAGATTTACATTGTAACAACATAGTTGCTTTCAGATAAGCAGAAATATAATTACTGTATATGAGTAGAAAGTATGTATTCATATTTTAGAAAAATAGAAAATTAAAGGAGGAAAATGTGAATTCCTAAACATAAAAAAATACTGAGAGAAAGATGCAGGACAGTTATGGCAGAGTGCATGATTTCAGGTCAGGTTGGGGGAAGGGAAAGGGGAATATGCTTAAACCAAACTGAGAAATGATGTCTGAAATACACAAAACATTAATAAAAGCATTATTAAAAAAAAGAAGTGAAACTGAAGACTATAATCAACCATTGAGAGAGATGTGTTTGGAATCAAATTGAATATAGGAGACTTCAATAATAAATAATATTCCTTCTCTTGCAAAAAATAGAATAAAATTAAAAAAAAAAGATCATCTCTCCCTCACCCAGCACTAATTAGGGTGGATGCACTTGCATTGAAGGACATCTGGAGACACTAACTTGACTCAATAGGCCTTAAGAGAAGTGACAGAATGCAAGAAATTCAGTGAGAGTGGGAGGGCTATAGAAGGTTGTGAATGGGGGGGATTGTAAAGATGATTAAGATGTTTTGTATGAAGTACACAAAAATTCAATAAAAATTATATGAAAGCCCTTTGCATGCTATCATCATTGCTGGGAAGTGGGTAAGAAATCCCAACGAAACAGAAGGAACTTTTGCAACTGACGGCTGCTGGAGCAGGGGACACAGTGTCTTTCAAGAAGGACATATGAGGCACAAATTAGACTTAATGGGCCTTATCGTAATATGATAGAGTACATTAAATTGGGTGGGGAAGAGTAGGGGAGGTGCAGGTAGGGGAAAGGATCCAAATATATTGTTTGAAACTCTCAACAATTCGATTTAAAAATGTAAAAAAATTCTGAGTGAACTGAGTGTTGTCTCTTTCATGGGGTGGCATTATGATTCAACATAGTGTAATCCTCCATACCTTCTTTCCTCACGACTACTTGACTCCTATTTGAACAGTTATAAAGGCCACTCGCTCCCCTCTTCAGCTTGTATTCTGCTGAAAAATCATATCCTACTCTCTAATTTTCTATCTGTAAGTGGAGTTTTCCTAACTACTCAGAGCCTTTTTTAATAGGCTTGGAATCCTAATGTGTCTTACCGTGATCCAGTAGGAAATGCAACAGGTGATACATGCTATAAATGGTATGCTGAGTTCCAAAAGATACAAGTTTTCCATCTATATTGTGTGAGTTTTAAAAATAGCCCATCACAACCTTCGAGTCCTCCAATTCAAGTGCTATGTGTATGTATGTATATATTTATGTACATATAACTATCTCTATATATATGTATATATACTGTAGCAATACAAGTTGGAGAGAAAAACAACAAAAGAACTGAAAATAAAAAAATCAGAAAAAGATGCAGGACATGTATGGCAGAGAGCAGGGACTCGGGTGGAGTTAGGGGCGTGGAAAGGGAAGCGACTCTAGATTTGATTGAGAAATGATGTATAACATATGGGAAAAGTTCAATAACAATAAAAAAATTGAAAAGAAAAAAAATGATGCATGAAACAGCTGGTTACTTCTAACTGACTAAGGTTGAAAGTAAGCCATATACCCAAATTTGTATAATTAGCCTCCACATATTCAGAAGCAAAGATATCATCAATTGGTTATTGCCATTTTAGGAAAAATATAAGTTCTAAATAAAAAAAATAGCCCATCACTAGTTATTGTACTGAACTTGTGGTGGACTTCAAACCCCAGAACTGTGAGCCCCATTCGTTATCCAGATCTTTTCTTTGTGGAGTTGATGACAGGATTTAGCCCTCTCCCCTTCCAGATCCCCTTCTGTGCTGCCTTTGCTCCAACATTGTTCTCCATTCAAAATATTTCTTCTGTCTTCATTGGTGAAATGTCACGTTGTTTTTTGTCTCAGGCTTAGACTTCCTTGGATGTGTAGTATCCCTTCTAGTGTGTGATCGTGCTGCCTGCCACAGACGATCAAATGTAAATCAGAGACAAACTACACAAACTTCTCTTCCACCTGACCTTATAGCTTTCAACTAAGCAGATCTCTTCCCTTCAGTCTTTTCCAGGAAAAAAAAAATATTACACAAGACTGTTATTTCTCTGAATTTATTTTTGATGACTATATACTGAATCAAGATCCCTCCTCCTCCTCCTCCTCTTCCTCCTCCTCCTCCTCTTCCTCCTCCTCCTCCTCCTTCTCCTCCTCCTTCTCCTCCTCCTCCTTCTCCTCCTCCTTCTTCTTCTGTCTTCCTTCTCTCCTTAATTTACCCCTTTCATTAGTCTTTGATTTGCAGCAAGCTTTTGGCACATACTTTTAAAATATTTTGAGTTGTGAACTCTCTTACAGAATTAGAGTCTTTATCATAGTTTTGATATAAACTGTAAAACTGAGAGACAAACATGATGGAAAGTGTTCCAGGCCCTTGTGGGGCAGGCTACTATTTCTATGATTAAAATCTTACCAAAAATAATAAAAATCTTATCCATCTCAGATAGTTGTTTTAAAGATTAAACAAAATTAAATAAAATTTTGTTTCTATGTATATGAGTGTTTTTCCGGAATATATTTAAGTGCACTATGTGCATGCAATGTCTATAGTAGAGGGCAGAAAAAGGTGTCAGATCCCCTGGGACTGGAGATAAGGACAAGTGTTAGCTGACAGTGGGTGCTGGGAAATGAACCCAGGATCTGTGGAAGAGCAGCAAGGGCTCTTAATCACTGAGCCATCTCTCCAGCTGCCGTCTATCTCTCCAGCTCCCATCTCGGAAAAATTTTTTAAAAGTAAAACACTAGCTGGGCATGGTAGCTCAATCCTGTCATCAGTCCCTGTATTTGGGAAGCTGAGGCCATAGACTATGAGTTCCAGGTCAGCCTGGGTATAGAATGAGACCCTAACTAAAAAGAGGAAAGGGTAAGTAATGTTGAGAACAAATTAGAGTCAATAAGACTCTAGTTCACTGGTTATGATTTCCTAGATATAGATGATCATTAAAGGAAATCAGAAAACAGCAGATTTCTTTGGGCTTTGTTTTTGGAACATATGCTATCCAGGTGCCCAGACCATCTCCATCGCCAGTATCTGGAATATGCTTCTGATCTCACTGCTTCTGCCTCCAAATATGAAAATCGTGCATTTACTTTGGTGCCAAGTCAAATGTTAAGTCTCTACAAGGTCTTCCTGAAGCTTTCATTATCCTTGGATGTGACTCAGGGAAGAGCTTAAAGGCATAGGACATTCATAAATAATCCCTGAACCCCCATTATCTGGCATGAAATCTGGACCCCAGAGGATGTTTAATATCTGTGAAATAAGTTAGTAACTTATGAATTCTTTGCCAAAATTATTTATTCCTTCCACTATTTTCTTCTGTCACTATTCCCCCTTAAATCCCTCTTTTGAGTAGATCAGTACTTTTACCCAGAAATTTTTTTTATCATTTTGTAAGAAAGATAGGGGGAGAGGGAGAGAGAGAAGCCATGTAAAACCTACCTGGGTTTGTGCATGTATATGAGCAAGTATGAGCGTCTGTCCACCAGGAGAAGCCAAAAGAAGACATCGGGTACCTCCTGTATTGCTGTAAACCTTATTCCCTTGAGACTGGATCTCTCACTGAGCTTGTAACTTGTTGTTTTTCTGCTAATGCTGTCCCTCCTGTCTCTGCCCCTTCCCCCTAGCACTGGGGTCCCAGGTGCACCTGGCCACACCTGGCTTCTTAATTGGCTTCAGGAAGGATCTGAACCCAGGTCTTCCCCTCTGAGCCATCTTCCCTGCCTTTTCTGGTGAAGTTCTGAAATCTGTAACAGATAAATGGTTACTCCTAATTTCCCTATGACACATCTGTTCTGTAATCCAGTGTCCATTTAGTACCTAGCCAGGGAATCTACCTGTGAATCTCTGATCGAAAAATGCCCCCCAAAAGTTTATTACCAATTCTAGGATGAGCTCTTGGCTTTACTTTGGTGACCTTCTTTGTCCTTGATGTTCACTTAAAATTTGTGTTAACATTTGAATAGGAAACCGGGAAGGTGATAATTTGCACGAGTTTTTTATCTGATTCTACCAGATTGGACTTTCTGTAGGACACTTACATTGTGGATCTCACTAACTGAAATGGCTTGTATTGAACATTTCTCAGTCAATAGGTTAACTACGCATTATTGGATATTTCTGTGCCTGCAGAAAATTAGGTGGAGTGCTGTGGAAGAAAATTAAATCTCAGGGGCTTTTCTCTATTTTGAAGGTAAAGTGTACACACACACACACACACACACACACAAATACACACACACAGCTTTTAGACGCCCATACAAGGCAATATCCAAATGGAGACTGAAATATTGGTTTTAGTGAAAACCACAGGGCACAGTCAGCATACCTACTTCCAATTATTACATTCTTGTCTAAATAATTCTGGTAAAAATAAAATGCCATGAACAAACATTATGAAGATATCTACTTTATCTGCAAAGTAATTATGCACACATATACTAAATAGTAGTGGAAATAAAGCAATTTCATGTGACTTTTGCAACTCAATCACAGAAACCTGTGAAAACTTCATCTAACACGCCATCCCATGTCTTCCCATTGGGTGGGCAGAAAGCAGCAGAGGTTGTAAAGCCATTTTCCAGTGGATTCATCTAAGGCAAAGAACTGCCCATCAACTCAGAAATATTTAAGGAAAAGCAACTTGGGTCCATGGTACTATCTATAGTCTTGTATTTGGGAAAAGGGTGCCTCATTCATTCTGTAGACAAAATAGTTAATGTTTATTTGATTGTCATGAAAATAGTTTTGAATTCTGGAGTCTAAGAGCTGGGTTGGAGGAGAATTTTCCTTTTCTTATTCCTCACAAAGGAGCTCAGGGAAACCAACCTAGGTGTTCCTGGCATTACTGAAGCCTCTACTGTAGGTATCCTAGGATCCTTTTTAGATATGCAAAGCAGTTTTCCTAACATACTCTGAGAACACCTCCAAATAAGACCTTTTTCTAAGTGATGTGACCCCTTTAGAACCCTCAGACAGTCCAACAAATAGTTTTGAGGTCCAACTTGAACTTTACTATTTGAAAGTATGATTCCTTTTCCCAATGTAAATCTTTCTTACCCTCCCCATTTCTTCCACAAACATTGACAAAATCTTTTAATTGATAATTTGTTTTTTACTGCTGACTTAAGACTTTAGATTCTGTCTCTAATTACCCCTATGAGGTTGAGATAACTTTAACTTCCCAAAGTCATTTATTAGAACCCACAATACCATGTCATAAATCTTGCTAATAAACTTTAATTGCCGAAGACAAGTCAGGGAAGGATCAACAAGAATTGCATTGCCTTTTACAGTGCTCCAGTATGTGGTATAAGTAATTATTCTTTGAGCCTTGTATTAAAAAGTGTTAGTCACAATAAAATAGAAGTTGGATCTTGGGAGAATTGCAGGATGTATCTCCGGGCATATTTAAAATGTTCAAAAATTAATTAGGCAAGGAATCTCACTGTTAATATTTAAAAGAGAAAAGAGAGAAAATATAATTGATTAACCTCAATAATGACCAGTACTAGTTAACCCCAGGCTCTGTATTATAACAGACCATCACAAGCTCTAAGTTCATACCTTGCTTACAAATATCCCTCACTAGTTGAGAAAATTATTCATTATTTGAGACTCAAGTCACACTTAATATAGAAAAAATGATATTTCCTTTATTGGTTTATAATTAGGTCTAAATGAAAAATGACATATAAATTTCTTATACCATTTTATTACCATACTTATTGCCCAAGGAATATGCATCTCGCTATTGTTGTATAAGCCTGAATAAAACTTTGAGTGCTTTCACACATGCCTCTTCTGTCCTTCTGTGATATTGTTAATTGTAAAATTTTACTGAGTTTCTTTGGCATAGGAATGTGTGTGTGTGTGTGTGTGTGTGTGTGTGTGTTTCTATACAAGTATATGGTTTATAATAGGCTTTATTTTCCCAGAACACTTAGGTTCAGAACAAACTGAGAAGGTATAGAAATTCTCTTATGTCCCCTCTCTCTGCACATGCCAGTCTAGACAGCAATGTCTCTCACAAGAGTGATACATTCGTTAATGATGATAACTCTGTATTACCACTTCTCACCCAAAGTCCATGGTTCATCAAGTCTGCTCCACACTTGTGTTGCACATTCTATTTGGAAACCTGTTTAATAACACATTCACTATTATAGTGTAACACAGAACATTTTCACTGTCCTAGAAATCCTCTAAGTTTTATTTATTTAGCCCTTCTTCCCCTCTAACCCTTGCAAACACTGACTCATTTATTGTCTCCATAATTTTGTCTTTCCATGTTGTTACATCATGGACAGCACTTGCGACTGGAGTTCTTTCCTTTCAGGAAACTAGATCACTTACTTTTGTATTTGCTATGGCAAAATACTTCATAAATGTGACTTAAGGAAGTCCACCCACATGCATGGTGGGTCTTCTCAGTTCAACCTCTCTGAAAATTAGCTCATAGACACACTCAAGGGCATGTCTCCTATAATTTCAAATGTGGTCAACTGGACAAAGATTAACCAGTACAGATTGGAATTAAGGTTGCCCTGTGCCTTTTGTAGGCTCATTGACCCATATCTTTATCATTGATTGATACCCCATTATCTGAATGCACAATTTATTTGCTCATCTACCACAGATCTGATTGATTCCAAGTTTTGGCAATATTAAATAAAATGATCATAAGTATTCAGGTACAGTGTTTTGTGTGTTAATGAATTTTTAGTTCAACTGAGTAAATAGTAAGGAAATGCCTTCAGAGTACGAATGTGTTTAGTTTTATAAAATATCGTCAAAATATTTTCCAAACTGACTACACCATTTTGCAGTCCCACAGGCAATGAATAGGAGTTCTTGCTCCTTTTCTGTGCCGGCATCTGGAGTTGTCAGTGTTTCATATTCTAGCAATTCTAATAAAGGTCTCAGCCTCTCCTTGTTTTAATTTGCAATCCCCAAGGGCCTCTGTTGTTGAGAAACTCTATATGTGTATTTACCATCTGTAGATTTTCTTTGCTAAAGTGACTGGTCCAGCATCATGTTCATTTTTAAATCTAGTTGTTTGTGGTCTTATTATTGCATTTTTGAGTTCTTTATATAAGTTGAATAGCAATTTTTGTCTGCAGTATGTTTGTGTTCATCAACTCCTCAAATTATATTTCAAAATACTAGCAACTTTGAATTGCAAAATTATTAAGGTTTCTTGTGAAAACTCCTTAACTCTGATAAAAGTAGAAAAGGCAGTAAAACAAGCTGGAAAGGATTATCTACATGTTAATCTTCACTCCATAATTTAAACACTGGTACAAAGAGTGAACAAAAGAATTCCAAGCATTTGTGTACAGCATACATTTGAGCTGGAAGAGTAGAAGGCAGTACTTCAAAATATCTTTCATAAAGAAAACAATATGCAATAGACAAGCATGAAATTGGAAGTAGAACTTAACAGCAAATATTAGATGATTACACCTGCTTCCAAATATCATGTTTTGCTACATGGTTGAAAAAAAATCATGTTTTAGATGGGAGTTTGAAGCAATAAATTCATGTGTGTGTCTTCACAAAGCCACCAGAAGAGTTTGAATGAGAGCTCTTCACCAATTGAATGAGCAAAATCATAGAGCTGTCAGAAAAAAAAATCATAAAGGCTGTCAGAAAAAAAATCTCTGTAAATTCTGTCAAGAGGAAGACAAAAATATAAGATATATTCACCAACATTCCTATTGTGAAAAATATCATTGTTGGTTCACAGCCATATTGTCTGCACTCTATAGCACTGACAGGCTGGTTGTTATCAGTGTATGTTTGAAATAAACCACAGACCCAACTGTTTTGTTTTTTTTTTTCCTGTTGTAAAAATTCTTCCTTCTTCCATGTTCTATGATTGCAGCTTAGTAAATTAAAATGTAGGTAAAAGTGTTTATGGGGAAATGCAGAGGTTAAGTCAGTGTTGTGCTGCATAGAGCAAGTCCATGATGGAATCAGAACCATGGTCGTGGGGCAGAGGTTCTCAAATTTTTAGGTATTTATGAGTCTCTTGGGGATCTTGATAGAGAACAGATTCTGATTGAGTAGATCCATGGTGAACCCTAAGATTCTGCCTTTCCCATAAACTCTCAGGTGATCTTCATTCAGCCATTTTGTAGATCATACTTTGAATGGCAAAGTTAGGTAAGACAGGGAAGCTTCATAGATAGATCAGTCTTCCTAAGAAATGTGTAAATAAGTTGGATGCAAATTACACTAGAGGGCCCTTCTTCTCAGGCTGCCTAAAATCATAGAATGGACATGATAGGTAATTTTAATTATTATTTTTTAAACACTTCCTCAGTATACAGTCCTAACTGGCCTAGAACTTGCTATGTAGACCAGGTTGGCCTACAATGTACAGAGATCTGCCTGTCTCTATGTTCTGAGGCCTGACATTAAAGGTACATGTCACCATACCAGGCCTAATAATAATTTTTAAGACAAAATTTGAAATAATGTGTTTTTCAACTGGAGACATTTTGTAAGAACATTTCTCCTATATAAAAATGTCCATTTCTTGACTTCTTTTTACAAATTCCTCAACAGCAATAAATAAAACTAAAAAGCAGAAGATAGGAAGGAAAGAGGAAAGGAACAGAGGAAAGAGAAAGAAAGGAAGGGAGGGAGGGAAGGAGGGAGGAAGGGAGGGAGGGACGGAAAGAGGAGAGTGATACATTTATCTCTGGCTCTGTACTTTATTTTGTTTTATTTAAATTCAAAAGCAAATGTCATAATTGTTGAGAAAGTATAGTAATAAACTGATGAGCCACTTTTATCAGGAAATCCATGGTCCCTGTGACTTGCAGCCACTGAGACAGTAAGAATGCCCTACACCATTTCCAATACCTAGAGAATGGGTAGGACTATATGGTAGCATACCATAGGCTCCTTGTAGCATGAGTTCAGAGTACATTTTAATTCAGCAAAGAATAGCTTTGTACATATGAGGTTAACACTAAGTTTGTTTTTCTCAGGCAGAGACTGCCTCATTTCAGCTGGTCTTGCAGACTTTCTGATCTGCTTTGGATTTACATTGGTCATTTGTCTGAGAAAGGATGCTTCATGTGTCTGTGTTACAGAGTATTTTTTGGCTGGGTCCATGGCAGAACTGTACCACATATTAACTTGAAAATTCACATATGATAATTTAATCCTGAATAATCACAGCATCATTTAATGCTTCACAAAATATCTAAACATTAAGCTTCTGGTTTGGGAATGAGGTATCCAAAAAAAAAAAAAACCCTTTTATTAAAGAAACAAATGCAAACAATCAAAATGTATTCATTTTCTTCTGGGATAGCTTTCCTGAGACAGATATTTCCAAAGATAAATGAACGTCCTAGGTCTACTTTCAGATGAACAAGGTAAGCCATGCCACAGTTAAGTGCTTGTGTAAGTCCTTCTGAAAAACCTCAGGAGAAATGAAATCTCAAGGTTCACCTTGTATTTTATCAGAGCCTTTGTCATGTCTAAAGCCTGAGACAGGCATTAGGGTGATGGGAAACCTTACAGTAGACATAGAACTGTTGAACGAGAAGGCTCATTTGAATGTAAAATCTGAAAACGTGACTCTTCCAGGTTTAAATGAAAATATACTGAAATAATGTAATCCTAGCTCAGAAGATTTTGTTGTAAAATCCTGATTCAGATAACAAGGCAAGAAAAGCTCATATGTATGGATGCATATAAAGTCTCTTGACTTACCTGTCAAATCTTGCAACTACCACCCAACCAATCCATTTTAATATCATTTTTCTGTATTTACTTGTGTCATTTTAGTATTTCTGTTATGATCTTAATATTTTCTGCTAGAATTCAAGTAGAAAAATAGGAAAAGTATTTTCATAAATGTCACAAAAAGGCTCTTTCAATTTTTTTATTTTTATTTATTTTTATTTATTTTTTATGTGTATGAATGTACTGTCTGCATGTAGGTCTTTGCACCGTGTCGTGCAATGCCGCGGAGGTCAGAAGAGGGCATCGGATTCCCCTGGGACTGGAGTCAAAGACGGTGGGTGCTGGGGATCAAACCCAGGTCCTCTGCAAGAGCAGTCGGCACTCTTAACTGCTAGGCCATCTCTCCAGCCCCAAAATGGCTCTTTCATAAGACTGTTTATAGCCATATTTCTGGCTCCATGCAAGATAAGACCTTCATGCTTTAAAGCTCTCAATTGGCTTACCAGGACTTCATCACATATTTTTCTAAGAGCAGCTGCTAACAGATTCTCACTGTATGGTCCAACAAGAAGCCAATAACAAAGAAACAATAAGTAGATAATTTGACACTACACTTATAATCATTCTTACTTTATCTTCCATGTAGATAGACCATCAATGCATTTTGATTTATAGAGCATTTTCAAAGAAAATTTAGGCAAAGTAGAGAAAAAAATATCAATAAAAAGTCCCAGAAGCTTTGAAAATGAAGTTAGTATATACTACACCTTTATAAAAAATGATTAAGGTACTCTGAAAAATGTCCCAGATTCTTTTTTTTTTTTTTTTTTTTTTTTTTTGGTCTTTTGAGCAGGGTCCCAGATTCTAAACACCTAAATGCACACTTAACATGATCATCCCTTCCTGAGTATCTTCACACAGATACACACACACACACACACACACACACAAAAGCACATTAGTTATACTAATGTAAAAAGTAGAATGTAGGCCCAGGAACTGTAGTGGCAAATTATTAGTCACTAAACCAGTTATAATTTATTTTTATAGATATACCTGGTAACTTCATCCTGAAAACTGTTTAAGAAGGATTAAAGAAAGGAACAGACATTCTGCTATGGAAGGGTAGTGTATACACCATGGATAACATGAAACTTACATACAGGCATTTCTTCCCCACAGTCTTAATTGTTTACATATAGATATATTTCATTAAAGTATTTGCTTAATTTACTATTTTGATAATACTTATTCTCTAGGTTCCCTTAAATATTAACTTCTTTTGGACTTTATTATTATAAGTTTTTGCCACCTATTAGTAAATGAAACCTCTGATTTAATGTATTCTGACTGTAGTAGTCACTAAGGTCATGAAACCTATATTTCCATATGAGGACTTTAAAGGAATTTTAGGCAAGCCCCTGATCCTTTGTAAGGATCCAGTGATGAAAAGTGGCATCAATCAATTGCTGATATTTGAACTTATAGTGTGATAAGAGCAGAAGGTACCAGTTGTTAAGCATTTGCAACATGCCAGACAGTGTTTAAGCAGGTTATTTGTCTTGCTTAATCTTTACAATTGGTATAAAAGGTAGATAGAAAAATAAACAAATTTTACAGGTGATGGAACTAAAGTTAAAAAGTCTTATGAATAATCACAGTGTTAGCTAGTAGTAGGATTGGATTTAAGTATTTTATGTTATTTTCTAAACTTTATATATATATATATATATGTGTGTGTGTGAAATTATATATATATATATATATATATATATTCTACAAAACTTCTTAATCATGAGAACAGACTCTCTTCCCATTAAAAGAGAAAGCCTTGTAGCTAAAGATGCACAGGAAATAAAGTCAACAAAAGCTTCTGTATAACAAAAGAAGCAATCAAGGAAGTGAAGAGAAAACCCACAGAGTGGGAGGAAATCTTCACCATCTGACAGAGCATTAATGTCCAGAATACACAGATTACTCAAAAAACAAAGAAGAAAACAAATGTCCTACTCAAAAGATGGAGTAAAGAGCTGAACAGAGACTTCACCAGTGAGGAAGTAAAGATGGCTGAGAAACATCTTTAAAAATGTTCAACATCCTTAATAATTAAGGAAATGCAAATTAAAGCCACTATCAGATACCATCTCACCCCAGTAAGACTGGCTAAGATCAAGAAAAGAAAAGACATCAAATGCTGGAGAGGTTGTGGGGAAAGGGGAATACTCATCCACTGCTGGTGGGAATGTAAACTTGTACAACCACTATGGAAAGCAGTGTGGCGAACCCTTAAAAGACTCAAAATGAGCCTACCACCTGACCCAGTCATACCACTCCTGATTATACATACCCACAAGACTCATCCTACTGCAAAGATACATGCACATCCATGTTTATCGCAGCTCTCTTCACAATAGCAAAGAGCTGGAACCAACCCAAATGCCCCAACAGACAAGCAGATCACAAAAATGTGGTACATCTACACAACGGAGATCTATTCAGCGGTAAAGAAAGAGGATATCATGAACTTTGCAGGTAAATGGATGGAACTAGAAGCCATTGTGCTAAGTGAAGTAACACAGTCCCAGAAAAACAAAAAGCAAATGGTTTTCCTCATTTGTGGATGCTAACACCAAATCCCCAGATGAAAGGCAAACTGAATAACATTATTGTTATAGTTCTTTTTATCTGAAAGCAACTGTGTCGTTATAATGTATATCTCTTAACGGGCTCTAGAATCAACCTACCACTTATTTTCAGACTCTGTAATTACAGTATATGGGTGGAAGGCATGTATTCATATTTTAGAGTAATATAGAATTAAATGGGGAAAATGTGAATTCCTAAACATAAAAAACAATACAAAAAAAATGAATGATTCTTTTCTTTTTTTTACTAAGTTCTCTAAGGAGTTAAGAAGTCTGAGATAGAACACAAGAGTGGCTTTTCTGGAACAACTTCACTTCTGATATCTTTACTTTGCTACAATAATGCTTCTTATCAGACTATTTCTGTTGTTGTAGTTGTTGCTGTCATGCTAAAGAGCAAACCATGTAATTCTTGCTTCCAGGAAGCATTTTTTTCTGGAAAGTATGAAAGGAAGCTGTGTTCTCAGCTGCCCTGGCCTGGCCACATAGTTGTCCCTATGTTCAACATTGAGAGGATGTTTCAGATGTTTCTGTAAGGCAAAAAGATAGATATTGTGTATTATCTACTACACTGTTTATCCAATAAAATAATCAGATGCAAAAAAGAAAAGATGCTGCTAAAGAAAATCACATAAAACAGAACTATTTTATTTTATTTTATTTTTTTTTTTTTGGTCTTTTTGAGACAGGGTCTCCCTGTGGCCCCAGCTGTCCTGGAACTTGCTCTGTAGACCAGGCTGGCCTCGAACTCACAAAGATCCATCTGCCTCTGCCTCCCAGGTGCTAGGATTAAAGGCATGTGCCACCACGCCCGGTAGAAAACACAACTATTTTAAAGACTGCCAGAGATCAATGAAGTCCTGAGTTATTTACAGTGCCATATGAAACAGCATAAAAAGAAACAAAAAAGGACATATTCAATTTAAAAAAATCTGCAAAGGTAATCTTTGGAAAATCTCATCCTGTACAAAAAGTTTCAGAGAGGGAGAGGTATAGTTGCTGAATCTCATAAAACATCTCTTTGTGATAACGTACACTGAGCACAAGTGAAGGCAGTCCTTCGTGTCTAGACAGCCAAGCTACACTATGGGGGATTCACTTGCTCTTTAAATGTCCTTTAAAAAATCCATTTGTTTACCAAAATCTATTCTCACTTGGTGAGAAGCAACTTTCCTCACTTATCTGAATGTGACAATGAATCAAAGTACCTTCTCTTCTGTTACCAGAGGTGATAATGGAGACTCTCAGATCCCCACCAGAGGCTGGAACATGTCTGTTTGGTGCTCTTGAGCAGAGGCTAATTTTTCCAAGTAAAAATCTTTCTTTGAGGAGCTGCATTAATGAGGTCCACAGCAAAACCCGGGCACTTGACTGTTCTAATTATCTCAAGCTGCCTGGCAAGAAGTTCCCTTTCCAGGGGCCTCTCCTGAAGAGATTGCTCAAATGAACTGGAATCACTTTCCAAGTTACTATTCTCACAAACATGGGGCTTCGTCCTTTGTGTTTGGCTACTGAGAAGGCATTTGAATCTCTTCTGATGTGACCTGCTCAGACAGAAGGGGAGTGGACAGAAGCACCTGGCTTCAGGCTGCTCCGCCCAGCATGCTCCATACACACTGTTAACACAAAGGCTCCTTCAGGTTCTGAGAAACAGTAGCCAGTAAGGTCCTGAAAACTTGACTTTTCTTTCCAAATATGGGACTAGATTTATGTTTGGTTTGCCTCCTCACCCCCAACCTCTTTATACTATAAAGCAATCCAGTTTAGTTATGTGACCATTAGGTTTAAAGGAAGGCATCAATTGAATTTATTTATTTTTCACTAATTTGTGCAGCCACCTATTGGGAGCCTTCTACATGTCAGAATATTGGGTGGATCCTCTTCCTTCTTTCCTTTCCTCTTTCCTGTCCTTTCCTTTCCTTTTATTCCTTTCCTTTCCTCTTTCCTTTCCTTTATACTTTCCTTTCCTTTCCTTTCCTTCCCTCCCCTCTTTCCCCTCCCCTCCCCTCCCTTCCCTTCCCTTCCCTTCCCCTTCCTTCCCTTCCCTTCCTTTCTTCCCTCTTTTCCTTCTTTCCTTCTTTTATCCTTCCTTCCTTCCTCCCTGTTAAGTTATAAAAAGGCACATGAGGCTTAAGTCACTCAAGGAACATGATTCACTTCCATGTGGGACTGCCAGAGCAGGCCACCTGCAGACAGTGGTGGAACAGGAGTGGCAGGGCAGGGGCAAGATGGCTACTGGGGCCCACCCATCTATAGCCATGGGGCAGGGCCTCAGGTACAGGGGAAGAGGTCAGAAGATTGACAGCCTCTGGAGGAAGTGGGGATCTGTGTGCCCCTTGGGATTCTGGGAAGCCCAGACCTAACCCATCCTTCCTTCCTTCCTTCCTTCCTTCCTTCCTTCCTATCTTCCTTCCTTCCTCCCTATCTTCCTTCCTTATCTTCCTTCCTTCCTATCTTCCTTCCTTCCTCCCTATCTTCCTTCCTTCCTCCCTATCTTCCTTCCTTCCTATCTTCCTTCCTTCCTATCTTCCTTCCTTCCTTCCTATCTTCCTTCTTTCCTTCCTATCTTCCTTCCTTCCTATCTTTCATCCTTCCTTCCTATCTTCCTTCCTTCCTTCCTATCTTCCATCCTTCCTTCCTTCCATCTTCCTTCCTTTCTTCCTTCCTTCCTATCTTTCATCCTTCCTTCCTTCCTTCCTTCCTTCCTATCTTCCTTCCTTCCTTCCATCTTCCTTCCTTCTTTCCTTCCTATCTTCCTCCCTTCCTTCCTTCCTTCCTTCCTTCCTATCTTCCTTCCTTCCTTCCTTCCTTCCTTCCTTCCTTCCTTCCTATCTTCCGTCCTTCTTTTGTACTTTTATAAGTTTATTCAGTATTAAGTAGTGTTTATCAACTTTCCACATTTCTGAATGTGGTAATAGGGAGGTAGTTACCAACGTATGGACCTTGTTTGGTAACTCCACATCCTTGTGTTTTCTGGACCTACACAGACAGATATACTATGGAACATCTTGTATTCCTTTGACCAACAGCTTTGTTGAGCTTGGTATCAGTGCTCACATCTGGAGTCCCTGTTTCCTTCACAGTGAATTTGTGAAATTTTTGGAGTACCCGAGGAGCTTACTTCTTGAAGCCTACTCCATGGCTGCTTTTGTGAATGCTAATGTTGTGTGCTGGGGTCAGCACCCCACTGACTGTAGAATGCCCATTCTTGCTACCCTTTCTTTGCAAGAGCCATCTAAATGAAAGCGACATGGACACTTCTGCTGTGCTCAACTCGGAAGTAGAGACTTTTTTTTTTTTTACAAAGATTTCTCAGCAATTTAGCCTAGAAAGAGCTTTCTTCTTTCTATTCTCTAGAAAAGGATAATAGTAAGGAATCCATACTAAGATACTAAGGCATCTTTTAGTCATTTTAATACAATGAAAATTCCACTCATTTTTCTCAACTTTGCTCAGCACTTTCTAGCTGTCAGGGACTTTTGCGGATGCTAGAGAGACAGTCCAACAGTGAGACCAGCATACAAAAATACCTGCACTCCTGTAGTTTCCATTCTAGAATGGAGACACAAAATGATAAATAAATGAAATCATATGAGAGAGATAAAGGGTAAGTAATTAGGTGGCACAAATGACAGAATAGCCAGAAAAACCCTCATTCCAAAGCAACCTTCTACAACTCAAAGGGAGTTAGGCAAAGAACCACGTTTATGCCTAGGAACAAAAGTTCTGGACAAGGAAAACCCAGATAGAAGGGTTCAGAGGCAGAAGTGAGCATGCACGATACAGCAAGGAGGCTGGTGTGGTTGGAATAAAGTAATTAAGAGTAAAGTAAGGCGCAGCCCCTAAGATCACATGGGAGTTTATAGGACCAAAGAAAAGTTTTGACTTTTGTGGTGGGTGAGGCAAGTAGTCACTGAAGGATTCTGAGTGCTGATTGACACAATCGGGCTAACAGTTTAAAAAGCTTGTTCTCAGATTCATTGGGAACAAAAAGAAGGTAGCATGCAAATACAAAGATACAGCTGGTGGATTATTCAAATGGCAAGGAAAGGTTATATTATAACAAAGAGATTTTCATTATAATGATGTCATATTAAAGTATGGTCAGCATGGTCACTGTCAGAAAGAATAAGAAGTGCAGGGAAGGTAAGCACAACATAACTTAAAATTTTTTAGATGACTAAAAGAATCCATGAATTGCCATCCTTGAGATGGTACTGTGGAGGGCTAGGGAGTGACAGGAAGATCACAGTAGTGTGAGGCAACTCAAATTAGTCCAAGATTGGTTGATACATAAAAGGTGTATGAGTTGATATGGAAGCAAATTTGGAAGTATCACAGTTGCTATCTAAAGCCCTGAGAGAGAATAAGATCTTGGGGAACACATAAATAGTCACAGGAGCAGAGGCTCTTAGGACTTCTGTAATTAAAGATCAGAGATTTGAGTAAGAGCCAGAAAGAGCAGAAGAAAACCCAAGAATGTGCAGATCTGGAAGCCAACGGAGCAGCGTTCTAGGAAGTGCTATGGTCAGCCAGTGTGAGGTAAGGACTCATGATTGAAATTGATAGTCCCTGTTGACCTTAGCAAATACACCAAAGTGTATTGTTTCCCTGACTAAATTCTTCTGTCCTGGAAGTTGGAGCTACCACTAAATTCCAAAGTTATGTTAGACTTGCTTCATCAAGATCCTGGAACATTGTCTTCCACGTTATTTATACGTCAATATGGATCTCACGTGGCTTCTCAAGAAAACTTGCTTCCTCCTATAGCTAATACATGGAACTACATAAACCTAATTATTAAAGCAATTGGTTTATTTATGGTGACAAATGGTTACACAACTACTGTGGCAGCAAAATGAGAACTATTTCCCTCACCCTCCAAATTAATTATATCCTGATGTGGTCAGTCTTCGCCTCCCCACAGTGACTGACAAGAGACTCATGAAATGTTTTTGTCTCCCTGCAGCTTTTTCTTTTCTAGAAGGTCTTATAAATTAAGCAGTAGACCTTATTATGTTAAAATGTTTTCTGATGTAAATATAAAAAATTCAACAAAATGATTGAAATTATCTTTCACTTAAGATGATCTTCAGTGACCCCATAAGAATCTCTTTCTGGGGGCTGGAGAGATGGCTCAGCAGTTAAGAGCACCAACTGCTCTTGCAGAGGACCAGGGTTTGATTCCCGGCACCCACATGTTGGCTAAGAATTGTCTTTAACTCCAGTTCCAAGGGAATCTGATGCCCTCTTCTGACCTCCGCAGCATTGCACGACAAGGGTGCACAAACCTATGTGCAGACAGTACACTCATACACATAAAATAAGAAAGAAAGAAAGAAAGAAAGAAAGAAAGAAAGAAAGAAAGAAAGAAAGAAAGAAAGAAAGAAAGAAAGAAAGAAAGAATCTCTTGCTATCACCCCAACAACTAAAAGTTCTTTAGCCACTTTGAGCTTATTCATCTATCAAATTCCAACACAGCTCACATTTTTAATCAAACATTTTGTGTTCCAGGTAATATCCAGAATATATCTTCTAGTTAAACCTATGCCTACGAACAGGGTAATGTAAGCATTTCTGTTTTGGAGCAGTCTCTAATCCCCCAGAGTCTGAACTCTCAGCACAGTACCAGTAACCATAAGGTTTGATTTACTGAAAATGTGATGGTAAAATAATGTATCAAATCACAATGCTGCTAACTAAATTCAGTAGCAGCATTCGAATATAAACTGTACATCTAAATAAAATCTGTGTTAGTTTGGTTTTCCTTCAAAATTTCTTAGTAGTACAGAAACATATTCCCAGACTCTCTCATGCACCTTTAAGCATACAAAATTAGACATCCAGCCCTGAGCCAAAAACTGAGGCTTAACAGGATGTGAAGTCCTTGGGATTCCAGGGATCTAGTGAGTTCTTTTTCAAGAGTTATTATTATTATTATTATTATTATTATTATTATTTGTTTCCAAACTGAGGAGAAACTGAAAAGACAGATGAAACTAGGACAAGCCAGTGACAGGAGGAAAGAAAAATTCTGTCACCTTCCATAAAAACACATTTCTAAGATTCCAGCTTTAATATTAATATTTTCTGTTACAGTTAAGCATTAAACTTAATGAAATTCTCATTTGCATGCCGATCCAGGGATATAAATACCAAGTTGCAGATGGGATGGAAATTAGCAAGAGAGGAAATTAAAGAAACAAAAATGAAAAATTCCTATAGAGCTTAACACACATAAATATATGCCACATTCTCACTAGGGTAATAGGATAGAAGTTGGGTGTTTTTCCAAGTGACCTTTTGGAAGGAGCTCCTGTTATATTTCATGCTCCTTCCTGTCCTTTTATGTGGTCCAACCTAGCAAGACATTTTAACAAAGGCAGACTTTTGTTTTGGAAAATGATGAGTGATTTATGAGTGACTTGTTTACCACATTAGGAAATATGCGGTTTTATTCAAGAGCCATAGGAATAGAACAAAGCAAAGAACAATGGCAAGAAGAAGGAAAATTACAGTCTTGGGAATAAAAACGCAGTCCATCCATTTTGGCACCAGGACTGACTATTAACAGGCTGGAACCAGGTGGGAATTTGAACATAAGCCCTTTTCAACATATAATTTTAATATAGAAATTGACATATTGGGCATGTTGCATGTATGAGAATGCTGTTCTTTCTGCTACAGATGTGTGCGATTGACCTTGAATAAATGTCAAGAAATGCACCTTTCCTGTCCTTTTTTATTCCCAACCATAATTCACCTTATCTCGTATTTAACTATTGCTCCATATTCATATCGTGTGCTCTGTTTAAGTGGTAGGTACAGTGCAACTCAGCAGATCAAAAGAAAAATCACATTATAGTAATCTAAATTTAAGGGAGATCTATGGTTGAAAAAAATTGGCAGTGCTGATGTAACTGATAGCGTTTTATTTCCTGCAGATTCCCAGAATTTACACTTGGAAAAAGCAACTAAGACATACTAGAGCAAAAATAGAAAGTGAATAATTTCTTGCTTTGGAGTCAGTATATTTTAATATTAGCCATTCATTCTCAGCCTACATTGGAAAATACTTTAAGCAAATGGAGATCAGTTTTCTTTTCCTTCTTTTCTTCAAGAGGACATCTCATTAACATTAATAGAAACTATGTCCAGAAAAGGCCACTAACATTAATGGAAGCTATGCATAGAAAAAGCCTTAGATTAGTTTTGAGTCTTTTAAGGGGCTTAGACATTGGCTGGCTAACCCAAAAAGACAGGATGGGAAGACACTAATCATATTTTGCCTCATTTCTTTAAATTATATATATATCTATATATATATATTGAATTATATTGAATAAATCCTGAGTTGGAAACAGCACAAGGAAACTTAGGCTGCAATAATATTTACTCTCCCAATAAACCAGGAGCTTTCACAACCCATGTGTCTTCCTGAAAGTCACTGGGCAAGTCATATGACCAGGATTCTCAGGAGCATCCTCTTCGTACTTGCAATTAGGCTGCCTGCCAGGAGTTGAAATGATTAGCAGTAAATACAAATTTAATAGCTTTGTTTTGCAGTCCCCCAGTCACTCTTGGTTCCTGTCTCCACTGTGGATGTGAACCAGGGCCTGTCCCCTCTACACGCGACAATAGCAGAATTGGAATGAAAATGAAAGGAGAAAGTTAAAAAAGTCAAAAGAAAAGTTAGAAGGTTTTCTTTATTTGATACCCACTTTGCCTTTGTACCAAAACATTGTTCTGAATAAATGAGTGAAATCAAAGCCTCACTAAACAGTACATCATTACCTAACAATATTTTAATTAAAAAAATGGATGAAAATAATGATTACAAAAAGCAAGAGAGAGGGGTTTCACTTGAAAAGGGATTGTGGAAAATCATTGTTTTTCAAACATAATTTGGCCCAGCATCAAGTTCCTCAGTGTTGGGTTTTCTGTCTTCTCATCTTGTCTTCTCCTCTTCCAATCATTACAATGCTCAGGAATCAGGCAAACATGGGTTTAACAAATTTACTCTTTTTCACACCTTACTTAACAGCTTCCACTTCCCCTATTCATGTAGTGAACACAAAAAAACAGAAAACAGAAAAGACCAGAAGTTTAATAACTATCTTGTAGAATGATGATGAAGTAAATAAAATATCCAGTCTCTGTACTTTTTTTTTTTGTAAATCATACCAGTAGTCTTAAATACTATGAAAATATTTTCACATTTTTTGAGTATGCAGTAATATTTAGATACAGTTAGAAAAGTCAAGAAAGAGAAAAGCTGTTGGGAAAAGGCTGATAATTGGAGGGCGCACCAAGGAAATGTGTAAAACACACGTCCCTTGACTGTCCCTCACTGTTACTGTCTAGCATGGGACTCCTCCTTTCCTCATAAACTCTTCCCTTCATCATTATTTCACATGTAAGATAGCTGCTTGCTTGCTTATATAGGTAAGATAAAATTTAAAAGAGCAACTTTATCAATTTTGAGGGGTGAGGGTCTTTTGAGACAAGGTCTCCCTGTAGCCCCAGCTGCCTTTACACTTGTTATGTATTCCAGGCTGGCCTCAATCTCACAGAGACCTGTCTGCCTCTGCCTCCAGGGTACTGGAGTGAAAGGCATGGGCCACCATACCTAGTATCAAATATTTTTTGATTGTCTTATTTATTTTTTCTATGTATGAATGTTCTGCCTGCATGTATGTAAATGCACCATACGGGGGCAATGCATACAGAGGCTAGAAAAAGGCATCAAACTCTCTGGAACTAGAACTACAGAAGGTGGCAACCATGATGGTACAAGAGCAGCCAGTGCCCTTAACTGCTGAGCCATCTCCCCAGCCTCTGATCAAGCTATCTACATC
The DNA here is from genome assembly GCA_009823505.1 of Rhizomys pruinosus. Taxonomy (NCBI): domain Eukaryota; kingdom Metazoa; phylum Chordata; class Mammalia; order Rodentia; family Spalacidae; genus Rhizomys; species Rhizomys pruinosus. The sequence continues at coordinate 3,755,985 of VZQC01015407.1, forward strand.
GCAGAGCTATCTTTGAGCTTTGATTAAAATATGTCATTTTTCTTGCTCGGCATTCCCTGCCCCAGGTAACTCTGAGAAGAGATCCGTAGTCCTATGCAAATCATGAGGAAATGGAAGAGGAAAAGGTCTCCAGTCAATGGCATCTTGCTTCCCCTGGACCCAGTTTTTCTTGACTCCCTAAAAGATATTTCCTGGGGTTTTAGAGAGATTGAATTAAATTTTCTTTCCCAGTTGAAGGTCTTCCAAGTCGTGCAGTGATATCAGAAACATGTGAGTGCAAGGCTGGATACCTCACCATGATTTGGCAGTGAGAAACGGAGTTTCCATGAGAAATGCTTGAACAGATGTTTACACCTGGTTCTGCCAGGAGGGCGCGGACGATGCGAGGCTTTGAAAAATAAAACAGAAGCCAAGAGATAAAAGTAATACCATCCGCTGGGCGTAGTGGCGCACGCCTTTAGTCCTAGCACTTGGGAGGCAGAGGCAGGAGGATCTTTGTGAGTTCAAGGCCAGCCTAGTCTACAGAGCGAGTTCCAGGACAGCTGGGGCTACAGGGAGACCCTGTCTCAAAAAGACCAAAAAAAAAAAAGCAATCCCATTCTGATCTTTAATAGATTTCTGATGCTCAAACATGAGAACAGGAATTGCCTAATGCCAGAGTTTTTGCAATTGATTTATTTATTCATTTAAATTTTTATATATATTTACAGAATTTTTCAAATTTCATATATGTTAGATCACATTTGGAACCTCTTCCCTAGCTGCGACCCTATGATAGCCCCCCTCCTGGATATGAAATTTATTTATTAAAAAAAATAAATGATGCTATCATGAACAGCAAACCAATTTGGAAACAATTACATCCTTGTGATGGCAAAACTCAAAGGGAAGTATTATGATTTTGCTTATCTGTTAACTGAGGCTATATTAAGTCAAACAAATAAAGGAAACCAGACTGCTCAAACATCTCGTTTTTATAATATTTGTCTGAATAATAAAGCACTTTTCCTGGAGTCCAACTGATACAAAACTAGAAGGAGGCAAAGTCGCTGTTCTTCTCAAAGCCTCTGTTATTTCCTCTGCATAAACTAAATAATTGGGTATGTTCTGACTACTTTGTGTACATTCTCTCACTAAAATTGGCTACAATTTAATGTGGGAAAATACTGAGAACTGGATTGCCTTGGCAGATTTCTACTGTCATATAATTAAAAGGGTAGTATTTCTCTCACAAAGAAAATAAAATTGTAGAAAATGAAATTCAACTTTATATAAGAATGCTGCATTAAAATATCACAAGTCTTAGATATTCGGAATGAGAAAATTTATCACTTTAAAGGGAATTTTGTTTTTCTCTATAAATATGCTAACTTTCATTAAAGTCATGGAAAGGAACATGGAAGTCAGGTTGATGAACCAATTTTGTTACTTGTTTCAAAGAAAGTCTTTAAAAATTCCATGCAAAAATTAAAGTGGCCCATTTGAAGCTATGTTAAGAAGAAGAAATGGAAGCTCCTGAGAGATGGTCAGTGGTTAAGAGCACTAGCAGTTCTTGCGGAGGACTCAGGTTTGAGTCCCAACACCCACATCGTGGCTAACATTGGCCTATGACTCCAGTTCCAGGGGATCTGACACTCTTCTGATCTCTGTGCGCAATGCATGACATGGGTATCCTTACATACATGTAGGCATAACACTCATATACATAAAATAAAAATAATAAATAAAATATTATTTAAAAAGATGAAGAAATATCCAGGTTTGAGTCATTTTGGCTACTCCATAAACAGATGGGCTACCTAATAGCAAAAGTATTCATTTTCATTTTAGGGAGAAAGTTTCCATGCTGTTTTAGAATGTTTGCTTGAATTAACTTTAAACCATAATCAAAATGGAGGATCCTTGACATGAGCCTAAGTACCGTTCAGGTTTTGCACATAAGGATAATAGTTTAAAGGGAAAAAGCCAATGCTGTAGTAAACAAAGAGTCACCTCCACTCCCCTTTTGTTTTTTAACAACTCTATAGGCAGGCTATTCCCGTTTTATGGAAGAGGAACTTAATAAGATTTCCCGATTCCTTTCAGTATGAAGACTGGCATTTTACCAGCTGAAGGATAATCGTAGTGGCACACTCACTTTGATACGTACGAAGTGCTCAAAAATTCTTTTAAAAATGTTTTATTAAGGTTTTGTGCATTTCATATAATAGATCTTAAGCGAATTTAGACTCCCTCCTCCATCTGCGTCCCCACATACTCCCGGCCAGATTTCAGACATTCGGACATATATGTCAAGTCCTACCTGGCCTAGCGTCCAGATGTCCCTTGATGCAAGTTCAAAACTGCAGTCTAGTGGGCGTGTCTAGAGTCACTCTCTTAAAGGAGATCTACTCTCCCTAGCAGTAATCAGTTCCAAGAGCTCTTCAGCTAGTGTGGGGCCGCATCTCTCATTTCCTTTGTTCAACGCTGAGTTTATTTCTGATTGCGTTCTGTTTGGTCTTGTGGATGCTGTCACCATTGTTGTAAGCTCGTATGAGCAAGTTCCCAGAGGCCTGGAAGCTTCTGTTTCCTTATGGTCATGCGCCAACCCTGGCTCTGACTATCTTTCCACCCCCTCTTCTGCAAGGGGATCTGAGCTGTGGGTGGGTGAGGTTTAATACAGGAGTCCTATCCAGGGCCACACTCTGAAGTCTCTTATTCTCTCGAATTTAGCCAGTTGTGTCAAAACACCCAACCCAGTGTTCTGGAGATGGTCACACACAGCAGGCCTTGGGGCATTGCTAGAAAGGGCTTTATTAATCGTTCTTTGTCTTCCTTAATCCCAGGAAGCCTCACTGAACCAAGATGCAGACCCGTTAAAGCGTTGCATTCCTGTTCCCCCCCCCCCCGTGCTGCTCCGAGCTCCGGGAGGCATTCTAGCTCACTGGGTCAGAGCAGCAAAAGATGTGGGTTAAAAACACTGACTAGAAATTAAGGGAACACTCTCTGCTTCAGTAGTTCTCAAACTGTACCCCGGGGAATGCTCTGATACAGTTGCCCTAAATCCTGCTTCAGAAGGCATGGGAGGCATGCAACCCTCAAACCAAAAAAAATCCTTGCAAAGGAAACTTAAAACAAATTGTTCCTCTGTGTGGAACAATTTTGGGAGGCTCTAGGTTGGAGACAGTTCAGCTTTCTTCATTGGTTTCATTATTAGCCATTTATATGTTGAATAGTACAAAAAAAAAAAAAAAAGTCTCCCAAAAGGCTTCAAGACCATGTATAAGCTCTTGTGGAAGTTTTCGGAAGCTCTGTTTCATGTTTCCTCCATGAGGAGACTTGAAGGAATGGCTCTAACATGATGCATTTAGCTCACATTTCAAGGATGTGGATTTATGGCCAATTATTTTTCCAAAGTTAAAAAGGAGTAATCTTTAATAACAAAATAAAAATGTTTATGGGTAAAATAGCCCAATATATTTAACTCAAATGCCTGTATTGGTATCATGATTAAAAAGCGTGGTGGCTCATGCCTTTAATCCCAGCACTCGGGAGGCAGAGGAAGGTGGATCTCTGTGAGTTCAAGGCCACCCTGGTCTACACAGTGAGCTCCAGGCCAGCTGAGACTAAAGGGAGACCCTGTCTCAAAAAGACCAAATATATATATATATACACACACACACACACACACGTATGTATGTATGTATGTATTTATGTATGTATGTATGTATAATAAAGCATACTGCCACTGAGCCACCTTCAAAACCCAATTAATTCTTCAAGAACTGCTAATGTGGCAGTGTGGTTAAATATCTTTGTTATATTCCTTACATTTTCAGGACCGTTTATAACATTTTTATTGTGCTTCATACGTACTTTTTCAGTCTTTTTAAAATTATTTATTATTTATTTATTTANCTGGAACTCTCTTTGTAGACCAGGCTGGCCTTTAGCTCACAGAGATCCACCTGCCTCTGCCTCTGCATCCCAAGTGCTGGGATTAAAGGCATGCACCACCATGCCCATCAAGGCTGAGCACTTCTAAAACCCATTTGAAAGCAGAGCATGGAAACAAATATCTGTAATTCCAGCATGGGAGGTTGAGATAGGATGATCAGGAATGTGACATCAGATCAGTTACAAAGCAAGACTGCCTCAAAAAAGAAAAGAAAAGAAAAGAAAGAAAAGAAAAGAAAAGAAAAGAAAAGAAAAGAAAAGAAAAGAAAAGAAAAGAAAACTTACTTAGCTTTTATAGGACTCTCATGTTATTTAGGAAAAAATGCTAATAGGATAAATGACATAGCTGTAGAACATATTGTAAGGCTGGTATTTCAAGACTGTCCTTGACAGTCCATTGACAAAACATTACGAAGTTTAGTGTGAATAATGGGGTTTCCCCTAGTAATTTTATTTTATTTTTTTAATTTTTTTTTATTTCCATATGTTTATGAATGTACTGTCTGCATGCAAGTGTGTGCACCCATGTCGTGCAATGCTGCGGAGGTCAGAAGAGGGTGTCGGATTCCCCTGGAACTGGAGTTCTCCTGGAATTGGAGTTTCAGACGGTTCTCAGCCGCCATGTGGGTGCTGAGGATCGAACCCGGGTCCTCTGCAAGAGCAGTTGGTGCTCTTAACCGCTAGGCTATCTCTCCAGCCCCCCCCCTAGTAATTTTAAACCAGCAAAATATAACAAAGCTCAGTGTTGTCATCTTGAGCCAAGCCACATGTCGAAGTAGTCACAGTCTCCCACTTGATCAGGGTCTCCAGGATTGTGAGAATGGCTGTTCCAGAGGAATAGCCTTGCCTTGTGCATCTCTGTGATTGCTAAAAAGCACTGTACAGAACTGACACTAAGTTCAATAAATGTTGCCTCAATGCAAGAAGAAACGTCTGTTGCCACTTACAGTTTTCATCTTCAAAGCACTTTATTCACATTAATTCGGCTATTTACATTTTGTTGATGGGTAAATGGCTAGAGAGGCTAAATGGGTGGTTAAAGGCCAGATAGAAGAAACCCTGCCTGACAGGAAGAGAAAATTGCAATTACTGAGTACGGGTCATATGTCCCTGGACTCTGCAGAAAAAAGTAAAAAGTAAATAAAACGACAAATAAATAGTAACAGAAGCCATGTAAGTTTAGGTCATCGTGAGTTAGGACAGGTCCATAGCCATTAAAGAAACAGGCACATTAGACATCCCAAAGGCTCTTATGGAACAGGTATGGACAGGAGTCATTTTTGTTGTGGCTTCAAGTGTGTGTGTGTGTGTGTGTGTGTAACAATTTGATACACAGTATAATAGAGAATAACCTCTTTCTGCTTGCTTCTTGCCATTTGTAATTCTAAAACAATATACAGACATTACCTGCCATTTACACAGGGTTTATGATACACTGGATCTAAAGCTAATTTTACTCTTGGAAAATGTGCTAATTGTATAGACTCAGAAGCAGTAGCAATATTATAATTTCAAATAAGCCTTATGGCAATGTAAAAATTCAAAGAACCCTACTACAAATTAAAGTACTATTGGACACTGTGGTGGTTATACTGTCTCTTGTTTCTTTATGAGCTGGTTTCTTCCCCACACTCTTATTTTCTAAAAGTGTCTTATTTATTGCACATTTAGAGTGCTACTTTGTGTTCACCACTTCAGATTTCATTTTTATTTCCCCTTGCATTGAGGACATCTTGAAATTCTCAAAGTACTTTAAAAGGATGTACCGCCTGACCTAGTCATACTAGGTCATATAGTATATGACCCACAAGGCTCATCCTATTGCAGAAATACATACACATCTATACTTATTTCAGCTCTCTTCACAATAGTGAAGAGCTGTAAGCAACCCAAGGGTCCCTCAACTGACCAGTGGATAAAGAAAATGAGGTACATCTACACAATGGAATTCTATACAGCAGTAAAAAAAGATGACATCATGAACTTTGATGGTAAATGGATGGAACTAGAAGGCATTGTACGAAATGCAGCTCAAGTTGCAGGCTGCTTTCCAACTAGCACGTCTCACCACGTGGCAGAGGGTCTGGCCCTGCCCCAAGGAGGAGCAAGCAGCATGGCCTAGGTGTATGATGCTGGGTGGGCAAGGTGTGTAGTGGTGCAGATTGGGGGATTTATGATTGGCTCTGGGAACTGAGGTCATTTATTTTATAAAAGCAGGCTGTAGCAAGGAGTAAATTTGAATTTCATATAACATCATCACGGAATTCCTGGCCATTATTTTTTATTAATTATTGCGTGCATGCAGGCTAAGACAGGCCTGCATTTCGTTCGGGTGGCCAGGGGTTGGAAAGAGATTCCTTTGCAGATCACCAATCTGGGTAGCTGGTGTTACGAGTGGGTATTGGCTGAAGGGAGGCGATCAGCCATCAGCCTGAAATTCCTGTCCAGGCTCTGGGCAGGTAAGAAGCCATGGCCAAGAGTGGAACACGTGTGTGTCTCGTGGGTCCAGGCTAAGGGCCTGAGTTTAAAGTATCATCCAGGCCAGGCTAAGGGAAATAGCCAACTGGCCTCTGCACCTAGGGGTCAGCTCCCCACAGTGTCTGCAAAGCAGGCACTGTGTCTCTCATTCCCCTTAGCAGGGCCACATGGTCCCTGTTCAGCATAAAAAGCAAGCTTCCTACAAGCCATTATGCTAAGTGAAGTAATACAGCCCCAGAAAAGGAAACAACATATGGTGTCCCTCATTTTTGGATCCTAGCACCAAATTTCTATTTGTAAGGCAAACTGAATAACCCCCCCATTTTTTTTTAGTAAATATAACACTTGATATTACTCAACTCGCTATATAATACAGGAATGTAAAGTAATATTTTTTTCTTTACCTGAATGCAACTCTACTGTCAAAATGTGAATCCCTGAACATTTTTGGAATTGACCTATAGTTAATTTTCAGATGTGTATATGTGTGGCATGTATGTAGGCATATTTTGGAGTCATACAAATTGGAAGGAACAACAACAACAACAAAAGACTGGGTCAAGGAACTGACTGAAATAGTAAACTTATGCCCAAAACAATAAACTTCTGCACCCAAAAGTTCAAAAAAGACTGAGAAAAAAGATGAAAGGCATGTACGCACAAGCCCTGGAGGTATGGGGAGCAAGGAAGGGGGAATGAGCCTAAATTTGATTAAGAAATTGTATATAAAATACACAAAACCTCAATAAAAAGATTTTTATGTATGCATGTGTGTAAGAGTCTGTGCGTGTATATGTACACATGTATGTATGGGTGCCTGGGGAGCCCAGAATAAGGCATTCAGTGCATTGGAGCTGGAGTGACAAGTAGCTGTGATCCACCCAGTGTGGTGCTGGGATCCAAATTCTGGTCTTCATGATTTGGAAGCAACTTAGTTTGATCCACTGCTGAGCCATCTCTTCAGACCTTCAAGGTAACTTCTTAAAGGAAAACATGAGAGAGTTGAGAGACGGCTCAGTGTTTAAGAGCATGTTCTGTTCTTGCGGAGAACCCAAGTTCATTCCCCAGCACCCAAGTCAGGCAGCTCACAATCCCCTGTAACTTTAGCTCCAGGGAATCTGAAGCTTTCTTCTGGAACTCTATGGGGACCTGCACTCATATGCGTACATACCCACACATGCAGATGCATATATAATATATATTATATTATATATAATATTATATATATACTAATATATTATTTTTTTTAAATCAAAGGTCTGATGCATCAACTCATGAACAGAACCATGGACTTAGAAAAGTCCAAACCCTGGCTCTGTGGGCTCCATACACTGCCATCTGATACTACTTACCCTGTTAAAATTTGTGCAATTCACTCACGACAAAGGCCTTCTTCCACTTCCAAAGCAACACTTGGCTGTTAAAGGGCATTATTTCTACCTAGTCAGTGACACATGCTGAGTATGTAACACCATGTTTGGTTTAGAGTCGATACCTTATGAAAGAGGGGTTAATGAAAGTGAGATACTGAGGCATCAGTGTCAAGACCAAGATGCTGGTGATCAGTTCTTAGTGGTCAAGTGTCCAATGAAGGCAGCATCAAATGTTCAGGAAAATTGGAGCTAGAAAGTCATTGTGGAGATGGCTAGGGCTTAGACTGGCTGGCATCCGACTTGCAAAGCTTGAAGAGGTAGAGGGTGTGGCAGCAGCAGGGTACTGCCCATGACAAAGCTGGGCTCCACAGACCATCTGAATGGGTAAGTGTAGTATGTAATCTGATGTTAATTTAGCATTATTGTTTTTTCATAAAATGCAACAAAAGGGGTTTGAACTGTCTTCCCCCACATGTCCAACAGAAGTGAATGACTACTAGTAAAGATATTCTGTAGAGTCTATTCAAGGAAGAATCCAGGTAGCATATGACCAAAAGAAATTGCGTTCAGTTACTGTCTTATTTTGGATGGGATTCACAGAATGGGATGAAAACATAGTGAATCTTTATTGAGGAATCTTTTTAAGTGGCAGCGGTTGGGGAGATGGCTCAGTGATAAGAGTGCTGGCTTCTCGAGACCAACCCAGGTTTAGTACCCAGAACCCACATGGTGGCTAACAATGATCTGTATATAACTCCAGTTGCAGGGGATCCAAAATCCTCTTCTGGCCTCTCCACTCATTGCATGATACAGATGCACTTACATACATGTAAGCGAAACCCCAGAACTCATACAATAAAAATAAATGAAATTTTAAAAGAAAACTCTGAGAAAGCACTTAATAAAATAGATTATTAGTGCTGATCAAGAGCCAACAGAGGAGAACATAAAAGCAACCTAAATTCAGGCTGATTTAGGCCTTATCCCACAGATGAAGTCGACAGTGTGCCTAAACCATTGCCTTCCCCTCATTCCCCTCATCACAAATGCAGCAGCTTTGTGCTCCTAAATCTCCTCACTGCGAATGTTACTTAGTGAAGTCCGTTTTACCTCTTTTATACCCACAAATTCAGTCTCTGGTTGCACATTTTCTGATAATATCATTGATGGAAGACTTTAATAGCATTAGAGAACCCTAAAATCAAACAACAGATATACACCTGGCAGGCAAGGGACTAAAATACCAGCAGAGATGGATGTTTATTCTATTTTTAAAACTCTGAGAAGAAAGATCATAGTTCACCCGTCTTCCTCCCTTTCTCCCCAATGATTACTGCAAGGTCATGTGGGTATTTCAGACAAGAAAGCAAAAATTGTAAAAGCCGGCGTTAATGTGACCTTTTTATGTCAGCTACAGAAAAAAATGTACTGCCTATTATCAGAATAGAATTCCTGATAATAAGCAGATTTATAGATGCATTTATTCAATAAATATTTATTGAAATATTCTACTACATACTGGGAAGAATGATGAAATCAACCAGAAATAGTTAGCCAGAAACATTTTTCACAGGCCATTATAAAATATTGAAGCACATGGAATAAGATGGATGGGAATAAAAGATTTCAGAAGGAGAACTATGTCCAAATGCCACTATCAAAAAAACAAGTATTGATATTTTCTTACAGTCTGTATAGTATCAACAAGCTACCCACTGATATTTGATAAAATACAGGGGGTGATTATTTTGGTTTCAGTGTTTTAAACTTTCCAGTAGATCTGCCAAATTGGCTTGCAGCCAATTTTTTTCTACTGGGGAGAAAAAACATTTTTGCAAGAAAATTGAGTTGTAGCATGTATAACAAAAAGCCAACATTTCATCTTTCTCGAATCTCTCTAATCTCTGTTGCTCTCTCTGCCTCTCTCTCTCTCTCTCTCTCTCTCTCTCTCTCTCTCTCTCTCTCGATGCCAAACATATCAGAGAGGAAAAATTGTCACCCAAGGAGTCTTTCTACATTCTTACTTGCCTAGTTTCCAATACCATAGATCTTTCTTTTCATCTTGTTTCATCCAATAGTATCCTTGGTTAGAAAATGTCAAAAGAATACACAGTTGTTAACTAAGTTCCTTCTTTACAAGATCATTGATTTAATTTTGGAAGTAGTAATACAACCATATAGGAAAAAACATTTCGTTATTCATAAACGAAGTTAAGTAGGAATAGATTAGTTGGAACAAATAAAATTCTCTGCAAAGAATGAAGAATTAATATGAGTGGATAAATTTGCAAAATCATAAACAAGTTGTTTTCCAAGTGGTAATGCAGAAATCCTGAAAGTGTCCTAAATTCATTTTTTTTCCAGGAAGCTCAACTTATGGATAGGATACTACAAATTCTTGGGATTCATTTTAATTTCTTTTTTATTTAATATTGATAAATAGATATTTTGGCTCTAGTACCATGGCTTAAATACCTCAAAGATATTTATTATTTAGGAACTGGTAATGCTAGTAGAAATCTATTATTTAGGAATTGGTAAATATGCTAGTAGAAATTGATATCTATTCTTCATTTGAGAAAATATGTAAAGGATCCCCTTCCCAGGTATATTGCAAACTACTTAGAACATGGTGCTGTAGCTTTAAGAGAATAGACAAAAAAAATCTGACCTAATCAGGCATGACAGCCATGAAATTCTATGTGCAAACTGAATATCAAACTGATATTATTCTTACTGTTCAAAATGCATTATCCAGAAGATTGAATAAATAAAAAATAATAACTTATTTATGTGTTATGGTCTCAAATAGGAATATGAGAAACAGGAGAATAAATATAGGACCATCCATTTGTGCATGTCTGGGAAGGGATAAATAACTCTCTCTAAAGCCTGAGAGAAAATGGAGAACAGTAATTTAAAAGTCAAGGAAGAACCAATACTTTAATTCTGTTTTGAATGTAAACTATCAAAGTATTTCTTATTTGTGTTAAACAAAGTCACACAGAGAAAGGTATGGAAAATACAGCACTGTCAATTCAGAATTTTGCTCTGGCAACTTTGAAAGGTAACGAATAAGCTAATTGAATCATCTTCACTTTCTCCAATGTGTGTTTATAAGCTTAACTTGATAATACCATATTGTAAAGACACAAAACACATCAAAACATTCAATTGCTCTCATAAATGCAAAATATATAAAAGTATTTGTTAGTTAATATTTTAACTTAAAATCATAAACAACTTGTTTTTTGCAAATTTATCCAATCATATTAATTCTTCATTCTTTGCAGAGAATTTTATTTGTTCCAACTAATCTATTCCTACTTAACTTCATTTCTGAATAATAAAACGTTTTTTCCTATATGGTTGTATTACTACTTCCATAATTAAATCAATGATCTTGTAAAGGAGGAACTTAGTTAACAACTGTGTATTCTTTTGACATTTTCTAACCAAGGATACTATTGGAGGAAACAAGATGAAAAGAAAGATCTATGGTGTTGGAAACTAGGCAAGTAAGAAGTACTTCTCAGGTGACATTTTTTTCTCTCTGATATGTTTGGCAGAGAGAGAGAGAGAGAGAGAGAGAGAGAGAGAGAGAGAGAGAGAGATGCAGAGAGAGCAACAGAGAGATTAGAGAGATTAATGAGTGTATTCCTCAAATCTGCCCAAATTCCAACCATTACCGCCAATTCCAACCATTGCATATCAGTGATGTAAAATGTTCAATTTCTCAGGTGTGCTGGATAGCTTTAGTGTCAACTTGACACACCTGGGTTGAGAGAGCCTCAATTGGGGAATTGGCTCCATTGGATTGGCCTGTGGCCACATCTGTGGAGTATTGTCTTGATTTTCAAGCAGTGTGAGACTGCCCAGCCCACAATGAGTGGTGCCATGTTGTGTACAGTATAAGAAGGCAGGCTGGGCATGAGCCAGGCGAGCAAGTCAGTAAACAGCATTCCTCCATGGCCTGTGCTTCAGCTCCTGCCTCCAGTTTCCTGCCCTGAGTTCCTGCCTTGGGCTCCCTAAGTGATGAACTGTGACCCAGGAGATGTAAACTGAATAAACCCTTTCTTCCCCAAGTTGGTGTCAGTCAGAGTGTTTTGTCACAGCAAGACAAACTAGAACATCAGGGGTCAGTTGATGTTGATTTGTGGAAATGCTACCTAGTCACCAGTCTCTGGGAGATCTATTCTTACTTAGAGACTGTGGTCAGCCATGATGGCCAGACACTTTGGCCAGCTCCTACAGGGTCCACTGACAGATACCATGGATGTACACTGAAATTATAAAACAACCTTGATTTACGTAGAAACTCATTCTACTTGACTGTTAATAGATTTCCCAACTGTGGCCATCAAAATTTAAAGTAGAATAAATGTAATAATTTTAGTGCTTTTGTAAATCTAGCCAGGACAACACTTCCAAATCATTATTGACAGGAAGTCTGACAAAAATACATCTCTTTATTAGTCAATATACCTCTTCTTTTTCTAATATTTTACTTTATGTGTATGAGTATTGTCTGCATGTGTGTAAGCGTACCATGTCATGCAATGCCCACAGAGCTCAGAAGGAGCACTGAATTCCCCTGCAATTTAATTTACTGATGTTTATTAGCTACCATGTGGGTACTGGGAACCAAACCTGGGTCCTCTTCAAGAGCAGTGAATGCCTTTAACTGCTGAGGCATCCTCTATGGCCTCAATATATCTTTTCGTAATAATTCTTTGGGTCAAAAAATTGCCTGCCTGCCACTCTTGAAGTCATTAGCTGTCAAGCAGAGGATTTGTATTGAGAATGGAATGTTGAGCTGTTTATGGAAGAAGGCTTGAAAAGCAGCTTAAAAGGCAGACAGAAAGTTCTGTTTTGTTGTTCTCTCTGCTAATGGACAAAATGTTTTAGGATGAACCCTGGACCTCTTAAATGTAATATGTATAGAAAATGTCCTCTCTGAGGAAGAACCAGACATTTAGTTTTTCATGTTGCTTTGCATTACTTCAGGTGGACTTGCATAGTTTTAAATCCTGTCGAGCTATTTTTATCTCAACAAATACCTTCTACAAAAATTTTGATGCAGATTTATAAACTTAAAAAAGAAAAATCTGCCAGATATTGTGACACACGCCTTTAATCCTAGCACTCAGGAAGCAGGCAGATCACTGTAACAAAAAGACAGGCCTGGTCTACCCTGTAAGCTCCAGGCCAGCCAAGGCTGTATAATGAGGACCTGCCTGAAAAAAAAAAAAAAATCTATTCATAAGTTTAAGCAAGTCAAGGTTGAATTATACCTAGAATCACATGTTTCTCTACATTTTTCAATGTTGATAATGTATATGATCCTGTCAGTGCTCTATGATTAATCAAAAAAAAAAACACAGTAATTTTGAATATTTCTGTTTTTATGCCTACTTTGGAGACAGCATCATCTATACAGAACCTCTGATTTTTAATGAGTGGGAGTGAGTGATATACTGCTGAATATTCTGCTTTCCCAGATTTGATCCTCTCTGTATTAAAAAAAACAAACAAACAAAATAAACAATGCAAACAGAACAAGTGAGTGAGGGATGGAGTTCATGATCACTTAGAGAGAGGGAGATATTCTTCTACTTCTTTTTTAAAATAAAAAAATTCAATTTATGTGTATTAATATATTGCCTGTATGTATGTAAGTGCACCTATGTTGTGCAATGCCCATGGAGGTCAGAACAGGGTGTTGGATCCCCTGGAATAAGAGTTAAGAATGGTTGTTAGCCACCATGTGTGTGCTGGGAACCAAACCTGGGTCCTCTGTAAGAGCAGTCAGTTCTCTTAAGTGCTGAGCCATCTCTCAGGCCCCTATATTCTGCCTCTTTTGAAGGCCATGTTAGAGACTAGACTGGGAAGGACAAGTAATTCAGTGAGTTGTGTGTAGCAAATTAATACTGATCCTTAAATGTGGTTTTGTATTAGAAATTGATGAAACATCACAACAAAGTCAGGAACTCTCTGGCGACAGAACATTGATCACCCTCTCATTGCCTTCTGACAGGTTCCCAAAGGTGAAGCCCCTTGTTTCACTTCACACCTTGTGCCTTTTCCTTAGTCTTTCTAAATTAGTTTTAATTTGTAAAAGAACTTACTCTTCAGTCATAATTAAAATACGACCAGAAAGTCCTTGGACTACTTCTTAATGTGTTCTTAGGCCTTTAACAGTAACAGTTTACTGTGTGAGCATCGCTGACCTCTTATTATTAGGCTTAAAGTCATCTTATTTTCTTGTTTCGTTCCTCGCCCTCCTCAAAATGACCCCATAGACCAACCGTCTGAAGTTAGGAATAATGGTCTCATTATTTTGTCATAAAACCAACGTGATATATGTGTTTAATAACATGGACTATGAGGCACAAAAATCTGATTTCTTAATTGAGGTATGGGTCTTAGAAATGTGGGCCAGAGGAATCAGTTGAAATTTTCCCAGTTGAAAGGTGAAAATAAAAGGTAAAGTGTCCATTTTATAAATGTCACCAAAGAATATATAAAGTTGACCTAGTACATAGTTCAACATGCCAATCGGAACCAATATTGTCCTACCTTACAAGATACTAGCAATCTTATCATTATTCCAAAATTACTCCTGAAAAAATGAATTAACCTTGCTTTTTTTTTATAAAGACCCACCTTTTCTTTTTTTCCTTCAAGTAAGTATACTGATAATTAATTCTTAGCACTTTGCAATCTAATCTGCATTAGTTTGTCACGAGGACATTAGGTAGACATTTTCCTCAGTTACTATTGGTAGGGAGGTTGGGACAAAGGTATGATAGTTGAAAAGTTGTGCTCTTTCAGTATACAACTCAGGAAATTAATTGCTTGCTGGTAATGTTCTGTATTTTAAAAGAAAGAAAAAACTCGTGATCAGTAATGGCATGATAAATAGTTTTAAATCCTATATAGATTTGTTTTGCCAGGAGTAGTCTCACCATTTTAAAGGTATAGATATAATTATACCTTATTTGATCATCATATAGACTATTTTTCTATGCTAAAAAATTCCATAAGATTATTCTTCAAATCAACAGAAAAGAGTTGTCGTGGAAGCTAAGTGTGATGGCACACACCATTAATCCCAGCACTGGAAGGCAGAGGTAAATGGATCGCAACAACCTCATCCCATCACACACCCAATTTCTAATACTATTTTCTAAGTTTGACTTTGGTTTAATGAAGAGAGGAGGGAATTGAGAATACTATGATTCAGTTGAACCCAAGCCATTTTATTTAGATAATTTTTCCCCACATCCCAGTACATATGAACTCTCCCATATCAAATTGATTAATATATATTTCAATTAAAATAAATCATAAGGATAATTCTTCAAGAATTATTAATTGTGGCAAAATTCTAGGTACAAATTAAATGCTGAGTAGCACAATGTACCATCAATGCAAGAGGCTGTTCCTCAAAATAGGACCCTCCACTTTGAAGTGAAAACTATTGAAACAAATGATTTCTAGTTAGGTCTGGCTTCAGGGACCCAGAGTCACAGGAAGATTTCACTAAACACAATCCAATAGGCATGGGACACTATGCTTGATTTATGTGGTGAAGGGGATTAAACCCAGGGCGTCATGCATGGCAGGGAAGCAGTCTACCAATGGAACCAAGTCCCCAGGCCTTGTGCCATTCATTCCTCTTTATCCTTGAAATCTGCTAACCACCATACTACCAACGTCAGAATGTTACTAGGTACTTTCAGACATATTAAAGGATTTCTGAGATGACATATGTGGTGGTTTGAATGAGTGTCCTCCATAGGCTTTAAGTATTCAGACATTTTGTCTCCAGTTGGTGGCACTGTTCTTGGAGGTCTTAGAAGGTGTGGCCATGTTAGAGGAAGTATGTCACTGGGGGCAGGCTTAGTGAGTTTAACAATCCTTGCTGCCTCTAGTCGCTCTCTCTGCTTCCTGTGCTCATTACGAGATGTGACCCTCGGCTTGCTGCTCCAGCCCCGGCCACCACACTTCCTGCCACAATGGACTCTGATTCCCTGGAACTGTCAATTGTAAGCTCAAATAAACTCTTCCTTTTATAAGGTCCTTTGGTCATGGTGTTTTATCACAGCAACAGAAAAGTGACTAATACAGCATATATATCTTAGAATTTAGGGAATATTTATCCTAATATTTAGGAAAACTATATTCATAAACAGAAGTGCCTAGAGAAACCAGACAGTGATTTTAGATAGGAATGAAGAGACAATGGGTGCTGTTTACACAAGAGAGATTTCCTTGTCTGTTGTCAATAGCAGCTACCCATGACGGTCCACCTGATTACTCTTCTACAGGAAGGCAGACCACTTTAAATCACAGTTTCAGATAATCTCAGGTGTTTCCCTGTTTTATGATGTCTTTAAAATAAAATAGAGATCTTGATGCTTATGTAAAATGTCCTGAATTTTGAATGCTGACAACCAGTTTAAAATATCTTAACTGATTTTTATCCAGACAAATGAAGAGAGAAGGAATGACCAATAACAATTATTTTGTAATAACTGATGTTGAAATTCCCAAAAGTTACGAATATAATATTATATTATTATAATATATATAATATTCCCACTCTTGTATATATATTAAATTACATTTTTATGTATATTTAGTAAGTGAAGTCCCCTATATGCATAATCAATGCTAGATAAGTACTTAGAAGAATAAGGATACATCATTGGACCTATCTAAAAATAAATTGGAAGCTAATCAGAGAAGGAACTTACACAGGTTGAATGGACTCATGGAAGAGTTGCAGGTGAGGCGGTGAGCAAATTAGCTAAGAGTTACAGAAATGAGAGTGATTAGATGGGATGGAAAGACTGTATGTGGCTTCCTAGAGAAGTTAAAACTTAAACTGAACTGTGAGAGATGGTTAAGGTTAAAAATGAATGATTTAAAATAACTTACTATGAAATGCTATGACATTTCATAATGCTAAAAAATCTTCCCAGACCAGGCAGTATATGTTTTAGTGATTTTAAGTGAGTATAAGATTTGAAAGAAGAAAACATTCAAGAAGTGCTGGATGTAACAGGTGTAGCATTAATGGAGATATGAGATAATGTATTGGTCAAAATCAAGAGAGTGAGAATGGGTGTGAAAGTGAAGCCTAATCATCACCTATGAACTGGCAGGAACCGGAGTTAACCAGATTGCATGGATGCTCACGGCCCTCAACCATCATTGTATCACTGGAATGGAATTTTGTGAGAAGATTAAGAACAATAGTATGACAACATGCATTTAATTATGATTATTTGTATTATTATTAATATTATTGTATGTCTGCATGATGAATATATGTAGGAAACATGCCTCACTGCATGTGTAGAGGTTAGAGGAAAGCTTTTGTACTATCAGTTCTCTTTTCATATTTATGTGGGTCCTGGGGATTTAACTCTGGCTTGTGCAGCAAGTACCAGTAACCCACTGAGCTATCTCACTGATCTGTACAAAATGTAATGTTTTGGTCTTTTGAGACAGGGTCTCCTTGTAGCCCCAGCTTTCCTGGAATGCATAAAGTTCCTAGACAAGGGTGGCCTTGAACTCATAGAGATCCATCTGCCTCTGCCTCTGCCTCTGCCTCCTGGAATTGAAGGCCCAGCACAGAATGTATTTTTGGTAAACGTGGTTGGTTATATTTTATGCCACTAAATGACCAATCACTGTACCCAAAAATATAAGCATTGAATGAACTGAAGGGAAAAGGAAGAGAAATCTTAAACAGGACATGTAGAAAAACAACAATCACCCTTAATCTCATTAGTAGGTACAATTTAGAAAGCAACGTGCTCACATGCAGTGGGGAGAAGTGTGGTTAAGTAACAGGAAAACTTTATAGCTACAAAGGAATACTCAGGCCATGAGTATCATTGATCATTCTATCATGAGAATTTAGAGTCGCTCTTGGTTTGAAGACTCTAATTTATTATAGGTTGATTTAAATATAAAGTCAGCCCAATACCAAATGGCGAGAGGCTATATAAGTTAGAAATTCTCTTATTACCTAAGGACCAGGAGAGTAAAGAAAGTGCAGATATTCTACAGTCAGACTGATTTGCTTTAGACAAGGCCCTGCTAATCACATCACTTGCTTTTGAAAACACCCAGGCCTGTAAATTCTCTCCTGCTGTCCCGCCACATCTCCCCGTCATCTTCTACCTTCACTGGGCACATCCACTTCCTCTTCTCAGAGATGTATTTGTCATGACCAGGCTCAACCCCAAGCATTATAATCCTGCCTTTCTACCTAACTCAGTTCTTCAACCATTCAGGGCTAAATTCCTCCTGGAATTCTATCTAGCTTTTACACTCCTCATTCCTATTCCTCGGGATGTCACTGGTGGTCACTGCCTGCTCCTTTTATGCCACCCTCTTGCATTATTCTATTGTCACATTATGAGTGAACTCTCATACCTCAATTTCTGCTTAAGCTTGGTTGTCTTTGTTGGTGACCTGAGTGCTTATACGTCAAGATACACAATGTTCCACAGACTGCATGCTTAGAGAGCTGTTATTTTCTTTTTTCTTATTTTAATTGAATTTTGTCAATTTCATACTATATATTTGATCATATTTCGATTCCCTCCCCTGTGTATGGCATCCTTACCATGCCCCTGCTCAATCTTATGTACTCTATCACATATAGCAAAACCTATAGTGTCAAATTTGTGTCCCCAAATGTCTTTCAGTGGGGATCCATCCACTGTGACCTGGCTTTAACTCATTCACTGGCTGACCTATAGAATAATTTGCGAAGTTTATAGCATCACAGTGGATTCTGGTGTTAGGAGGATAGAATCTTTATAAAGTACATTACAACATTCTCCATACCTGTGCCTACACTCTCCTCTTCCAGGTTCATTCTTAGGATGGTTTTCTAGTGCAACGCTGGGCTTTTGGAAGCTGCTAATACTATCCAGTTCCTTCAGCAAGAAATACATTCATTCTCACTTCAGTGTAATCATGCTCAATTTTCTGGCTTCGGGATGCTGATGAAGAGGCTGGTCCAAGGAGACGGGTTTGGGAGACATAAAATATCCACTGTTTCTGCTCTTCTTTATAACCTAGGGAGCATCAATGAGACACTGTGGCCCAACCAGCAAGGAAGGCCTCTTCATGTTTCTAGGTTGTTCCAGGCCTGCCCCAGGCTGACTTCTCCATGCTCGGTCCATATCTTTGTACCTTTGTTCATACATGTTGACACTGAAGAGCCTGTGTGTTTTCCTAACTAGTCAAGACAACAGGCTAAAGAAAAGCCTGGAAGCCAGAGGAACATATTGGACACGGAAGTTCTGTCAGATACTGCCACCTACAGGGATTGTAAAACGCCAGCGTTGATGTCACTCCATCCCAGTCACCTCAAAGAGAATCTCCTTACCCTACGGCAGGGGCAATGAGGCACTTCTATCAAGTCACAGTCTTTGATTTCCAGTATAGAATGATCACATACATTAAATATGCATTATGTATACATTTAACAAAGCCACTAAAAAAACTATTAGGGCTGAAAGAAAGATTGAAACTCAGAAATATCACATCATATCTGATTATTTATTATTAGGAAAATAATTTTAATATATTAAAAGAGTCATTTATCTACTTTGGGTTCTATATGCTCTTAAAAAGTTTATGTGTCATTGTATACATGTAAAAGAATATATATTTTTAGTCAAGGTGGCTGGGGTTTGGAGGAGGGAGTTGAATATTTTATCCTATTGCGTATTCATCACAAAACTATGTTTTGGGGTCTGCAGAGATGACTTGGTGGTTAAGAGTACTGGTTGCTCTTACAGATGATGCAGATTTGATTCTAAGCACCCAGATAGCAACTAACAACTGCTTACCTCCAGTTCTCCTTAACCTCCAGAGGATACAATGACCTCTTCTGACTTCTGTGGGCATTGCACACATGGGCACACACATACATGCAAGAAAAGCACTGATACACATAAAATTTAAAAAGATATTTTAAATATTGAAAAAGCTATGTTGTATTCACACTTGAGATAACTCATAAATTAATGATATAGACCTGGGTTTCTTGAATGTGGTAGGTGGATATTTACTTTACTTGACAATTTAGCACCATCATGATGAATATATAATTTTGAATTACTGAAGAACTCAATATACCACATTTGAATACATATTATATAATAAACCTTCAAACCTATGATATTTAAAACTATATTTGAAAATGATTCCACTGTATAAAAAAAGAGGAGAAAAAGCATAAAGAATCTTCCTACTTAAATTCACTCAGTTTTATCACTGCTCTCGCTTACTGTAAAATACATTTAACAAATTGAGCTCTGTGTCATGATGTAGGCCTTTAATCCTGACATTTGGGAAGCAGAGACAGGTGAACCTCTGTGAGTTTAAGGCCAGCCTGGTCTACAAAACAAGCTCCAGGCCAGAGGGGTCTACAAGGATACCGTACCTCCCAAAAATTTTTAAGAATATTTTATTTGCTTTCTCTCTCTCTCTCTCTCTCTCTCTCTCTCTCTCTCTCTCTCCTTTCTCTTTCACTTTGTCTCTTTCTAAACACACATACAACACACATACATAAACACACGCAAGTATTTTTCAGTCATCTATTAATAACTTTCAAGATGCTTTGCCCTGAGATATTTTCAGGTTTTCGGAGAAGAATAATCTTCTTATATTCACAGTACAGATATCAAAACAACACAGTACGTTATTTGTTATTTGATGGACTCTGCTAGTATATCCCTATTACCGTCACTTAATCTAGAAATATCTATCATACTATTTTTCCTCTCCAAACATGATTCAGCATAACAAAAACCACAATAGTTTTATTACATGTGTACCTAAGTATGTTCACATTTGTGCTGGGTACATGTATGTGCATATGCTTTTGGAGGTCTGCAGTTGACACTGGGTCTCTTCCTCCATCATTCGTCCCCTTATACATACACTGAGGCTAGTCTAGCCAGCCAGCTTGTCTTGGAAGGCTGGAATGACTGGCGTCTGCCCTATCTAGCCAAGTTTGATGGAGATTCTAAGGATCAAGGCCCTCATGTGGCCATTCCCACTTAGCTCTCTATTGTTTTGTTTATTTGATTTTTTTTAACTAGGAAACTATGTGATTGGTTACTTGTCAATTATGTTTGCATAACATTAGATATTCAGTATGAAGAAGGGCATGAATATCTTTCATAGGACTAGATGACCCCTGAGTTTTGCGCAAGTATTTGACTGTTCAGGTGAATTTTTGATTACCTTCTGGTAAATTACCTCTGTATTATGGACAGGTGAGACTTCACTACTTTATTTGCTTATAATTGCCTTCTGTCAATACTCTTGGGACAAGAAATAACTTCATGAGACTCTTACCACTTTCCCAATGTTGCTAAATACTTGCAGGAATGGAGAAAGACCGATTAGGAGGAACAAGGGTTGAAATTGATAACCTATAAGCAGTGGTAACTGAAAATTCAGTTCTCCTAAGAGGAGGAGGCTTTAAATTGCCACATATGATCACCACAGTTCATTCAAAGAGAATTTGCAATGATGTTAACTATCCATTTCTGAACTTCTAAAATAATTAAGGAAAAACAATAGTTGGAACTAACATTTGGCGTATTACTCTCAGTTCTTTCCAGGACATCACTATACTGTTCCAGCTCCCTTAAGGGGACAATTTCCACTGAGATTTTTCAGCAACATTCATCCAACACTTGGAAGTCCAACTGGCAATTTTCTAAAGATGCTGAGTGAATTTCACAGAGCCTTAAGAACAAATCAGAGAGCCAATAAAAAAAAGGAAAGAAAATGTAATTGCCTGAAGCACAAATGATCAAGACCTCCAATAATAATCTTTTAGAAGTCTAGATTTTTCATTTATATACTATTTAATGTAGGAAACTAAATAAAATTTTACTTGGAATTCATCTGGAAATGTTTTGTTACATCTATGTTAAGTCTATGTTCTGTCTATTTTCTTATGGCTTGGAATTTATGAAGCAGTTATTAGTGAGAGAATTGAAATCTAGTCTACAGTGGCCAAAATTATCAATGTTTGCTAGAGTAATAAATTATAAGTAGCAGGATGATATTATATATTATAATAATTTCCTAAAATGTAAATATACTAAGAGGCTCTACCTAATTAAATTAAATAAATAAAATTAATTAAATAAAATATTATCTATCAAAGTATTTTAGTTAAATGAACTTCCATTGTACCAATAAATTTTGGGAGTGATTTTTAAAAATATTTTTAACATTCATTTATTTTATTGTGTGTGTTGGGGTCTGTGTGTAGATGCACCCACCCCACCTTGCCTTTGTGTAAATCAGAGGAAAATTTGAGAGAGTTAGTTCTCTCTTTCAGCCATGTGGGTTCTAGGGATTGAACACAAGTCAAGAGACTTGTTGGCAACTGCCTTTACTGCTGAGCCATCTTGCTCACCCTTGAGTGATACTTCCTGTGGTAAATACCATATGGAGTATGCTCAGAAGGTGAAACTGATGCTAAATTATCTTAATAGAGAAATATGCTCTATGGTATGCTATGAAAGGGCCATAGACGTTTCCATGGGGAAATAGTTGGACTGCTTTTTTGCCAATGTAAGTTAAGCAGCATGATTTTATTTATTTATTTCTTGGTCTTTTTGAGACAGGGTCACTCTTTAGTCCCAGCTGGTCTGGAGCTCACTATATGCCAGGCTGGCCTTGAACTCACAGAGATCCACCTGCCTCTGCCTCCCGAGTGCTGAGATTAAAGTCATGCACCACCATGCCTGGCCTTAGCAGCATGATTTTTAATAGGATTTCTCACAGTTTCACCTGGCCAAGCACATCACTACCCTCCACAAGTGTGATTTCCTTTTTTCCAAGCTCTAGAACATGTGGAGTACATGTTCTTGAAAAATAGATGATATTTCCACAAATAATGGCTTTTTTTTTTTTTTTTTTTTTATTTTTTTTTGGTCTTTTCAAGACAGGGTCTCCCTGTAGCCCCAGCTATCCTGGAACTCACTCTGTAGACCAGGCTGGCCTTGAACTCACAAAGATCCACCTGCCTCTGCCTCCCAAGTTCTAGGATTAAAGGCATGCGCCACCACGCCCGGCCAGTCAATAATGCTTTTTTGTCATAGAGAAAGCTGATCTAACATAATAGTTATACAAATCATCACATATGCTAATAATTCTTACAGCTCAGCCCTTTTTCAAAGTTATTGCTGATGCCATTAACAGAATTCATCAATAGTTAAGAACCACAAATGAGCTGTCTCAAAAATGTTAGAATGTTCTACACGATGAAGTCCATTGAATCTTGACATGACAGGAAGCTCTCAGTGTTCACTGTTGGAGTCTAATTTAATTGATAAACTAAAAGTAACTTACACACCTAATATTCAAATATATATTAAACAGATAGAAAACCAATCTTTAAAAGACCTACAGGATAAAGTGAATGAAACCTTGATATTGAAACAGATGCCACATACATCTATACAACTATGGTCATGAATTATATAATTAATACACTATGCATAAATAATCTAAATGAGAATTGCGTTATTATTTGCACAATTGAGGCTTCATATTGCTACATGTTGTTATATGATGACACATAATCACGTTGACAGCTTCTGACATTAGTTTGCCTTGTAGTGGCTTTTATAAGGCTTTATTGACCTCGTACACTATGAAATGTTTCCTACACTTTTCTTTGAAAATATTTTCTTTAAACATGATCTCCTCCCAGAAAAGTGAAATAAAATATAAACACCAAAAGGAAAAAGGCAAAGATTCATAAATGTCTACCAGGTTTAGAGGAACAAAAACAAACAAAGTGGATGAGATTCTTCTACTAGTCCTTATTGATCCATCCATCCTGGGAAATACAGAGCTGAATATGGAGGTACCTGACTGTAATCCCAGCATTTGAGAGAGAGACACAAGATAATCAGGAGTTTGAGGTCACCCTCAGCTACAGAGTGAGTTTAAGGATAACTTCCATTACATGATATCTATCTCAAGAGGAGGAAACAAAAGAGGAAAGTGTGTTTTGATTACATATTTATAAGACATACATATTTTTAATGTTTTTGCCAACTCTGATATCATTCATGATAAAGAGACTGAAATCTGACCTACTTTTAAGTAAACATTTGGGATTGGGCAAACATGCATCTTAAAATACTTTTAATAAGCTACGTAACACGGGCATCTACTCTCTCTATCCTAATTATACTATATTGGGATAGGTATAAAGGGTAGACATTGAAATTCCAAAAGAATAACAATATACAAATCCTTTTCATTCATTTGGGGGATAGAATTAGATCTAGGAATTAAAAATCAAAGAGAAAAAATAATGTCCAACCGTTTATCAAAAGAACTATGAAATTCCAGGCTGTCTCTGGTTGCATTGAAATTACAACAATACCCTTTTTAAAAATGTCTTCCTTTGGGGCTGGAGGGATGGCCTAGCGGTTAAGAGCGCCGACCGCTCTTGCAGAGGACCCGGGTTCGATCCCCAGCACCCACATGGCGGCTGAGAACCGTCTGTGACTCCAGTTCCAGGAGAACTCCAGTTCCAGGGGAATTGAGACCCTCTTCTGACCTCCGCGGCATCGCACGACACGGGTGCGCAGACCTGCATGCAGACAATACATTCATACACATAAAAATAAATAAATAAATAAAATTAAAAAAAAAATGTCTTCCTTTCTGACAGCTTTTAATTTAATGTTACAATTCAGAAACCTGGTTAAAATGGAGTTATTTTCAATTTGCTAGAAGTTCAGCTTTCCAAATCTGTAACAACATTGTTGTCTGATGCCATTAAAAAAAATAGTGTGACCTCCTATGGAAAGCAATGTGGAGAACTCTTTTTTTTTGGGGGGGTGGTCTTTTTTGAGACAGGGTCTCCCTGTAGCTCTGGATGTCCTGGAACTATGTAGACCAGGTTGGCCTTGAACTCACAGAGATCTGCCTACCTCTGCCTCCCAAGTGCTAAGATTAAAGGCCTGGCTTGTGGAGAACTCTTAAAACTAAAAATGAACCTATCATTTGACCCAGTCATGACAGTCCTGGGCATAAACCCAAAGGATTCATATATAGTAGAAACTGTGCACAATCATGTCTATTGCATCTCTTTGCACAAGAGCAGAGATCTGGAAACAACCAAATTTTCCCTCCCCTGATGAGTGAAAAATGAAAATGTGTTACATTTGCACAATGGAGTTCAATATGTAAGTCAAGGTGGGTAATTGTTAGTAAAAATAATACCATATCAATTGATATTATTAAAGTTTATATCTGGGGCTGGAGAGATGGCCTAGCGGTTAAGAACGCCGATTGCTCTTGCAGAGGACCCGGGTTCGATCCCCAGCACCCACATGGCGACCGAGCCGTCTGAAACTCCAATTCCAGGAGAACTCCAGTTCCAGGGGAGTCCGACACCCTCTTCTGACCTCCGCGGCATCACATGTCACGGGTGCACAGACTTGCATGCAGACAATACATTCATACACATATGGAAATAAAATTTTAAAAAAGTTTATATCTGTATTTTCCTAAATTGTAAGATTTATGAAAAATAATATATCTGTTCCTTAAATATAAACAAAAAGCCTGAATGTTGGAGGGTGAGCCAAATTATGTAGCAGCAGTCTAAGACACACGGGCAAAAATGAAAGGACAGAAAGCCTACTATCAAGACAACACGGGGACTTTCCTATAAGTAAAAAATGGCCTGAAGAATTACATTTGTTGTATTATGCACAGAATGCTAAATATTACGGATTGTGAGCCAACCATCCAAGTTTTCATAATGACGATTTTGTTTCTACCCATTCTACTGTAAAGTAGTGAGAAGAGATAGGTTCAATAAGCAATTAGCCTTTCAGACGGACACCTGTGCTGAGCGGAACCCTGACACTATAGTGAAGCTTCCTGGTTCCTCATTCTGGGTTAAGAATCTTTTCCCTCTAGTTATTTTAGTCATATGCACACTGCTTTATTCTATTTATTTGTCTCATGACTCCTTCTGCACAGCTTCTGTCTCATCTCTCGTGCCCCACACTTCCTTGACTTGCTTGACTCTCTTTGCTGTTTGAGATCACATCCAATACTCCATTATGAGACTTTCACTTTCCCACCAATACCTTACATGACACAGTTTCTCCAAAAATTCAATCATCTCCCAAAATACAATTTTATTTTCTCTGAGTTGTCAAGAACTTCAGACATTTTAAGATTACACATAAAATGGTTTCTTTCTAAAATTACACTTTAGAATTACTTAGTGTATCTGATTTAGACAAAGAAATTTCCTTTGCTTGTGCCTAAGGTGTTTGCTGAAGTGCTATGTCTTTTAACTTAAATGAAACAAATTAGTGGTCAATAGCATATTTATCTGTAATATATTTTGGGAACATCTGAGAGGCACAGGAGAAACATCCTGAAAAATATGAGATAGGTTGAGTTCAAGTCACCATTCCATGAAGATCTATGAAAGCTTTAAGTGTTTGGATTAAGGGGAATGGAGTCTCAGAACTCTCATTTATCAACCAGTTCAAAACCCATATCACTGGAATCACACAATCTTCCAGTTGCTCTACAGACAATGCCCATCTATGCTGATGCTTTTCCTCCGGGAGCTGTTCTATTCTTCAGCGATCTCCTGATGTGGAGCTTTGGAACAGGCACTGACACATTACTGAATGAATGAATACATTACTAAGGGAGGAACACCAGAAGGAAATCTAATTGTGTTACCCTAAGTCTAAAGAGCTGATAACTTGATTTCTACTTCTATTTCCTTTACTGTCAAGCTTTACAACAAGCTCATGTAAAAAGTCTTTATAGTTAAGATAAAAGCCAATAAATGCAAACAAAGTTCTCGCTTAATAATCCTCTTTTATTGATTCGTGTTCTCAGACCTTGCCCCAATGAAATTCTGAATTTTCACACTTAGGCCCTGTCTTTCTGGGGCAACTGTTTCCTAACCTTTGAATGCATTTTTCCTTTGAATTTATTTAGCATTTATGCTCTCTAACACCTGTTTTCCCTCTGCTACTTCACATCGAGAGCCTGCCAAACAATTTTAGAAACTCCATGAAGAATTCTTCAGTTACGTCTTTTGTACATTACATCTCATTGTGTTTCCTCTGTGAAACTCAATGAAGATGTCTTCTGTTTGGTGAGAACTCTACAGATTCCCTGATATTTCAGATGATTGATAAAGGACCCCTTTCATATCTGCGATCTTCAGGAGACTAGAATTTCAGCAGGCATTGAAGTTATATGTGAATTTCTATTTGTCAAAATGGCAATAATTGCAAGCAACTATGAGAAAACTAGAATGCTGGGTTGTTAAGGGCCTGAGAGACACCCAGGAATAGTGGATTGAAAACACTTAGAGGGCAAAACAAATGCCTTATCTGCATTTGCGTCCTTCCTAGCATGGAGTCCAAACTATAAGTGTTTCTATGTTGATCCAATTAAGCAAATGAACAATAACTGAATAAGAAGAAAAAGTAAAACATTTTTACAAATATCTGAGCCCCATAGACATATCAAGTATGGAGATGATAAAGTAGAGATCTAAATGACTTTGCTCAATACTTGTGGATAACTGAAAATGCCTAGAAATCTACTGGAAATAATATATTTCAGTGTACTCTGGATAAAGATTTATCTCTGGACATGTTCTCTAGAGTAAAAGAGACTACAGGGGCAAAGAAGCAATAGTTACTTATCTGGAAGAGATTTTTCTAGATATTAATAAAACTATGGCAATTTGATGACTTGATTATATGAATTTCCAGATCAAAAAAAGCTCTATCTTATGAAATCAACATTTTAGTTATAGAAATTTCTCTAATCCACTTGCAAAGTCAAAAGAGATCATTTGGTTTGGCTTCACAATAGTTAAAAAAGTTTCTAACATAAAAGAAAATTTAACAACAGGATTTCTTCTTTCAGAAAAAGCAAATATAAAACTACTTTAGCTAGAAAGCCCATGGTGTCTTTAAAAGCACTGAAAATGTTCCTGCTTTATTGTTGAAGCCTGCTAGGGTGACATATTCATGCTGCCTGCCTTTGGTAAAAGAAATCCCAGCTCTCAAACAGAATGTGGATATGAAATGGATTCTGGGTTGATGTGGGATATCTGTGAGCTAAAATCTTCCCAAATGTGTGGAGTTCTACAGGTTCTCCAGTCCTGTGATTTCAGAAAATGGACCTTGCTCCCTGCCAGATGCCTCTCCTTTGACATACGGATTCAAAGATGTAAGACATTTGGAGTCCAGACATTATAGTGATGGTGAGAGTATTAACAGTATTGGCTTCAGAGTAGACCACTCCATTGTTCGCTGAGAATGCAACCTACCAAATTCATAAACCTTTGTGCATCTGCTTCCTCTTTGACAAATCAAGGGTTAATACTCCTTCTGCTTCATGAATAAGTTTTTTTTATTAATTAAAGTATTTGCTACATTGGGCAGCAGGTTTTAGCTCACACAAAGACAATTATACCAATACATGGAGTGCAAGAAATTAGAATTCAAATTCTGCTATAGACAAATTGCTCATGTCATTCTTACCAACATTTGATGGAGTTTCCTGTTTTTCTGTTGAACACTTCTCCAGTGAGTACATGTGAATCTACTTATACAGAGAACCAATCAAATTTCAGGGAAAATTTCTGAGTGTTGGCATATCCCTCTTTTTCTCTTTGTCACCGGGCTTGTAATTGCAATAAGAATGTGTTGCTGATGCTAATGTTCACACTGTCCAAAGCATGGAAGAAAGCTTCACCAGAGCAGTTTCACACTGAGCAGTAGCAAGGTGCTGTCATTTTGTGTGATTAAATATCAGCCGCCTTAAAGCCTGCCCTGTAATTACTGTCTGAGGATTCATCTGTGTCCTGAGGCATGTGATGATCCTAGGTCTGCAGAGAGAGCACTGACCCACAAAACGTATACACTGACAACAGCCACCCTTTTGGGATGCGCCAAAGAATGTAGTCATCTCTGCAACTGTTACAGTCATAAGCAATGTGTTCATATAAGAACAACATTATAAGCCTTTCACTAGTATACAGCCTTTGCCTATAACAACAAAGCTGAAATATAGAAAGCCATTGCTACGTAGCAGGCTGTTTATTGTCTCTAAAGCAGAGCTTTGAAGATGAATATTTGCATGCACACTGATGCTGTGACTCAATAGGCATCATTCAGTTCATAGGACCCAAGTTCCACACACTCAGCCACCTTGTTTGTGAAATGAACAAAGTAGGAATTGTAGCAAGGACTGAACCAAAAAGACAAAGTGTAGCCATTTTGCTAAATAGTCTTACCAGAAAGAAAGTGGTGGCAAATAAATAGCACAAAGAGCCAACTACAAAGCTGGAAAATGGAAATAGATATACAGAGAAGGAGCTATATGGGATAGCAGCATCTACAACAGCGATGCCAAAATAAACTCATTTCTAATAGTTCTGAGGTTTCTCACCAGAGCATTCTATGATCCTGCCACTCTCCAAGTCTAGAGAAGATTGATCCAAAGACACATAGTATCCGCCAGATACAAAAATAGTCCCAGCTTATAACCAGTCCGATACAGAGCATAGTGAGCTGTATTTGGGGAACTTTGGAATATAGACTGTGTACCAGAAAAAAAAAATCTAGCTTAGAAACTGTCTCAGATGCCTGAGAAGACTCTGGGAAGGATGGCACAGGTTCCCACCAGTCAAGGCAGAAACAAGAGAAAAGCACAGGGTTCACCATGGAACTTTCTTCATGTGCAGGGATGACACTAAAGATCTGGTGTGACTCTGAAACAAGCAGTTTAAAAATCACCATTTTCTCAAATAGAGAATGACCCCAAATGAGGTAATTTATTAATATCCTAGGGCTCTAGGCGTTCAGGTCAATAACTGATATACATGCTCACTACCAGGAATATTTCTTATCTTTATCAAAGCTCTGCAAAAAAATTAAAGTGGCAGTGTCGTGGTAGGCCTTGCCATCCCAGGCCTTCCTTCTGCTCTAGTTGAGACAGTTTTTCAACTTACAGATAAAGTGGTGGCTTAATCAGAATTTGAAAAGGGAAATCATTTAACAAAGACATGAAGCTGATAATTCATCATTTGATCCAAAGGCATTTTCAACTCATTTCAAATCATTTAACTTCTTTGAATTTTCACCTTTCTTCTAAATCTTTACCAATTCCAAGCATCTTAATTTTATCACTTCAAATAAACGTTTAAAACACCGAATTTGCCTTTTCTCTCATAAAAGCTGTTTTATTTCTTTTTATATCAGGAATTGGGATTGTTTCAGTCCTTCATTTCAGATTATGCATTGTCAGTTGGCTCCGTTTATTATTAATATATGCCAACAACCCTGTTTGATGGTTTCTAAGTATGTGTGCCCTCCTCGCTGAGGCCGACTCTACCATGCAAGGCCAGGCCGTCTCATCGCTGGGCTCCTGATCCTCTCTCAGTTCCTTCACATCACCCCTCTCTCTCAGTTCCTTCACATCACCTCTCTCTCTCAGTTCCTTCACATCACCCCTCTTCATTGCATCAGCGGTGTCAAAGCTGTGGTCCAAATAAATGATTCAGGCTTTTATTACTCAGTTATAAGTGATTCTTCTTGACCCTAACCTTCATGCCTCTCTCTCATAAAAATCCAGTCCAGTCCTGCCAGCCATAGGGGCTCATGCCTTTAATCCCAGCACTCAGGAGGCAGAGGCAAGAGGATCTCTGTGTGTTCAAGGCCAGCTCTAAGCCAGCTGGGACTAAAGGGAGACCCTGTCTCAAAAAGACCAAAAAAAAAAAAAAAAAATCCAGTCCTAAAAATTTATCCTGTACTTGCTTTATCAAATGGTAGCTACTAGTTCTGTCCAGTGATTTAATTTTGCTATTTAAAATGTAATACATTAAAAAAAAATCAGTTATTTGGTGAGATGAGTCCACATTCCAAGTGTTCTGTGGCTAAAGGGATTAGCCGCTCCATCTTGGACCGTACAAGTGTAAATTATTTCAGTTTACTTGAACAGGGTTGGCTCCCATAGACAACCTTACACTCACATGGAACTTCTGCTTCCTGAGTTACCTTGAAAACAGAGCTATGGAGGATGTCACCTTTGCATACATCATCTACACTATCTGGCCTGCCTTTTCTCGTGTATGTTTTTGTGATTCTCCTGAATTGGTTACAAAGCAACCACATGAGTGAGGCCATACCTGATACTCTAGGCAGACTTCGCCCCAATGTTGCTAGATTACCATAATCCTTGTTCAAAACATTCTGGTAAAACTTCTTAAGGTGCACTTTCTTCTTAGCCATCTTACTTGGCTTCTTTGCTAAACTATAGGTTAGTTATATGTAAAGAATATGTCTTCTTTTTCTTCTTTATTTTGACATAGCTTTTAGCTTGGCAGCAAATATACAATAGATTTTTTTTCTCTATGTGTATGTATGTACTGACTGCATGAAGGTCTGTGCACCAGTGTCATGCAATGCCGCGGAGGTCAGAAGAGGATGTTGGATTCCCCTGGAACTGGAGTTCTCCTGGAATTGGAGTTTCAGATGGTTCTCAGCCACCATGTGGGTGCTGGGGATCAAACCTGGGTACTCTGCAAGTTTTTAAAATGTCAAATATTGATAAAACTTCCTGCACACTTATCAGTGATGACAATTTGTTTGATAAAAAGGCTGATTTTTGCTGGAAGAAAATATTTAGGCTTCCAATCTCAGCCTTTTCATCATTACTTGCAATGTAATGCAACTCCCAGTCTACTAACCACACCATTCAACTCACTCTCTCCACACAGCCATTTGTTTTATCATTAGAAATACTGATGCCAGCTGGGTGTGGTGGCACACACCTTTAATTCTAGCACTTGGGAGGCAGAGGCAGGCAGATCTTTGTGGGTTCGAGGCCAGCCTGGTCTACAGAGTGAGTTCCAGGACAGCTGGGACTACAGGGAGACCCTGTCTCGAAAAGGCCCAAAAAAAAAAAAAAAATACTAATGCCAAATGGAAATAGGATTTAAAATTCAAAGTATCTGGTAGCTCTAAATTGCATCTGAAACTTGCACTCTTTACATTTCTTAAGATTTCTTTTGGTGAATTTCCACATTACTCTTGGGGAACATTGATAATTCACTTCTATGTAGATTCAATTATATTAAAGAAATCATGCTTGATCGCTTTGAGATCTGAGCTCTGCTCAAACTACAATTTAGTGAGCTGACCTAGAGCTAATCATTTTTACTAGTTCATTTATCAAACAGACAAGCACAACAATGGATGGATTTTGGCACAGAGTCTACAAGCATAGGCCATATTAATTAATTCCTATTAAGGAATTTTGAAAGCACTTGCAATGAACACTGAACTCTGTAAAGATAAACATAACCCTTCTGTCTATGTTTAGATGTCATGAGAACTACTGAAGGCCATATACCCATGCTCTTCTGTCTGTTTATATGTCATGAGAACAATGAAGGTCATGTACAAAAACTGCTTAAATTTATATCTTAAATATTTAATTCTTTTCATTTTCTACATTAAACAAAGCTCATTATTTTTTGCAAAGCACTTACCATTAATAATTCCATATTCTGCCAGTTTCACTCTTTCTGAAAATGCAATATCACTGCTAAATGTTCCTACTTTAAAAGAAAAACAACCCAGAAGGCTTAATGCTCCCTTTTGTATACATTTCAAACTTCTGAAGTACAAAAAGATACCAGATATTATAAAATAAAATAAGATCGATCATTCAGGGATTTTGTGTTAGATATATTTCTGGTTTGGTTTCTATTTAGCACTCTTTGTACACTCTGATTTAAGTTTCCCTTCTGGGGCTGGACAGAAGGCTCGGCAGTTGAGAACATTGGCTGTTTTTGGTTCCCAGCACTCACACAGTGGTTAGCAGTTAACATCAATCCATAAGTCCAGTATTTGAGGATCAAATCTCCTCTGCACACATGGCTACAGTTACATGAAGGCAAAAGACACATACACATAAAATCTGAAAGGAACAAAACACCTGTCCCTTCCTTTGTAGAGACTTCATGCTTCTCTCTATACTGGGGACAGACAGAATGACTCATCTCTTCCTAAGGGTAATAGTCATCTATGAACTATAATGTTAAATATTGTTAAAGTGTTAATATTAATGGCAGTTACTTATTGTCAGCATGCTTTTGCTTTTTCTTTTTTTTAAATAAGCTATACTATTGGAGGCTCATAATTTGACTCTTTGATTGACAGCTATAGACCCTTCCCTTGTACTCAGCTGCCTTAAGAAGGGAGCAATCAAGCCTTACTTTTGACAGCCAGCTAGACAGTCATTATAGCAGCCAGGTGTTTTGGACACTTCACATATTTTTTGAGGTAACTACCCTGCAGCTCTGGGGACCACTGCAACCAAGCACTGCAGAAGCCACAACTTGTGCGTCAGGAAGCCTTGCTCCAGTCATGGCTGCCCCAGATGCCACGTGCTGGCTTTGAAACCTTCACTCCAGAGAAGCCACGCCTTGATGAATTCCAGAATTCCAGATGGCACTGTTCGGCTTAAAGGTATTCTCACTCAACCCATAGAAAGGAGCACCTCACTTGATGACCAAATACAAACCTTGATATTGAGCTCTGGTCAAAGCTTATGAATGAGTTCTTCTCCAAAGCCTGTATTGGTAGAACTGGAAGATGAGTGGGAAAGGCAAGTGACACAGGCATGTCACACACTTTTAACCTTTTAACTAGTTACACAAGCAGGATGCTTTCTGCTCTTTTGATTTAAGCTGGGGCCTTTTCCTGTGTGTCACCAGTACTTTTCTTAAGAAGGCTACTTCTTGGGCTGGAGAGATGGCTCAGCGGTTAAGAGCACTGACTGCTCTTGCAGAGGACCTGAGTTTGATTCCCAGCACCCACATGGCAGCTAAGAACCATCTCAGCACTCGGGAGGCAGAGGGAGGTCGATTTCTGTGAGTTCAAGTCCAGCCTGGTCTACAGAGCAAGCTCTAGGCCAGCTAGGACTAAAGGGAGTCCCTGTCTCAAAAATACACAAAAAAGGCTACTTCTTAATAAATTTTTATCTACATGTGTTTTTAGCATGGACACACACACACACACACACACACACACACACACACATACACATGCACACACACACACAGAGAATCAAGACCTTGCCGCTTTTGCTCAAAGAGCAGCATAGGTAGAAGCAACTGAAGATCACCAGTCGCCCAGAGTTCCAAGGCTCCTTGTTGCAGAAGAAAGATCTAAGACTTCCAGAGAGTCACCTGTAGCTAAGGCCCTGGACACATAAATCTATCAGCTATGACACCCAGAGGCAGAATGCTAAGGTGCCGGGAGCCCAGAAGCTCTGAGCTGCAGTACTAGGAAGCGCCGAGGAGTTGCCGTGACTGAGGGCAGAAAATGTAAGAAGAAACCAAAGAGTAGAAATAATGGGAAGATGAGAAACAACGGAAGTTGAGGCTAAAGCACGAGAGGCCTCAAGGAGCTAAAAGTGGCAGCTGAGTCTCTAGCATTGCGAGCTGCACTTGTTAGGAGACTTCAACAGTGCTGCCAAAGGTCAGACAGCACAGGGTCCCTTCATGCAGACTGAGGGGTTGAAAGTGTGACCTGTGAGCCTCCAGAACTGAAACACCAGCATTCAGGGGATACCCTCTCCTATCCATGATCTCTCTCTCTCTCTCCAGACAGCACAGAAGAAGCACCAGGCGGCCATTTGGACCAAGGCTTCATCTACATGGGGTCTGCTGTGATCTCCCAAACACTATGCACCTGCCAGTGTTGGCAGCCACAGAAGAAGGTGTGAGTTGGTCCCAGGGTCGTCCTGTATCTCCTTAAACAATTGTGATTGGTCCCAGTGTGGGTACTGAACCTAGCTCAGTGCATCTGGAGTCACATAGCTCTTCTCATCTCCATTCTGGGATATTTGAACTCCAGATTCTATTCCTAAAATTCTCAGGTAGGTGCATTCCCCAGAATGAGCGAAAGATTCAACGGACAGAATTCAGGAGCTACCAGAAACTGTTTCTAACAGAAAGAAAAGCTTGGTCTGGAGTTAAGCAGAATGAAGCTGACAACCTGAGCTGGGCAAAGAAGAGAGTCGGATGGATTCCTGACAGTTTGAATCCCTGGGGCAGGACTGCAACAGCCTTCTTCCCTCCTCAGCCAGCTTATTCCAGTCTCCCTCCCTTTCCAGAGTCACTAAATGACCCTCTGTGCTTAATTGGTCCAGCTGGCCTCTCTACAGTTAAAAACCCAAACCATTCTCACTCATATTCATTAATACTTTATGCTAAGGTGCCCAGGCAAAAAGAGTTGCATTTCAGATTCTTCCCCTACAAAATCAATGACAACAAGAGCAGTTTCAAATGGAGTATCAACAGCGCCAGCGCAGCTTTTTATTGCCTCATGGTTTGTCTCTAATCCCTCGGCTATAGTTTCAAAGAATATTTAATATAAGAAAACAGAGAAAGTTGGGCCCCAGGCTTCTACTTTCTAGTGTACATAAATAGACAGGAACAGAGCAAGCTAGAGAGAAGAACTTCAAAGCTTAAAACAAACAAATAAAAAAGAGATCAATAAATAATATGGGATGGAAGCAGAAAGTAGATTAGAGATTGCTTGAGGCTGGGTGTAGGAATGACTAAAAATGGACACAAAGTTTCTCCTTGGCTTGTAGATACATTGCAAAGTGAGAATGTAGCAAGGATGTTTGAGAAGCTTGTAAAAAAACAAGAGAATCGTATAGTTCAAAATGAATGACACATATGGTGCACAACTTAGACCTCAATAAAGAAATAAAATGAGCAAATAAGCAACAACATATAGAAATAAATGTACATTTGAAGATTGAAAGTAGCCACTGAACTACTTTACCAGTAACTTCCAGTAGGAATTGAAATTAAATCAACCAGCAGGGTGTGGTGGCAGAGGCCTTTAATCCTAGCACTCGGGAGGCAGAGTCAGGTGGATCTCTGTGAGTTCAAGGCCAGCCCCTTCTACATAGAGAGCTCCACACCAGCTGGGACTAAAGGGAGACCTTGTCTCAAAAAAAAAATACAACCACCCCCCCTCCGAAATTAAATTCAGTAGAAGCATGTTGTAAATGTAAGGATAGTTGGTGGGCTTTTTATTTTTTTACATTTTCATTGTGATAAAATCATAGCCTCCGCTGTCCTGGAACTTGCTATGTAGACCAGGCTGGCCTTGAACTCACAGAAATATGCCTGCCTCTACCTCCCAAGTAGTGGGATTAAAGGTGTGTATGACCATGGCCCGCTTAAGAGTTAGATTTTTAATAAAATAGTAATTTAGATTCTTGTTCCAATAATAAAAACTTGGAAATACATAAAAAGTTTGAGTCACATTCCTAAGGAAGAGTAAGTTATCTTAAGTGGCAATCATCTTATATCACATCCACAGGCCTCCAGAAGAGCATGGACAAAAATGAACAAGAAAGTATTTGGGAGTAAAAGTATTTGTTATTTTTTAATTTTAATTTTAATTTTTCATTTTAGGCGTATGAGTATACTGTCTGCATGTAAGTAGGTGCACCCCCTGTCATGCAATGCTGAGGAGGTCAGAGGAGGGTGACGGAGTCCCCTGGAACTGGAGTTAGGACAGTCCTTAGCTGCCATGTGGGTGCTGGGAATTGAGCCCAGGTCCTCTGCAAGAGCAGTCGGTGCTCTTAAGCACTGAGCCAACTCTCCAGCCCCGTATTTGCTATTTCATCTGGTATCTTCATATATACATATAAACTTCCCAGTATTTTTAGTTGATTAGTACATTAAGTTCAAAGGTTTACATGCATACACTGCTTGTAGGCACACAAATTGCTATAGAGTAAATTGATATGACCCTTCTGCGAACAATGAATAATGCATAACTAGAACCCTAAGATTTCATATTCTCTTTGATCCTGATTTTTTTCTCTCTTTAGAACTGTTCTTAATGAAAAAGTGCATAAGTAAACTACTTCATCTAAAAAGATGTAAGCTATCTTTGAAAAAAAGTGAAAAATTGAACTCTCCATGTATAAAAATAAGAAATGTTTTTAATAAAGGTGATATGTTCATATTAATAGAATTACAGGGGTTTCTCCACTAATGATAGGGTTATGTTTTAGGACAAATGCATTGTAAGTTGAAAACATTATAAGCCCAAACACATTTAATTACCTAGTAGCAGGACACTGTGGAGCAGTAATTGTTTATCTTTATAATGATGTGGCTCTCTAGGAGCCATACCTCATTGCTGTCGACATTACAGCGAAATAGTGCAGTAGGTCGAAATGATCTAAATTCAAAGACACTTTTTACTGCATGTATATGACTTTGATACCATCATAAAAACTCAAGTGAAAACTATTACAAGTCCAAAACTGGCTGTGCAGCTGATAAAAATGATGGCAAATGTCTTTACAGTAGATTGGATAAAAATGTGTTATAAGATTAGGTATAATATATTTATACTGTTATTAAGGAAAACATTTGCAAATGAATACACAAGAAAATATACTGGAATTACATGAATTTTTAACCATTAACTCCACTATTATTTGGATAGGGGGATTGCAAAAGGTTCACCTGTGATGGTATGATTTCCATAAAGTTTGAACAATAAAATAAAGGAAAGTTATAATGTAAATTAAGTGTGTAGATGCCTTAAGAACACAGAATAAAGGAGTCTCTATGCACTCAAACCAGGGTTGTATCTCCCTTGAGTTATCCAGGTAAACAGTGGTAGATATAGTTCACTACAAAGGGTGACAAGATAAGACTCAGAATGTGAAATGTGTCCCTAACAGGATCAAGTGTGTTTTCCTTAAGGAGTTACAGAAAATCACGAGAAACTGTTGAACACATAAGCACAGACTCAGAAAGTTAAGAAATAGGAAGCGTTATTGAGTAATAAAAATCAAATTTGAGGAAGAGGGGAGTCTGTCAGCAGAAGAGAGGGCGGTGAGAGAAGGGCAGACACAGGAAGTGACACGGCAATCACGTCACCAGCCCTGGAAAGTGTTCGAGGAGGGAATTTCTGAAGTAAAATAAACTGTGCTGTCAAGTAGAATTGTCAACGGACAGTTGTTTCTGTTTGGAAAGGAGATCTAGAAATGTTGAATTTGGTGTATCTTTGGGGGATTTTCATTTCAAGTAGGAATAAAGAGTTAGAGTAGTTCCAAGTGGATCTGTCGATGAAGATCCAGTAGTGAGGATGGAAATGCACAGGGGAATTATGGGAAAGAAACGATGCAGCTTCAGAAAGAAATGTCAGTAACTTCAACAGTGCAGGTGGGAGTGGAGTAAGCAAATTAGGAGGGAGGAGTTAAAGAATTACAAACATCTATCCTCTTTGTGCCACCCTTCGGTTATGGTTTCTAAAATCTTGAAGAGGACCCACTCTTCTTGATCCATTTTTCTTCCCTGTGCACCATTCTTGGGTTCCCAGCAGGAAAGTGCATGCCTAAAGCTACTGTGGCTTCCACGTGCTTAAGTGTAACACATTCCCCAAGGCCGTTCATCACTATTTACTGACATTCATAGACAGTGTAATTTGGTCCATGCATTCACTTCACAAAACACCAGGGAAATTCCCATTATGGTGATATCTAGTTCAACTGGAGGAGAAGGAAGGAGTTCTCAGCATTATTGTCCAAACATTAATGCCCTGATCCTAATTTTTCTTACGGAGCAAATGCTCTGCTTTGAAGTGTCTAGCTGATGAACATAATTAAAAGCTAAAGATCCTCATGAAGGAAAAAAGACCTCCCCTTCAGAAAGCAAGAAGTTAATGTATTAAGCCTTTGCTTTGTTTCTGATGGAGCTGGATTTGTGACATGTTAGTATATGTGGCATTACAAGTGGAATGTGATTTCTAATCAGGGAAAATCTCCTGAAAATGTTCTTCTTAAGAAGGAGCAAGTTGATGATCTCCTCTCTTCCACATGCTGGTTACCCTGTTAAAGCAAGGGCTGTTACTTGCCATTTGCGAAGGAACAATAGTGAACTTTTATTGTTAAGACTAATAAGAGAGGGGCTGGAGAGATGGCTCAGGGGTTAAGAGCGCCGACTGCTCTTGCAGAGGACCCGGATTCGATCCCCAGCACCCACATGGCGGCTAAGAATCGTCCTTAACTCCAGTTCCAGGGGAATCCGATGCCCTCTTCAGACCTCCGCGGCATTGCATGACACAAGTGCACCAACCTACATGCAGACAGTACACTCATACACATTAAAAAAAAAAAAAGACTAATAGATAAAACTACCTAAGAGAGGGATATCCAAGGATCATCTACCATCATCATGTGCAAGGTGTCTGTCTTCCTTTAAGTTTGCTCGAGCAGAAAATGAACAGTTGCCCATGGTGATCAGAGACAGGAAAGTCCAGTTCCAGGAATAAAAGTCCTTTTCTTTTTCTTTTTTTAAAGTTAAAACGATATTCTATCTGAAATAGCAAGAGGGGCAGACTTGATAAGATCACAAGCCTGGAGCTGATCAGTTGCCCCTGATGTGTTTACAGGATTTTACAACAATATAACCATCAGATACTCAAAAGTTGTCTCCAGCACTACAAAGACAAGCATTCTGTTTTCAATCGTGGGTGAATTATTTTGAAGTTTTGGAGCGTATTGTTCAGAATAAGATTTTACCAAGATAACAATCTCTGGATCCTGACTATTTCAAAGTTTATAAACTATACCAATTTGCCATTCTGTCATTTGAAATTTCCAAATCATTTTCAGCCTCATAAGCCAAACTCTTCTTAAAACAGAGGCTTATTTCCATAGATCAACCTCTGTGTCTTGTCTCACAGTAGTCAGAGGGTTCCATAAAAAATACTAATACTGGGGCTGGAGAGATGGTCTAACAGTTAAGAATACTGACTGCTCTTGCAGAGGACCCGGGTTCTATCCCCAGCACCCACATGGTGGCTGAGAACCGTCTGAAACTCCAATTCCAGGAGAACTCAAGTTCCAGAGGAATCCGACACCCTCTTCTGACCTCCACGGCATTGCACAACACAGGTGCACAAACCGACATGCAGACAGTACATTCATACACATACAGAAATAGATTTAAAAAGTACTAATACTAATACCAATACTAATGTTTAAGAAAAAAAAATCATGACTCTTATTCTCAAACTACTAGAATGGATACCTCGAGTGAAATAGAAAATATACACCTATAATAAGCAGCTCCAGGCAACTGGTAGCAGAAGAAACTATTAAAAGATACACCCCTGTCCTTCATTCTTGTCTGCAGGGAAAGGGCTGTGGATTCGTAAATGCAAAGGTATGGAATTCGGAAAAAAAACATCATTCCGAAAAGAAGTATGTTCCATTGATGAGAAATGATGAACTCTTATTTTGTGACTGTTCCTTGGTGCTGGACAGGGGTCCTAAAATATCTGAGGAGAATGGATAATGCAGTGCCAACCAAAACAGTAGGTCTTTGAAAAAAAAAAAAAAAGCCCTCATTATCCCATAGATGTGTATTCTAAATTTACAAAATGTGTCTCTATTCGTGGCTACTTTAGTCAGTTAGGTATCAAACTATCCATAATGTGGGATTTGGTGCTCATCTATTGAACTCAGCAATACATACTCTGATTTTATCTAAAATTCAACCCACATGTCTGTGCATGTTTGGCAACATAAAGCAAATAGATAGAGGTCAAAATTACAAGACTCAATGTTCTATCAAGGAAGATAACAGATGTCAGTGTTGAGATCACAACCTACACAAAGCCCGGTAATTTGTTACAGGGAAATTTATAGTAAGAAATTGTCAGCAGTAAAATATACCCTAAAGAATTGCTCTAAAAAGACTCAGGTAGATAATGGACTTCCCAATGTGTCCTCAATGTCACTTGTGCTGTTCACAGAATCCCAGCTCAAGTTGTGACTTATTCCAGTTGTTGAAACAAAATAATTCAGCACTTTAAGGTCCAAATCTATATAGTCTAGTACACTGCAGCTTCTTGAGATTACTTTTGGGGCTTTCAAAAATTAAAATAACTAACACTATTATCTTTTTGACAAAGCTTTACATTGAATAGTGCCCTACAAAATTAAGAAAAGTTAACTTAAAATATAGCTACATCTGGGCTGTGTGAGATGATGACCATAATTTTGGCTATGAAGCTATTAGTAACAATGTGATCTCCATTGAAACAGCACTTTTGGGGGAACAATTAAATTTGCTAGATTTTCTTTCAATGTATAGAGTCTATTCTAGAAAAAAAAAAATCTATCCTAATCTGTCACAACTGCGAGGACTGTCTGAAGCGAATGTCACCACCACCCACCACCCACCACCCATCAGCATAATGCATTTAACTTTACAAAGAATATTTGCATCCTTGTTTTCATATTCAGACTGGTCCTATGAAGGGGTGGAGCAAAGTTAATGAATTGAATTTCATCTATGGGAAAATGAGTTAACAATGCATTAATGGGAAAATTTATACTGGAATTCAAAATAGTAAAGAAATGTGTGCTTCTAGAAAGGGTAACACAGTGTTTCCAGGAACTCAACATAATGGACTGGCTCAAGCCAATGAGTAAAGATATTGAGAATGTCCAGTGAGTGCCATTAAATCTGCTCTGGGAGGTATAAATTTTTTACATTTTTAAATGGATTTATCTTTTTATCATTTTTAATTATGGGTATGTGTGAAGGTGGTATGCACACATGTGTGCTAATGTATGTGAGGAGTAGTAGGTCTATCTGAGTGTTTGGGGGTGGTATGTTTATGTAAGTGCTAGTCTATATGGGGTGGTATATGCATGTGAGTGCTAGAGGTATATCAGAGACAAGAGGTGTAGGATCCCTAGGCTTGAAGTTATAGGTGGTTGTGAGCTGCCAGACTTGAGTGCTGGGACTCTAACTCAGGTCCTCTGCAAGAGAAACATGCATACTCTTAACTGCTGGGCTATCGCTCCAGCCCCACTTTTCCAACTTTAGAGAATCTACTAACGGCTAAGAAAATAGGTTGGGAGTTTTGACAGGAAAACTACTTTTCATTGCAGATCCAGCTAGTTTCCTTTTGGTAAAATTGGCTTCAAAGGTCAGCCAAGTATTATATCTAGAATATATATAATAATTTTGATATATGAAAATTGTAAGAGCTATACAATACCTATTACTGTATAACATTATCTATCTTTGCAATACTTTGTGAATTTCTTTTTTTCTTTTCTTTTCTTTTTGAGACAGGGTCTCCCTTTAGTCCCAGGTGGCCTGGAGTTCACTATGTAGACCAGGCTGACCTTGAACTCACAGACTGCCTCTGCTGGGATTAAAGGCGAGTGCCACCATGCCCAACACTACTTTCTGAATTTCTTAAAGGAAGAACTTCACTACATTTTTTTCTACTGATACAGTTGTTATTCAACAAAAAAATGTAGAAGGAAAAAAGGAGGGAGATAGGAGCAGGGGAGAGGGGAGAGGAGAGGAGAGNGGAGGGGAGGGGAGGGGAGGGGAGGGGAGGAGGGACTGGAGGAGAAGGGAGATGTGCAATTCATTTTGCAAATTACTCTGCTGATTGACTCCATAAACACAAAAGAGTTGAAACAGAAAATAAATGTTTGAAGTCATCTCAGTAAAGGATTATTAGAATATGCAGTGCTTGCCTAACAGTCAGAAAGCTGTGGGTTTTATGACCAGAAAAAAAAGAAAGAAAAAAAAAGGGAAAGAACAGAAAAGAAAAGAAAGAAGGGAAGGAGTGAGGTATGGAGAGAAAGAGAAAGAGAGATGAGGAAGGGAGTGGGGAGAGGAGATGAAAGAAAAAGAAAAGAACAAAAGGGAAAACAAATAATACCTGATTAGAAAATTATCAGTGTTATACTGAATTAAAGAATAACATTTTAATATAAATCTGTAACTTGACCAAAGTCCTGCCCAAGTAGTTATTCATCCACTCAAACTGATTTGTAAGTTTTGGAAGCTTATCCTTCATTTGGGGCAATAAAGTACAAAAGAACTGGGGTGTTTTATGTGCTGTTAAAGAGCAAACACTATTACTGGCTCTTGTATCAAATAAAATGGCTTTCTTTGGCAAACTAACTCAAACTAGGAACATGAAGTTGTTGAAACTCTTCATAAACCTTGTATAAAGCTTGTAATCTCTTAAATGTAAAACTCTGCTTATAAACATGGTCAGGCTAAAATTTCATCTTAAATCAGAGTGAATTGCTTCCATTTCCTGCACTGTTTACACAGCAACTCCTGAGGAATCAGTCTAAGAAAGAAATAGAAAAAAAAATCAATAGCAGCACGGCACTACGAAATAACCTTTGCGGCAGCAAGGGAACCAGAAGATTAAGACAAAACTATAAAAGTATAAAATAATAAAAGGGCACCAAACACAACCCCCATAAAAAGATTAAAGATGATTTCATATTTTCACACAAACACAATGGGATGCAGGCATTTTGCTATTTCACAAAACAGTATTATGTACTAATTACCAATTCTGCCTAATTTCATGGTATCCTCGGACAGTCATCACATAGCATTTCTAAAAATACATTTGACAATACAATTTTAAATTCCTCATGTTCCAAACAAATTCTTTTTGAATTTTATTGTTACTTTAAAGAAAAAAAATTAAATAAAAGTTCACGTCTTCCCTTTCCTTCAGCAGTCTAAACACTGCTCCCACAAACTGCTTAACTGACTTTACCATGCAGAGCCATTTCATGCCCTTCATTACTTGCATTCCAGGGCTGTTTTTATTCCGTTCAAACTGTTTTATAAGTATTGTTGTAAGAATGAAGCTTAAAAACCCTATGTATTTTTATTTTCAATGTTATTTTCAGATACAAATTAGGCCTTTTACTTGAAATGCTGAGCAATGAAGAAAGTGACATGATTTTTTATAAAATTATACAAAATATAATAGCCCACGTAATTTGGAAGCTGACATAAATTTCCATCTGTTCTTTGGCTTACCTAACTCTAAAGCTACCAAGCTGAGTAACTGTCCCAGTGGTGATCTGTGATTAACCATCAGGGCTACCCAAGGTTAGAATCAAATCATCTTTCTTTTGTAAAATCATGACCATGTAACAGTTTGGCTTCCACATCTGAAACAATGTTGTCTGCAGCTCGTAGAAAGACAATGAAGAACACAGACCTACTTGATCACAGACTAAAGGTTAGCAGACCTCTGTTTCTGTTAACACATTTTATTTTCTGTCATTTCTGCCCAAGTGCTTCTGCCTCCACATCTTAGTCTACTTTAGATCATAATGATGAAAATTGTATTTTGTACTTAGGAAAAA
Organism: Rhizomys pruinosus; assembly: GCA_009823505.1. Taxonomy (NCBI): domain Eukaryota; kingdom Metazoa; phylum Chordata; class Mammalia; order Rodentia; family Spalacidae; genus Rhizomys; species Rhizomys pruinosus. The sequence goes on from VZQC01015407.1 coordinate 3,800,141, forward strand.
CTGCATATATTCATTTATTTTTAAAACTACCAGTATTTATTATTTATTTATTTGTGCAACTATGTGTACATGCATGTATGTATGTATGCATATACATGTGTGGGAGCATGCATGCCATAGCACTGGTTTGGAGGTCAGAGGAACACCTAAGGAAGTTGGTTTTCTTCCAGTACATGAATTTTCGGGGCTTGCTGTGCAAGCTTCTTTTTCTGCTGAACCATCTTATTGTTCCTCCTTTGTTTTTGTTGGTAAATATTTTTCAAAGTTCCCTGGCCCAAATAAAAACTCACAGAAATAGAAATCCACCATTGTTCAATATGAAAAAATGTCTACAAGAGCTTACCCTTCCTAGGGAATGGTTCTCCCTACAGTGGGCTGGGCTCTCCTACACCAATTAACAATTGAGACCCCCCCCCACATATATGCCTATGGGCCACTATGATCTAGGCAAGTCCTTAATCCAGACTTTCCTCTCAGTTGACTCTAGGCTGTACCAAGATGACAAAGCCAATTAGGACAGAAGGCCATTATTTTTCACATTCATTGAGAAATTATCTAAAATAGGATAATAGTTCATGACAGCTATTTTTAGTGGTCATTTATTTATTTTTTATTTTAAGTTGAACTTTAGAACACACTTCTTTAGAAGCAATACAAGTTGGAGAAGAAAATGGAATTTCCATGTTAAAGTATCACTGTATTTTGATGCTTTTTTTGGTATTACAAGTTTCATTTATGTTACTTTGATACTATGTGTATTCTAAAGTTCAACTTAGATCCTCAACTGACCTTGAGAAAACAAAAACCTTGGTTAATCTGGGCTAACTGTGTGGCTTTAAGCATCCAAAAGGAAAGTATAACCAGAAATACATAATCAGTAAGGTCTGAGAAATTGTACTTCAGATATAAAACTTGAGAATCCTCCAAATCTCAATCCCAGATGGGGACTACTGAGATATCTAGCTTGTGAACTGAGTGGCTACTGGATTTCTGCCTCTTCATAGTGTAGACTGCCGTTGTTGGACCTTCCAGGCTGTGTCATGGAGGCCAGTGCAGGAAGATCAAGACAGGACACATGCTTGCTGGACATCATTTAGGTGACCATGGGGGGAAGGGACCCCAGTGTGGAGCACGAGGGCAGGATTGATGGTTGTTTAGGCTTACCAAGGAATAACCTTCAAGCACTTCCTTGGGGGAAAACATGACATCTTTTAGTGCTCATTTATTAAGTGCATGCTAAGCCATCAGCACTGGTAAGTATCAGATTGTTGCGTGGGACTTTTCCTATTGTCTTTGCTTTGGCATCTCAAGCACAAATACAGATTAAGTAGAAATAAATATTTCATATTCTAAATAATATGTGGCCAGATTATTGAAATATTCTGCAATCAATATTAGCTAACAATTCCAACTTCCCTTCTATAAACATAATATTTAATGTATAAAACGATCTGAGTGTTGACAAAGATATGGGTGTTCTCAATAGACACCGTAGAGCTTTCCTTCTGCTTCCCACCTATATAAATATACTCCAAAGGAATCACTAATATCTGGTGAACAGAGGAGGATGCTGGAATGTCCCTTTCAAAGTCCAGAAAGTGACAGGACTTTCTGAAGAACTTCTAAGTTTGATAAATATGGGACCCCTATGGATTGGGGCTATAGAAGAAAAGAATTGAGTGCTTACTTCCCCCCATAGGTTTCCAAAGACAAGACCCTTTAAAATATGAAAAGACCCGAGAAGAAAAAAAGAGAAAGGGCCTCTCTCATCCTCACATAGGATTGAGGCTGCTGAAGACCACAGGTGGCTGGCTTCCTGTAAAGGACCTTAGACTAGAAATGCGAGAAGGATGGTTCTGTTCAAGAAAGGGAGTGTCAAGGTGGACTGAAGGTCACACACTGCTTTGGAAACACCAGTAGGGTTTATACAGTGAAATAAACTATCTAGGTTCAATCTTTGGTTCTGATACTATTTCTGAGACTTCTGTGAACTAACTCAAGTTTCCTTCAGTGAGAAAGGCAAGCCGTAGCTCACAAGGAATTTTAAGAAGAGTAAATGAGACAGAGCGTTCAAAAACAATTGTGATGGTTGCAGTATGCTAACACTATCATCACTGTTTAAACTGTGTTTGCTCTACTTGCATGCCTGTTCTTACCATCTTTTCATGTTGTACACATTCTTAGGTCAGCTAGAGTCTTGCACAGCTTGATGGCTTATATATTTTCAAGAGGTGTTAAGAGTCAGCTATGACCTAGAATGACCCTCATCCTTGTGTAACTATTTCCCCTGTGAATGTGGATAAAACCTGTGGATGCTATGATAATATCACACTAATATGTATACATATATAAATTAAATGTGGAAATTTTTCTTCAAATAAGAAAGTTGTAAATCCTGAGAAAAGCCAAGATACCTTTCCTGCTTGGAAGATGACAGGGGCCACTGCCACTGTAAGCAGAAATGCAATGGTCCCTGGAAAGGAAAGGCGGCTCTCTGCTGGCAGCCAGCCAATAAACAAAGACCTCAAACTAAATCCTGAAGGAACTGTCTTCTGCTGACAATGTCAATAAACTGAGAAAGTTGTTTTCTCTTGAGTCCTCAAATAAGAATCTAGCCCTTGGTTGTCCCTGAGCAGAGAATTCAACTAAGCTTGACTGGACATCTCACCTGAGGAACTATGAAAGAAAAAAATTTTTAAAAATGTTTTAAGGCTGCAATTTTTAATAATTTAAACAAGAAGCAATATAAAATCAATATAGATTTTGGTACCAAAAAGTGAAGTGGTGTGCTGTAAAATCCCTAAATTGTTAGTGTGAGTATAAAATTAAGAAACAAGTAAAGTTAGAAAAATCCAAAGCATGTGAGGATTTCTCATGTGATTGGTGGTTAGATGGTGGAGAATGCCACATGATAGGCTGGGAGTTGTACTAAGAACTTCAATTAACAGCTAGAAAGGAAACCAAGACTCAGTACTTCAAATAAACAGTACTGAATACTGCTGATGATCTTCATGTGTTTGAAAGGAAGCTCTTCTAACTCTAGAACCTTAAGAAAAAAAAACAAAACCTAGCCTCACTGACATTTCAGTACTAATGTGAGAGCCTAAAACACAAATTGAGCCTCTCAGTCTTCTGCCCCAGTGAAATAATAGCTAAAACAGGAGGACTACTTTTTTTTTTTTTTTTTCCCAGGGGGAGCAGTTTGAGACAATGTCTGTGTCACCAAAGCTGGCCTGGATCTCATAGAGATCCTCCTGCTGGGATTAAAGGGAGGCATGACAACACCAGGCTTTAGCCTAATTTCTTTATATCAATCTGTCATGCAATAATATAAAAATAATATAGACACTATAACCCATTGATTAAATGTTATGTAGAAAGAAATCCATTCATGGAGAAACTAGTACATGAATGATTCCAGGAAATAGTCTTAAGGACTGGCCTGAATATTTGGACTAATTGTCAAACATATAAACATCCCTGGTGGTATTGCAAAATCTATGTTGGTGTGCTGTGGAGTTCTCAGAAAGCTGCAGTCAAGTAGAATGGAATCTAACTATCAACATATTCTGATCTGCTTCTACCATTTAATCACAGGCCAATGAAACACGGGTTACTTACAATGAAAATGTAACTTTTGTGCTAAGGGGTAAGGTCCCTTAAGAACGTTAACGACAAAAAACTGAAGAGGTGACTGTCTGCTCCCCATCTTACCTCTACCCTGTGCATTCTAATATCTCACAATTCTCTTCCAAAAAGAGCATTCCTTTTATTTTAGTCAATCTCTAGGGACTACAATCAAAGAGCACTCACTCACACAGGGAGTTTATTATCTGACCTTGGAGGAAATCCTCTCCTTTGGCAGGAATGCACAAAGTAAAGGTGATTTGTTTTCACCTTATGTACTGAAGAGCTCTAGTGGTCACCTTGACATACCTGGGTAGAGGTAACCTCAACTGAGGAATTTCCTCTATTGGACTGTCCTGGATGGATAGATGGATCCATCATGAACTTATCAGACAAGCTGAGTGTGGTGTGGGTAGCAGAGCCAGAGAAGTCCTTCTGTCCAAGCCCTTTGGAGCCCAGAAGATCATGAATGAATCCCACGTGTCCAACACAGAGCTGATTGCTGGACTTTGGTTTTACCTCATTGGGCCTAGTTCTTCCCTTTTGAAATAAGACAATATTTAAAATTTATTTTGGATTTTAAAGGAGCCCACAGTTATATTTTTAAACAGACTTCGGACTTTTAAAGTATTTGAATTTTTGAAAGACTGTGGAACTTTTAAAGTTATAAGACAAGAAATTGAAAGGTTGTGGTTGAATAGTGACATGTCAAGTTGACAAGGGGTCAATTGTGTTGGATAGCGTTAGTTGTTAACTTGACACACCTGGGAGGAGGGAGCCTCATTTGAGGAATTTTCTCTATCAGACTGACCTATGGGCAGATCTGTGGGGCATTTTCTTGATTGTTGAGTGATGTTGGAGGCCCCAGCCCATTGTGGGTGATGCCATCCCTGGGCAGGTGGTCCTGTGTTGTATAAGAAAGCAGGCTGGGCACAGGCCAGAGGAGCAAGCCAGTAAGCAGCACTAGTCCTTGGACTGTATTTTGGTTCCTGCCCTGAGCTCCTGCCTTGGCTTCCCCCATGATTAACTGTAAGCTGAAGGTGAAATAAAGCCTTTCCTCTCCCAGTTGTTTTTGGGCACTCTTTTATTTCAGCAACAGAAACCAAACTAGGACACCTTACTTATATCCATGCCCATCTCCCACATTTAGATGTCAATATTTTAATGATATCTGGTGGGACTGGCAGCCAATACAAGATTACTCACCACTGTGAATTAATATATACTTTTGACTGGGAAGACAGTTCTGTGAAAATGTTGTCATTATAATTTGCTACCTAATTTAGAAAGGAAAAATAGAGAAAATTTTATTAAAGAACTGACAAATCACTAGGTTTATAACATCTTTTACTAAGTATTTTTAGAATAATCATTCTCAATTTTGACTTCATAGCATAATCAACCAACAACATTTATCAGACTTTGATTCTTGGGTTCCATTCCTTGAAAAGTTCTGAGTTACGGACTTGGATGGCAGTCTGGATTAGAGATGGCTTAAAGGTTTCCCCATGTTGGCATATGGCCAGGTGGATAGCCTCTATTTATCGACTGGTCCTGTCACATTGCATCTAAGCCAATACACAGGAGAACAGCCCTTATTGCCTCCTGAAGTGCACTCATCTGTAAGAGCTGGATACCAGAGAGGTCATACAAACAAAATCATCCTCTGCAATGAAATGCTGCAAGTCCCCTTCCAAATGTTTTCCTTTTGCCAAAGGTACTTTTCACCTCTTGTAATGGAATCAGAGCAGTTTCTTGTCTAAGTAAAGGTTGAGTCCTTTTTCTGTATTTAGACCATTTATACACACTCCAGTGATGGTAGGCAGTGGTCCAGGGAGGTGAGTGATGAGTTTTGATAGACATGGATCACATATCCTAGAAGCTAAAATATTATTATTATTATCATTGTCATTATTAGTATTTGGAAATAAAGTCTTCGCAATGTAGCTTAGGATGCTCTCAGACTTTGACCCTCCCTCCTCAGCTTCTGGGGTGCTAAAATTACACGTATTAATGCATCCACCTTAATAGACACAACTAGCAACAAATTTAGCAGTCTATACTAATTGTGATGAATAATGCCTCAAAGCTAAGAATATAACCTATTGAAGAACGCTTTATACCTCACCTTGTGTAAAACATCAATAGAAACACAATTTTGCCTTTTAAAATCAGAGCCCATTTAAGGCGGCATCAGTGTAGAGACGGGAGAGGAAAGGAATAGGGGAAGCTATCAGAGAGCAATGCACTACGCACGCAATGGGATTAATGGATCTTTGATTTTTTATCATCTTACATTTTCTTTTGTTTTTACCCTCATATGCATATTGATGATAAATCAATTGGAACTTTTTAAGGTTGTTAGACTCTTCTAACCAGAAGCCCCAGTCAGATTGTTTGCCGGAAAATTGACTGGCATATAATAGAGGCTGGAAGGCTGGGGTCCAAACCCATATTTTACAAAGTGTCTCTGGACTGAGTGTCTGCCAAAACGAGGACTCACATAAATTCATCCAGAAAGAAAACCTAAGGTACTTCTTCAAGAGTCAGATATATCTAAGACCCTTGTTTCAATTTCAATGTGGCTGATGGTTAATTCGCCATTACTTGCATAGCTTATTCATTCTCCTTATAAAAAATACTCTATGTCCTTCTCTTACGATGACAAAACAAATAGTCTACTTTAGGAATGCAGACATTCAGAGTGTGGCTGAACATACTGTTAGGTAGAATATGATATTCCACATGGAGAATTTTTATTGGAATAATAAGCAAACATATCACTATAATATAATCTTAGGTCACATTAAGCTAGTACTGTAGAATGCACATAGCATACATTTATTCGGTTCTGTGGTTGGTGCTATTTTCACTTCATAGGTTAAGAATCAGAGAGATACAGACTTTAAGAAAATTGACCAATATCCCACAGACAACAAGAATACCAAGACATAAGAGATTTGCCTCCCACAGTTTCTCTTCTTCTTAGCATTGATCTGTTTTGTAATTGTGGAGATCTGTTCATAAGAGCAAGAAATGGGTAGCAGGAAAGATTCATGTCCCAACTAAATAAAAATGTTAAATACAGATAAATGGTGAAGATGGATGGAGGAAGGACAAGGAATTTTATGAACAGTATCAGTAACATACCTAAGTTAAAGTGAAACAAAATAAAAGAACAGCCTTTGCATTGTGTGTTTGGCAAAGTTAAGAGATACTATATAAAAGAGATATCATTGGGGGAAACCATCTGTGGGTTTTCATCGAAGATTTAGGATTATACTGAGCACTCTCCTCATGTTACATGTCAGAAACACTCAATATTTTTGTCCATGAGCTACAGATAAAAACATGTTTTGCATGGTAACTATTGCATATGTATTAATTTGGATCATATATAGATACTAAAATTAAATAAAAACTTTGAGAAAGATAACTATTTTTACTATTAGAATATCCATCTTCTTCTATTCTGTTTTATGACCACTTTATTCTAGGTTGTTTAAGAATTTGGCATGACTCTTCAAATACACTTTTAGGCCTAATGAGTTTGCTATAATCCACAATTTGGATAACACTGCTCTAGATGTCTACCTTAGATACATGTGTGAACATCTAAGGGTTTTGATCACAGAAGACACCTAGGTCACTCATTAGCTGTCTGAGGACAGTCGTGAATAATTTATCAAGCTCATAGAAAGGAGGACAGGGGAAATCCAGTTGGTGAGACATTATTTATTTAAAAATAATCTCCGTTAATAGTATAATTCTATGTTAAAATAATATTAAAGGAACAGTCAGTGCTGTTGCCCTCAATGAGTTTTAAAACACAATAAAAAATCAGTTACTTTGGTAGGGTCACCAGACACACAAAATATACTGCTTAAAAGAAAAAAACAGTAAGATGAGCACAGAACATTTGCACAGTTCCTTTCATCTCTCTACCTATCTTCCTGGCCACTGACAAGCTGAAAGCCAATTTTGATGACCCAAGAATAAAAAGTAAAATATATATTAAATTAGTCTGAAGAACAAGCTGGAAATATTTGGTAGAAACATAAACAGTCTTGACTCTCTGCTCAATTGTTCTTCCACAAATATCTGCTCAACTACCAGAGGGAACTCAAAATCTATTTATCAATGAAAGCATATGAGAATACTTCTATAGGCTCCTTAAGGACTGGTCTATGAACAGAAGGTCTTAGGAGTATTAAACAAGGCAAAGATGACATCTAAAATAGGCCAAACTGATTATAAGTAATTGTTAGTAATAGTTCATAGCTCTTGAGTTACTATGCTTCCCTGATCTTAAATCCTCTGGCATATTTGGATTGTTACCATTCACTTGATCTGTACCTTATTTTTAGTACTAATTGAAATTAGAATAAACCAAGCAAAGCCAATGAAGTCATATATAAACAAGTGAGATGAGCCCAACTAAGACAAACATAAGCTCTTGAAGAATTCCACAACTTATACTTTTCAAAAAATCAGAGGCAGAAAAGACTTAAAGTCAGCATGTAGAAGATGAAAGTGATCCCGACTCTAGAGTAAATGTACTTCCCCTGTTTCCACATCTTATCCCAATACCTCCAAAGCAAACCAAAAGAGCAGCACACCGGCCGGGCGTGGTGGCGCGCGCCTTTAATCCCAGCACTCGGGAGGCAGGGGCAGGTGGATCTCTGAGTTCAAAGCCAGCCTGGTCTATAGAGCGAGCTCCAGGCCAGCTAGGACTAAAGGGAGACCCTGTCTCAAAAAGGTTTTTTTTTTTAAAAAAAAAAAAAAAAAAAAAAAAAAAAGAGCAGCACACCCATAAGATTGTCAATTCTGGAAAAACTGGGTTTTCCATTGACATCTTCTTTATAGAAAATCAACTTTCCCTATGGCTCGTTAGGTTTAACCTTCAGTCCTAAAGGAATTTCTTAATGTCCTTTATAGACCTGGTATCCGTTCTTGAACATATAGACAACTCACTTTTCCCAGTTTCCCTGTCATCACTTCCTTGCAGTATAATTACATTTTCTCATCTCATAACCAATCAGAACTGTCAAAGCAAACTAGCAAGAATGTAAATTAACAGAGCCGTTGTTGCCCTAATAGCAGTGATCATGAAATGCAGAAGCAACAATTCTTCAGAAAACATCTGATATTCATTTCACACAAGATCTAGTAGAATAAAAAAAAATACACAATAGCAATTTGGACCAACAAGGTGGCTCAGTGAGGAGTAAATGGCATTTGGTACCAAGCCTGAGAACCTGAGTTCAATCCCTGAGACTCCCGTGGTAGAAGGAAGAATCAACTCCTGCAAGTTGTCCTTTGATCTATATACATACTCATATACACAGACATTGACACAGACACACATACAGGCAGACAGACAGACAGACACACGTAATAATGCATTTTAAATGTTGCTTTACAAGCAACTTTCAGTCTGAGTATGGCTGGGAAGGTTTTGATTCAGTTCACTATGATTGCTCCCAGTTCAAAATATTAGTTCTCTTCTTGGAGGAATAACCCACGGCTGATGCCACAAACTTACATCCTCTAATGGTTAGGAGATGTTATAAGCCACAGTAAGACCCTGTCATATTTAACAGAAAAAAAAATGTAATTCATGGATTAACATACCATCCAAACATCTGTGTCTTTACCAAAGTAACCTACCGTAACAATTAGTATTGTTTAAATACCTATATATCTAATTGCTTGTGCTTCATTAGTAGGATTGAAAAGTTATTCCTGGACAAACTGTCAGCCCATGAAAGGAAACAGCAAGAATTGACCAGAGACCAAGACAACAGCTCCAGAGAAAATAGACTGTTTTGCTTCTCATCCACCTGTGCCCCTTTTCTAAGCCTAGGGAACAATCTACGGAAGCAGGGGCATGGTAGAATATAAGGGCTGCGATTGGGGTGCATGGTGAAACTACAGCAATATAGTCTGGACACTCATTTGATCAACTTGATTGAATATACAAGTCCCGCCTGCTGGATGGTGGGACCCATGGGCTGTGTGGGTTTGGGCACAACTGTTTACAAATTGGTTTTACATGAAGGATGCTTGTACTCATAAATTATCACTTATTGTTAAAAAATGAAAAAAAAACTGAGAGAAAGATGCAGGACAGTTATGGCAGAATGCATGAACTGGGATGGGGTGGGGTGGGGTGGGGTGGGGGGAAGGGAAAGGGAAATATGCCTGAACTGAATTGGAAAATGATGTATGAAATACACAAAGCATCAATAAAAAAATGAAAATAATAAAAAAAGCAAAATATTCTAGGCTTTCTTCATAATAATGCATAACTAGAATGAAAGGTGGACCCCAATCATATCTAAGGCTCCTACATAATTAAATGTTGTAGCAAAAAACTGTCTGTGAAAGAAGTCAGTGACCTTTATTCAGTCACAAAGACCCAGCTGAAAACCAATAAACAAAGAATATGTCTGTGGTTATCATTAGGCATACAAATCATTTAAAAATGTTTGTAGGTAATGCACACCTATAACCATAATTAAGAATTTTTTGGTTGGCCTACCCCAAAGGAGTTTCCTGCTGTGTGTTTTATGCTGCTGCTGTTTTATATTTTGTGTGCTTGCATTAATGTTTTAATTTTCACATACACATCCTTAGGCCATTTTATGAAGGGCATGACTTTTAAAATTCAGTCGATATATTAAATTAATGTTAAAAAAAGGTCATGTACCAAGAAGTTCTAAATCAATTCCATGTGTTCCTTCTGTACATTCAAAACTTCTAATGTGGTTATTTATTATAGGCAATACAAAAGTCAGATCTGGTCTCTAAACTCCAGCCATCTGCTAGATGAACATGAACATTTGCTGAATATTTTTTCACGTGATGGATCCTGCCACAAGCCCTCTCAAAAACAATATACCAACCCCTGCCCCCACAAACAATTAAACCCACAGTTGATTTAGGTCAGCAAGATATACACTAGATAGAGCTTTTCTCTCTATTGGTCTTATTAGTTATAATACTACTTTATCACCTCAGAAAATATATGTAGTATTATGTAATTAGAAAAAAAATGTGAGAACATGTTAAAGGAAGGTGGGGCACTAGGTGGTTAGCTCAGGGGTAAAGTGCTTGTACCAGCCTCAGGACCCAGAGATCCATGTAAAAATGTCAGGTACAGTGGCACATGCTGTAGTCTCAGAAAGACAGGAGTAACCTTGGGGCTCAGAGGTCAGTCAGTCTCACCTAACTGATGAGCCTCTTAGCCAGTATGAAACTCTGTTTCAAAGGAGGTGATTAATATTCTTCACATTGAAGCCACAGTTGTCCAGTGGCCTTCATATGAACACACACATTTATTCATGTACACCAAATGCACACATGCATCTACACACACACACACACACACATGCACACACACACACACACATTTAAAAAGAGAAAGAAGGAAAAAATAATGTAATTGGGAGTAGAGATTTTAGAACAGTCTCCATTAGACTCCATCAGCCACTCTCTGCAGCGTCAGCATGGTCTTCTTATACTTCACAATTTTTCGTCTTTATTTTCTTATATTCTGTATAAAAACAATGTTTACCACAAAGTCTTTTGTAAACAGAAATACATGTAAAACACTTATATCATCTTCAAAGCATTCGCTATTATTGTTAGTCAAAGGATGAGTTCAGGGGCTGGAGAGATGGCCTAGCGGTTAAGAGCATCGACTGCTCCTGCAGAGGACCCAGGTTCGATCCCCAGCACCCACATGGCGGCTAAGAACCGTCTTTAACTCCAGTTCCAGGGGAATCCGGGACCCTCTTCTGACATCCGCGGCATTGCGCGACACGGGTGCACAAACCTACATGCACACAATACATTCATACACATAAAAAAAAATAAATTTAAAAAAAGAGATAAGTTCAAGTGTTTCTGCCTAAGACTGAGTATGGGTATGTCTGGGTGCAGAATGTAGACTGATACACCCTCTGCACTGACTAGAGTCACAGACCCATGTAACAGGAATGTCATCATAGTGCCACACTTAAGGTCGAGGGTTTGATTTTAAACTTTAGATCAACCACTAATTAGCTATTTTATTTAGTAATCTCAACCTTTTAACCTTTTAACAAAACAGATAATGCAATTAACAACTTCATAGAGTTGTTAGAAATATTAAGTAGGCTAAAATAGTCCAGCTCTTAAAAGAATGAGCCTGAAGTTTTAGAAGTGCATGACAAACATTGCCTGTTTTAAATCTATAACTTACATTTGAAAACAAAAAGTCCTACTTATTAAAAAAAAAAGCACAAGAAGAATAAAACCAGCCTAGTTGTAATTAAAATAAAAATAGTTTAAAAATATCTCGATAAGCATAAGGACACTAATGTTGCACTTTGGTCAGGTGCATGGGCCGCTCACCTCCAATTTCTTTTTTTTTTTTTCCTTTTCTTTTCTTTCTTTCTTTCTTTTTTTTTTTTTTTTTTTTTTNTTTTTTTTTTTTTGGTCTTTTCGAGACAGGGTCTCCCTGTAGCCCCAGCTGTCCTGAAACTCACTCTGTAGACCAGGCTGGCCTTGAACTCACAAAGATCCGCCTGCCTCTGCCTCCCAAGTGCCAGGATTAAAGGCGTATGCCACAATACCTGGCTATTTATTTAATTTTTATGTGTATGAATATACTGTCTGCATGTAGGTTTGTGCACCCGTGTCGTGTGATGCCTCGGAAATCAGAAGAGGGTGTCAGATTCCTCTGGAACTGGAGTTCTCCTGGAATTGGAGTTACAGACGGTTCTCAGCCGCCATGTGGGTGCTGGGGATCGAACCCGGGTCCTCTGTAAGGGCGGTCGGCGCTCTTAACCGCTAGGCCATCTCTCCAGCCCCCTCCAATTTCATATACATTATCCAACATGCACTTACCAGCACAGCCCCAGACATAGATTAAACATATATTTTATCTTTATATTAAACTTTGCAAACTTGGTGCTCAGATGTCAGTGACTAACTAGGCCATCTCCAAGTGGACTTCCTGATACAATGTCCTTTCTATTAAACTGCTTCTCAACAGCTGAAGACCCCCAAAGATAGACCTTCAGTGTTCCATCCTGACAAGATGTCCTCCTTAAAGAGGATGACATGGTCACACAAATCAAGGATGTGATGCTTTCTGATATGACAAGAGGAAAAATCACAGGTGCTGACTGTTGAATATATATGAACCACAGAATCATCACCTCAGGGAAGATTGGGAACACTAATACAGTTGCGGAGAGATCAGTTTTGCCTTTCCTCTTTACACTTCATATTCCCCTTATCTCTCAAATCTGCTGACTATTTGCAGCTGGAAGAGGCTTTCCTAAACAGGCTGCTTCTAAAAATAATCTCATCTGCCAGGCATAGTAGTACATGCCTTTAATCCCAGCACTTGGGAGGCAGAACTTTGTGAGTTCAAGACCAGCCTGGTCTACATAGTGAGTTCCATGTCACCTGGGCCTACAGGGAGAACCTATCTCAAAAATACCCCCCAAAATCTTATCTAACTTCTCATTTTCATTCAAGATTTACTACTTTTATGTAATTATAAACTAAAGGATATGTGTGGAAAGATTATGTATACATACAAATACATATAACCACACATAATATACATATATGTATACTACACATGTGTGTTTGTTTAGTTATCCGACCACTGACCTTCATTTATAACAAAGTAAAGATACCTTAATTCAATATGTTAGAGCCAGATCTGGTGGCACTCAACTCAAAGTTAAAGAGAGGGAAAGAAGAACTATGAATCAGTGAACCCACGGTCTTTTCATTGGCAAGGCACCATTTCTTAGCTTCCCTTTGCTCTAATTCTGATGCTCTGATTCTTTTTCTTTTATGTGTATGAGTGTACTGTCTGCATGTAGGTTGGTGCACCCGAGTCGTGCAATGCAGCAGACGTCTGAAGAGGGTGTCGGATTCCCCTGGAACTGGAGTTAAAGACTTAAGATTGTTCTTAGCCGCCTCTATGTGGGTGCTGGGAATCGAACCTGGGTCCTCTGTAAGAGCAATTGGAGCTCTTAACTGCTGAGCCATCTCTCCATCCCCAACTCTATGATTCTTTATCCATATTGCAGGTTTCAATTTTTCACACTGTTGTCCATCTGGAACAAGGTCCGCTTGATAACACCTCTTCTGGAGAGGCGTTCACAGTTCAAGATTGTCGGCAGAAACATTTACTAAGCTCCAAGCCCACAAACCACTGTGCGTAGAACTGAATTTCTTGCTGCTACATAAGAAGGAAAACGCCCTGAAACGTGTTACAGACAGTTGCTAGCTGCCATGTTGGTGCTGGAATCTGAATCTGGGTCCTCTGCTACAGGAAGCAGTGTTCTTAATCGCTGAGCCATCTCCCTAGCTCCCTTAGAACAATGACTTACAATATGGACAAATAACTTACCAAAACTTACAAAATAATATAAATAAACTCACTGATCCATGTGAAAAAAAAAAAAAAGAGGACTCTGGGCCATCAATCTTTCCCTTGTGCTGTGATCAAGATAATAACAAAGAGGGTCTTGAAGATGGCTCAGCACTTAATAGCACTGGTTGTTCTTGCAGAGGACCCACGTTAGAATCCCAGTACCCACATGGTAGCTAACAGCCATCCCTAACTCCAGTTCCAGTTCATCTGATACCCTCTTCTGACTTCTGTGGGCATTGCCTGACACAGGGACACTTAGATCATGTAGGCCATCTAGTCATACCCATAAAAAAATAAATAAAATATTTTAAAATATATAAACAAATGTTTTTATCCAATATCTCACAACTCTCAATGATAAAACAACTTTGTTCTATTATTCTGGGGTTAAATGAGCTTTAGTTTTGTATGTTTTGGTTCTAAATGGAATCTTATAGATTAAATGCCTTTTTAGTCCAGATAATGCAAAAATGTTTTACATAAGTAACCCATTAAATAATTCAAAAATATCCTAAAAGTTTACTAGTTTTAGACCAGCATTTTTTCTAATTCTTTACTATTGCAGGGCATGTTAGACTAGATCTCTTTGTTGCCAGAGGCTGCTTGGGAATTTGAGCTTGTTGAGCATCACAAGTCACCTCTATCCATGGGTAGCATCACCTTCAATCCAGCTGTAACAACCACCATGTCTCCAAATATTGCCAATTTTCCCCTGGGAGCAACATTCATCTTGGCTGAAAACTCCTCTGTAGAACAAACTTCACTGAATATATAGAATCATTGCATAGGTACATTTCATGAATAGCTTACATGGACTGGAAATATATTACCTTCAGTCTCTCCTCTCCTCTCCCCTCCCTTCCTCTCCCCTACTCTCCCCTACTCTCCTCTCCTATCCTCTCTTCTCCTCTCCTCTCCTCTCCTCTCCCCTCCTCCCCTTCCCCTCCATCCTCTCTCCTTTCCTCTTTTCCCTTCTTCCCTTCCCCCCTTTTTTTGGTTTCTTCTCTCTTCCTCCTTCTCAAATAAATGAAGCAGATTGGAACAGGGAAAGAGAAAGAAAACTCTAAAAGTGATATTATTGATTTGAGTTCCGGACTTGAGCAGAATTTTAGGAAGATAACACAATATTTTAAGCCTTAAACTTTTCATGTGTAAAATGTGTGGAGTGATTACAAGATACACACAGTCTATTCTGTTTAAGCAGTCTCAATGTGTTTCAGATGAGAGGAGTAGAGGGATTATTCCGAATTCAACATTCTAAGAAAAATTAAACAAGTTATATTTTTAAATCATCATTTCTGAGAGCAACTTGGCCAGCTAGCCTGAATATCTGTGATGCTAACAACAGATTGGAAGATTGGTACTGCATGAGAAAACCTCCTTAGAGCAGTCTGCTCAATCTGATCTATCCAGGTTCTGCCTGGGGTGACTTGAAATTTGGGGAGGTTTTGAAGCTGTCCCTGTATCTCACACAGTGCATACAGTATCATTTTCAACTATTTTTATTCTGCAATACTGTATAAAGGTTGAGGCACTCCCCACAAAACAGTAACTAAAGAAGGTTAGAGTGAACATTCCACTTCTTTTCAGGAATTTTATCACTAAGGTTCAAAACTGTATCAGAGGCCAGGGTGGTGCTGCATATCCTTAGTCCCGGCACTTGAGAGGCAGAGGGAGGCAAATCTCTGTGAGTTCAAGGCCAGCCTGGTCTATGTAGCGAGTTCCAGGCCAGCTGGGGCTATAGAGAGACCCTGTCTCAAAAAGACAAAAAAAAAAAAAAAAACAAAAACAAAACAAAAAACAAACAAACAAACAAACCCTATCAGAAATCTACTGTGGAATTTGGATTATAGAGGTCCCACTGAAATAGGAAACACATTTCTGGTTTAATAATGAGTAGTAGTAAAAAAAAAAATGCTCTCAGTGACTTCTGATCAAAGTTAAATCCCTCACACTACCAAGCACCACACCCTTGCTGTGTAATATGTGCCATAAAATAGTGTCACAGGATTTACCCAATTTACATGGGGTATTTTCAACAAAAAAGAACTTTGAGATACATGTTGATGTTCAGAGACAAGTTAGCAGTAGTAGCTAGAAGCAGACAGTAGCTTTTGGAATAATGCAAGATTTAAGAAAAAAGTCATGTGTGAATTTCTCTCTGCCTGCCATTGCAAAGAGACATATAAGGAAATAAAGAAGAGTGCTTGAGAATATCTTCTATTCATAATGGGAATACCGAAAGCTATACACACAACACATCAAAGATCACAGAAACTAGCCTCATTGTCAGCCTAACCAGACAGCTCAAGATAACAAATGCAGAAAAGGGGCTTTAGGAATGAACAGGAAACATCCCATAAAATGCTTTAATAATATCAAGCTGCAAACCTCACAAAATAAATGGAGCAGTTCTGCATTTCCACACATCTCCCAGGGGGAGAGAGTAGATGTGAATCTGTGAACATGGCCTCATCCACATGTCAGCCTTAGAGCAATAAGAAAAAAAAAAATCTGTGACCTCCAGAAGTAACTTATTGATGGACTGTGTGCATAATTATTGCTTTTGTTCCATTAACTTTAATTACTTGTTTTTATTTTGCCCTTATGCCTTGAAATGAGTTTTTCCCTCCAAAACAAGCATTATTTTATGAGGATCACATGGAAGCACTCAAATTAGACACACTGAACTTGGGAGATCATTTCTTTCATTTCCTTCCTCTAAGGTGAGTGATTCTTTTCCAAAACCGATATTGATTCTATCGTAACATGCACAAAGGTATTAATGAAGAGAATAGGAGCTTTTGTGAGCTTGGGAGAGCTTATAAAATGCTCATTACCGTGTGCTCCCAAATCATGGCCCCAATAATACCAATCCCTAAATTATAAATAAATTAGCTGTCTAACTGGATGCCTTTTTTTCACAATTCATTTTGAAGCACTTTCTATTTCTTTGAGAGCTCTTGAGGCAAAAAATGTGGAAAATGAAAAGTAAGAAGCATTTGATGCCTAAGGGATCCTAACCTAGAGGCAGATGTCTAAGCAGGTCTAGACTGCTATTGCTCCTCATTCCCTTGGCTTTTCTGGTTCTAGAGATCTAGAAAGCTCTTACCACACTATAACTGCAGTTAAGCACTATATCCCAACATCTGTACATAACAGTTGACTTTTTTCCTTATGTTCAAACAATTATTAACAATGTCTAACTTGTGCTTTTTTTTTTTTTGGTCTTTTCAAGACAGGGTCTCCCTGTAGTCCCAGCTGTCCTGGAACTCACTCTGTAGACCAGGCTGGCCTCGAACTCACAAAGATCCGCCTGCCTCTGCCTCCAAGTGCTAGGATTAAAGGCGTGGGCCACCACGCTCGGCCCAACTTGTGTTTTTAATATTGCCGATTCTGGTGAAGGCACTTGAAACCGAGCTCTACCACTTTGGTGAATTCTCTGCTGTGTTTCAAAGTGTCCCTCAAAGTTCATGTCAGAAACTTTATCCACTCTCCTTTTATTAATGCTGATATAAAGGGGAAGGGGGTGCTTTTGAGAGCAGGCTGGCTCTTTTCTGCTCTTCTTCCATACGACAGAACAGCATTCCTCCCCTTTGGAAGATAGGGAATTCAAGATGCCATCTTAAAAGCAGAGACCAGGGCCCTACAGACACCAGACGACAGCGCCAGATCTCAGGCATCCCAGCCACAGTTCATGTGTTATGGAATAGTATGCTATACATATAAAGAGTACTCCTTAAACAAATTTGTGTATATTTATGATTTTTGATCCAGTAAATGTAGTAATATTTTCCCTTCTGCTTGCCCAGAGTACAATGGGTACATAATAATTGCTAGGATAATATGTGAGTGCAAGTTTTTATTAGGTCCAGAATTATAGAGAGTAGATGAGTTGTTTAAGCAGAGGGCACATCATTTTAAACAGCCAATGCTCTAGCCGCTAACCCTCAGCTCACTTTCTTCTATTGACCTCATTATTTGATCAAATCAGTTACATCTCCAACAGGCAAATGCCTGGTGAGATAAATTCTGGTCATTGACAACAGAGACCTTTACTTTTTAACATGTTCACTGCAATTCACAAATAATTACTCCCTGGTGTTACTAATAAGCTTTACTCATTCATTTATCCAGAGAACAATGAATCTCAAATAATAATAGCAAAAATAATAACAACTCTCAGCTTATCTCTGTCTTCATTCCACAGGTCACATAATGACCACCACATGAGCTTGGTAACCCCATCACACTGAGTGGCAAAAAGAATGTATATTGTTGTGTAAACTTTATGACTATTGGAAAGGTCAAGGACAAGACTAATTTGATAACCTCAGATAAAGATGCCTTAGAAAGTTGTTAAAATATAATCCAGGGGGTTTTATTAATTTTTAAAATTTGACAAGCCAAGCTTTCCATATCAAATCTTTTTATTTGCTGCAAAAAAAAAGGAAAAACAAAAAAGAAAATATTCCTTTCCCTATCTGGTTACATTGGAAACTTTTCTGTGAATTATTACTACTAATTCCTTCTGTGCTCATTTCAGATTTTAGCAGAACCATATTGTTTTCTCTCTGACAACACCTCTCAAAATTGAGTACAGAATCTAGAAAGGTATAGACTATAGACATATATTAGGTCCTCTTTTTCTGCTATCTCCTAATCACTCTTTCTTATTTCCATCTGGTAAGCTAGGTTTTAGAAGACTTCGAATGCTACCTTAATCACTTACATCAAAACACACTCCCTACATTGGGAACAAAAAAGTTAAAGTCCTAAAGCAATGTCTGCAGTTGTTGACAGACCTAAACAGGCCCCGCCTTCTTGCCTGCAAAAGTTCTTCATTTTCTGTGGATGTGTGATTTTATTTTATTTTCTCTGAAACCATAGCTCTACATGTGTTAGTTTTCTTTCTTTAGTTTTGGTCTGTCATTGGTGGTTTAAATACAATTTGGTTCACATGAATTTGTCCTCATTGGGAACACTTTGGTATTGAATCTGTGTTCTTATTTTTGAGTGGCCCTCATCTCAAAGCCTGCTCATCTCTCTTTCTGGCTGAGTGTCACTAAAATGAATTCATACTGGACATCAAGAACCATGACCATTGTTACAGAACGATGCTTGGAAAATCTATTTCATAGTATACAAAATCAATAAGCATAAAAAAGTATCTCTCTTAATAAGAGCTACAAGGTTCTGCTTTCCAAAGTCATCAGAAGGCTTTAGGAGTTAGATCCTTGGAATGCTTCTATTACATTGTTCAGTATGGAATAAAAGTCAGTAAAAGAAATATGTTAATTGGAGTTCATACAAGAACATTAGATGATAAGACATCTAAATGATCTTAGTATAAGCTGTTTATACCAAGGCACATTAAAATGTTGTTCTAAGAGTGCAGATACCATAGAGAGAAAATTACTAAGTCTAATTTACAATTAAGTGCAGACATTAAAGACTCTCATCATTAGAAGTATGCTGTGACTTATGTTCTAAAGAATTTCAGAAGGTGCTTAGAGCTAATAATTTCCTGAAATGTGATATTTAGAGGAGAGAAGAGAGAGGAAGAGATAGGTGACAAAGTTATCATATGTATCGGAATATATACAATATATGTGTAATATATATAATATATACTCTGTTATGACAACAATGAAAATTTCTCAGAAGCATCTTTAAATGAGACAATAGAATGAAAATTGGCAAGTGAGGTTTGGAAGTTAATTTCAAAGGTTTATTATACTACAGTGTTCATACTTAGCAACTGTCAATTTGTTACCGACAACTGTAATAAAAATCAGCAAAACCTGAAATCTTTTCCTGCCAAAGAGACAGCTGTTTCTGAACATTGGAGCTTTGGGAGACGTAATTTCTCTTTTTAGTAAATCAAATGTTATTTGAGGAAGAAGCTATTTATATTTTTCAGAAAAACTTCAAACTAAGACATTGGTAATAAATACAATTTGATAAAGTCAGCATATGAAAGTGTACATTCTGATGTGCCTACTCTGCCATTGTTTTTAGGCTGTGTTTTCAAAACGATAGGATTTGTATCCTCCAGGAGACATTTAGCAACATCTAGAAATGTTTCATTTGTCTCATTTAGACACTATTGGCATCTAGTGTGTAGAGAGACCAGAGATGTTGAGAAACTCCTAATAATACACAGGACCCCCTTCTACAGTGAGGAATTATTTATTTTCTCTGTCCATTGTGCTGGGGTTGAGCCGCTTTGTTGTCTAGGGGTTGAGATGAGGGTTTTAGACTACAGAAGGATATGCACTTGTGAACTTTTCCAGACACAGTTTCATCAGAACTGTTCAGGCGAGGAGCTGCAGTTAGACACAGGCTGTGCTAGTTGAAGAACAGAGTAAGACTCCTTAGACAGAAATTATAGCAAGTGCATCCACACTGATGTAATTAAGTTTGCGTCAGCACTTACACTGAATATGTTGTTATGTGCAACATTTTATAACTGGGCTATAAAAATGAATCCTTAACTAAAATTGGACAGGCAGTTTCTTTGAGTAGTAATTATTTTCCAAATTCACATTACATAATACTCCACACATACTCCTTAATTCATTATCAAATGAATATTAGAAACTTGAATATAATTATACTTCTACAAATTACCTGATCACTTTCTTAAGTTAAAGGTATTCACAGGCAAATAGATATCAAATAATAATCAATCTGGATTACTTATTTCTTAAATCATAACTTATGATTAGTACATAAGAAAAATGGTCATACATGTCTTTAATCCCAGCACTCAGGAGGAAGAAGCAGGTGGATCTTAATGAGTTCAAGGGCAGCCTGGTCTGCATAGTGAGTTGCAGGACAGCTGGGGATACAGAAAGACCCTGTCTCAAAAAACAAAAAACAAAAAAAAAGATCACTTTGGGGTTAAGAATAGGAGCAAAAGCCAATGTTTTGTTGAGTGTCCACTATCAATCATTGACAATTACATTATCAATCATCAATTTATTACAAGAACCATTTAACATGTGAAATATTTACAGAAAGAATATTTACCCTATTAATACTAAAAGAATTGAACATGAGGTGAATGGAAAATTATATGTATCCAGGTTTTCTTTTCTTTTTTTTTTTTAATTTTTTTATTAATTTTATTTATTTCTGTATGTGTATGAATGTACTGTCTGCATGCAAGTGTGCACCCGTGTCGTGCAATGCCGCGGAGGTCAGAAGAGGGTGTCGGATTCCCCTGGAACTGGAGTTCTCCTGGAATTGGAGTTTCAGACGGCTCTCGGCCGCCATGTGGGTGCTGGGGATCGAACCCGGGTCCTCTGCAAGAGCGTCGGCGCTCCTAACCGCTAGGCTATCTCTCCAGCCCTGTATCCAGGTTTTCTAACTAAAATTTTTACCAGTCTAATAAATCTACATAGAAAATGATATCTCAGATCTTGAAACTCTTTTTTTTATTGGATTCTTTCCCTCTTTTGTTCATTTAAGAATTGTTAATACAATTCTTACAACATGTCTGGCAATAGAACTGTTTTGTGGATATGAACTCATTTAATCCTTCTAAAGACACCATGATATAGTTACATATATAGCCTATATTGTCTGAGGAAACTAGCACAAGCAGAGCTTAAAATTTTCATCAAGCATCTTTCAGTCTAATAAAGAAAAAAATCATAAGCTGAAGATGCTAAAACCATATATGTGCCATTCATATATGCATATTTTGGAGTAAATGCATATTGGAAGGAATAACAACAACAAAAAGACTGGGTCAAAGAAATGACTGGAACGGTGAACTTTTGCTCAAAACAGTAAACTTCTGGATTGAGAATTTTGAGAGAGACTGAGAAAAAGATGAAAAACATGTTTGGTAGAGTGCACGAGCTCTGGTGGGGTGGAGGTGGGGCAGGGAGAGGGGCATGGTTCTAGATTTGATTTGAAATTTTGTATGAAATTTGCAAAGCTTCAATAAAAATTGATTTTGAAAGAATTTTTCTCAAGGTTTCACACCTAGTAAACAGCTGTGAGATTTATTCAGAGCTGTCTATGAAACCCCATGCTATAATTCTGTGTTTATTCTCTTCTTTATCATTTGACACTATGTCTCTTATTTATCTCAGGCTTCCTTAGGTGGTGTGAACTTAGACAGAGAAAACACCTATTTCAGGTTATCCCAAAAGATGTCAGAAAGTGGTGTGAAGACCAGGAGACAGTGTGGCCTCACTGCACAGTGAACTCATAAAGCTGATTTGCTAGGAAATGCTTAGAATTTAAAGACTAAAAATAGATGTGAATTAAGCACATCTGATCTCATCCATGTCTCTATGCTATATATGTCAAATTGATAACAACTTTTCTAACAAGGAGAGGCAGTTTGGACTACTTTTATGATAAGAGACTCCAGATTTATTCCTCTTGGGCCCAGTTCCTAAACTTGGATTACTTTCATTAAATTCCTACTCCATTTCTTGAATGTTGGATGAAAATAGCCATTGTTTAAACGACACTATAGGATGAAAATTGGCTTTGCAGGCTTATGAAGTTTTCATCTTCCTTTGCTCACTAAACAGCATTTCCTTACCTCTTTCTAATGATTACCATGCCCCTGTTTCATGTCTATAACCTGAGTAGAAGGGAGTTGATACGTACAACCCAGGATTCATAATATCAACTGTATACTGTTTGCTTCCCCTTCTTAACTTGTTTTTCACCTGGATGCAAAAAATAAGGACACAGAAGAGGGATGCGGGGGCTCCAAGGCCTTAATTCACAAGGAAGTTACAGTGAGGAAGGCTTTGCTATCCTTTAGCTACAGTGTAAAGTCTAAAAATGAACAATGTTTGATAATGCTGTATAAGGCAGAAATAAGTATGTTTCTAATTTTAAGGGAATCTAATTATTTCTTATAATAGCTAATTTTTATTATACTGGCTATATGGAATATATATCTACTATGTGGCCAAAATAATTACTCTTTTAGGCTCCAAATTACCTCCTCATAAAATAATTTTATGCCATAGTCATTCCTCTCCAGAAGAGCTTTGGCAAGGCCCATTATCAATAAGTCATCTTACTGTATCAGTTGCCCTGTTCTACCAAATCACTTCACTTCTTTGTCACTTCAAATACGGAAACAGATGTGTGGTTATGACTGTAACTAGCGACTTGTACAACTAAAAATGACTAGTACAAACAATGGAAATACGCACAAGTAAAATATTTTTAAATATCTGTCATAAAATATCACTTTTTCATATTTGAGCAGAGAGTCACTCGAATAGATACAAAAAAATATAGCTCATGAGTCCATAACATTAAAAATACACCGTAAAATATAAACTTAGTTCTTACACTAGTACTCTTATGCTATTCAAACTAGTAAAGAAATCTTTACTTTGTTACTCCTTAACAGATTAGTGAACAAGCCAAAGTTTTCATGTTAACATTTCAAGAAGGTTTCCAAATGGTAGTAAGTTGCCAAAATCAGTTCTTTGATAAATTATAAAGTACTTTGAAAAGAAAGGTGAAGATATATATATATATATATATATATATATATATATATATATCTTCATGGTAAATGATCAACTTGAGAAGACTTCTAGAATGAACCATTGAAAAACTTAAAAGAAGATAGTAGTTCTGCATGGCAAGAAGTGAACACAGATTTGATAGAACATTGGATCACAACACAGCTGTAATATACTCAATTTGCCTTCCATATATACATGTGCCAATTTTATGGGGACTGAAGTTTCTTAAATTCACCAAAAGAGTGTATTAGTAGATTTTAGTAAGAATGTGGTTGAGTCTCATTCTGATTTCTTTCACACTGAACATTTTGGCCACAGAGCCCAAAGTAAAGTGTTGAGTGACTTTTTTACTGCATATTTTTATTGAATTTTTATGTATTTCATACAAAACATTTTAATCATCTTCATACCCTCTCCCCTATCGGCACCCACCTAGAGGGCCCACCCACCTAGATCGCCTGTATGTTATCATACATGTTAAAGCCTATCGAGTCAAGCTAAGATACCCAGATGTCCCTCAATGGAAGTTACCTATCTAGTTACCCTATCTAGAGTCTCTCCTTAAAGAAGATGACCCTCCCTCACCCAGCAGTAATTAGGTGCCAACAGTTCCTTGGCTAAGGTTGGGGTGTGTTGTCCATTACATTTCTCTAAAAGAAAGTAACATTTAATTTAGACAATTCCAATTTCTCGTGGCTTTTATTCTTGAAGGGGAAAATGCAACAACTCATAAATAGTTTTGAGTGCAACACTAGATAATCCTGCCACGGGCCTAGATCCTTCACTCTGTCAGCGCATTCCAGACTAGCTGAGTTAGTCAGATCCGGCCCACTTGATCATCATTACACTACTNAAGTAGCTCAAGGCTGGACACCTGGGATTCACTCACGATCTTCTGGGCTCCAAAGGGTCTCGGCAGCTCCCCCTCTCCGACTCTGCCGTCCGTGGCACACTCATCTCGCAGGCCCAGGCCGACTCCATTCTACACCTACCGCTGCTCTTGGTGGTCGTCCCAGGGTACCGGCATCTCCAAAAAGCTGGGGTCGCTACTGAAACTGAGGCAGCACCTTCACCAATGGTCTCTTCTGACCTCTCCTGGTGCAAAGCCTCAGCTTCTCTCCATGACCCCTGCAATCCTGGGGTCTTCACAGCAACCGAGGTGCACTTCCACCAATGGTCTTTCCTGACCTCTCACAGTGCCAAGCCTCGGCTGCTCTCTGTGACCCCCTCAAATTTCAACACCGGAACCATATAGGAGACTCTTACACGTTACCAAGTCCGGCTTCTGGCTCGAGATGGAGGCTCAGGCCCTTTCTGGGTCACAGCTTCTGTGTGCTGACCTTGAAGATATTCTCCCCAGAAGATTTCACCTCAGTGATGCTGGTCTCTTGTTACTTACAGCTGATTTTTCAGCCCCAGCTAACCAGCATCAATTGCCCCAGTACCACAAAAGTTTCACTTCAGGTTCTGGTCTCTTGTTACTTACAGCTGATTCTCCACAGCCCCAGCTGACCAGAACCCACAGATTACACAGTCCTGATGATCTCTGCTCTCCTTTGAAACTAGAAACTTCACAAGCCAGGCCTCCATCTTCTACAACTCCTTCAGCAAAACTGCTCCAAGCTCCACAGCAACAATCTTTAGGCATTCAATGATCTTCCCAGCCCAAAGTTCCAAACGCCTCCACAATCCTTCCCCAAAACACCAAGGTCAGGTCTGTCACAGCAATACCCCACTTCTGGTACCAATTTCTGTTCTAGTTTGTCTTCCATTGCTGTGACAAAACACTCTGACCGACACCAACTTGGGGAGGAAAGGGTTTATTCAGCTTACATCTCCTGGGTCACAGTTCATCACTTAGGGAGCCCAAGACAGGAACTCAGGGCAGGAACCTGGAGGCAGGAGCTGAAGCACAGGCCATGGAGGAATGCTGTTCACTGGCTTGCTACCCTGGCTCATGCCCAGTCTGCCTTCTTATAGGGTACACAACAACCTGCCCAGGGTGGCACCACTCATTGTGGGCTGGGCCCTCCCACACTGCTCGACCATCAAGACAATACTCCATAGATGCGGCCACAGGCCAATCCAATGGAGCCAATTCCCCAATTGAGGCTCCCTCAACCTAGGTGTATCAAGTTGACACTAAAGCTATCCAGCACGGGGGGTGGGGGTTCTCTTTGAGACAAAAAGCTCCAGCTATCCTGGAACTCACTATGTAGACCAGGCTTGCCTTGAACTCACAAAGATCTACCTGCCTCTGCCTCCCAAGTGCTAGGCTTAAAGGCGTGTGCCACCAACCCTGGCTTATTATTTTTTTTTTATTTTATGTGTATGCATGTATTGCCTATGTGTATGGAAGTACACTTGTGTCATACAATGCCCACAGAGATCAGAAGAGGGTGTCAGATTCCCTGGAAATTGAATGAAAGATGGTTAGTCACCATGGAGGTTCTGGGAATCGAACCAGGGTCCTCTACAAGCACAGTCAGTGCTCTTAACTGCTGTGCCATCTCTCCAGCCCCATAATGCACTCAATTTCATAAAAAGAATACTACTGGACTTCAAGACACAGATTAACCCTAATTTAGTAATAGCAGATGATTTCAATAAATCACTTTCTCCGGCAGACAAGTCATTGGACAAAGAATAAACAGAGGGCTGGAGAGATGGCCTAGCGGTTAAGAGCACCAACTGCTCTTGCAGAGGACCAGGGTTCAATCCCCAGCACCCACATGGCAGCTGAGAACCGTCCGTAATTCCGATTCCAGGAGAACTCCAGTTCCAGGGGAATCCGACGCCCTCTTCTGACCTCCGCAGCATTGCATGACACGGATGCACAAACCTACATGCAGACAGTACATTCATACACATAAAATAAATAAATAAATAAAATTAAAAAAAAACAATAGACCCCATTAAAAAAAGAATAAACAGAGAAACATCTGAATTACATGATAGTCATATATCAAATGGACCTAGGACACATCTACAAAATATACCACGAGAGCATCAAGAATATACATTCTACTCAGCAGCCCATGGACACTTCTCTAAAATAGGCCACATATTGAAGCACAAAACAAAACTTAATAAATAAAAAAAAAGTAACCCAATGCATTCATCACAAAACAATGCAATAAAACTTAATGTCAACAGTAAAGGAAGCTCTTTCTAGTAACTACATAAACCAACAGAGATAAAATTATACACTACTGAATGATAAATGGGTCAAAGGATAAATCAAGAAAGACATAAAAATATTCCTGGATCTAAATGTAAATGATAACACAACAAAGCAAACCCTTTGTGACACATTAAAAGAAGTCTTAAGAGGGAAGTTTATAGCTCTAAGTGCCCATATTAAAAAACAAAACAGAAAACAAATCACAAATAAAGGACTTGCTGGTACAATTTGAGAGTCTGGGAAACCAAGAATAAACCAAAACCAAATGCAGTAAACAAGAAGGGATAATGAAAATCAGAGCAGAAACAGTGAAATAGAATAAAAACAATACAAAGAATCAGTGAATCTAAGAACTGGTAGTTTGAAAAGAAAATGACAGAAACGGACTCTTTCTATATAACGATAACACTCAGTGAAAGAGATCATGGAACCACTCCCATTCACAAAAGCCTCAAAAACAAATATCTAGGAATGAACCAAGACATTAAAGACATTTGTAATGAAAATGTAAAATCTTTGAAGAAATAGAATGAGGAAGACAAAAGGAAGTGGGAAAACTTCTTGTGCTCATAGATAGGTAGAAGTAATATTGCAAAAATTATCGTCCTACCAAAAGCAATGTATAGATTCAATGCAACCCCAATCAATATCCCATGATGCTCTTTATAGGAAGAGAAAAAAATCCTAAAACTTATATGGAATCACAAAAGATCCCGGATAACCAAAGCAACCCTGAGAAAACGCTAGGAGGATCACCATACCAGATCTTAAATTGAATTACAGATCTATAGTCATTAAAGAGCATGATATTGGTAAAAAAAAAAAAAAAAAAAAAAAAAAAAAAAAAAAAAAAGATTATGTGGAGCAAGGAGGAAAAAACAACCCCCAGATTAAGACTTAAGAAAAGCAATGTAACACAATTTGTAGCACCTAATATTTGACAAAGAGCCAAGAACACCACCCTGGAGGCAAGACAGCATCTCAACAAATGGTGCTGGCAAACTGGATCTCCACATATAGAAGGAAAGAAATCGGTACCCAAACCTTTTACCCTGGCACATAAGTCACTCCAATGAATGAAAAATTGATGAAAAATGTTTGTAAAACCGGAATCGTTTGAAGAATATATAGGCATTATCTTTACACAGATATAGGTACCAGGAAAGGGACTTTCAGTCTCTCAGCATAATAAGGTCAACAATTGACAAATAGGACCTCTGTAAACCAAAAACCTTCTCTACTACAAATGAAACAATCAATAGATTGAACAGGAACCCCACAGAGTGGAGACAGTCTTCACCAGCTCTACATTTGACAAAGGGTTGATATCCAGAACATAGCAAAAACATTCAAAAAAAACAAGAATCAAGAACATAAATGATGCAATTAAAAAATGAGACTAATGCGTCTAAATAGAGAGCCTTTTCAAAGAAAAAAAAAAAGAAATAAAAATGGATAAGAAATACCTAAAAGTATGTTCAACATTCTTAGTAATTAGGGAAATACAAATCAAACCATTTTAAAATTTCATTTTACTCCAGTGAGAAAGGCTAAGAATAAAAGACCAAATGATACAAAATGCTGGCAAGGTATGTGGGAAAGGGAAACCCTCCTTGTCTGCTGTTGGAATTACAAACTAGTGCAACCATTTGGAAATCAGTGGGGAGAACTCTTAAAAAATCTGAAAGTAAAAAAAAACTACCACCACCATTTGCTGAAGATACTAGTCTTTTCCTCCATTGAGTTTTCAGCAAATGTTGCTGGCAAAACTGGATCACATTGTAAGAAGAATGAAACTAAACCCCTACCTTTTACCTGTACAAAAGTCAAATCATAAATGGCTCAAAGACCTCAATGTGAAACCTGAAAATCTGAAAATGATAGAAGAAAATTTTGGCAGTAACCTATAAATATAGTGCAGGAAAAGACTTTGTAAATCAGACAACAGTTGTGCAGGAAATAAGACCAACAACAAAAAGTGGGACCTCATTAAACTAAAATAAAGCAAATATAGGTCTCCTTGAGTCAAGCAAAGACTCCTCTGTCAGCACCAAGCTCACCTCACCTGCCTGGAAATACTGTGCAGCAGTGGCAGCCATATGTCTGTATATCCCAAATCTAATTGGCTATTAGCTCTCTCCTTGGAGGAAATAACCCATGGCTGATGCCACAAAGCTTACATCCTCTAATGGTTAGGAGATGTTATAAGCCACAGTAAGACCCTGTCATATTTTACAAGAAAAAATGCAATTCATAGATTAACATACCATCCAAATATCTGTGTCTATACCAAAGTAACCTACCATAACAATTAGTACTGCTTAAATACCTATATACTAAATGCCTGTGCTTCATTAGTAGGACTGAAAGGTATTCCTGACCGACCATGAAAGGAAACAGCCAGAATTGACCAGAGTAAACCAAGACACAGCTCCAGAGAAAGTAGACTGTTTGATTCTCGTCCACCTGTGTCCCTTTTCTAAGCCTAGGGAACAATCTGCAGAAGAGGGGGTGTGGTAGAATGTAAGGGCTGTGATTGGGGTGAATGGTGAAACTACAGCAATATAGACTGGACACTTATTTGATCAACTTGTTTGAACATACAAGCCCCCCAGCTGGATGGTGGGACCCTTGGGCTGTGTGGGTTTGGGCACAACTGATTGCAAATTGGTTTTACATGAAGGATGCTTGTATTCATAAATTATTACTTATTGTTAAAAAATGAAAAAAATAATAAAATATTTTTAAATATAAAAAAACTAAAAAGCTTCTGAACAGGTGTTATCAAGGTGGAGATGGGGGAAAGGGCGAGAACATTAACTGAGGATGGATGTGGGAGGGTTTTACAGGGGAGAGAAGAGAGATAAAAAAAATACTTTGGTGGTATGAAAAACCACAGGGAAATGTGTTTATTTAAAAGCCTACTGGGGGGCTGGAGAGATGGTCTAGCGGTTAAGAGCGCCGACGCTCTTGCAGAGGACCCGGGTTCGATCCCCAGCACCCACATGGTGGCTGAGAACCGTCTGTAACTCCAATTCCAGGAGAACTCCAGTTCCAGGGGAATCCGAGACCCTCCTCTGACCTCCGCGGCATTGCACGACAAGGGTGCACAAACCTACATGCAGACAGTACATTCATACACATAAAAAAAAAAAATTAAAAGCCTACTGGGAGGGTAGATAGATAGATAGATGATAGATAGATGATAGATGATGATAGATGATAGATGGTAGATGATGATAGAGATAGATAGATAGATAG
Organism: Rhizomys pruinosus; assembly: GCA_009823505.1. Taxonomy (NCBI): domain Eukaryota; kingdom Metazoa; phylum Chordata; class Mammalia; order Rodentia; family Spalacidae; genus Rhizomys; species Rhizomys pruinosus. The sequence goes on from VZQC01015407.1 coordinate 3,830,181, forward strand.
ATAGATAGATAGATAGATAGATAGATAGTATAAATGTGTATAGCTGAAGGCTATATGCCAAAAAAACAGTGTTAGGCAAAGGAAACCTCCCTTCAGCCCAAGAGATTCCCTAAATAGCACAGACTATTGCCACAACCTTTGATTGTCTCCGGGAGCTTGGAATTTAGACCCTATGATTGAAGACACAGGGCATACTTTGAACACAGGACTTGGGGCAATAGTACTGGAGCTGATCTAGTAGCCTTCTCCCTGAAGACTAGTTCCAAGCATATCAGAAGATACTTTTCAAACCGCTAAAAGAGAAAACCAATCAGTGATTCCATTCATCTGTGACATCTATGAGCCACAATGATGACCAGCCCAGCAAATAATCTTTACTGGTTCAGTAGTAGCACCTTTATCAACACCTGTTTATTGGACTTAAGGCCTGCTCAGTGGGAGGGAACTCATGTGTGGTAATATAAACACAGCCAAATACAAATAGCTGGAGAGGTCATAGATCCTGTAAAAAAAAAAAAAAAGCAAAAAACTACTTTCGTCATAGTCCTAGACCAAAGTAATTTCTCAGTGCATTCTAAATGCGTATCCTTATATCTATGGAAACGTGTACCTCTCAACATTCATCCACAAAGCTTCTTTTTGCAACAGATAGAGATTACTACAAATTTCCAAAACTGGTCAAACACAGAGAATAAGTGTCTATAACGTGTCTAGCTCTACATGACCCATCTACAATGTTACCTCTACACCTAAGAACCAGGGGACCTAGAACTGGGGGCGGAAAGAATACTAATGGATAACTCTTACCAGTGAAGCTTCCTCATTCAACAAATTGTGAGCAACCCAGAAAGCCACAAATGATCAAATTGAAGAGAATAGTGCTTCTTTCTGAATAGGACACCTATATCAAACCTCTGCTACCCAAGGCTCAGGGACCATTGTGCAATACAGGGTGGAACCAGAGGTGGTAGATGAGGAAACAGTTTTCCAGGGAGATGGGAAGTTACTATATGCACAGCAATAGTAAAAACATGCAAGCTCAAGCCAGACAGAAACCCAGCATACAAGAGGAGAAGTGGGTAACCAGCCTTAGCTGGTTTATTGGCAATTGATAACTACATGGAGAGGGAGAATTGGCTTTCTTTAAGGCTATGATGGTAGATAGGTTAACCAGACTCTAGCGGATGGACACATACCAAAGGGCATTCGGAGACACAAACTTGGCATGATGTGCCTTAATATATATCACAGAGCACATGAAATCCCGCTGGATAGCTATAAGAGGGGTGCAGATAAAGTAACAGTTCTAAATATGATCAAAATATGTTGTACAGAATTCATACAAATTCAATTACAAAAAGAATATAGCACTATGAGGCTAGAGAGATGGCTCAAGGGTTAAAAACACTGGCTGCTCAGCAGAGAACCCTTCTTGTTCAATTCCCAGTACACACATGTCCGCTAATAACCATCTGTAACTCCAGTTTTAGAGGATCTGACACCCTCTTCTGGTCTCCAGAGGCATTGCAGGACATGGGTGCACTTAAACACAGGCAGGTAAAACTCTCACTAATATAAAATAAAAATAAATAAACAAAGATGTTAAAGATGTGTCTTGCATGCTTTTCTCAAGATCATATAATGTAAGGGCTGTGATTGGGGTGAAGGGTGAAACTACAGCAATATAGACTGGACACTTATTTGATCAACTTGATTGTACATACAAGCCTCCCCCAGATGGATGGTGGGACCCTTGGGCTGTGTGGGTTTGGGCACAACTGCTTGCAAATTGGTTTTACATGAAGGATGCTTGTACTCATAAATTATTACTTATTGTTAAAAATGAAAAAAATAAAGAAGAAAAAAATCACAAATAAAAAAACAAAAAACAAACAAAAAAACTTTCTAAATGGATATGTTATAATTTCAAACATAACTTTGTCTGAAATATGTATGTGTCATTTTACAATCTCAAGCATATAGGCCTAAACAAATATGTTATGATTTCAGAGGGTATTTTGTCAGAATATATATGTAGCATTTTGAAAATCTCAAGCACATGAGGAATTATCAGAAAATGTAGTTTAAAGATGGACTGACAGATATTTCTCAGTATTAACGAAAGTCTGTCTGGTAGTTCTCATTTTTGAAAGTACTTGACATGAGACCTTAAGCACTATTTTTTTTAAACAGAGTCTCCCTTTAGCCCCAGCTGGCCTGGAACTCACTATGATGACTTGATTGGCTTTGATCTCCCAGAGACCCTCCTTTCTCTGCCTGGTTAAAGATATGTGCTGCCACGTCCAACTACACTCTGATATTTTCAAAAGTTTCATTCCTTCCTTCCTTTTTACCTAAATTGTTATTAAAAATATAAAGTGGAAAAACTGTGCCAGTGGATTCTGAGTGCCTCTCAAAACTCAGGTTGTTAAAATGGTAATATCCTGCATATCAATATTGAAATATCAAAATGAGGAAAACTGACTTTGATCCCAGGCTTACTCCAATTTCACTGGTTTTATATACACCAATGCATATCTCTCTCTCTCTCTCTCTCTCTGTGTTTCTGTGCAATTTTATCACATGAAGAAATATATGTGAGCATAACAAAAATCAAGACAATGAACTGAGTCCATCACCAGAGGGACCCTCTCTGCTTGCTACCCAATTGTTACCAAGCCAATTCTCACTCTATAAATTGGTCATTTCAAGAATGTCATGCAAATGGAGTCATATTTATATAACTTCTTGAGATCAACCTTTTCACTCAACATATTTCTCTTGAGTTCCACATAAATTATTGTATATGTTTATAATTTGTTCCTATTATTTTTGAATATCATTCACAGCTTAACTTTTATAACTTCTAAAACAAATTATAGTTTGTTTTCAAATATATGGGCAAAAATGAAAACAATGAAAATGCAGTACCTAAAACCAAGTGAAATAATTCTTTATATGCTATATAAAGACATTTGGAAAGAACATATTTCTCTAACATTTGAGGACATTGTGTAAAAGAGTAGTTTCTGAGTTATGAAAATATGATACATCCTACCTAGTACCTCAATTTATAGCTGGAAAAATTGTGCCTATATCTTATAAAGCTTTATAAATATTTCATTCTTCATTTCAAGGTTCAATTTATTTACATGTCAGACTAGCTTATGTTATTCAATATAATAAGCAATGCTATAGAAAATAGTTAGCTTTCCATAGTTGATTATTATAATATCATTTTCTTTGAAGCATGAAATGTTACAGACTGCTAAGTAACTTTACTGTGATTATATTTTCTTGGAGACATATTCTGAAAATAATTTGATTAAACAAATTAGTGAGCATCAATTCAATCAAATATTATGTAGTAATTTACAGGGATAATAAAATGCACAATTTAATGACATAGGAATATATTCCAGGGCTATTTAGTAGTTGACACAAAGGTTACAAAGGAGTTTGCATAATACAAACCTCCTTTCATGAAATGACACATATATAATCACATGGGCATAAAAGCTGGAAGATTATATACTTATTGTGTAACAAAAAGCCATGTTTTAAAAGAGAGATTCTGAGCTATTATTTGCTATATTTCTTTCAACATGTTTTACAAGGACTTAAGCCCAGTCTAATTTGTAAGATTCCTGTTGTTATGGAAGAATAGTATTTTCTTTTTACAACAGGGTCAGTATTCCTATACAATAACATTGTTCTCCTTTCTTTATTCAGTTGTACCTAATTTAATTAGCTAATATTTTGACTTTATTCATTTTCATAAAAATAATACAACTTTGGCACTTTCCACAGCAACATCACCACCAGGAGCAATGGATATGTAATAATCATTTAGCACAAAGCTTCAAGTGCAGAACTACAGTAATGAAGGGCTTCAACAACTTAGTTTCTATAAATACAGGAACTTCAGCATTTTTGAAAGCATGAAGATTAGGAGCACATCATTATTATCGAGTTACATTGAGTACCTTCTTCCTTTGCATTTAACAAAGCCACTGTGTAACTGCTCACTATTTGCTTTTTTCCTAGCTTCTTATTTCACCATAACTTTTAGGAATATTTATAATGTGTTTTATATTACTAATTAAAATAATTCTTACCGTTGGGTAGACTGCTGGGTAAGCCTATAATCTTTTCCCTGTACTGTATCTACTGGCAACGTATAAAGACTGTTAAATCAGTGCACCTGCTGATATTGCCCTAAGTAAAGCTTACAGTTTATGACGACACTAATATTTAATTTTCTTTTGAATTAAAACTTAGCTTTCATATATTAGGCATCAAATTTTGTGTTCAAAGTTATTTGTTAAATAATTTTTCAATTAAAAATAAGTTACCCATAGAATGATAGGGTCAATTACTGGCTAATTATTTCTTTTAATATTTCATATTAATTATAATTCTATGACCACAAGTCTATCTCAAGGACATATTCTCTTTTAATTCTGAAAAAGAGTTGAACCATTAAAAAATGGTTGTATTAACCATTTCTGCAAAATAAATAGGGTTCTAAAGTTGATAATTATTATGTCCATAATAACAATAATAATAGATAATGCTTATATAGCAAACATTAAATTTGTTATCTAATTTGATCCACAACTCCTATGTACCTTTTAAAAAAATCAGGGTCTTGCTACATACTCCAGGCTGTCCCTAAATTCAAGATCTCCTTATTTCAAACTCCAGAATCTGGGGACCTGGTATTGTAGGCATATACATCTTCTTTATTGTTATCATTTTCCTTCTTCAAAATAATACCTTTGACCATAATTTATATGTGGACACCACTTTAATGGTGTGTCATCTCTTTCTGAAGAAAATGTTTGGATGTCAGAGGAACTGAATGTGGATCTCGTCACTGCTCTGTAACAGTGGATAATTTACTTAATTCTTCTTGGTTTTATGTAACTCATTGGAAAAGTTAATGCTATTGCTTACAGGCAATGGAGTTTTGAAATATATTTTAAAATTCAAGATGAATTCCAGCTTCATTTAATGATGGTCATTCATCCCAACATCCATGGAGTGGTCCAGTGTGTAAAGGTTCAAATAATCAGCTGTTTGTTTCTCTTTTCATTAAAATGATGGATAACGTTAAATGTTTTTATACTTACTGAAAACAGCATTAATTGACAAAATGAAAGATTTTGTTGTATGTCTATACAATTCCACTCTACAATCAATCTGAGGCTATCTTAGGAGAACAAAAGTATTAACTAGTTACTGGGCATATGAGTGATTTCTATAACACAATTTTCTGTGGTTATTGATTGGTACTTGATGATCTGTAGACAACTTTTTCACTTGAACAGATAAGCTCTCAAATATATATGAATAATATGAATATATATGAATTAAAGTCTGTGGATAATTAAAAACACTCATATTCTTTTCTTTTCTTTTTTATTTTTTATTTTTGTTCTTTTCAAGACAGGGTCTCTATGTAGCCCCAGTTGTCCTGGAACTCGCTCTGTAAACCAGGCTGGCCTTGAACTCACAAAGATCTGCCTGCCTCTGCCTCCCTAGTGCTAGGATTAAAGGTGTGTGCCACCACGCCCAGCCTAACACTCATATTCTTTAACTTATGTATATGTCCCTATGTATATCTATATGTATCCTGTATATAGGTGTAAAGCACACACCTCTGAAAGGCTTCTTGAGTCAAACTTCAGAGATCAATGATCAGTTCCTCACAGAATCAGGCACACAGGATTGTATGTGATCAGTTGTCCATGTTTCTCTGTTGCTTCATGCATGATGTTTGACTGTTTGTAGTATGACAAATTGCAGGGGCTGGAGAGATTGCTCCAGGTTAGGACTGCCTGATGCTCTTCCAGAGGGCCTGAGCTCAGTTTCCAGCACCCACATTAGGTGGTTAACAACCACCTGTAATGCTAGGTCTAAAAAATTCCAAATCCTTCTTCTGGCTTCTGCAGGTACCTGCCCATACACGGCATACACCTGCATAGATACACACATACACACAAATAAAAATCGATCTTTACAAAACAAGAAACTGCAGTATCTAATTAGAAAATTTCCATTTTGTTTTGAATTTCAATATCATTTTATAGGCCCCAGGTAATTTTCTGCACATCTTTAAAATACCATTTTCCCCAATCAATAGAAGTGCTCTGTTTAGATAACAAGAAATGAAAATCTGTTTAAAATATCTACCTTTCTTTACACCAGATGGGGAAAAGTCTCACAAACATAGCTTCTGCCATTGGATTCTCATCCCTGTATCCCTCAGCTAGGCATTTCAAACACCATTCTTATCTTACACAGATGAAAACTTGTTTCAATGACTGTGCCTGCTCAACTGTTTAAAGGAAAGGCATAAGCAACACCTGAGAGCAAAGCTATGTAGATCCAACGTAGAACAATTATTAGAAAAACTAACAATACAAACCATTAGGACTCATTGACATAGTATCCATTCTGATTCTGATTCGACAAGAGAGCAGTTTGAGCATAGAATTAAGAGACGTACTGTTTGGGGCCAGTGACAAAGCTCAGTGGGTAAAGGTGGTTGCTGCCAAGAATGACAGCCTGACTTTTTCCCCAGGTGGAAGGAGAGAACCAATGCCCACAAGTTGTTCTCTGACCTCTAAACATACACTGTAGCATGTGGGTACTCACACATGCACACACACACACACACACACACACACACGCACAAATAAATGTAATAAAACTTTTGAAAGTGATACTGTGACTATTTGGACTCAATTCCTCAAATCTTTTACAACTACATCTTTGAGTCATCCTGTGGATTCATTCAAGAGGTTCAAAGCTTGAAGGCTCACAATTGTCTTAGGAGACTCTTGTTTATAATGCAGGAACACTGTTAGAATTCCAGCACAACTGCCTAAATACCATGAAAAATGATATGTTTATATCTTGCCAAATTTTAATCTTTATCATCTAATGTGCTAGTGAAATTTTGCTCATGTATATGAAGTTATTTTTTTTCTATGAAGTGATATTTTATGGTTCCTTTCTATCATGTACCATCCGCACTATGAAAGAATTCAAATACACTTAATACCAGTGAGACCAGTAAGGAAGGCAAATAAGAGGATGTGGAATGCAGACAAAGGTTACAAATGCATACACATATTTCATATGGATAAAGTATTTCTGTATTTCTCCAAACAATCATGTGTTTAATATTTTTTTCTATTTTAAATGTTTTACCAAGTGATAGAGTAATATGTAGAGTTCCTAGTAAATTTACTCTCAGAAAGTTTTAGTGTACTTGATGTATATGATTTCAAAGAATGAATCCTTCAAGTAAAGTACTCATTTTGTTTTCTGAGAAGAATAGCAGTTTAAGTACCTTTCTACTCTCTTTAGTATCCTGGGAAAACACTGAAATATGTTTTTTGTGGAACCTAAGGGCCTATGATTTATTCTTCTTTGCACACTCAGACATCAATTATCAACACTTAAATCAAGTGGTTTGTAAAAATTATTATTAATTTTTATTAGAATGTAGTATTGATCTCAGGGCCGTGCACATTCTAAGAAGCACTCTGCTACTGAGCTATATCCTCTCTCTTTACTAATACATTTTTTTAATTTTATTATTTTTATTTTATATGCATCACTGTTTTGCCTGCATGTGTATAAGTGCACTTGTGTTGTGCAATGCCTGCAGAGGACAGAAAAGGGTGTTAGATTCCCCTGGAATTGGAGTTATAGAAGGTTGTTATCTGCTGTATGGGTGCTGGGAACTGCACCCAAGTCCTCTAGAACAGGGGCCAATGCTCTTTATTGCTGAGCCATCCATCTCTCCAGCCCACTAATATGTTTTTAACTGACAAGAGTTGGATACACAGTGGCATTTGAATTTGTGTAAACAATGTATGATATTCAGCATTCTTCCTCTGAGCTGGAAACATTAAAAATCCTCCTTAATAGCTATTTTTGGTTAACCTTTTCTGGCATAGAACATTAGAAGCTCTTCTCTCTGTCCAACTACACCCCCTACCATTAACCATCCTCTTTCCATATTTCTTTTAGGATTTAGCTTTCCATTCTAAAATGAAGAAATTTGGCTTAGTCTCTAAAGAAATTTCCAGAACCAAAGTTGATGAAGCAAATCAAAATTTGATTCACTTAAAATGTAACGGTGCTTTTTGATGTCTATGTTAAGCAGATTATAGTAATGCAAATTTCTCCCTCTCATACAGTTAACATTTCTGAATTTTTATCTTTAAATGTTTCACTTTTTCATTAATTTAAATCTCATATTTTTATCCTTGATGAGTCCTTTCACCGATGATTTTGTTGACAAGTAGGGTCCTACTCATGTAAGCGTTGCTTCTCTCGGGCATATTTCACCCAGGTAAGACACCATGCAGGCGACGTCTCTATTCTAAGCACAATTCTCTCCTGAGAGTTTCATCAATAAATAAAGAGACATGCTGCTATCACAGCTGCTTGACACCAAACAAACCCCTCATTAGCTTGTGGACTACAACATTAGAAAAGGAAGACATTGTAAAAGCCTCATTGAAAGTCTTGTCATGAAACTACACTTTGCATTTTAGCATTCTAAGTTTAATGATTTGAAATTCAACTGCACTTTAAAAATTGAGTTTCATCAAGGGATTGAGCACAGACACATGTGGATGCTTGGCAGCTCCTTGGATGCTTGGCAGCTTCTTTCTTGAAATTCACGTTATGCAGCAAGTAATAGGAAAAAACTGCAAACAATAACTTCCACTTATATTTACAGATATCTAGTAGATAATGAAATTCCATTTGGTTACAAACTAAACCAATTGGTTTTCTGTGGTTTGTGTATTGTGTGCATAGGTGTGTGTGTGTATGTGTGTGTGTGTATGTCTGTGTGTATGTCTGTTGTATGAGCATTTGTGCTTGTGTATGTGTGTTTTGTGAGTATCTGTGTTTATGTGTATGTGTTTGTGAGTGTGTCTCTGTGTGTGCATCTGTTGTGTAGACATCTGTGTGTGTGCATGAGTCTGTGTGTGTGTGAGTGTTTTGTATGTGTGTTTATGTGTGCCTGTGTTTTTATGTCTGTTGTATGAGTATCTGTGTTTGTGTGTGTCTGTGTGTGAGTGAGTTACTGGAGTTAGACCGTCATCTCACAGTTTTTGTCAACCTACATCAGAAGCTTCAAGGCAATGTCCATCTTACAGACCCTCAATACATGTGTCGGTCGTACTCTACCGGGGTCATTCCCCACCTGGATCCTCAGATGCTTTGAAATCTGGCTTTCAAAGCATCTGTGGAAGGCTACCATTACCAAACAGTGCTCTAAATGCCAATTCTGGCTTGGGGGTTATTTGTAAAACATTAAAAGGATGAAGAGTCTTGAATTGACATACTCATTCACCTTAGATTGTAGGACAACAGAAGTCTTCTCAAATAGTGTAATCTAAATGGATAGATCTTGTCCAGGATGACTGAGCTATTCAGAAGCACATAGAAGAAATGAAGCGTGTTCTACTTCACCCCACACTTCCCCTCTGTACCACATATCTTCTAAAAACCTCTTTCCTACTTTCCCATGACCATTTAAGCTTTCCAGTCTACCCCATTCTCTTGATGTCCATGATCCAATGGTAAAATATATGTCTTAAAAATAACTATGTCTTCTAAAAGGAACTAATTTTCTTCTTTCTTATTGAATATTGGAAAATTTCACGAATATATTTTATTATAGCTAGACCCCCTTCTCTTATCTGTATCCCTCTTATAGCCCCCCATACCAGATTTGATATATATTAACACCTATCAAGTCAAGTTTATGTTTCCAAATGTCCGACAATATAAGCCCATCTACCAGAGCCTGGTAAATCTATCTAGCATCCCACCCTTAAAGAAAATGGCCTCTCCCTCGCCCAGTAGTTATCAGATATTTAGCTAAGAATTTCTGATCCCCTGACTCTCCTGCCTCTGTATTCTGAGAGCCGGGACTATAGTCGAGTGCCACCTACTGGTTTATGCAGTGTTTGGGATCCAGCATCTACTAACTGAGCTACCCCCCCCCCGCCCCCCAGCCCCTCAGTTACTTTTTGATACACTGCTTCAAATAGAACTATCACTTTGGCAGCTGAAGGTACCAGAGAATCAGCCCTTTTTAAAATTTATTTTGTTGGGGGAATGACATTCAAAAATGATGATTTTAATGATTCTCTTTAAAAGGTCACCTCGTTTATCCCTTAGTATAATTAATACTATACTATTTGCTTCATGCACCATCCCTGCAATGGAATTTTACCTGGTTCAATGTGTTTTGGAAATTTACTGTGAAGAAACTATTTTTTCAATTTTTAATTTATTTTTTATGTGTATGAATGTACTGTCTGCATGTAGGTTTGTGCACCTGTGTCATGCAATGCTGCGGAAGTCAGAAGAGGGCATCAGATTCCCCTGGAACTGGAGTTAAAGACACCATGTGGGTGCTGGGAATCAAACCCCGGTCCTCTGCAAGAACAGTCGGCACTCTTAACCACTAGGCCATCTCTCCAGCCCCATAAAGAAGAAACTTTCTTAGGCAAGTGATTGATTGTCAGGATTTACATTGAGTTTTGGAAGAAGGTACATCTCCACAGACAAAGGCCTGTCCTTGTACCAGGGCAACTGGGGAGTTCAGCATGCTCACACTCATTCATGAATGTCCACAGTGTCCCAGCTGGATGAGGTGCAGTAAGACAAAGCCCAAAGCAGCCAGAACTACAAACTCAATCCTTCCTTCCAGTGCCAGTCTAGAAATAATCTACAGAGCTTCTAATTGGAGCTTGTTACCAGGACATAATCATTTGTCCCAGAAACATATTGGGAGGACTTTATTTTACATGAGTTGGGTGATACAAAATCTTAAACTATGTTTGGAGAGATTAAAATTCCAAGGTTTGCGTATCTGTCACTGGTTCCAAATTTCATCATATTATAATGATATCAGACCAAGGATGTCTGCAAAGACTTTTAGTAAAAGTAGCATTTTAGAAGTCATGTATTGAAATTGCTCTGACTTCACTTGCATGACTTCTTGGAGAAATATATTCTTTATAGAATCCTTTTTCCAATGTAATTAGGAAAAAGCCAAAGAAGTGGACACACACTCAAGTGATGTCTCGCCTCTCTTTCTCCCTCTCACTTCTATGTCTCTGTCCATCTTTGTCAACACAAACACACAACACACAGAAGAGAAACACAAACACACACACAACACACATACACACACACACACACACACCAGATATTAACAAGTAAATAATGAGTATATTCGTCTCCTTATTTAAATTTCTTGGGTGAAGCTAAACTCTTAATGTAGTTTTAATGAAGGCCTCATCCATGAGTTCTGTCTAGGAGTGGCAAGAGAGAATGCAATCACAGTTTTGTAATTGATGACAGCACTTTGAGCTCCAGGAGCCAGCACATTAACTGACTGAATGATACAAAATGGTCTATTCCTATTTTCCTTAAAAAGAGACATGTTTCTTCATAAGAGACCATATTAAACACAATTTGTTCTGTTTGTCTAGACAATCTCATAAAACAAAAGTGGAAAATTCACCCTAGAAAATCAGGCATTAGAATTCTGTAATTTTATTACTGTTTCTGGACAAATTTCTTGGTCACACCTGCAGCTTTCTTTATGATTCACAATGTCTGCAGTGGGAAACCAATGAAGGCAGACTCAATTAAGAGTCAGTGACTACATGGACTATATGATGGACGCAGCTAACAATCCCTTTATTTTTCATTTTTATTACTCTCTAGTTAACAAATGACAAGCTAGTTATTACCTATTGTTATAAGTATTTTGCTCTAGCAGTGGAAATATACATCAATAAACAATACCTACTGGAAGCTTGCTGCAGTCTATAGCAGTCCATAAATATAGTTGTAGCAACTGCTGCTCATGGAGACTTATTACTGGAGAATCCAGTTGTACTCCTTACCTTGGTGATGATACCTGTTTGTACACTTAGCAACACTTAAACCGTTTTATCTACTGTTGATGGTTCTAATGAATCTGTCTCATTCACTTTTCTACTATGAAATACAATAATCTATGCTATAAATATTCTCTCAAAGATATCATCTAACTAAAAGAGAGAATAGAAATTAATAAATTGTGCATCAGATTTTTTTCTATTACATATAAAGTAAGCCATGTGTTCATAGAATAGTAACAAGATTACATATATCTATACATGATTCAATGAACGTAGGGGGAGAAGATGAACAGACCTAATTGGTATAACCCTTCCCAAAATCTTATAGCCTTTTTTCTTTTACTAGCTAACACTAATGTAAAAAACATTCAATATATCAAAAGTTTTGTAGCAATCTGTTAACACTATCATTTGGTTTCCTCTAAACCATTTCTACAAGAAGTAAATATAACCCAGATAGAACGCAAGAAATAGAATCTTGGTGTACTGAGCTATGGTTTTCAAAAATAAGAACAACTTTAGAAAACTAAATCTACAATCATTCTCAAGAACTTTCTGGAAGACCATGAAACATATTTGATGAGCAATGCCTTCTTCCACTTCTCTTTTCCTTCTGATTCTTTCCTGCTGTTTTCTTTTTTATGGCTTTTAATCATATAAGTTCACCCTAATGAAGAATAAATTGTGTAACAAGTGATGATAAAACCTATACCTCTCAAAAGACTCTTCTATACCCTGATTCGTCTGTCACTGGACTGGCTTTGGTTTCTCTCCTGTTCCTAATGTCCACAGAGTAATTTCCAAGCTCAGGTTGTATAATCTCTCAAGCATTTTCAAGATGTATTATACTATATCAAATCAGCAAATAATTACGGTTTATTCCAGCTTTGTCCAAGGTACTGCTATAGATGTGATATAAAGAGAAAAAACACATGGTCACTGACACAAAGGAAATAGTCTGCATTAAAAAATCTAATCACAGGACTGGAGAGATGGCCTAGCGGTTAAGAGTGGCGACTGCTCTTTCAGAGGACCCGGGTTCAATCTCCAGCACCCACATGATGGCTGAGAACTGTCTTTAACTCCAGTACCAGGGGAATCTGACACCCTCTTTTGACCTCCGCAGCATTGCACTACACGGGTGCACAAACCTGCATGCAGACAGTACAGTCATACACATATAAAATAAAAAATTTTTAAAATCTAATCACATAGAAATATAGTGATTCTTGATCTTGCCTACACAACAGAATCACATGTAGAACTGCAAAGAACAAGCCGGGCATGGTGGTGCACACCTTTAATCCTAGCACTTGAGAGGCAGAGGCAGGCGGATCTTTGTGAGTTCAAGGCCAGCCTGGTCTACAGAGTGAATTCCAGGACAGCTGGTGCTACAGGGAGACCCTGTCTCAAAAAGACCAAAAAAAAAAAAAAAAAAAGAACTGCAAAGAACATTAATACCAAGACCCAACCTTAACCCATTAAACTAGAACCTAACATGGTCAATAATATCTAAAATATGAATGACAGGAGAATAGCATTCTTGGGATTCAGAGGAAGACGTACTTAGATGTAAATATTATAGTAAATACCACTGAAGGGCAAGGATTATAAATTATTTAAATTCATGCAACATTACAGTCATATTATTACTGTTCTGAAATCAATTGTTGAAGTCTTTCTCATTCCAAGTTGTACTTTTGAGTTCACAGAAGTCTTCTATGCCTAATTAAAAGGAAAGCATATTAGTTCTCTATTGCTGTATAGCAAACTACTACAAAATGAAGTGGCTTAAACAGTATTACATGTGAGCTGGAGAGATAGTTGGCTTTCTTGGTAAAATGCTTGCATGGCAAGCACAAGGATGTGAAGTCAATCCCTAGAAGCCACATTAATAAAGCCAGATGAGGTGTGATGCTTGCAATGCTCCCAGTAGGGAACTGGGGACAGGGGGATCTCTGGGGCAGGCAAGCCAGGTCTACTGGTTGAGCTCCAGGCTAGCAAGAAACACTGTCTGAAAAAGAAGGCAAGATGGATGGTACCTGAAGAATGATACCTGAGGTTGGCCTCTGGCCTCCTCACACATGCACACAAGTACACCTCACACCATGAGATCATATGCCATACACGAACTTCACACACATAGAAAATGTGATACAAGTGCGCGTATTCCTCATGTTTCTATAGAATGCTGACTCAGCAGTGCTTCAGTAGCTCTTAACAGGACGTCCTGAGATTGCAGTCAAGATTGTACATGTGTCTGTAGTCAGCTGAGGACTTGAGAGGGCTTGAGGTGGCTCACTCACAGGGCAGGCAGCATCTGCTCAGCCCACGGGTTTGATCCATCTCCTTTCTCCATTTGTATTTATGCGGTTTTATTTTTATTCTTATATGATATCCTTCAATTTACAATTTATAAGAATCAGCAAATTTCTTCATTTATTATTTGCCCACTTAATATGTCACTGAATATATTCTTTGGAGAAAACATTGTTTTTCAGCCTTGAAGACATCATACATTAAAGGAGCAAACCCACATGCATGTACCAAACCACCATAACCACTGTAACATAATAGACTGCACACACAAAGAGAGGGATGAGTGTCACAGATGAATGCTTTAGGAAGAATTAAAAATAGGTTGGTACTGACCTTAAGCAGCAGGATAATTGTTATTTTGGAAAGGTGGAAAGAAGAACTAAAGGCTATTGCATTAAGGACACATTTCTGGTGACTTTATTTTGTTTTACATCAAATTAAGTAATTACTGTTTCCAGGCAGTATTATAAACTGATAGGTCAATATTAAAGAAGATTTTAAAAATAACTAAATATGTATAATTATAGGTGGATATTAATATGGATTAAGGAAGACTGACCAAAACCTTGACATGAAAACCAACTGTGGGGCTGGAGAGATGGCCTAGTGGTTAAAAGTGCTGACTGCTCTTGCAGAGGACCCGGATTTGATTCCCAGCACTCACATGGTGGCTGAGAACCATCTTTAACTCCAGTTCCAGGGAAGTTAAAAAAACACCCTCTTCTGACCTCTGCGGCATTGCATGACACGGGTGCACCAACCTACATGCAGACAGTACATTCATACACATAAAAAAAAAAAAATAAAATTGAAAAAAAAAAAAGAAAACCAAGTGAATCGTCTTACCAATGAGAGAGGAAGAAAATGTGTTGGAAATCCATAAGGGATGAATTTCAAAAAAACCTAATTATCACATTTTGTTTTGTTTGGCTTATGGCTTTCTGAAAAAATATCTCTACTCAACAAGCTGAGAGAGCATTAGAAAAAGTAAACAGAGAAAGGGATAAAGGTCAGAAGATTAAAAATTACTACATGCCAGTGGGAAAAGGAATTAAAGGTCCCAGAGAGGGCAACCTAGAAAATGCCAGGAAGGAGGCCCTGAAGCCCTAGCAGGTATAATGGACAGCAAAACCATGCAGGGCCTGGAGAACGGAGGTCATAGTGCGAGGGAGCACTAACAAACCCATTGTCAGGCCTTGTGACAACTGAATTAAAGTCATAATTGAGTTCTTGGGGTCAAAGATGGAAAACTTGGTATCTTTAGTCTGGAGTCAAAGAGGAATGAATAGCCATTTTCCTCAAGTTTTACAAAGGTAACAACAGCGAGTTAAATTGGTCTAACTTTTTCTTTACAACATAGTATAGAAAATGCAGAGTCTTAAAAACAACCATCACACCAGGCCTATCGTGTGTGGCAAATCTCATTGTTCTGGAATGTGCTTTTGCTCAGGAATGAGTTTTGGTTTTTGTATCAGGGTCCATGATGGAAGAGTTCAAGTACTTTTATTCAGACATTTCTGCATTCTACTATCGGTCAAGGTCAAATTTCATTATTAATCAACACTTCCTCCAACTGCGCCGTCAGGACTATTAGTCTCTGAGCATCCTTTGACACAGATGCAGACATACATAAAATTCCATCAGACACCATATGTGGCATCATCATGTGGTTCAAGTCCAGTTTCTTGGTATGGAAAGATTAACTGTACATTACTATTTTTTAATGGCGAAAGAGATATGCCTTATTTGTGTTAAATTATGCATCATATGACATAAAAGCAGCAGCTATGAAATCAATAGTTTTTTTGATTATCATCATTTTCTGTTTGTTCTCTTTGTTTTTACCTCAGAGCTAACACATGTTCGATAGCCTCATCCTATGAAATTGGGCTTTTCTTAACTTTAGAAGCAATGATCAGGTCAGTTTTCCTAAGCAAAAATAATTCTAAATTCCCTAGAACCTTAGAAAAAATATGAAGCCAATACTGTGTGAAATATCTCACAAAGTGCATTTTTACACATCTTCAAAATTCTTGATCTTTCAATCCAAAGATCACTAGAGTAAACCCAACACTGAACATAAGATATCTGCTACTGAAGAATAGCCTTCATTACTAAGCCTTTAGCTCTATGTGAATAAGAACCATGAGAATTTAAGAATGCTGATGTAATAAACTAATTTTTAAAAGCAGCACTGAAAATGTGAGAGTAGTACAGTATAATCACATGAGGTAAAAACAATTGAAGAAAAATACAAAGAGGCGATTCTTTCTCCTTTATTTTCAAATTCCTTCAATAAAAAAACCACTCATTTAAAAATCAAAATTATGTGTGTACAAGATTTATAAGAAAAGCATACAAAATCTTTTAACTCAATTATCACTACTGGTTAAGTTTATACGTTCCAAGTTGTTAATTTCCAGGAGCTCAAGGAAATGAAACGACTGACAGAAGTGCCGCTGTCTGGGGACAGTGGGAACATCAACCTTTAGAGGGTGTCTGAAAATGACAAGTGTTATGAGAATTGGTATTTTAGTTGTGCGTAAGTATATAAACGTGTCTGAGTATGGCTTGTCATTTAGTTAGGTTCTTATCTTTGGCCCACTCATGTGCATACCAATGTGTGTGACTTCATATATGTGAATAAATCTTGGCATTTGGATTACTTTTGGCCAACAAGTAAGTGTGAAATTAGACACACTTGAGCCAAAAATACAAAAATGGCAAGCCAATTACATAAATGTAGCCTGTCAATCAAAAATAATGCCTGGATCAGTTATCACAAAACCAGTGTTCTAGTTATTTGAACTATTATTACTTCTGGTACTACTGCTATGAAAACTCATCTCCATAGAACATATCATGACATAAAATTCACAAAGCTTTATATATGCTGTCCCACATTTACTAAATAGTCTTATATGTGAGTTTAGTTCTATTCTCAATGCTCTAGAAATACCAGTACAGTGATGCTTAGAAAGCCAAGCATCTCAGTAGAAGCACACACTTCTATGTGGCAGAGCAGGCATGAAAATGCAGATGAACTCTGTGATCAGGTAGCTCTACTCAATGGACATTTGTCACTAAGACAGCATGTGACCTTGAGTAGAAATGAGAAACTTTGCACTTGCTGAGAACAATCATCTGTGTTCAGAGATAAAATTGCTATAAAATGGAAAGTAAGGGACTATATACAGAAGTGCTATTAAATATAGACCAACAGATAAACTGTATCAATCTCAGAAAAATATACTAATGATCAAATGGAAAACTACAAAGAGTTATAGCTCTGATGGTTTTTAAAATAAGTTTGTGCATTTTTAATTTTTTTCAAAAACCAACAGAACCACCAATGCATATCATGTAAAAAATACTATATCTACACATATACAAACAAGAAAAGCAAACTTCAACTAGATAACATTGTCCACCTAAAAACATATATAATAAGTGTTCATACTAATTTTATTTGTAATGATTCAAAATGGTAACACTACAAATGTATGTGAACTGATGAATGGATAAATAATTATACTACATCTGTACAATGAAATATCATATAGCCTCTTGATACATACCAAAACACTAATGAATCTAGAGAGCATTATATAAAGGAAAATGTCAACTACAGTGGGCATTAATGCATGACTGTGTTTAAATACATTGTCTAGGAAATAAAAAGAATGCAAGGTTGATTGTGGAAGGAAGGAGGAGTTCGCTTTAGGAGTTGCAAAACTGTTCCCAATGTGACTACAGTGATCAATAAACTATGAACATACTCTTGTTTTCTAGTAAAATTGTATTCTTATGTTAAATTGTATATTTGAAAACATGAATTATATGTGAATCATATATATATAATTTTTTAAAAACAACTTATCACTATTTCTAAAAATGCTTCTAGTTAAATTTTCTTGCTTACAAAATTTTTCTCTAGCAATAAATATATATGTAAATCCAAGTGACAGATACATAAATGCATAAGTACTTTTTTTAGCTAGACTTGTGAAAAACAGTTTTAGCAAAGGATTTTGTATTGGAAGTCTTCATTAGATGGTCAAACCCATTCTAAATTATCCAGTTCTTGCTATTTCACTTTTTTCTCCTGTGAGCATATGTCAGAAGATAATAAGTTCTCAGAGGACATTTTTTTCTAGCTAGTCAGTTGAAATTTTCCAGACTTAATTTCAGTCCATTAGTCCTTATTATTTCCCTTTGGACAGCTTAACTCCATTCTGTCCTTGGTGGCCATCATTGTGCTTGAAACTGAGCATCAGAATGTTACATCCGGGACTGGCACAGTCACCCCAGCATGTACAGAGTCAACTGAGGGTCCTAAGATGTTGACATTTGGGTTCTCATGCTCATAATTTAAAGTAATGTCTGGGAGGATTTTTTTTTTCATTTAGTCTTATTCCAATTTTCGAGTTGTCACTTCCTTAAACATTATGGCAAATTAATGTACTTCTATAATATATAGTACATATAATAGAAAATTTCCATATGTATATTTAATATACCATATTTTACTTCTTCTGAATCAAACAAATCTTGCCTAAACATACACAGTAAACCTGAGTTCTGCTCATTTCAGGGCCATGTGGGAATATTGAAATCTGGATGCTTACGGATATTACATTTAAAATAGCTTCTCTCCTAGCACTCTTTCCCAGGAAAATGCATAGAATAAATTTAGAAGAGCATTTAGTTGTGAAAATTCACCGAGAATTTATTGATAGAAAGTAAACAAGATTAATCAATATGTTGGGAGCTATAAGACTGTGTTCAGCAAAACTATCACATTTTAAAAAAAACTACCTCAGGTTGGAACAGATATATGAATCTATTAAGAGTATATGCAGAAAGGTCATTAAATTTCTGTTGAAATACTTCTCCTATTTACATGCCTTGTCACAAAATGTATTTATACAAACAATACTTTTCCAACTCACTTTTGACTAATCCTTTGTGGGAACAATGATATTCATGGATGTGTTATATTCTGCTACAATAAAATAATATTATTTCCTTTAATCATCTTGAAAAAGTCTGGCATTATTAATCCAAATTTACCTACAAGGAAACCAGAGACTGCAGATGCTGAATAAATAACATGTTTAAGCTCTCATAGCTAGTATGAACTAGAACTAGACTCTAAATGAAGTAGATGGACTTCAAAGGCTTCTATGAGCCTTCACGTATACACATTGTCTCAAAAAATTATGATGATTAAAGAATGGAAACTCCTGAAACAAATGACCAGCTTTGGTTCTAGTCATAACTGTCCAGTTATGATTAATAGGTAGTATTGCATAATATATTGTATCAACCATAATAGATAGTTAAGCTCCCCTAACAATACTTTAACCAAGTACACAGCTTTTCTGCCACTCCAAATCTCTTCTCTTCCGGGCTGTTGAGCCCAGCATGAATTTGGCACTTCATGGTAGTTCCAAAGTAGAAAGGTCAAAAGCCCTCATTGGAATATAATGTACAGACCTCTTTTCCCAGCTCATCGAGGGCTAGCTATGTACACATTGGGTAAAGAGGAGGATGAGAAAAGAGAAATCATATCCTTCCAGGACTTAGTTGCAGTACTACATCAGTTATTTTGTGAGTGTGTGTGTGTGTGTATGTGTGTGTTTTGACCTTCAGGGATTGGCAGGACCAAACACTGTCTTGTACCAGTGCTGGTGTTCTGATGCATGCCCAGTTTTCTCCACCTCGAGACTAGATTTGCACCCGCCCTCTTCTGTAGCTTTTCAATAATTCTTGTTCCTGAGGCTAGAACCACACAGTGGGCAGATGTCTTTTGTCCCACACAATGAACTCGTCCCCAGCAACTTTCTAAGGAGGCTAAAGAATCGGTAAGAGACACATATATGCTCATCTCACCAAACATGGTATGTTATAGGTTGATCTATTACTGCCACCTGTTAACACATTGATTGACGAAGTAGGCACCGAAATAAGAAATGTGATTCCAGTCCTATCATTAGAGAACCTATCATTTACAATCCTTACAAATCCATGTCACAGAGAGAATTTAGTCTTTGAGAAGAGGATAATAGCACTATTTACAGACATTGCGTTCATTTAAGGAGCCATGTGTCCAGGTCTTTCACCATCTTGATGTAGATGGTAATTGAGGCTGTTGTCTTAGGGCCATCACCCTGGAGGAATCTCAGGAGCTCTTAGGAAATGTGAGTCAGGAATATATATTGTCTCCTACTTTGGGATCTGAGCTATGTTCCTAGATGAACAAACACCAATCCTACGTTCAATTACACTCAACCATAACACATTTCCCCCAAGTTTTCACCCACACTCTTTAAAGTGAAGTTAAGATAAATCTTAAAATAGGTTAACATTCTTGTGTGAACACATTTGGTGTAGGAACATTTGGGTTTTGTTGGAAATTTTAAGAAGTTATAAAAGGTGAATATATTTCAGCCACCAAACACATTTAGCATAAAGAGTAAACACATAATTTCTATTTGAAAATTTGTGACAAATATAACTGATTATAAAATATCATTTAGTTCTCCATCCCAACGTGTTTCAAGACAAAATGTGTGAGAGTACATAACCACACTTCAAATGGAACAAGATTATGAGATGATAACGTACTTTAAAGACGAAAAGGATGAACATATAAGTCTTTCTGTAGCTATGAGCACTGGAGTACTCCATCTTTTTGACATGGCTACAGTTGTCATGAAAAGCTAGCAAAGTAAATTAAATTCTCAGGTAAGAAAGGAAGTTAGCTTGGGCCTCCCATGAGCTTGGTAGATTTGCCATCTCAACAGATGCAATGGTTTAAGTCAAGAGTCATTTATGGGCTGAAAAGATGGCTCAGGGGTTAAGAGCACTGGCTGCTCTTGCAGAGGATCTGGGCTCAGTTCCCAGCAACCACATGGCAGCTAACAATTGCTCCAAACTCCAGGTCGAGGGGATCCTATAGCCTATTCTGGCCTTCATGGGCACTTCACACACATAGAATATTTACATACATATAGGAAAAACACACATCCAAATAAAATAAAAATAAATAAAACACTTTTAAACTGTTGATGATGCAGAATGACAATGGCCATTATTTACTCCATATTTAGTCTTAGGCCAATCTTCATTT
Organism: Rhizomys pruinosus; assembly: GCA_009823505.1. Taxonomy (NCBI): domain Eukaryota; kingdom Metazoa; phylum Chordata; class Mammalia; order Rodentia; family Spalacidae; genus Rhizomys; species Rhizomys pruinosus. Next base: position 3,851,595 of record VZQC01015407.1, read on the forward strand.
CATCTAGCTTGATTTTTAGAGGTCTTACTTTGGAAATAAGATTCTGATTCAGAAACTATAAAACTCAGGACTGAAGAGTGAAATTATCTGAGAGATACTGATAGTTTATTCATTATAATAGTTTCAAACCATCTAGTGTGAATCGAAAATAGACACTTGAATAAAACAGCTATTGTCGTTTGGAAATTCTGTTCAGTGTTTTTATAACTTCATCCTCATGCACTTAGCCATGGAAATATGCATGTAAATGAAACATGTTTCAATGATATCATACACAGCATTTGACAGATACTTGTTTTAGTCTTACTAGCAAAATGATACATGTGACTTGATGTTTTCAAATTATGTCAATATGAGTAAGTAACATGAGGTATGCCACATAATTAAATGATTATTGTACAATTAACACTTTTTGATGATTGTGTCTATTTATTAATGTTAGACTAATGATAATTATACTGCTTTATTCTGTATGGTTCTGGGTACTAATAAGTTTAATCCTGAATTAATGATATTGAGGCTGTTGATCTTTCAACTTTCTAATATTCTTTCTATATAAACACAAAATTATGATTGCTTAGGTAAATACTATTATCTTTAGGCAAATAATAAGAAATTGAAGAGAATAAAATTGCAGTCAATTCTGGGCAATGAGAATCACTCTCAGCTTCTTTGGCCTAAAAAATAAACTTGTATGATTCTCCTATTGTATTCCTATGTGAGTGATTATGTGTGAGTGTGTTTGTGTGTGCTTGTGTGTTACTAAGAAACAAACCCAAGTCCTTACATATGAGACAGGGATCTTGAACTCAGCTATAGCCTGAGCTCTTTATTAAATTGTTTTAATGTTTTAATGAAAATCTGAGTATTGAGAATTTCTTATTAAAAGAACTTACATGTATATATATATTTGGGGATATATATATATATATATATATATATATATACATACATACCACACATATACACATACACATACACACACATATATATGTCCTCTTAAATCATGGACTTCAACATTTCTATGGAATAAAAGAATTTCAGTCTAGTGGAATTCTGTACATGAGAATATTGGTGGTGTATGATTCTAAAAGTAAAATATGATTTATATTTAATTTCATTCATATTCATAGGTATTAACCTGGAGTGCTTTTCTATGAATCAGAGCTATTACTGAAAAGCCAGGAATAATTTTATAATTAGTATAAAAGAACTATATTAATGGAAATCTGAATAATCACCAAGAGCAATCATTGAGTGGACATTATGAAAGTAACAAAATTTCTAATACATGTACTAATTTAAGTGCTAGTTATGTATGTTCCCTATAGTGATACTTGTGAGATTAAGGTTCCTTTCTACCCACCTATGAATCTACATGTCATGATATGCTACTACATTTAAAAGCTCTCCTTAGGACCAGCAAAATGGTTCAGCAGGTAAGACACTTGCTGACAGGCCTGACTTGCAATAGATACCAGAAACCACATGATGGAAAGAGAGAACCAATACCCACAAGCTGTCCTCTGACCTCCATATGTATGCTACAGCATATACACACACACACACACACACACACACACACACACACACAGAAGACAGACACATATGCACACTAAATAAATAAATGGATAAATAAGAAATAAATACAAAAATGTAAAAACATTAAAGCTTTTTTGGCAGAAGTTTTTTTTTTTTTTTTAAAGAAGGTATGGGGCTGGAGAGATGGCTCAGTGTGTAAAGAGCACTGGCTGCTCTTGCAGAGGACAAGGGTCAGGTTCCCAGAACCCACATGGCAGCTAACTACCAACTGTTACTCTAGTTCCAGGGGATCTGCTGCCATCTTCTGACCTCCATGGGTATTACATGACACAGGTGCACTTACATACATGCAGGCAATACATTCATACCCATAAAATAAACATAACAAAATATTTTAAAGAAATCAGTTATAAGAAATAGATTATTTACTAGTTAGGAAATGATATAAAGCAAAGTCAAACTAGAATTTTGCTGGCATTTCTGTATTATTCTATATTTATTTGAAGATGGTTTTCATGTAAAAGGTAAAATAGCGGCAGGCCTGTGAGAGGCCTTGCAACACAAGCCTGACAACCTGAGTTCTACTCCCATTAGTACTGTGGAAGGAGAGAACTGGTTCTGAAAAGCTTTCCTTGACCTCTACATGCAGGCTGCATCACACATGTGCCCCACACACCCATAAATAAATTTAATTAAACTTTAAAAATGAAATAAAATGAAATACAAGGATGTGTGTATAATCAAGTTTTATTTCTATGGTTTTGATACTGTATTTGCAGTATCTGTATCCTAGATTTAATAGTACATTGGAAATCAGAATTCAAAATAAGCAGCCCATTATGTGTATTTAAAATGAAAGTATTCATAGAAATGGAAAGATACTTTAACCTCTATATACACATTCCAAGTACCTGAATTCTAAAATTTGAAATTTGCATATTAGAAAATAATAAATTAGGCTGTTTATGATTTCTGGTGTAATCACAAAATAAATATGGTGCTTGACATGAATACTTATTTTCATGTGTATTGGAATTAGTAGACCCTTTTATATTAGCAAGATCTGTTTAACCCTGCTACTGTATAGTAAATTGAGGAGAAAATGTCAACATAATAAAGATTAAGGTATAGAAATAACTCAAACATCAGTAGAGTGTATACTTGTGTAGGCCAATTCATGACCCCATCATATATGATATCTATATGATTATTATATATATCTTTATTATTCAGTAGGTTCTAAATACAATACAAGATATGTAGTATTCGGTCAACCACAGTTACTTGAATAAGAATATTGCCTCATTAAAAAAGAAGAAAAGGAAAAGAAAAGAAGGAAAGATGATATTTTTTCTCCACTTAATAAGCCCGTTGTTTGACAATTTTAAGAATATGTGACATTTGAATTATATATAAATCCTAAATCCCCTATGCTCATTCATGGAAGCAAATCTTTATGAAGACATGATAAAACTTAAGAGCAATACTAGACAGAAATTTTGCTTATTTGCAAACAGAATCCATTCTATATTTATTATAAGAGTTCTTTTCCCCTAAAACTTTACCCTAAGGATCTAATTTACAGACTTAGGATTTACTGAATTCTCAGTTCATTTTTTATGAGCCAAAATTTATAATTAAAAATAAAATACATTCTATACTTTTTATATGCAGGAGTGTATTGCCTGAGTATACAGAAGTGTACCCATGTCATCCAATGTCCATGAAGGTCAGAAGACAGCATTGGATCCCCTGGACCTAGAGTTACAGATGGTTATTAGCCACCATGTGTTTGCCAGGACTCAAACCCTGGTCCTCTACAAGAGCAGCTTTTAAGTGCTGAGCCATCTCTCCAGCCCCAACATTCTCTACTTTTTCTCTTCAACTTTTTGAGACAGGGTCTCCCTTTAGTTCCAGCTGGCCTGGAGCTCGCTATGTAGACCACGTTGGCCTTGAACTCATAGAGATCCGCCTGCCTCTGCCTCCCAAGTGCTGGGATTAAGGGTGTGAGCCACCATGCCTGGTCCATTCTATACTTTTTAATTTTTATTTTTTTAATTTTATTTATTTTCGTATGTGTATGAATGTACTGTCTGCATGTAGGTTTGTGCACCTGTGTCGTGCAATGCCGAGGAGGTCAGAAGAGGGTGTCGGATTCCCCTGGAACTGGAGTTAAAGATGGTTCTCAGCTGCCATGTGGTTGCTGGGGATCAAACCCAGGTCCTCTGCAAGAGCAATCGGCACTCTTAACCACTAGGCCATCTCTCCAGCCTCTATTCTATATTTTTTAAATGCAGTTTTAGCATTATTGTTCTTTTTACTGCTGCCTCAGAAGCTTGCAGAAAGAATGCCAAAAATCTGCAGGCAGACCAATTTTTAAGTCATAATCAAAAACATTTTACATCTGCAAAGAAATAAGAGGGTTTGTTTAGAAAAGATCTTATCACTACCTTAACCTCAAATATCATTTCAGTGGTTACTTTATCACCCTCTCTAGCATTGAAGCTGACTTTAAAAGCTTCTGCAGCATGTCTTAGGAAGGCAGAATTTGTTTATATATTTTTCCTCTCTTCTGAACATAGCCCCCAAGAAGATAGCAAAACTTGAAGATTATCTATAAATAGTTTATAAAATGGTAGATTTTATCATCTATATACATTTGTGCTTTAATATCTAACATCAAACCTGTAATAAACTGAAGGTAGTATGAGGCCCCCATACTTCATGGGAGAGGCAGATAGTTTACTTTTTATTTTAAACAAATTACTTGGGAGAGAAATGAAGTAGATGGATGTGGATGCCCTTATAAGTCAAACCCCATTCCTTTAACCTTCTACACATCCCCTGCATTATACAAAGTGCAAGATCTACTGGGAGGCAAGTGTGAACCGGCATCTCTCCAAATGTCAGGCAGCAAGCCATATTGAAAGGAAAGTGGTCCTTTTCTCATCATGAGAACTTTCGGGCTACAAGAATGTGACTACAGGCATCTTTGAAAAAAATTATTAAAGTTCCAATAAACAGATAGTCTTTGAAATGTTTCCCTAGTTTCCAATTTCCCTGAGACATTTGGCTTTTTAATAGTAGAAATCAACATCAATACAATGGTAGGAGGAAGCTTATTACTGCTAGTTTGAGTAGAATGGACCCCTAGTTTGAGAAACAGTGATAAAGTAAATAGGGTGGGGCCAAAGAAGCCTGACTTAAGGACCTGTTCTGTCACAAAGCAGTATCTAATACTCTGGGATGGAAAATGCCCTTACCATAGTGTACAGTACCTCTGCAGGAAGTGAGTTGGCAGATTATGAAATCAGTTTTCAAGCAAGAAATAATCAAATTCGTGCTAAGCCAGGTGCAGCTTTAGGTGCTGGTTATACAGATTGAACAAGGCATAAAAAAGTCTTCTCTTACATAGCTTACATTCAATTAATAATTTACATGCTGCATTTTCTCAATACATCTTACACAATGAATCAATTACATCCACACAATTGTAAGGAAAAATGCAAGAATGAAAAAATGGTGGCAAATATTGCATGTAGTTTTTTTTAAAGATGGCAACCCCATTCTCAACTTTCAATCCATATGTTAACTCTAACTTGTGAACTTCTACTCTAGTCAATTTTCATACTTAATATCACAGAATAAAGAAATATAATAAATATAAAGAAATATAATATGGTTGCAAAGCCAGTTCATGCAGGCAGATATCTTAAGTGTCAAAGTGTTCAGACACCACATAAATGGGACCTAAGTGACACCATCACATGAAGTAGGCCTTTCTATCTCTAAACAACTGTGATTGGTAAATACACTTTCAAGTTATTAGTTATAGGTCTTTGAATTACTCTCTGTTGGTTGAAGTTCAAGGGGTTACTAATAACAACAAAAAAGGACATACAATATCAAGGTCGGGGTTCTGGTGGGATCCAGGAGAGTGACAAGTGGATATTCTCAAATACATTGCATACATTTAAGAAATTTTTTTGAGGAATGAATAAATAGAAAAATACCATTTAAAAAATATACTCCATTTAGAAAGTGTGACAAACAAATGCAACATCATATAGACTCTGCTGAGTAGTCAGAAAGAAGAGTCCACCATGCCCATCTTGCTAAATATTAATGGATCTTAAAATGGGCAGTTGCTCTTGGCAGCATCACAATGCTACCGACTTCTCTTATATGCATTACAAAATCATTAAGCTTGTTTATTTGTTTACTACTTATTTTGTCTTTTACTCAGATGTAGCCCTCTTGAAATTGATTACATCTTAGATTATTCACAGCTCTGATTCCAGTCCTCAACTTCCTACAAACTAAACAATATCTTCTGTATTTTTATTGAAAATACTGGTTGATTTTCAAGACGTCAGGATGAGGGCAATCCTTCCAGAAGAAATACAAGTACTGCAGAAGGAGCACAGAATTCTTCAACAGTCATTCTCCCTAAGTGGGACAATCTTAAGCATCTGTTCATCTTTTTCAATATCTTGCATAAGTGATACACTGTCAAGTTTTTTAAGACTAAATCTCCAGTAATTTTAACCTAATCAGCAACTCTATCTTCTAGGCTTCAGTATTTAATGGATAAGTTATTAAATAATTTGGATCATTTTCCCTAGGAAGAGATTGATTTTAACATTAGCATGACTGATCCAAGCAACTGTGGCAATATTAGCTCCAGAAGACATAAAATAAATCTATTACCTAATTATAAAATTGGACATTAAGATCATTTGAATTTTGTATTTATTACAGATATGTCTAGCTCTTAACTTGCTTTCTCTTAGGATGTCTCCCTTTCTCGATTCAATGCATAAATCAAAAGAAATTCTACGTTCTATTTTTTTTTTTTTCGAGACAGGGTCTCTCTGTAGTCCCAGCTGTCCTGGAACTCACTCTGTAGACCAGGCTGGCCTTGAACTCACAAAGATCCATCTGCCTCTGCCTCCCAAGTGCTAGGATCAAAGGCGTGCACCACCATGCCCGGTTTTCTACATCCTATTTTAACAAAGTGATTATGGGACGATGAACTAGTTTCTTATGGAAATACCAAAAATTGTATAACTTTATTTTGCATCCTGATGTTAAATGACTTAAGCTACATATAAAATACAAAAAATATGCTTGGAAGCATAGCCTGGGCTCATTTGGACTTCAGAATAATTCCACTAGGTAGATAAGTAATATTTTGATTTTATAAACTGATGAAAGATTATATAAAATGTGCAGTATACTCCTCTCACTTTAATGCAGTTGGGGTTTTTTTTTGACTTGCAGGGAGCCCATTATTTAAATTCTCCATATCACAGAAATCAGGTAGAATATTTATTTATGTAATTACATTTCTATAGTCCCCAAGATATTGATTGTAATTATTTTCATGATTTTAGTTTTCTTTTTTTAATTTTTTATTATTTTTTATTGATGCTTTGTGCATTTCATACATCATTTTCCAATTCAGTTCAGGCATATATCCCCTTCCCTTCCCCCCACTCCACCCCTACCCATCCCAGATCATGCATTCTGCCGTAACTTTTCTGCATCTTTCTCTGCTTTTTTGTTTTGTTTTGTTTTCATTTTTTTTAACAATAAGTGATAATTTGTGAGTACAAGCATCCTTCATGTAAAACCAATTTGCAAGCAGTTGTGCCCAAACCCACAGAGCTCATGGGTCCCACCATCCAGCAGGGGGGGCTTGTATGTTCAATCAAGTTGATCTAATGAGTGTCCAGTCTATATTGTTGTAGTTTCACCATTAACCCCAATTGAAGCCCTTACATTCTACCATGCCCCCTCTTCCGCAGATTGTTCCCTAGGCTTAGAAAAGGGGCACAGGTGGATGAGAAGCAAAACACTCTACTTTCTCTGGAGCTGATGTCTTGGTCTCTAGTCAGTTCTGGCTGTTTTCTTTCATGGGCTGCCAGCTTGTCCAGGCATAACCTTTCGATCCTACTAATGAAGCACATGCAATTAGATATTTAGGTATCAAACAGTATAATATATAGCCTTTCAATCCTACTAATGAAGCACACACAATTAGATATATAGGTATTTAAACAGTACTAATTGTTATGGTAGGTTTCTTTGGTATAGACACAGATGTTTGGATGGTATGTTAATTCATGATTTACATTTTCTTCTGTTAAGATTTTAGTTTTCTTATAATGGTGTTTTTGAACACTTTACATTCTAACTTCATCTCAATTATCATTTCCTTATCTGATTAAACATCCTGGTTTCTTTCTAGTCTTGCATGAAAGGAAAGGTTATTGCAAGAATTCCATAGCCATATTAAACCTCCAGGGCACGGTTGAAACAGACCAATAATACAGGGATCATATGTTATAGGTTAATGTACTTCAAGATCAAGTGAGTCAGATTTATATCAACATGGGTTGTGATCAAGTATGAATATTACATTTACAGGCAGCTAGAAGTGCCTTAAGCAGTGTTAGGAGAAGACTTTCAGTTTATTAGTTTAGTAAAAAGTAACCAGAATAGATTCAAAAGACCTGAGTTCTGATCCTTGCTCATTTTACTAATCCTAACTTTCACCTTCTCCAAGTGTTAATTCACTTATTCACTGAATTATTAACTAAATAAATTTCCTTATTCACTAAAGAAAGGCATTCTCTGTACATGTAGGGGTGATTGTTAAAGGGTGATATGTAACACATTATGAACTATGCAGCAATCTATAAAGAGACTTTGGTGTTAATGTTAGGGAATCGCCATAATCTGAGTTGAGAAATCACTGTTATATAGCCAACTATTCTGCCTCATAAAAAGAAAATATTAGCAAGCATGTAATTCCATACTTCTTCTGGTCCCCAACTAATATTCAGATGATTAAAATGTCTAGAGCAAATGAAACTAACAATCGTATATTTGAAATAAAAGTTATAAATACAGGGAAGCTGAAATAGTTATTACTTTAGGTTAATTAAACTGGGCCCCACTCCAAGGTAATTATATGTATATTTCAATCATGCTTGACAGCTCTTTAGAAAATAAAATATTTACCTATAAGTTTACAGAACTAGAAAGTGATATCTTATTTTAGAATCAGTTGGCTAAACTAGTTTAATATGTAAAGAAACTAGACATTCTTCTAAGGAAAAAATGAAGAGTATGGAATAGAGAGGAGATGGTCCTAGGAATGTTATTAATATTTTAGTGCGGAAAGAAGCTCATAAATTTTCAAGAATATTTAATGTTTATAAATATTTTATTTATAATCTATTATTCAAATTTGATACTCTGACATCAAAAAGCAGCCTAGGAAGATGGTTTAATTTGAAATTTCAGAAAGTTTAGAAATTGTAAAGGTGGACTTTATTCGAATTTTCCTAAACCATGATAACGCCAACAAAAGAAATCAATATTGTGTGCAATGTATCACTGTCCTTTTGCAAAAATTCATTTCCCTCCCAGTGAATTATGTTTCCCTTTACAATATGGCAAAATGCTTTTCCAGAATAATACTCTGTTAAACTATGCATAATTATTTTCTTTCTCTAATTAAAAATAATTCACTCTAAATTCTAAAAAGGCTTAGACAAAATAACAATTCAGCCACTAAGACACAGAAAGGACATGTCAACATTTTATCAGTTTCTTTTCTATGTGTTTTTTTTTCTTTTTGGGGGGGGGCGGGGGTCTTTTTGAGGCAGAGTCTCCCTCTAGCTACATCTGGACTGGAACTCGCTATGTAGACCAGGCTGGCCTTGAACTTACAAAGATCTAGTGAGACAGGACAAAAGACAACTTTTTCTTTTTTTCTTAAGCTTTCTGTTTAGAAGGCATTAAAAAAATAAATCAGAGTATTTTTGTTGAGCTCAGAAAGCCACAGGCCTGGGGAAGGAGAGAACTTCCATACTAACTACCCTGCATATACTAGTAGATTGGGAAGTTCAACTGATTCTAAATAGCAATGTCACCTTGCTAACACAACTCCAAAAGGTGTATTCCAAATCTGAATCATTTAAAACATGCTCCAAATCTCCTTAAAGAAAATGATGCAAGAACAGAATAAATACAAGTTCTAAATTTCATACAGCATATTGTAAAGTATCTATATTATTTTTAGGAAGTAAATGTGTATCTATCACAGATTCTATTCTATGAAAGACAAGCCTTAGACAACTCCTCTGTAATATTTTGAAAGATCAGAAACCATTGCCTTGTCATGTTTCTGACAACCTTGGAATAGAACACCTGGTCAGACACCAATGAAGATTAATATGGTAACGACAAAGGCTCAGAAGTGTTACTGTAGCAAAAAGAACTACCATGCACAAGGCTTCCTAATAGTGTAGGTATTCTCCGTATTCTCCACCAATATTATTCCAATCTTTGTATATGAGAACCACAGCGTGTATATTTTACATTTAAAAAGCTCATATATATATATATATATATATATATAAAATTTGTCTTTTTCTGACAGGATCTTCCCGTAGCCCCAGAAGGAGTGGAACTTGCTATGTAGACCAGGCTGGCTTCGAACTCATAGAGATCTGCCTATCTCTGCTTCCCAAGTGTTAGTTCTAAAGGCATGCACCAACACGCCAAGCAAAAAGTTTATCATATTAAAAATAACAAAAAATATTTAAAGAGCAATAGATTTCATCACAATTACCTCTTGAAAGCCTTCACTGAATAGCATGCTCGGTGTGCTAGCAGAATTATGTGAGACTATTAAGTATCTTTGTTACTTTGTTACTGTTGCATTCCTTCCTACTCAGATAGCTGAGAAGCCAAGAAATTGGGGGGAAAAAAAAAAACTGGAAAAATCCCTAAAATCACAGGACCTTCATTATCTGACTGGATCTATAATTACTTCCTGTAAAACTCTTTATATAAGCATGGAATTCTACAAACATTCTATAGATAGGGGGTCAACTCTCAATTTGTATTATTTTTCAGAAATTCCTAAAGAGATGGAGGGCAGTAACTCTAATAGAGAAGCCAGAATGCTGGTGGTGAAAAGCTGCTAGGAGCAAGGTCTGCACTGCACCATGTCTGTGTTCAGTAGTGTTTGAAGCTCATCTCTAAACCGACAGCACTGTCCTGAAAATACGTTTAGTAACACCTAGTTCATTACCTTCAGTAGGACATCATGTACATAACTTAAAAAAAATTCTTCCTGTTCCTTGCCTTTTGCTCTCAATTATTATTATTGAAAAAGACTAAGTAAAGTGCCTCTCAGGTCGCCCTCGTTTAGAAACTGCTTCCAATGCTCATTGCGGCATTCGTGTGTGCACAGTGAGGCAAACCGAGTTGTATCCAACCGTAGCTTTTACTATTCCCAGCAGCCCCTTTGTTTATTTTTGTCAGTTTAGCAACTCTTTCACCAAAATGCCTGAATTACTGCACTGGATAAGGTGCCTCTGGGAATGTAAAGACAAAAATTACTATGCTTTCATTTATATGCTATTATTTTAAATTTCAAGAGTTGGTTAATGTCATTATTACATTATTTAAAGTTATCTGTCAGAAACATGCCTCTGCTATTTATGTGTTTTGAATTGTATGCTTTGCATAGGCTACATGAAACCCTGAGAGAGGAGACAGAGAGAGAGAGAGAGAGAGAGAGAGAGAGAGAGAGAGAGAGAGAGAGTTCTTCAGTAAGCTTGATGCTCAGTAACAATAAATATAGCTTCCCCCAACACTATGGTTTGGGAGAGAAAGCTATTTGTTTTTCACGCCTAGAGACAGTTTAAGTGGTCTTGTTTGAAAATCCTATAGACACTCACTATACCTATCCAAACCAAAATAATTTTATTCTGAACTTTTATGTGTGTTTTAAAGAAAGATATATTGGAGCTGGAGAGATGACTCAGTGGTTAAGAGAACTGGCTGCTCTTGTAGAGGACCCAAGTTTGGATTCCCAGTAACAGGCATCAGTAACTACAGTCCCAGATCTGATGTCCGCAGGCATTTCAGGACACGGGTGCACTTACATACGTGAAGACAATACACAAATACATATAAAATAAATTAAAATAATAAATAATATATTGTTGAGAAAGATATATTAACAGCTTTTGTATTGTCTCTTTCCTACTGTCAATGAATTTATATTTAAGCTCCTCTTGGAAATCCAACTATACAAAACACCAGTGGCTAGAGGTTTGATTCTCTGCATGAATATTTATTATACTTTAAAAGATTGGTTTGGGGGCTGGAGATATGTCTCAGCAGTTAAGAGCATGGCCTGTTCTTGCATAAGACCCAAGTTCGAATCCAGCACCTACGTGACAGCTAACAACCATATGTAACTCCAGGGGTTCTGACACCCTCTTCTGACCTCTGTGAGCATTGCATGACACAGGTGCACTTACACGCATAGAAACATAACACTCATAAAATAAAAACAAATAACAAATATAAAAAGATTGGTTTGAATTTTCAGGTAAGGTGACCTGCTTTGACTATATTAAAACAGACTTAGATATCCCCCTCTTTCTCTCTTCTCTCTCTCTCTCTCTCTCTCTCTCTCTCTCTCTCTCTCTCAGCATAGCAGAAGATAAAACCACTTCTATCTTGATGACATCTAAATAACCCTTAAATGCAGCTAAGATGATAAATTTTTATAACTATATTGCATCTATATGTTTTACACAGAAAGTTCAATATTTCAGACAACTCCTTCCTTTGCACCTATTTAGAGGAGAATAAATAGTCCAGTTAATTTATGATCTCCCCCTCTGCGTTGAGAAAGGACTCAGAAGAACATGATTAATTTACTAAAAACAAGTTGTCACCAAGCCATTGAATTAAAAGTCTCTGGGAAGGTAGGTTTATAAAACTTTATTTTAAACAATCGAATCAAGTGCAAAATGTGATTATTGAGGTGCCTATATCCTTTATATAAAATGTGATTATTGAGGTACCTATATCCTTCATATAAAATGGAAAATAAGGTTATACCATGAGTTTGTACAGCACTCATCTTAATACCTCTCTAGAAGGATATTCCTGCTCTTCATTCCAGTTAACCAGAAAGCAGACACTGAAGTGACGGTTTCTTAGGAATGTTTTCTTCCAGGCAGACTTGTAGTAAACCTAATGGCACTAGAAAACCTAATCAGATCAATTCCCTAGCCACATGCTGTGTAGTTCACAGTTACCAAAGACAGTAGACTGGAAGTGAGGAAACACTTTATTTTCACTCCTACAATAGGAAAAGGAAATGATTCTCTCCCTTGTACAAACCAGGAGTACTTTCCTTCCTTCTTTGAATTTGTGTGCACTGTTTAGTCTGAAGCAGATTGTACACATTAATCTTGGTGCCTGAAAAAGACCAACACCATAATGCTTAAACAGATCCTAATTGAAGATTATGTAAATCCCACTATGGAAGATGGCCTGAAAACACGCAGAATCCCTTGAATTACAGCTGGTTTTCCACATCCAGATAATTGAACTAGAAGATTTAATGAGATTTGAACCAAGCCTCTTCACACTCTAGATTCCAGGCTCGTGTAATTCCCTCATAGCACAAAGCAGCCCAGAAATCCTTCAAATTCAATAGTCTGTATCCAAATTTCCACAATTCTACAGTTCTCAACACAGGATCTTTGTGAAAGTCTATTTCAAATAGTCTGTTATCAGTTCTACATATTTCTGGGACTCTCCAAATATATTTGCTAGACAGTCATCTTATTTTAGCGTTAGAATGTACTTCAGGTATTTTTTTTTTCCAGACGCAAGCAATTAAAGTATTGGAAAATAGCTCATGGAAAGCTCCAAAGAATTGATCTTCAGAGAGCAAATTTTGCAACACTGAACACCCTCAATTTCCCTTGGGCACTTCTGCTCACCAGAGTTGCAAGTTAAGCAAGTCATCTATAAGATATGTACATGAAATTAAATGCCGCCCTGCTCCCTCATATATGATTCCTGTTGAGAAGCTGTGTAACTTCTACTTGAGAAGCTGTGTAACTTCTTGCTAAATTGGGGTTACCATGTGGCCATCTTGCAAAATTTCTTTAAAGATAACACCCACTTGTATTTTAGAGCTCTGTAGCTATCTGCATTTCATGTTTTTCCCACCGCTACCCAGTTATTTTACTTGAGAATCCCATGGGCTTTAAATCCTGAAGCCAAGCAACCTGTTGGAAATAAACAGTAGAGAACAGAATTCCCCTTATCTGCTTTCTGCCTAACAAATCAAAACACACTGAAATCTGGGATTATTAGAGAAGGGATAAAGAAATAAAATGAAAACTGACTTGTCAAATGGGCTCCCTGCTGCTCAGTAGCATGTGTTACCATAGCAAGTTGCATCTGTTCAGTTATTAAATATGTTAGTGAATATGATACATGAGACAGCAACGGGGCTTCAACATCTTCAGCACCTATTAAACCCTACAGTGTACTTGTTCTAGAACACAAAAGATCTACCTTTATACTTACGTATTGTAACTTTTACTTTTCATTAGTAAAACCCAAGGCTGTCATGCCTTGTATAATTTTTTCTCCTAGTCTTTTAAAGATAAAGTCTCCCAGTAACCTCAGGAAGTTTGGAACTCACCACATAGACCAGGGTGGCTTCAATCTCACAGATTCCCTTGCCTCTGCCTCTCAAGTGCGGGGATTAAAGGCATGCCTCACCATGCCTGACACTTTGAAGACAATTTTAAAAGTTAAAGAAAATTTTAGCTTTATTTTGTGCATGCTTAACTGTTTCTATGTATTACTAAAATAAATAATAAATGAGTCAAAAGAGTCTCAAATTTTCAAATGGGATTATGCTCAGCTATAATTTATCTTATAATACAACGGAAGAAAATTGAAAGATCTAAGTATGATACATCTTTTTAGCCCATCTAACTACCTCCCAATTCAATCTTAACCATTTTCAAGTGTTACAGAGCATATGACCTATACCCTAAGCATAATCTACCCTCTGAATTCAAGTAATTCATTGTTTAAGTAGGCTATCAAGAGACTGATATCTATGGCTTTCTAAATGTTTAATAGCAGAATACATCTGTTGTTATTCTGTTTGTTATACTAAGATTAACCACAATAATGTTGACAATATTAATGCATTCAAACGCTTGTCACATTCCACTGCTGCTCATGAGTCCTGAAGATACCATGATTGAAATAAGTGACTAGGGGCAAATTTTAGGGCTGGAGAGATGGCCTAGCGGTTAAGAGCGCCGACCGCTCTTACAGAGGACCCGGGTTCGATCCCCAGCACCCACATGGCGGCCGAGAGCCGTCTGAAACTCCAATTCCAGGAGAACTCCAGTTCCAGGGGAATCTGAGACCCTCTTCTGACCTCCGCGGCATTGCACGACACGGGTGCACAAACCTGCATGCAGACAGTACATTGATACACATACCGAAATAAATAAAATAAAATAAAATAAATAAAAAAAATTTTTTTTAAATAAAAAATAAATAAATAAATAAAGGTGAAGATCGCAGAGGCAGACATGTAAACAGGACTGGTTCTCATTAGGACATTATATTCTTGTCTGCCTGTTTGTTTTTTTTTTTCCAGTGGACATGGCCACTGGAAAGTCACCACCAGATTTGTGAAGTTTTTATCTGATCTTAGCACATTGCTGCTCTATGAAAGCTGCCAAGACAAGTGAAAGTTAAAGGAGCCTTGGTGTCATTTTTACACGTTGTTATTAAAACAGAAACAGTCTCAAATAAGTATTCCCCAAAGGAACTCATTCTACAGAGCTCAGTGTCTAAGGGACAAAAAAGCCAAAGTACATTTAAAATTAAAACATTGTGCTTTGTGATTTCTTTATGTATTGTGAGTGTTAACCAATACAGCATTCTTAAAGGAAATGACAGTAAATATAGTTATTCTATTTGTGTGAATCTATCCATCCTAAACATATTTTTCATACAAGTAAAATGATTATTTTAAAGTTTTAAACATTGCTTGTAATACAAGGTCTCAAAGCATTTAAATATTAGAAAATGCTTCAGAAAAGAGTAGCACACACACACAGACATTAAAGACATTATGAAGTCAATAAAGTTATGTGCTGTAAAATGTAATGATGTCTAACATATAGTGAATAAAAATAATCAAGTTACAGAATAGTATGCATCAGAAATATAACATTCCATCTTTTTGAAGAATGTTCAAATGCATACATATAAACCTCTATTTATATCTATGCACCATATATAAAGGAAATCTATGCATAGAAATGAAGATTAGAATTTCAGACAGCATAGTAAAACACTACATTACATACAGCATTTAAGTTTTACTCTCATCAAGTTGTATTATTTAAAATTTCAATGAGTAACTTTGTAACCTAGAAATAATATATACTAAAAATATGAGTTTTTCCAAAAAGCAAATACAGTCTCTCATCCATAAGGCAACAAATAAAATTCAATTCCTTCTGAACAGCCTGTTGTAAAACATTATTGGCCTTACAGACCCAATCTATGCACCACTAGTCTATTGAATCCACTTTATGTCTAGACAGTTTGAAAAATACAACAACACAAAAAGCCAGCAAATAAACTGAGCGAGCAGTTAAGTCATGGAAATACAATCGGCTGAAATGAAGAAAGTTTAGTTGGAACTAGGCAATTATAAACCCACTGATTGTATTTCTCACATAATAATGAGCAACAGCTATATGGCAATTTCCTATAACAAAGGCGTCTCCTGCTGCTTCGCTCATACAACACTTTACGGTAGACAGTTACAGGTGATCAAAGAATTGCTGGTTGAATTGGAAACCAGGAGAGCAACAATTTAGGATTTTCTTCTTCCCACAAAGTGAACTGTCTTTCCAAGCCTGTTGTTTAAAGACCAAATGAGTCAATTATGAAACCTACATGGCAGCTACTTGACTTCACTCCACCTTAGTTCTGAAACTTTAACCCATTGATTGCTCTGTTGATGCCCTATGGGAGATGGAGTCCCCACACCCTGCTTTTATTGATAATTAACACTTATGAGTTCAGAGGGCATACTTTTTTCCTTTGAACAGCTGTCAGAAAAATATCCAATCAGCAAGTGCTATAGCAGTAACTTATTCCCTTTCTGTTTCCTCATTTAGATGCTTAAATATATAGAGGTCCTAGTCTGCCTTTAGGTTTAATTTAAAAAGGCAAGCCTACTAGGTTTCATGCAATACCTTTAAAAACAGGAGAAGGCTGAGAGTTGTGGCTACAGCCAGAACATTCAGGGCAACAACATGATCATTTTTAAAATAGTCTCTACGTAGGGCAACACAATTAAGCCCATCAAATAGGAACAACTTAGAAAATGGCAAAAAGAAAAGAAACAATAATTCTACTCAATAATGGGACCTTGCCACAAAATATCACATGCTATGCCATGACACTAGGCCATTTAGTGCAGTCACTTTAAAGAACACAGAATTCACACTTGTACCATAATGAAGAGATCTCCTGACACATTGCACCAAAAAGACCCATTGGCTTAAGATTGGTATCCTTTCAGGTTAATAGGATTACTTCTGAAAGTGGGTGATGTAGCCCCAAATTTTCCTCTGCACTAAAGAAAAGTGAGTTTTGGAGTCATATTGAACTGGTTCATATCCAGGCACTTATTCATTAGTTTTGTGACATTGGTCAATTTGTTTTAAAATCCAATTGCTCATCTGCAAAGTAGAGATAATAAATCTTACTTCAGTAGATTACTGAGACTATTAAGTGAAATATAAATTTTAGGAAAAATGCTTAAATAAATGCATTGTTCATAATAAGCACTCAAAACATGCTAAACAGTATTGTTCAATTACTGTTCTTAGTACAGAAATAAATTAATAAATTAATAAGCTTGATTTCAGAAGGGGACTTCGTTCTACTTATGATAAATAACTGTTGTTATCTTCAACCATTTAATATATAATAATTAAAAACTATGAAGAACTTAACAATCAGATAATCAATTTCACCTTTAGTGTTTAAGCAATTATCAGAGGTTGGAAAACTAGAGAAAAAAAATCCAGAAATGGTGGCTGGTAATCCAGCTGAAGTGACATAGTAGGAGCCTATCTCAAAAGAAACTACAAAGAATAAAACAAGGACCTAGATGTAGCTCAGTGATACAAGGCTTGTCTAGTCATCTCCAACACTGGCAGGACAGGATGCCACATGAATAATGACTCATTTCATAACAGACTTCAGCACCCAGGGCTCTGCTTTGTTGTGTGTACACTGCAGTAGGCTGGACGTGGAGAGTCCCAGCAGAGCATCACATGCTTGTACCATTGTCCTTTGGGAGTCTACCTCATAGCATGCTCAAAGGAGAGCACTGTTGTAGCAAGCTCTTGTACTACAATGGAAAACTACCAGCAGGAGAGGAAGGGTGGCCACAAACCAAAGGAAGGGTACAGGGGATATCATTCATGATGGATTCTCTCATCTTTTTATTATATACTGAGTATCATTCTAGTATCTGAATATATAGAAATGCAAAGCTATATATATGTTCATTGACCTCAGTAATTCATAACATGACCAAGAAGGGCATATAAACATAGCTATATGGAACTGAATTATTATATATAATTTGAGATATATATATATATATTAAAACAAAGTTCTCCCATAGTACAAAGAAAGACATGGTTAGTTTTGTCATAGGGGAAGGTATTAAAAACACGACCCAGGTCTGCAAAATCGAAGAAGAGAACAGACAGAAAAAAAAGAGACAAAGGAACATTTAAAGAGAAGATTTAGGGGCTGGAGAGATGGCCTAGTGGTTAAGAGCACCGACTGCTCTTGCAGAGGACCCGGGTTCGATCCCCAGCACCCACATGGCAGCTAAGAACCATCTGTAACTCCAGTTCCAGGGGAATACGATGCCCTCTTCTGACCTCTGTGGCCTTGCACGACAAGGGTGCACAAACCTACATGCAGACAGTACATTAATACACATACAAAATAAAATAAAAAATAATTAAAAAAATAAGATAAAAAGAGGATTTAGTATGAGCAAAGACACTTTGGAAATTTGTTTTTACTGTCATTAATGATAAAAAATATGTATTTCTCTACTTTTAAAATTAGGCTTGTCTCAAGCATACAAACTGCTATTATTAGCTAGCTAAAGCAGAATGTTTGAGGAAACTAGTGATATAATTTTCCATGTGTTTAATTCACTAAACGAAATAGTTATGTAACAGGCAAACCTGCTCAGTAGTTTCTGTGCTAGCAGTTTGGGGACGTTTGAATGTATTAAATGTAAATCAACTTCTGATGATGCCCTTGTGCTCTGTGGAACTGACCAATGCCCTTGAAAGATTTCAGAACACACACATAGCTTGGGTGGTCATGTTAGAGTAGCAAACAGCCCCATAAGATTAACTGGTCAAGACTATAAAAATTTCTAGTGTGTCTATTGGAAGACACCTTTCCAGCTTCACTGGTCACTGGTCAATCATTTGGCCATAGGACCTCTCTAGGAAGACAGATTCACCTTAGATCACAGTAAACAGGTGAGTGGAATGCCCAGTGTGTTAATGAGATAGTGAACTTTTCCTGCCTGGAATCCCACCTCCCAGGGCAGTGCTTCTGGACCCAGCCAAGGACATGTCTCCATAAGTCCGTCTGCTTTTCTCAAATCTTCAGCAAAGTGAGATTCTCTCCTTTTCTTCTTCATATCCCTTTTCTAAGCATGCTTTCTTTAACTTTGGGCTGCCCTAGCATCTTATATTTCTTTACTTTTTCTCTAAAGCTTCCGGCCCCACCCTGTGTGGCTACCGATCCACCAGTATTTGACCTCCATGCAGGCCCTAAATCAGCAGGCCTCATTGCTTTTCTTCTCTCCTGTCCATTCTCCTCCTCAGCTACAGAGATTACCAGCTCACCCTGCCCTGAGGATTTTTCATTAAAACTCTAATAAAATTGCCCTAAATCTTCCGTTTAGGTCCATTCTTAAATTCTTTTATGAATGACACTAGGAATCCTCTAGGGGATGCTTGTTCTCTCCTTTTCAGTAGAACTAGAATTCTCACACTGTTTTAACCATTATTGGTAGACAAACCTTACTAGGTTTAAGACTCAGGCTAGGCTTTTGCACAAAAGAGACAAAATTGCCTGTCATTGTGAGACTCATGCCACCCTGTTGATTGTGAATAAAGAACTCACCAGCAGAATTTAAACATCTGTTATAGGCCTGGGACACAAGTCTGTAAACCCAGTAATTGGGGAGGCTGAGTCAGAATGATCCCAAGTTCAAGGCTTGCTTGGGCAACTTCCTAAGGCCCTGCTCTCCCACAAAGTCAGGAATAAAATGAGGCAGAATGTAAATCAGTGGTAGAGGAACTGTATAGCATATGTCCAGCCATGGGTTCAATCACCAGTATTGAGAGCAGAAAAAGATTTAAACATGTCAAACTAAAACCCACTTTTTTTCTTGGTCCAGAAGATTACCAATTAAACCAGAAGAAACTATAAAGGACATGAACAAGTAAAAAGTTTTGTCTTTTTGGTGGTCTTCTTTCTGCACATTATCTTTGCCTTATCTTAAACACAATAATTAATCACTATTTGAACGCATAACTATGATGAACAATCAATTTCTCCCTATACTTCATTCGCTGGGCAGGAAGGCTTGATGGAATAGGTCCAGGAGGAAATGACTTGTCATGATGGGAAAAATCCACTTTTAAGGGGTCTTCATAGAAACCTGGCTTTATTATGCTCTTCTAAGGCCACTGAGCATCCCCCATCAAGACTGTTCTTTGTTGGCAAAAAGGTTGAACAGCTTCTCCAGCTTGTTTCCAGGAGGGCAAAAACCCCTTTGTCTTATGGACATAAGATCACTTGGGTCTAGCATATTATCTTATAAAGTTTCTAAGCCATCACAAATTCCTTAGCTTGACCTTAAAAATGTATGTTTTCATTAAAGAATTTCCTCAAGCCTCATGAAACTTCCCTCTAGTCTTCTCTGTTACCTACAACTTGGATAATTTATGGCTGTTATTAACAGGATTACCTCTTAATATGTTCACCTAGTTATTCTGTTCCTTTGTTGAAATGAACTGCTCACATCTGAATGGCCCTGTGTCAGCATTAATAGGATTCTAATGCATAGCAACAGTATACCCTTGTTTCCTAGTCTTTGTCTGATATGTTTGCTATGCTGTTTGCATTTTTAAAATATGACTGCCATGCATTTTGCCTATGCCTTTCAGTGGTTGTGGTTTTGTGTGTGTGTGTGTGTGTGTGTGTGTGTGTGTGTAACCAAAGGCATTTTCCTCATCAGTGTGCAAATGGCCCCTTATTCACTATGCATTCCTGAAAATAGCTATTCAGCTCCAAGCAGTGTCTTCATTTATTTCCACCAATCTATATTGTGTTTAGACTTTTGCAAAGCTTGCATCCTTAATAATCCATTTGCATTGTTTTAACGGAGGCTCATCATTTCTTTCTGGAACACAGACTCTGTATTATAAGAAAGAAAATGTCCAATACCTTCAGAGCTCAGGAGTTGTTAACCATTTCTTCTCCTGTTAATCTCTTAATAATCGGGTTGTCATAAAAAGTTAAATCATGGAGAAAATTGTTGCACAGCAATAGATAATCAATTACTGACAATATAAATTATATTATAGTTTAATTAGCCAAAATGAATGTTATTTGGAGGCAGATTTTTGAAACATAATTACCTACAGAAATAAAAATGCCTTCAGTAGGTGAAAAGAATCTGCGTAATACTCTCCTATTTTGTATGCTTGGTATAAGAACTCAGGCAACTCACTACCAGGTAACTCAGAGATCTGAAACCATTCTTTACAATAGTTTGAGAACCAGTACAAACCAACTGATCAGGAAGAGAAGCAATCACAGGAAGGGATAGTCTGTAGACAGGATTTTCCCTAATTCATAATATTCTGGGCATATTTCCCCACTGTTTCAGCCAAATTCCTAAACCCTAACTTTCTTCTACCAGTTCAAGAAGTGAGAAGATAGCAGAGTCAATCATGAAAACACCGCACCTTTGAAGAGAAACCTTGATTACTAAGTATAAACAGTTCATTGGCAACAGGAAGAAATATCTTCATAATAAACCAAAAGTATTAGACAGGAAAAATACATTTTCAAAAAGTGGGTTAAAACATTTTATTAGGCCAGAGAAATGATGGTTTGAATGAGAATGCTCCTCATAGGCTCTGAGTTACTTAAACACTTGGCCTCAGTTGCTAGTCCAGAGGAAGGAAGTGCTGCTTTGCTGGAGAAAGCACATCATGGGGGCACACCCGTTAAATTCATAGCCATAATTTCAGTTTCCTGCTTAAAGGTATGAGCACTCAGCTTCTGCTCTGGCTGCCTCAATTCCCATGTCTCCCTGCCATGATGGACTCTTACCCTTCTGGAACCATAAGCCAAATGTTCATGGCTTTTTTTTTAATCACAGAAAGAGAAAAGTAATTAATATAAGAAATAAGCAGACACCTGCCCAGAGTCAGTGAGGTCCTGCTGAGTCAAGGTGGACACACCTTGTCCCTGCTCAGACTCCAGACACCTGCCTGGAGTCAGTGAGGTTCCAGTGAGGCAAGGCAGACCTGCCTGGACCATTGAGGGCCTACTGGCACGTAGGCCAAAGTAGAAAACCAACCCAATGCCACCCTGCTCTCCCAACATCATCCTGGAGGAGCTCTGGTGCAGAGGACCTAATAGGCTGAGCATTGGTGATTATAGTCTGTGCAACCAACGTTGAGGTTCCAGAATTCAAAGTAACAAATAAACAGACAAATCCACATGCCAAAAACACAAAGAAAAAACAACATGGGAAAGTCTCATAATAAATCCACACTGAACTCTACCGACCCTACAGAAGATCCCTACAGTGAAATCTCTGAGGAAAGAAGTCAAGACACTGACCTTAGAAGAACAACTGTAGACTCATCCAAAGAAATCAGAGAACTAAGGGAAGAGAATGAAAAACTCAGGGAGGACCTAGAGGGAGATAATGACAAATGGTGGAAAGAACTATAGGGAGAGATTAAAAAACTCAAGAAAGACCTAAAGGGAGAAAATCACAAAGGCCAGAAGGAAGTCAAAACACTGAAAAGATCCCAGGCCGAAATGAAAAAAAAAAAATGACAAACAAACCAAGGGGCTACAAGATGAGAATGACAGGCTACATAGGGAAGTTGAAAATCTAAAGAAATCACAGGATGAAATGAAAAAGGAAATTGATCATTCATCCAATAAACAGTAAAGGATGGAAAAATGCCTCAGAACTAGAATGGAAGAAGCAGAAAAAAGAATTTCAGACCTGCAGGATAATATGGAGCAACTAAAAGCTCAAGTATGGGGCTGGAGAGATGGCCTAGTGGTTAAGAGCGCCGACCGCTCTTGCAGAGGACCCGGGTTTGATCCCCAGCACCCACATGGCAGCTGAGAACCATCTGAAACTCCAATTCCAGGAGAACTCCAGTTCCAGGGGAATCCAACACTCTCTTCTGACCTCTGCAGCATTGCACGACAGGGGTGCACAAACCTACATACATATAGTACACTCATACACATACAGAAATAAATAAAAAATATTTTAAAAGCTCAAGTAAAAATTATGAAAAATTAAAAAATAAACACGATTGGAACAACCAGGAAATTTGGGAAACTATGAAAAGACCAAGCCTTTGCATCATAGGAATAGAGGAAGAAGAATCCCAAGACAGCAATGTTCATCATATCTTCAACAGGATAATAGAAGAAAATTTCCCCAATTGAAAAAAGAAAATCCCATGCAAATACAAGAAGTGCATAGAACACCAAATAGACAGGACCAGAGAAGAAACGACCCACATCATATAATTGTTAAAACATTAGATGCTCAAAACAAAGACAAAATACTGAAATCCACAAGAGAAAAACAACAAGTTACATATAAGGGGAAACCCATCAGAATCACAGATGACTTCTCAGTCCAAACTATGAAATCAAGAAGAACATGGACCAAAGTCTTCCCTGTGCTAAATGACTTTAGATACCAGCCAAGATTAATATATCCAGCAAAAATGTCAGATATAGTTGAAGGAGAAAGAAAAGTCTTTCCTGACATGTACAAGATGAAAGAATACATGTGTAAGAAGCCAACACTTCAAAAAAATCTTAAAGTAATCCAAAGGACAGCAGAAAGGAGCAACTATCCCTAAGTACTTAAAGAAAGAAAGCAGCAGGGCGTGGTGGTGCACAACTTTAACCCTAGCACTTGGGAGGGAGAGGCAGGCAGATCTCTGTGAGTTCAAGACCAGCCTGGTCTATAGTCCAGGCCAGCTGGGACTAAAAAAAGGGAGACACTGTCTCAAAAATACCAAAAAAAAAAAAGGAGAGAAAGCAACAAAAGCATAACAGACTAAATACAAACCTAGGCCATAATGCAAACAAAAAAATAAGGTGAAATGAAGCAACACACATCTCTCAGTAATAACCTTAAATACTAATAGTCTAAACTCCCCAATCAAAAGACATAGACTAGGAGAATGGATTAGGAAACAGAATCCTTTTATATGCTGTCCATTGGAAATCCATTTCACCCTCAAAGACAGACACCACCTTAGAGTGAATGGATGGAAAAAATATTCCAAATGAATGTTGCCAAGAAAAAAGCCAGAGTGACTATTCTACTGTCAGGCAAAATAGGTCTCAAAGAGAAACTAACCAGAAGAGACAATGAGGTCCATTCCATTCTTGTCAAAGGAACAATTCATTATGAAGACTTCACAATCCTAAATATCTATGCACCAAACTCTGGTGCACCTAAATTTATAGATACCTCTTTGCAGGACCTCAAGACACAAATTCATCCCAACACACTAATAGTGGGAGACTACAACAACCCATTGTGCGCCTTGGATAGATCAAATGTACAAAAAATACAGCAAGACATCAAAACTAAGTAATACAATACACCTAATGGACCTTAAAAACATCTACAGAATATTCCACCCAAACTCTAGAGAATAAACTTTCTACTCAGCAACTCATGGAATATTCACCAAAATTGACCACATACTGGGGCACAAAAGAAATCTCAACAAATACAAAAGGAATGAAATTATTCCATGCATTCTGTCAGACCACAGTGCAAAAATCTCAATATGAACACCAGAATAAACCCAACTAGCTATAAGAACACATGGAGACTAAACAACACCATCCTGAATAATGAATGGGTCAAGGAAAGAATAAAGAGTGGAAAAAAAAGTATTCATGGAAATAAACGAAAAAGACAATACAAAACAAAAAAGCACGTTGTGGGAAGCAAATTGTAAGCATATAAATAAAGCAATCCTTGACATGGAAAATTTATAGGGGCGTTGAAATGTCCACACATATAAAAAAAAAAAAAGGGAAAAGGGGAAACAAATAAAGACAATTAGTAATACTGCACAAAAATGCTAAAAGCACTTGAGATAAAACAACAAATGTTATCCTAAACCAAAATACATGAAGAAAATCCGCCAAAAGATTCGAGGGCAGAAATCTAGGAAACAAAGAAAAGGTGAAATTGACATCAGAATCAGACGAATGCCAAAAGCTGCCGGGTATTCTACATGTTGGGTCTTTAAAAGTGATAAATAAAATACAACAGACCTCTAGATAGCCCAATTAAAACAACCAAAAAAAAGCTGCTGCGAGAGGAACTCTAAACTCCTGCCAAATCATAGTAAATACCAAGGGCAGGAGAAGGAAACATCACAACAGACAAAGAAAAGATCCAGTCAATCATATAGGAATACTTCAAAAATCTATACTCCTATAAATTTGAAAACCTAAGAGAAATGGATGAATATCTGAAATCCTGGGAACCAACAAAGCTTAACCAAGAAGAGATTGACAATTTAAACAGACCCATAATATTTGAGGAAATTGAAGATGTAATTAAAAGCCACCCAACTAAAAAAAGCCCCGATCCAGATGGTTTCATGGCAGAATTCTATAAAACATTTAAAGAGGTCCTACAACCATTGCTACTCAAACTATTTAGAAGGATACAAACAGAGGGAATTCTCCCAAACTCCTTCTATGAAGCCAGCATCACTCTAATACCAAAACCAGGCAAAGATGTAAGCAAAAAAGAAAGCTATAGACCCATCTCACTAATGAACATAGATGCAAAAATTCTCAACAAAATACTTGCAAATCGCATACAGGCCCACAACAAAAAGATTATGCATCATGATCAAGTTGGATTCATACCAGAGATGCAGGGATGGTTCAACATATGTAAATCAATAAATATCATAAAACACATAAATGGACTGAAAGACAAAAACCACACAATCATCTCAATTGATGCAGAAAAAGCTTTGACAAGATCTAGCATGCCTTCGTGTTTAAAGTCCTAGAGGGAATAGAATTGAAAGGAACCTTCCTCAACATGATCAAAGCCATATATAGCAAACCCACTGCCAACATCATCCCAAATGGAGAAAAATAGGAACCATTTCCTTAAAGGTGGGAACCTGGCAAGGCTGCCCCCTATCACCACTCCTCTTCAACATAGTGCTTGAAACACTTGCTAGGGCAATAAGTCAAGAGAAGGAAATTAAAGGAGTACTAATTGGAAAAGAAAAACTTAAGCTATCCCTTTTTGCAGATGATATAATAGTTTGCCTAGGGGATGCTAAAAACTCCACCAGAAAACTTCTAGAAATGATTAATAGTTTTAGTAAAGTGCTGGGCTACAAAATTAACATAGCAAAATCAGTAGCCTTTCTTTACACCAACAATAAACAAGTGGAGAAGGAATATAAGAAGACCTTCCCACTCACAATAGCCTCAAATATAAGATACCTGGGAACAAACCTAACCAAAGATACCAAAGAACTCTACAACAAAAATTTTAAACCCCTGAAGAAGGAGATTGAAAATGACATTAAAAGATGGAAGACCTCCCATGCTCATGGATTGGGAAAATTATCATAGCAAAAATGTCCATTTTACCCAAATTCAATGCCATCCCAATAAAAATCCCTATGAGCTTCTTCACAGACTTGGAAAAAAAATCCTTAAATTCATATGGAAAAACAAAAGGCCCCAAATAGCTAAAGTAACGCTGAGTGAAAAATGCAATACAGGGGGGATTTCCCTACCAGACTTCAAACTATATTACAGGGCCATAGTCATAAAGACAGCCTGGTACTGGCACAAACCAGACCTGTGGACCAATGGAACAAAATTGAAGATCCAAACTTGAGCTCATACAATTTCAGCCACCTCATATTTGACGCAGGAGCAAAAAACCCTCAGTGGAGGAAGGATAGCATCTTCAGCAAATGGTGCTTGCATAACTGGATCATCATTTGTAGAAGAACAAAATTAAACCCCTACCTCTCACCCTGTACAAAAATAAACTCCAAGTGGATCACAGATCTCAATGTGAAGCCTGAAACCCAGAAAGTGACAGAAGAAAAAGTTGGCAACAACCTACAAGACATAGGTGTAGGGAAAGACTTTCTAAATCAGACAGAAGCTGCACAGGAAGTAAGGTCAACAATCGACAGATGGGACCTCATAAAACTCAAAAGCTTCTGTATAGCGAAGAAACAATCAAGGAGATGATGAGAAAACCCACAGAGTGGGAGGAAATATTTACCAGTGATACATGTGACAGAGCAATGACATCAAGAATATATAAACTACTCAAAAAACAAAGAAGTAAGAAGACAAATGACTTACTCAAAAGATGGAGTAAAGAGCTGAACAGAGACTTCACCAGTAAGGAAGTAAAGATGGCTGAGAAACATCTTAGAAAGTGTTCAACATCATTAATAATTAAGAAAATGCAAATTAAAATCACTCTCAGATATCATCTCACTCCAATACAACTAGCTAAGATTAAGAAAACAAAAGACGACAGATGTTGGAGGGGCTGTGGGGAAAAGGGAACACTCATCCACCGCTGGTGGGAATGTAAACTTGTACAACCACTATGGAAAGTAGTGTGGAGAACCCTTAAAAGACTCGGAATGAGCCTACCACCGGACCCAGTCATATATACCCCAATGACTCGTCCTACCAAAAAGATACATTCACGTCCATGTTTATTGCATGCAGCTCTCCTCACAATAGCAAAGAGGTGGAACAAACCCAAATGCCCCTCAACAGAAGAGTGGATGACAAAAATGTGTTACATCTACACAATGGAGTACTATTCAGCAGTAAAGAAAGATGGCATTATGAAGTTTGCAGGTAAATGGATGGAGCTCGAAGCCATTATGCTGAGTGAAGTAACACATTCCCAGAAAGACAAACGGAGAATGGTTTCCCTCATTTGTGGATGCTAACACCAAAGCCCCCAGAGGAAAGGCAAGCTGAATGACAATATTGTTATATTTCTGTTTATCTGAAGGCAACTATGTTGTTATAATGTGAATCTCTCAACAGGCTCTAGAATCTACCCACCAATTATTCTCAGACTTTGTAATTACTGTGTATGGGTGAAGAATATGTATATGTCTTTTAGAGTAATATAAAATTAATGGAGGAAAATATGAATTCATAAGCATAAAAAAAGACAAGAAAAAGATGAAGGACAGTTATTGCAGAATGCATGGTCTGGGGTGGGGTGGGGTGAGGTGGGGTGGGGGAAGGGAAAGAGGAATATGCCTGAACTGAATTGAAAAATGATGTATGAAATATACAAAACATCAATAGAAATGGAGGAAAAATATACTCATATGCATAAAATAAAAATAAATAAAAAATTTTAAAAAGAAGGGAGATGAACCTGAAAAGGGAAACTGATGGCAGAATTTAGAAAGTGAGTTTGCCTTTTCCTATTCCTAGCTGAGGGTCATCAATGTGTCTTTTTAATAGAGAAGGAAAACATGATCAAAAAGACAATTTTGTAAATTAATAGGATCAAATAATTTATAAACAAATAATTGGAAAGTATTTAGAATAGAGATGAGAGAATAACTGAGAGGTAAAGAAAGAGAGTAAACACCAAAGGCGTGCACATGAACTGAGGAAGTACAGGCAGAAGACATGGACTTGGTTTCCATTTATTAAATTTCACAAACAACAGAATTTCAGAAGAGAGCAAACTTTAGGAATCTAGAAAACAGTTTAAAGATGCTGATGCATCACAGGTAACTAACACCCCACTCGCTTAGAGAAATGAGAAGTTTCATTAAATTCTGTGAAAGAAATATAAAAGTTGTAGGAATCAAAATAGAGTTTCTTGTGTTAATCCCTAGCTAAAAGGAAAATAAGCATAAAAAGAGTGTTAATGGATGTTGAAATGTATCAACAGGTAAAAACAACTGCTGCCAAGCCTGACATCCTAAGTTCCAACCAAGTTCCAACCCTGGGAATAACAAGGGCAAAGTAGAGAGTCAGTTGCTGAAGTTGTCCCCTGACCTTCACACATGCACATAACACATACACAAATAGATAAATAACTACAAGTGCCAAATGCTGCAAGGTGTTACACTTACTGTAGGGTAATAACTACCACAAAAGATTGCAGTCTGCCCACAAACCGTTCAGTCTGGGACTGAGATGCTTGATATAAATCACTATGGTCAAATATTATTATTTCAAAATATCTGATGTAATACCCCTTACTTTTATCTTTAAAAACTGCCCTCTGCAGTTATATCTGGCAGCAAATGGCTATTATCCTTGAACTAAGGAATCTGAGGCAGGAAGAGCTTGTCTGGACTGCTTGATAAAACACACACACACACACACACACACACACACACACACACACAATCCAAACAACAAAAACCAAACCCCAACCAAAAAATATGAAACAATAAGCAAACAAACAAAAGATCTCTTTCTACCCTACCATTTTCCAGTAGGCTCATCATTATTACACCAAACATATTTATAAAGTGAGATTCTACCATGCCCAAATAAATAAGTAAATATTCACTGGAAATTCTAAAATTTAGGTTGATAATTGCAAGAAGAAAGGAAAAGGGACGCTTTGCATCTAGTCACTTGACCATCCCCAAAACAGGCAGGTTTAAGTGAATAACACTCAGGCCCATAGAAAAATGAGCACCAATTCTTTCATTTTTCACCTAAAATGACTGTGTCCTTCATATCCCAGAAGCTTGCATGACAAGAATGTTCCAACACATGGTGAAAGCTATTAATTTAGCCGTTCAAAATTCCAGTCAAATTTGCTACATTTGTTCTAATTAACTTATATAAGAACCTGGAGAGCAAAATTGCACAAAATATCTACGGTATCTGATTTAATGGGCTCAATTTAAATATTATGTAGCAACATGAAATTCTTTTTGGGGGGTCTTTTTGAGACAGGGTCTCCCTTTAGTCCCAGCTGGCCTGGAGCTCACTCTGTAGACCAGGCTGGCCTTGAACTCACAGAGATCCACCTGCCTTTGTTTCCTGGGTGCTGGGATTAAAGATGTGTGCCACCATGCCCAGATGAAATTCTTATAAGTGCATATGTTGGTTTAAAAGAACATTTCAGATTACCATAATGTCAATTCAAGAAAGGCTGTAGGGGAAATGATTTTGCCTTTTGTTTTTATGTTAATATACACCCATGTATAATTGCTGACTTTAAAAAGACGCTTTAAAACAGGAAGATCATGAAATCCTGAAATATGGATAGAAAGCAATAGCCGCAAACACAGATGACAGGTTAGACATGCCATCAACATTGGCAAGTTATTTTGAGATGTGTAATATTTACTATATATACAGTGTTTCTGGTGTATGCTAATAATGCTAATCAAAGATATATTTGTAAATCAAAATCAATTAAGAGATTTGCTTCAAAACAACAGCTTCCAAAAGCAAAAAAACAAAACAAAACAACAACAACAAAAAACCAACAGCTTCCAGCCCAGAAAAGTACAAAGAAGAAACACTTAAGGCAAAAATGTACAATTCACTAATGGACTTTGCAATGCTGTTTCATGCTCCTGAGATGAAAGGATTTCAAAGAACATACTTTGCTCATCCTTTCTGCCACCCTCCATGGTCAAAACTCAGGCCCTCATTTGAAGTGGCTTTCTTCCACAAATATGAGCAGTATTAAGTAACCTCAAATTAACATCACTAAACTACTGTCTGTAAGAGGTCTGCATGAATGTGGCAGCATTAGAAAAACTACATGCTATATCTGATACATTTCTTTCAATGTTTTGATCATTGTTTCTAAGTCATTAGCTTTTAATATCAATCAAATAGTCCTCAGTATACCAATGTAAATGTTTATGGTAAAGCATTTTACAAGTTTCATGCATTTTATATTCTTTATATGAAAAAACTATAGGTTGCACATTGTTCTTGTAAATAACAGTCAAATGAATGTATAGCTATAAGAAGGAAAAGATGAATAAATACCAAAAATACTAGTCAGCTTAGAACATTTACTGTAAATAGTTTAAACTATCTGGTGATGAGGATCCTAGACAGACTTGTTCATTCATTTATTCTGAAAATATTTATTGACGTTAATGTTATATAGTCAGCTCAGTCTTATCTACAAAATCTAGTACAAACCTGGGACATATTAGATGTTCAATAAACATGGAACAGATACTAACATGTACTGCAGGAATGAGATACATTTCTGTATGGATTTATTATTAATCATTACCATTATCATGCATCATATTTCCTGCCATTATAATGTTTACCTGTAGGTAGAAGTAATGAATAGATATAACAAGAACAATAGTTACTTCTGATAAATAAAATTGGACTAACATCAGTGAGGCACTTTTTAAGGAGATGCAATGGTGTAATTCAATAAAAATTGTCGCTACAAGCACTCTGAAACAGCCAATAACCATAATAAATTCTTTGTTGAAGATGTGCAAATCAGCAATTAAATTACATTTTTGAATGATATAGTTACTAAATATTATTATACTTTTAAAAATTGTTAGCTGGAAGTTAGATGAGGGACTTGAGAAACAGTTTAGTGGTTAAGAACACTGGGTGCTCTTGCATAGGACCCGAGTTAGCTTCCCAGCACCCACATAGCAGCTAACAATCCTTCATAACTTCAGTTCCAGAGGATCCAATGCCCTGTTCCGACCTCCACAGCATTGCAAGACACAGGTGCACTTACATACATCCAGGCAATGCGCTCAAACACATAAATTAGAAATAATAAATAATCAATATCTTAGAAATCTTAATTATTCATCACTTCAACTCTTCACCACCCCTGTCTCCTTATTCACCCTTATAACTAATAGCAAACATACAGTTTGACCTCTAGAGAGGTAGCGTTTATATTGATATAATGAAATTAAATCTATCAAAAAAATTAGAACACCTGATTCACAGCAATTTTTCCCAAGTTGTTATATTTTTAAGTACACAGTTAATCAAAATTTAAATGTGATTACATTTTGTAGTGAAATCAAACTTGATCGCTCTGAAAAATGGGATGATAAACCATGTCAAATATTCAAATCTTCAATGAAATTATATGCCAATCAGACTTTTACAGTTAGCTAATTGAAACAGCATTATACATTTCAGCAAGAATGGAGCATCTTTTAATGAATGCAATCAACCTTCCTGTTTATTCCTTCCCTCTATTAATTAAAGATGGAAGTAAAATTTTTAAATGAGATCCATACATAGTTTATACTTTACTGACTTGGAAAGCTTCCATAAAACGTCTGATCAGTTTAATGAGTAACCAAAATTTCCAACTTTTATAGAGATAAGACATATCACCTGTTATATAACTCAATTTTTAAATCTGTTATAGTCTTTAACAAATACTCGAAAAATAGTACAAATCTAAACAGCTCAGTAGTTAAGAACACTAGGTGCTCTTGCAGAGGACCCAGGTTAGTTTCCCAGCACCTACATGGCAGCTAACAATCATCCATAACCCCAGCTCCAGAGGATCCAATTCTCTGTTCTGACCTTCATGGC
This sequence comes from Rhizomys pruinosus, assembly GCA_009823505.1. NCBI lineage: Eukaryota > Metazoa > Chordata > Mammalia > Rodentia > Spalacidae > Rhizomys > Rhizomys pruinosus. The sequence goes on from VZQC01015407.1 coordinate 3,884,028, forward strand.
ACTGCAGGACACAGGTGCACTTACATACATGCAGGCAATGCACTCAAACACATAACTTAAAAATAATAAAACGCCAATATTTTAAAAACCTTAATTATTCCTCACTTCAAGTCTTTACTATTCCCTGTCTTCTACTCATCTATGTCTTCTTTTACTTTAGATTTCTAATCCTGAAGAAAGCCAAACTTATTATGGAAACCCAAGATAAACTTGAAAGTTATGTTAAACATTAAATAAAAGGGCTTTTGAATATTGTCAAACATAATAATTGATATTAAAGATGAGCTAAAAGATAGAGGAGCTCACGCCTATAATCTTGGTACTCAGAAGACAAAGGCAAGATGGTCAGGAGTTCAAGGCCAGTCTATCCCCAAAGTAATTCCACCCCAAACACCAAGAGAAATGTGCGGCTTCTATATATGGTATCATTTCTGTCACTATTCCTGTCTGTTTGTTTTCTTTTTCTTTCCTTCACCTTCTTTGCTTTTCTACTTTCATGATTTACTCTTCTTTTTTCTCTTATTATTTAACTATCTTCTGTTATTTCATTAACCCAATTACAGGAAAGAATGAGAGGTAAGTGTCAGTATGAAAGACAACAAAACCTGAACTGAGGTTAGTGTGAATTGTGTGTTGAAATATCGAAGGACGTAACTTGTGCCATATAGAGTTTTGAGTTTTAATGGCTGGACACACTATTCAGACAATAGACATGGGGGAAGAAGGTTTTACTTGCCAGATTAGTACTAAGATCAGATACAAGAGTGGGTAGAGCTGACATGCAATATTACTGGGGAATTACTGGGAACTAGTATCAATTTCCCACTTAAGGACAGGTTCTAGGGACATGGAGAAAATATGAATCAGTGAGTCCAAACAGAATTGGCAGGTAGCACCAAAAGACAAGACTCAAGAAGGATGGGGCGCTCACAAGAGCAGAGATGGGGTAAACATGGGGGGGTGGGGGGAGCTTGCAGGGCAACATCGAGTGTCAATTATTCACTTTCTAAAGGACCTTCAGTTCACATTTGGTCAGAAGTGGAAAGAAATGCTCATTATTGTGGACCAAACCCCACAGCAATAGTTTGGGTAATTCGATAACAGCCCCTTATGACTTGAGAGTGATCATTTCACAACCTTTTCTTAGGCTAAATGTGTAATTGGCTATGGATCAATAAGTAATTTCTCTTAGAAGGAAAAGGTCTTGTTTTCTTTCTTTTTCATTTATATTTCCTGAAGCAGCAAGGCTCTTAAATCAGAGCTGTGCAAATATATTTTGAAAGTTGAGATGACTCTAAACAGCCGGATTCCTTACTGCTCTGTTAAGTTTATCTCAACTGATCATTTATTTATGATGGTATAAAATCCAAATGCTTTCAATTTTGATTGTTAGATACTTGCTGAAAGGCAGCTGAAATTACTTCCTGAGAGTTCCCATTTTTGACAAGTGTATTTCAAATGGAAAATTTACAATGGTTCAATAATGGTTGTGCTGAGGTGGTGTTTTCTGGGGGTTTTTTGTTGGTTTTTTTTTTTCAAAATTAGCAGTGAATTTAGCCCTTGTGGTCAATGTAAACCTTTACCCTGCCTTTTGGAAACTCAGGAAATTTAATGAAAAAATAAGATTAAGAAAAGATGAAATCTTTAAGAATTAAAATCTTATAAATATGTCTAACGAAGTTTGGTGTCCAGTGATTTTTTTCCAAACTATTTGAGGACTAATCTCTAAAAGCCAGTTTCTGATAAGAAAGAACATGTTGACCAAATCAAATGGCTCTTGAGGACTAAGTATGTTAAAGGTAGACTGTGGTCGGGCGTGGTGGTGCATGCCTTTAATCCTAGCACTCGGGAGGCAGAGGCAGGCGGATCTTTGAGAGTTCAAGGCCAGCCTGGTCTACAGAGTGAGCTCCAGGCCAGCTAGGGCTACAAGGAGACAAAAAGAAAACAGGTCAAACTTACATGATCACAGGAGGCAGGGGTGACAGACGATATCTAAGTTTAAAATAGAGGCTGTAGAGGATTAATTGCACTTGAAACTTCCAGAAGGTAAAAACTCTAGATAAAGTGAATACCCTTTAGAATTTTTGCTTGTTTGTTTGCTTGCTTGTTTTCCTGATTGTCTTTCATCCTTCTTCAGATGGACCCCAGGGCCTTGAACACGTCAGGCAAGCTGAGTATGGCCAGCCCTAGAGTTCTGGATATGATTTATTTTCCTGCTTGTTATACAGCAAAATATTAATATCCCTTAACAATTAAAGACCATGTTTGCTTCTTCACAAGCAATGTAAGGAAATGAGGAATTGAAAAGCCACGACCAACCTCAGTAATTCTTTGACTATAGAGGTAAAAAGAAGGGGTCCCTGAACTATAAAGTCAATTATAGAATCCAAAACGAAAGCTTCTCATTCATGAGCTACTATTGCCTTTTATGATATGCTGATTAAATTCTTATGAGAGGTGTAGCAGAGCTCAGACACAAAGGAACAGTCTCAGACATAAATCACAAGCACCCATAGAACTTTCCGGACACATATCCAAACTGGTACAGAATGCCACAGAAACAATCATGTTTGCCATTTTATTTGATGTCCCCAAATACCCTTAAAGTAGTCTTCCCTTCTTTCCTTCCACGTCGTGTAACCATGGAACTTTAGACATTTTTCTCTCTGACAAGGAAAGAGGTAAGAACACTGGATCCAGATTTTTGGATGCTGCTGATATTAAAAACACCTCATAGGTGTTATAAGACTACTGAGCAATAACTTACTTTTATTAACTTGGCAAATTGGCCCACAGATGTTAAAATCACCACAAAAAGTCTTTGTGAACTAAAATTTGAGATGATTTCATATTTAAAAATAATGATAGCTCTTTGTATTGTAAAGCGCATGTTAACAACAATAGTACCTCTAAAGTTTACTATAACAAGATATTTATTTCTGGGGGAAGAAAACATCTACAAAGCACAATTTTAAATATATAGATAAATTAACAGTGAAATGTAAATTACAATGCTTATGTTAAAAGTACTTACTATGTGCAGTTCAAGGTAGTCACCCAGGCCTGAGGAACTGTCCACTCGCACCAATACTGCTTCTTTCTGAACAGTGCTAAACCCTATGGCCAGTCTGTCTGCTCGTGTGCTGGGCCGGTCATTAGGAGGCCACTTATACGTGATCTGTCCACCACCTTTGCTAAAGATATACGTTGTCCCAGCTGTAAAACAAAAACCAAATCTAGTTAGTATCAGCACACTAAGCCTACACTTTCCATGTCATGTTGACTTTACAGGCAAAACTATGGCAAAACGAATGACAGATTTCAATCAAATATACTCAAGAAAGCGTACAGGATTGTTTTAAAGGAAATGGAGAAGCCGCTCCAATTTTTTTTTTTTTTTTTTTTTTTAGTTTTTTTGTTTGTTTGTTTTTGTAATGGAGAAGCCGCTCCATTTTTTTTTAATTTTTTATTTATTTCTGTATGTGTTTGAATGTACTGTCTGCATGCAAGTGTGTGTACCCGTGTCGTGCAATGCCTCAGAGGTCAGAAGAGTGTGTCGGATTCCCCTGGAACTGGAGTTCTCGTGGAATTGGAGTTTCAGACGGTTCTCGGCCGCCATGTGGGTGCTGGGGATCGAACCCGGGTCCTCTGTAAGAGCGGTGGGCGCTCTTAACCGCTAGGCCATCTCTCCAGCCCCTCCCGCTCCATTTTTTTTTTTTTTTAGTTTTTTTGTTTGTTTGTTTTTGTAATGGAGAAGCCGCTCCGTTTTTAATGCGCTCATTAAACCCACCAGCAGGTGTTTCAGAACAAATGGTGGATTGCAGTTTTTTCAGTTGAGCAGGGCAAACATGGAACGTAATGGGTTTTTATTTCTTCCTGCCAGTTTTTAAGAAATAGTTTAGTAGAAAACATTGACTGGAGGTTTCAAAAATCAGCAGAAACATCTATCAACTTGTTTTTGAAGCAAGGGCTGCATACACATGTGACAAGGTCACACAGCACAGGGGAGAATTTTTCAACAAATAAGCTACAAATCAGACTTTTAGGGGGAAAGGGTGTATTCACGTGTGACATGGGATAATTTATGAATTAACACCCATAAGCCCCAGCGGTCATGCCAAGAAATACAGAGAATAGATCTAAGCCATAGAAACTGGGGATCCTAGAGAGTCTCTTTCCCCCTCTACTCTTTCAAAGTGAATGCAGCACAGGGAATAAATGCCAAGGTCTCATTCTGCAAGCATTCAAACTTTACTACAGAATAATGATGCCACTTCATTATTCAGTTAACTTAATCAGTATTTTCAAGCAGCATTCCTCAGTATCCACTGCCCTGAAGTCCCACTTCCCACACTACTAGCACCTTTCTCATTGAATAATCCCTTGATCAGAATATTCAGAAAAAAGATTCCAAAGAACTCTATAAGAGAAAATAGAAGCAGATCTAATAATGTAAATCAGTCATCCCAGCTACTTAGAACACTGAGGTAGGAAGATCCCAAGTTTAAGGCCTGCCTAGGCCACAGACAGAGTTTAGGTCTAATCTAGGCAACTGAGTAAGACTGTCTTCAAATAATACAATGCAAAAAAGAAGGCTGAGAATGTCAGTGGAGAGTTCTTGCCTACTTTCCGCAAAACCATAGATTCAGTCCTCAGTGAGAGGGAAGCTAGAAAGAAGGAGGTAGAGCTTCTCCTCTACACTAAATGGGATCACATGAATGTTGAACTTAAGAACAGACCTTAGAGGGAGAATCTATAGAGGGGGAGATGGCCTTCCAATAACAAAGAATGCCTCTACATATTTGTTGTGCAGTTACTGTTGGATATTTTGTACCTAACTGGTTCATAATGATACCCAAATAGCTGGTAAACCGATACTCCTTGGTCTGTGAATATCTGTGAAGTGTGCAGCCACCAGGGGGCAGCCCTGGGACCTGAATGGAGTTGTACTCAAAAAACACGAGGGGAGGGACTCATGTGATTTCTTTACTTTTATTTATTTATTTATTTATTTATTTATTTATTTATTTATTTACTTATTTATTTGTCTTTTCGAGGCAGGGTCTCCCTGTAGCCCCAGATGTACTGGAACTCACTCTGTAGACCAGGCTGGCCTTGAACTCACAAAGATCCACCTGCCTCTGCCTCCCAAGTGCTAGGATTAATCAAAGTGTGCACCACCACACCCGGCTACTTTTATTTCTTTAGCTATGCATGAGTCCTAAAAGCATAGAGAACTCTGCTTTTATAGACATACTCATTAGAGTTTCAGCTGAATATTTATAGAACAATGAATAATAATAAATAGCCAGAATATGCTAGTTTAGTAAAACATAAACAAGATAGTATTATCACCATCATATGCCTCCTTGGGAGAACAAACTGTCTCCAGAGAAGCTAGAGAAGTACTGGCATTCTGGAGATAACTCCTCAGCAAGTATTCTTGAATAAACTTCTTCATCATGTGTACAAGGCTTTCCAGACATACATGCTCAAGGTTACAGCTTAATTTACCAAGCATATTTTCAAAGTCATAGGAACACTATTTCACAGTCCTTTCAAAGTGTTCCTAGAAGAGATTAGCATTTGGATTGGTGGACAGATTTAAGCAGATGGCCCAACCAATGTAGAGTGGTTGTTGTCCACTGAGAGTTTGAAAAGAAAAAATGACGAAGACTGGATTCTTGCTCTTTTTCTTCCTCACTTCCTGTGCTTAGACCGCACTTTTCTTCTGCCCTTATGGATTCTAGATCTCAATCCTTAATGCTACCCAATTGGAATTTATGCCATTGTCTCTCTGGATCTTGGGCCTTCAAAGCTTATGACTGGTATACCTGGATTTGCAGCTTGCAAAGCAATGGTTCATATTTGTACAAGACTATAGAAAACAGACAATATATCAGTCATGGTATATGATAGAGAGATGATGTTGATGATAGATTATAGATAGATGATTAGATAGATGGATAGATAGATATAGATATTCATAGATAGAATTGATATTGATAGATAGAATTGCTATACATTGCTTCTGTTTCTCTGGAGAACACTTATCTATCTACTATGTGCCAAACACTGGAAGAAAAGCAATTTGATATGTGAGTGGGAGATCTCCTAAAAATATGAATACTTCCACACAAAAGTTGTATATAAAATAATGTTTTATATAATTACAAGTTTGCCAATTAAATAAGGTTTACTTAAGAACTCATTTTTGTGAATTTAATTAAACACTTTATTACTTTTTGCTAGGGCTTGGCTAATGTTTCTGTCCATCTCAGATATTCCTGTGGGCTCTTTAAAATCACCAGAGATGTGTGCAATGTGCATATACTTGATGACTACAACACCTTGTCCATCAAGAGATAATTAAGAAGAATTAAGCCATGTTTAAAAGGCACCCATCAGTGTGCAAGCAAATAAAATTCAGAGTATATAGACTGCATATCAGAAATGGTATTGATTATAGGATCCAGGGGTGTAACTCACTAGAAGAATACTTACCTAGCATCCTCAACACCATAGACAGAGAGAAACAGAGAGAAAAAAACAGAGCTAGAGAGACAGAGAGAGACAGAGAGATGAACCATTTGCTGGGATTTGAATGTGAAGCATCTATAAGTGTGTGCGTTTGAATACTTGTTCTCCAGCAGGTGGTGGGAGTTGAAAGGCTGAGGAACCTTTGGGAAGTGGAGTCTTGCTAGATGACTTCAGTCACTGAGGATGGGCCTTTAGGTCTGATGGCTAGTTCCACTTCCTGCCTGTCCTCTGTTTCATGACTGGGATGGATACAAGGTGACTATCTGCTTCTGGCTTCTACCTCCATGCCTTCCCCTACACCCCCAAATTGTGAGCCAAAACAGACCTTTCTTTGCTGAGGTTGGTTTTGTCAGGCAATTTGTTACAGCGAAGAGAAAAGCAACTAGTATACTTTTGACCTACAATATCCCCAAAAGTTAATACACCATAATATTAATAAGCAAGGCATTTTCTGCTTCATATTTGGTGTTTTTGAAGGCTATTAAGTTTTGCATGTTTTAGTAAAGACTGTCAACAAAATGGAATATACGAAAAGAGGACATAGCAGTTAGCTATGAAGGCTGACAATTATTTTTCTTTTTAATTCACTTTATTATCTAATGCATGTGAAATATTTCATATGAACTAAGGAAAATGTTTCAGATGAGAGACACTGTTTAGCAATGAAAAACAGAAAATATATCTGAGAATTATGATGTTCTCTTCCAGAATTATCTGAGTGAAGCCTTGCTGTAAATAAAATTAGCTTATATTACCTGGCAAGTTTATTAATTTACTTTTGTATTTATTTGTTGTTATTGTTATTTTTTGAGACAGGATTTCATTAAGGCTGGCTTCAAACTCCAACCCTCTGACTTCCGTTTTGGGCTTATGGCCTGAGCTCCACAACTTGCCTGATTTTGAACTTCAAAATATCATTTTCATGACTATTTCTTCATTTCTTCTACTTTTCTATAGAAAGGGAGATAAAACTTACTCCCATATCTTGAGGAAGTGTAGTTATAAGAATTGACATACTCTCTAAAGTCACACATTTGGTTTACTGGCACAGCTTAGTACATGATCTAGCTTCTAGACTGGTCACAGGATATATGGTCTTATAATAAAATTTTTATTAGAACAAGATAGTCAATGTGGAGAAGAGAATGGAAGAATGGCACCTTTATTGTTTGCCTGGTTCTAGATGGCAAACATGAAGACATCATGACTTGAGGATGGATATGTCAGTCTAACTTGTCAAAGCCGTTGGTCTCATCCTAATGTCGTTTTGCATGTGCCCTTGTGAATCACAGAGATGATATACTTAATGCAGTGGAGGAATTTGAAAAGTTCAAAAGTGAACTCTGGACTCAGCAGACCTGGCTGACATTCCAGCATTTACTATGCACAAGACCAAGACTGTGAGCAAGATATTCACTTTAATCCACAGGGACATTTTGCCCTGATGAGCATATGCTTTCCTTCTACTTCACAGTGTTTTAAAATAATAACAACAAAGATGTAAATGTTCAACGGCAGAATACTTAACACAGATTAATATTTATTTGGATTCCTCTCAAAGCTCTAGAATATTTCTACATGCATAGTTACAAGACTTAAGGTGTTTATGTGCTTATATTTTTGATGAAATAAATATGGTACAAATATAATTAATCAATATTTGATCTAATCATGTCTTTCATCTTTTCTCAACTCAGAAGATGTGATCAGTAGCATGATACTAGCCATTCTTTCCTGCTTGTGGTGACCTTATTACACTCCAGATTTCATGAAAAGAAACAAATATAGTGATTACTTCTAATTTTGTTTTATTTGGGTTTATCTAAGGAGCAGTCTCTTCTTTGTGTACAGCAGTACATTACACTGAACTCAACAGCAAATTTCACAATAAATGAAAGAATTGGATTTCAATCCTCTCTTCTACTTACCTCTATAAGCATCCTGGGTTTTTTTTTTCCTTCTAAAAATCCATTTTGCATCAAACTTGACAAAATCTAATATATTCTTAAACCATTCCTTCCATGCAGCAAGAAAATCTTTCTTATAATCTAATATAGTGGGCCATTAGGCTGAATGTTTTAAATCTTCTTCATTTTGCATGTGTCTTCGTGAATCACAGAGATGATATACTCAGTGCACTGGAAGAACTTGAAAAGTTCAAAAGTGAACTCTGGACTCAGCAGGCTTGGCTGACATTCCAGCATTTACCATGCACAAGACCAAGACTGTGAGCAAGTTATTCTAAGTTTAGGACTTCCTGTCTGCAAAAACAAATGGGACTAGCAACTCTGTTTGATAGAACCTCTGTTGGGATTAAACGAGATAGTGCACAGAATCACCTTAGTAGTACCTAGCATATGGTAAGTACCCAGTAGAATTCAGAATTACAGGAATCTACGTATGTATGTGTGTGTGTGTGTGTGTTTGTGTGCATGTGTGTTAATGCACATGCATGTCTACAGCTCATAAAAATATAACGATAGCTTTGTGACATTTTTGAGCTATTTCAATATAAGAATCCTGAGAAATTTTGAATCTATTTCAAATGAAGTGACTTCTGTGTTTCATTCCCTGGATTGTCACTTTTCTTCACATAAAACTATCATGTTATTGCTATTTACTGTCACTGATTGTGAACAATAGAAGTGACATTAAATTATATTACATGAAAGCTTTCATGTAACAGGGTAAAATTTGCAACACAGCCAGGAGTGGTGGCGCATGCCTTTAATCCCAGCACTCAGGAGGAAAAGACAGGCAGGTCTCTGTGAGTTCAAGGCCAGCCTGGTCTACAGAGCGAGCTGAGCTCCCAGGCCAAAGGAGTCCCTGTCTCAAAAATACCAAAAAAAAAAAAAAAAAAAAAAAAATGATTTGTAGCACAAGGCAAAAACGTTCATTTGGCCATTAAATAGAGTATGGATACCTAAAATGAGCTGGAAATGTACTTCGTACTTAAATTTTGTTTAAGAAGCATGTGGTTTTTTATGTAAATGAACTTAAGGGCAATATCAGCACATCCCAAGCCCAGTTCTAAGCTCTCTATCAACATGGAGAAGAGTGCAGAGGGATGTGCTATCTTCATCATGAATTCGTGCTTCTAGAAAGAAATGCTTACACGTCGGTGACATGAAAACTAATGGATTTCTTGCAAATTCACTTTGACATCCATCATCCCCTCAGTAAATGTATGGGTGACTCAAACTTAAAGCGTTTTTTTTTTTTTTTTTTTTAGCACTCTCTCCACTTAACACTGTTCAGCAAGTCTCTATTACTCACCCCAAATTCATTAACTTAGCTGGCATCATCAGCTACAAATTCATGAGTGTCAACATATTTATGCTAAAATAAATGCTTGCCAAAATTATACATGGGCTCCAATTTCTGTTTTAATTGCCCATGCATGATTTTATAGTAAGAAATATTTTCAGACCTTTGAATATTATTATTTACATAAAGGGCCTTCTTCCCGCTGCTCTTTTATTATCAGATGTCCCCTCCCTAAAGTTTCCAGCTCAGTTCCACTTTACTTCAGCAAAGCTAATATACTTCCTCCAAATGGATTGCAACTTTTTGAAAAAGAAATCCAATCATCATGTCCAGGATTGTTCGATTATTGGTTGCTCAAGATCCTTGCTCCATGTACGATAATATAATTAACTTCTGAAAAGATTAGCTTCTACCCCATAAACATGTGAATAAAAGATTCCTTTTTGAAAGCCTATAATACTTCAAATGTCACCCTGTAACTAACATGAAACATTCAGGTCATTATGTTTCCAGTAAATGTAACACTTTACTCAGAGAAAGTTGCCAGGCAGTCAGATGAAAATTAAAAGTAAAACAATTATTAAAAAAGGAGACCTTTTATTCCTCTATAAACTTGTCAAGAAGCCACTGTTCAATTTAAATTTGCTGAGGATTTCTAAACTATGGGAAATATTTCTTTGGATTAAAGGACATACAAAGCAAAAGCAATAAAAAGACCATGTGGCAGGCTCAAGAGTTCTAGATTAATTGCAAAATCTCTAAATTGAGGAAAGAAATAAGAATCTTAGAATAATTAGTAATAACAGCTAATTATAGCTCATTGTCTTGTCTTTTGACATATTTATAATTTTAAATGATAAGGAATTATTTCATGAAAGTGAGCAGTTTCCTAAAATTTCTTTCTAAAAGAATATAAAAAACATGGACAAGGTGCATTGTATTAGAAAAGATGAAAAGAGTCTGAGGTAGATTTAGTAGAACACACAGCTCATTCTAGGTTGGTAAAGACTACAGAGTGAAATTGGGGTTTAGCCATACATCTTTCCAAAGGGAAAATTTAGGATCTTAATAAAGCAAAGAAATGGGCAGTGTGTGTGTAAATTAACCTGTTAGATACGTGCTGTGCTCCAGACCCCCAGCCAAATCAAAGTAAAAATATTCACAGAAGACCTTAAATAATTGTTTGATAATGAAGGTTTTATCAAAGCAGCTCAGAATGGTATTGAGTCAAGACAGAGCAGTAAGTCTACTATGTACAGACAGTTGTATGTTTCATTACATCCTGAAGTCAGAATTAAGGAAAATTATTAAAATTTAAAATTTAAGTTGTTGAAATTTTATTAAATTGAATGCTACCTGAGAAAGACAAAGGGAGACTTCGTTCAGACATTGGTATTCCCTTAAAGTGATACGACACAGAGTCAGTGCACACACATGATTCCAGATAGCCATCATAAACCTGCTTGTGGAAATACAGAGGACTCCTCTCCAGAAAGCTGTCCTCCAAGGCTTCAGCTCTCCTCCAGCAAGATATGATTTCAAAGTGAAAAATGTTGTGTGCTTACTCAATAAGAAATTTCAATCAACTAACACTATCAAGAAAATGAAACAGCAAAAAGCTATCATGATTTTTATGAAGTCAGGAATCATTTCTCTCAGATAATTCAAACACTAATTATGTCCTTCAATAAAACAGTAACAAAATTTTGCCTTTGCTATTGGCCCAAAACACTTGTCTAATGAAAGTAATTTTCTAATAAATATTCTATGTTTATTCTATATTTGTTTAAGCTTACTGTCATAAAAATACTATGTCATGGGCTGTGGGGAGAGTGCAGTGGTTAAAGGCTGAGGATAAGAGCCCCCCCCAAAAAATACTATGTCATTAAAGAAATTATATGTTTATGATACACATATACATTTTAGACTTTAATATTCGTGGAAAAACTAAATTATTCATTCTTTAGAAAACAAGTGTGTTCCTCTGTGATACCTAAAATAATATCTTAGGATGTAAACAAATCCATAGATTACTCTTGTTTATAAGCCTGACACAAATTCAGGAAAACCACAGATAGCATTATCCGTGTAATTAGCAATTAATATTTCCAAACTTTCAATGAGATTAATAGAGGCTGTATTAACTAGACTGCATAGTGGAACTACCACACAATCAGACACCATTCAAACAGAAGAAGGAATTGGTGCTCACTTGTATTATATAAAGAAAGATTACATCATAAGTAACTAATATCAACTGATGTCAAAAGAATTCATTTGTATAACTCATTGTCTTTATAAGGAAATTTATAGAAATGTAAACTATTGTTAAGCTACCCTATGTCCTGGTAGTCTGATAAGGGCCAATGACAGGAAAAGACATAAGAAGATAAAACAAAATTGTTGAGCCTTTTTTGTAAAGCATTTAGATTTGTACATTAAAGGTAAATATAATAGTTAAATGCTTTGGCTCTGGTGTCAAACGATTGAAAGACAGTTGGCCATCATCAGTTTTAAACTGTTACATAATATCTTATAAAGATGATGAGAGACAAGCCTCTGGTTAATTAGTACCTTAGAACTGAGAAGCAAACAATAAGTAAGAATTATATATGTCTCTACGTATATTTTATTATTAGTGTGTGTGTGTGTGTGTGTGTGTGTGTGTACTGGAGATTAGTTCTCAGGCCTTGAATAGGCTAGACAAGGGCTCTCCCAGTGAGCTATATTCCCAATCATCTTTTGACTCATTAAGTTACCCAAGCTAGCCTTGAATTCATTCTCTAAGACAACACTGGCCTTGAACTTGTGATCTTGCTATCTTAGCCTTCTGAATAGCTAGAATTATATATCTGTCCCACCAGGCCTTGAGCAACATATTTGCTTTTATAGAAACTACTTGTTATCCTTGGACGTGTTATTTAGAAAATATCCCTTCTAAGAATATTTGATTTCTATAGTTTGAACAGCCAAGAGAGACAAACTTTTTCTAAGATGATGTCCGGGAACCTTTTAAAACAGTGTCTTTTTCTTAGATATGTCACGGAAAATAAAGGCATGAAAGTGATAGACCTTCTGCAAACCCAATCAGGGGACCCTCACAGAGATAGTGAAGTGATCCAGAACTCAAAAATTTTTTAAAAAGCAAAGCAATTGTAAAAATGGCAACCATGGTCAAATCAAACATTTATGTCTTTCTTTCTGGAAACTAGGCTCCCTCAAGCAATAAGTAAACTTTATTAAAATCCCTCTGGCAAATGATTTGGTAATCAATTTTCACTAGAGATAAAAGCAACACGGATGGAGAGAGAAGAAATCACACCATGAGGTTCTTTCAGAAATAAATATTATTTTGAAGAACATCAAAGAAGTTGTTTAAACTCCTGGCACATTCTTAAAGTGAATAGTCACCAGAAGTTATGGTTTGCAGTGATGCCTTTCAATTTATATATTTCAAAATTTAATTGTAAAAGTTCTGAAATTTCAGTTAAAAAAGAAATTGCCTAACCAGAGTAGCCAAAGTTGAGATCACCAAACAATAAACCAGATGCTCACTGAACCACCCATCAGGCACTCATCAGCATTAGCCATTATCAGAACCACTGAGAGTCCTACAGAATGCCTTGTAGTCTTACAGTCATGGAGATCTGTAGCCTTGAGTCAGAATGCACTGTCCCAGTCTCATGATTAGAGCTTGTTCACATCAGTATTGACCTAGTGAAAATACACTGTCCTACCCTCATGATTAGAGCTTGTTCACATTACTATAAAGTAATCTCTTCTCTAGGTTTAGAATAAAGAGGTCTTCTGTTGCCAGAGAGAGGCTTTGGAAAATACTTTAAATATGAACAAATGTCTGTCTAATAAATGGCACCTGCATATGTAGAAATTGGCATTCACTGTGATTGTGCAAGACTAGAGGACATGACTTAAAGGACGTAGAGTGGTGATAATTACAGGGGAAAGGATCTTATATCTTCTGATAGAATAAGAATCTGAAATAGAAAAGGAATCTTGTGTAAGATTGCTTTCAGAAGTTTCTGAGAACACTGAAACTCACAGGGATTGGTGTGCTTCGTTGGTGTGCTTCGGGACTGTCCTCTGAGTGAGATGAGCACCATCTTCCTGTGCTCAGATGTGCCTACAGGCTAAAGATCATCACAGCTGGACTTGACTGTTGCCACCACTGCACAGAAGGAGGAGCAGCGAGAGTCTTGGGACCCTGACCTGCCTATCCAGCCACACCTCCAAATTCATAGAGGGCAACTGGATGCTAATTGCAAGGGCCTAGGAACTATACCTTGGGAAGGAGAAGAGAGGGAAGCTCCATTTATTTGGTTGTGGGAGAGATATTATCTATACCGAGGAAAGACTTTCTGGGGTTGGTATATGGGGAAATACATACTCCTATAAGTAATCTCTCACCCATTTTTCTGCAAGTAAATCCAAGAGACTCATTGGTTCTCTAGCATGAACTCTGATAGATTTGTACCTTGGTTTGCCATTGGGATTTTGGGTGGAATAGGTGGGTGTTGTTTACATTTCCAGAGAAGGGACTTCAGCAATACTTGTTTATGTGCTAAGAAAAAGACTTTCACAGAAGATGAATGGGGCTTTCTGACCAACAGAAAGAAAACAAAATGGAGAGTCAATAGCAAAAGGTGCACATGGAAGTAGAAGTCACAAAGGAAATAGGACAGAAAACTTCCCAAGTACAGATATCTGTACAATCAATAATAAATACTCAAATATTTACTATATAGAGCATACCATGTGGGGTTGTAAAACATTTACTATACAGAGCATACCATGTGGGGTTGTAAAACATTTACTATATAGAGCACACCATGTGGGGTTGTAAAACATTTATTATATAGAGAACATCATGTGAGGTTGTAATAATGACATAAAATATGCCATCACTATAAAACTCCAATTTTCAATAATCATTCAGTCAGATATGAATGTGTTTCCTATTTCCTTTCTTGGAGACAGTTTATATTGCATCACTTTCAACTTGAAATGCAATAATAAATACTCATCCTTACAGACCTGGCACTTTCCATCTTCATTTTAATATAAATCTACCATACAAACCAATGATAGAAATGCTTTTTGAAACTATTTTTCTGATTACTATTCCTTTCAAAAATCTTCAATGATTAACCCATGGTCTACCATGTTAAGGAAAGACTTCCTTAAGGCAATTTTGAATATAACTGCCTTGAATTGACCTGTTGCATAATAGCCCCAAATTGTTTTTGGAGAAGTCATTACTTAACATTCTAGAAAGATAACTAATTTTATCAAAATGGAAAACAAAAAAAGGAAGATAATCTCTTTTCAAAGACTAGGGAGTAGATGAACTTAAATAAATGGGAAATCACCTTTTTTGTTGTTTTGGTTTTGTTTGGGGGTGGGGGTTTGGATATTTGAGACAGGACATCTCTGTAGCCCCTGCTAGCCTAGAATCTGCCACTGTACATGAGACTAGCCTTGATCTCACAGAGATCCACTGGCTTCTGCCTCCCAAGCTCCCAAGCGCTGGGATTAAAGGTGTGTGCCACCATGATGTCCCTGGATAGGAAATCACATTTTTAAAAGGAAGAAATCTGTGAGTTTTTAAGCACCATTATGTCTTACCTCTTTGTCTCCTGCATTAAATCCCTAGATAAAAATAGAATCACATAGGAAGACTTGAGACTATTCAAGGTCAGTATTTAAAATGCTGCCATGCCATCACATTAAAAATTCTATGAAGTGCAAATTTCCTTTAACAAGGAGTCACAAAACTTCAAAAACAGAAAAATGTGATACTTCTGTCCTAAGAACGATTGCACTTAAAAACATCTTGTTCAGATTTTGCTATTTATCACAAGTGATTTCTTTCCAGCTTTATGAGAAAGAAAAGAGAAAACCAGTTCTTATATTTTAAGTGTTAATCTCTGCTAGGCAGAAAAAAATAACAGTAGCAGGTACATTAATAAAAGTAAAATAAACTGGACGTGGCTTTGGTTTGTTTAGTCCTCAGCTCACTCTCAGGAAGAGTGTATGAAGATTGCAGGAAACACAAAATTCAGCCCACTCTGTAAGGTACTTATCCAAATACATTCATAGTGAAAGGTACATGATGCAGGATTTGACAAGCCATTGTGAATATTTATAAAATGCAAAATTCAAAGACAGAAGTGTTCAAAATCTATGGAACTCTTTAGCGAATGAAATTCAACAAAGGAGGGGAAGGAAAGACGGCTGGAAGGTCCGGTTTCAATTCCCAGCACCCACGTTGCCCCTAACAACTCTCAGGACCTCCAGTTCCGGGGGACCCGACATCCTCTTTGGACCTCTGCGGGCACTGAAAATCACAGGTGCATTTATACACATGTAGGTAATACATTCATACACATCGATGAAAATGATAAAAAAAATTTTTTTAAAAAGAAGAAATTCAACAAAGGAAATGAATTTTGAAAGTGATAATTCTTTTTAATAAGTTCTCTAGGAAGATCTTTATATTTTGCCACCCATGTGAAAACACATGAGCATATGTGAGAGAGCTCTGGATGACCGAAGCCTCACAGTGAGAGGGACAGTGCCAAATCGGACAGGGAGCACGTCAGAATCAAGGACACTGTCCTTTGCGTTGGTTTCACAATAGTTTGTCTCTCTAAATTAAAATTATAAGCTAGTTCCAGTCACACTTCAGGTCTTGGAACAATTCAAGGTCTCTAAACTCAGAAGAGCTCCAGTTCAAAACATAGGCTTTTAAATTCTAGGGGGCTGGAGAGATGATTCAGTACTTAAGAGCACTGGCTGCTATTTCAGAGGACTGATGTCAAATCCCAGTACCCACATGGCAGCTAACAACCATCCATAACTCCAGTTCCAGGGTATCCCACATCCTTTTCTGTCCTCTGTGGGCATTGCATGACATGGGAGCACTTACATGTGTGCAGGCAATATACTCATACGCATAAACTAAAAATAAGTATTTTTTATTTCATTATTATTATTATTATTTTTTTTTTTTTTGGTCTTTTCGAGACAGGGTCTCCCTGTAGCTCCAGCTGTCCTGGAACTCACTCTCTAGACCAGGCTGGCCTTGAACTCACAAAGATCCACCTGCCTCTGCCTCCCGAGTGCTAGGATTAAAGGCATGTGCCACCACGCCCGGCATAAAATAAGTATTTTTTAAAAAGAATTATAATTCTAGGGTCTTCGACAAGTATCTATGTACAAAGTTGAGGTAGTTTTACAAACAAAGCACAGAGGGCCTTAGAGGAGGTGAAGTGGCCTGAAACTCAAATGTTTGGATTTAGGGTCAATTTAAAATATTGAATTAATTTAAAATAGGTTATTGTATTCAAATGAAGTTTGGATGCCATCTGTCTTTGAAGTGATTTAAATTAAGTTTGATAGCTCTTATGGGAAAGAGAGGCTATTTCTAACTCAGTGTAGTCAGTTTACTACCATCAATCACTAATTAGAATTAATTATTAAGACTTCAGCTTCTTGATTCAAATATTCTAAATCATTTATCAAAGGATGACATGACTGTCTCTTCCTTCTTTAGAACACCGAGGCCATCAACAGAAGACTTTTTGATAAATGCTGCTGAAGTGGTGATTTTAGTCAGATGTGTAACAATAACACTATGTAAAAGCTACATTTAAACAAGAGAGCAGTATTTTTGGAACAGCAGGCAGTATAAAAGTGCTTTGTGAATATTAACATATTCTAGCAAATTAGTTTGCACTCATTATCATACGCAATTGCTTACTGTTTAGATGCAGCTCGTTTTAAATTGGCAAGCAATTTGCAAGAATTAAAACACAGCATAGAGAGCTTTCTGAAAATTCAACAATATCCCAAGACAAGCATCATGTGCTAAACATGGTTACTCATGAAACATATTTGGCATTAAAATAATAACTGAGTAGCTCCATGTACTTTCAACGCAAGTTATTTTGTTTGTACACTATCAGTAGGATTTTGCACTGGGAAAAAAAATTAAAAAAAAAATAATAGAGCTTTATGGAAAAATGTGAAGGTCCACTTTCTAAGAATGAACTAACTACCTGGTTGACTAAATGTTGGTGCTTTAACAGTCCATAGCCTTGTTCTGTGTTTACGGGGAAACTGTTTTCTCCTTACAGCCAGTTTCTGATATTTTGGCTCTTCTCTTCATTTACATCTGTGGCAGGCATGGGTCCTGTCCTGAGCTATGCATTTTACCTGCCTCAGCGGGTTAGTAAGGCCACTGTCTGGCTAGCGCCTGTATTTCCGGTTCATCCTTATAGCCTGAAGTGTGTCATGTGACAAAGGGATGGCCAATGAGAAAGAAACAGAAGTGGTAGCTGATTTCTTCTAGTTCAAACCTCAAGTTCCCCTAGTGTCCTGCCTATTTCCCTTTTCTTGCTGAAACCAAGCCAGGAAGAAACCACAGATTAAGCACTGCAGATTCCTATTTTTTCTTTTGCATGACCCACTAAAATGTCATGACCCACACAATTAAAATGCAACTACTGGGGCTGGAGAGTTGGCCTAGAGGCTAAGAGCCCCCACTGCTCTTGCACAGGACCCAGGTTTGATTCCCAGCATCCACATGGCGGCTGAGAACCCTCTTTAACTCCAGTTCCAGAGGAATCCGACACCCTCTTCTGACCTCTGCGGCATTGCACGACACGGGTGCACCAACCTACATTCAGAAAGTACATTCACACACATAAAATATAAATACAATTTTTTAAAAAAATTTTAAAAAATAATAAATAAAATGCAACTACTATTGTGAGAAAATCCATCTTATATTTTGGTGTGTGTATTTCTGGGACTCATTTTTGTACCAAAGGGTGTTTATATAGCTTTTAAAAACAAAACGATAAAACATTTCCATATGGTTTTCTTTACCTTTCTAAGGGTCAAACAAGTTTGATAAGAAAGCTATACCATAGAAGTTCGAAAGGAAATAGTTTTCACAGAAGTAAATTTTTTGCACAGGATCACAAATTAATTTCAAACTTCCTATTTAAAGCCTTCTTTAGGAGGTTGGTAATTACTAAACTTTTCAGAGTTACTTAATCCTGGAAGGTTGTCAGTGTTTCCCCCATTCCCCAATTCCTTCTCCCTTACAAACACAAAAGATGTATATTTGCATACTGTAGAGTTTCTGAATTTGAAGCTTAATGAAAGGAACTGGCCATGCAGACCTCTGAGCTTGAATACTGAGCCTTTATTTAGAAAGCTTGGAATTATAAATCCTTTCCCTGTCCTTTGAGATGCAAATCTACAGCTTTTTCCATTTCAGAAGCTGGAAAAGTTTTGCAAGACACAGGAGCCACTCTTCAAAATTCCAAGCATCAAGAAAGATGGTGCCCTATCTCCTCCTAATCTTCCCTCGAAGTAGAGAATCTGACCTTCTTTTTTTTTGGTCTTTTCCAGACAGGGTCTCCCTGTAGCCCCAGCTGTCCTGGAACTCACATTGTAGACCAGGCTGGCCTTGAACTCACAAAGATCCGCCTGTCTCTGCCTCCCAAGTGCTAGGATTAAAGGCGTGCACCACCACGCCTGGCAAGAATCTGACCTTCTATAAATGCCAGTCAGCAAACACAAAGCCTGTTCATATTGCTCACCCCGCACCACCAACATCCTCCAGTATTTTGGACCAGCTGATCACAGAACTTAAATATACGCCAGCCTTCTATTTTAGTGGGGTCAGTTTCCCTTTCTAATTTTGTTTCTTGTCTGTTTCACTTCTCAACAAAGACATTTTCTTTGATACTTACAACCCATTACTTGTGTAAGCCTACCAGCTTCAAGAAGAACAACCGTGCAAGGGAGTAAAATTAGATATAGAAGTCTTTCCTCTTCTAAATTTTACCACGAGAAAACTCTCTTTCTCCATTGGAAATAATATCTGGGGAGTTTAATTTGTCTGTTTGAGACAGGGTCTCCCTGTAGCCCCAATTGTTCTGGAACTCACTCTGTAGACCAGGCTGGCCTTGAACCACAAAGATCCCCCTGCCTCTGCCTCCCAGGTGCTAGGATTAAAGGCGTTTTATTTAGTGATATTTTATGCACCAATCAAAATGTTAAAGATCTATGGGCTACAGAGATGGCTCAGATGTTAAGAGCACTGGGCGTTCTTTTGGAGGTCTCAGGTTTGATTCCCAGCACCCACATGGCAGCTAACAACCTTCTATTATTCCAGTTCCACAGGATCTGATGCCTTCTTCTGACCTCTGGGGGTGTTGCATAACACAGGTGCCCCTACATACATGCAAGCAATACACACATACACATAAAATAAAAATAATAAATGAAATATTTAAAAGGTTTATAGGTTTATAGAAATATTCTGAGGAACGTTCATCAAGAAAGAATTATAAGCAGTATTGTTACTCTGAGTACTTCATGGGGCACTAGTGAAGTTTTTGACCTGCCCTGATCTTGCTAATCTTTGGGGGCAGACTATGGGCCAGAGTGAGCTGGCCATAACTGGTGGGGTCTCATGTTTGCAGGCTGACTGCCAGACAACCCTTAACTTGTTCACAGTCTCATCTGCATACTAAATCATGCATCCACCCATGTTCACCATTGACATTTCCAGGACCTTGACTGGAAGGACTGTAAAAGGAGCAACAGGAAATGCAATAACCCCCAAATCTCCATTACCAGATAAGTTAATGAGGCTATCCTTTACCCGCATAAAATGCCTGTTTCTACCCCAGCAGTTAGAAACTGATTAGCTAATTTACCTTCTACCTCTCCTATTCTTGGCCAAGGATAAAAGTTCCCTTCACTGTTCAGATGGTGCTCAGTCTTGTGACTATAATGTCAAGGTAGAATCTCTGGCCCAGATAGAGACCTAACTTTTCAGTTGGGCTGAGTCAATCAGCTGGCCAAGGGTCCACACCTAGGAAGGAGGGGTCACCCTTAGGTGTAAAGAGATAGTGCCTTGGTGAGATAATGAACTTTTACTGCCCAGAATTCCCACCCCTAGCTTGTTAGTTTAGGAGGCCACAGTGATGTAGCACTGTAAATCTGCTCCCTTTTATGAATTCTTCATAAAAGCACAACTCTCCTGTTCTTCCTTCTATTTCTTTGCTTTTGGACTCTTTGGGAAAGCCCAGTATTTCAGTCTCCCTTTCTCTTTCTCTTCAGCTCAGCTCCACACCATTTGACTGCTTGTCCACCATGTTCCTAACCTTGGTGTTGGCTTACACTGCATGGTCTTTTCCCCTTCTCCCCTTCATTTTCCTCCTCTGGTCAGCTGCAGAGATGTATAGCTTGCCTGCCCTGAGAATACTTTTTTTTTCTTTTAAACTCTAATAAACAAAATGGGTTATTAGGCTTCTGTTTGAGGCCATTCTTAAATTTTTTTTTCTTAACGAGAGAAAGATCACTAAGAAGGGACCCCTATTTCCGCAGTATCATTGGGTAACTGCAAAGACTTCCCAAAATTCCAATAATAATGCTCCCATAGTGAGAAGAGGGGGAAAAGACCTGGTTCAGAGGCACCAAAANCCGGAAGCCCAGGGCACAGAGCTGTGCTGAACACCTTGGCCACCAGGCCAAGGTATAGTAAGGCTACTGGGCTTCGTCAGGCAGGAGGATCACCTGTAACACTGTCTAAAGCTGGTAAGCATAGCTTAAGTCTCCAGGCCGGTCATAAAACCCATTGTTTTATGTCAAAGCTAACTGAAAGTTTTAGGGTTTCCCATCTGCAATATGGGCTTCTGGTTGCTTTTCTTTTTTTAATTTAATTTAATTTAATTATTTTTTGGTCTTTTCAAGACAGGGTCTCCCTGTAGATCCAGCTGTCCTGGAACTCACTCTGTAGACCAGGCTGGCCTTGAACTCACAAAGATCCACCTGCCTCTGCCTCCCAAGCGCTAGGATTAAAGGCGTGCACCACCACGCCCGACTAGCAGACTGTTTTTCTAAACAATATTTTGTTTGAGAATAAGAGGGTTTTTTTTTCGTTGTTCCTTTCTGGAGTCATAGAATATTACCCCACAGATAGCAAAGATTGAATGTGGTGAATAAGATAAAATACATGATATTTAAAATTATTTTGATGTTGTTTTTTTATTTCCATTAAATGTTTTAGAGGAAAGTATCTCTCTGTGTAAACACAGGCATAAACAAAGCACATACTGATGAGAAATTGGGTAAGAAAATCCAAAAACTTCACAGGTCAAGACTTTTTTCAATGTCTTGAAAAGAAGTATAATTTATAAAATACCATTACAGTGCTACAGACTGAAAATACCAAGAAAAGAGAGAAACAATATTGCAAAAAAAATCTATAGCTTTTTTAAAACATTAAATTTGGAATGAAACAGAAAGTTTTAATTTTATGTGATATTCTCACATGTTACTTTGGTAGATCTTTAAAATGTTTAAGTAATTATATACATTTATGCATTTTTCCTTCAAGCTAACCAGAACAGAATAAAAATTTATATAGAAAATGAACTATCTATAAACATACACATGTATATATACACACACAGACACACACACACACACACACATATATATATATATATGTGTGTGTGTGTCTGTGTGTGTATGTGTGTGGGGGGGTGTGTGTATGAAAGTATGTATATCAAGAAATAAAATACCGTGCTCTTCTGTCAGAGAAGGTGAGATTTTGGATAGTCAATATCACACAGAAAGCAGATAAAGTAAAATAACCAAGCCAAGGAAAGTCAAGGACATGCCTTCTCTTTGAAAACTGTGCTGAAGTAATTCTCTTTTAGTTCTTCTAGAATTCAAACTATTTCAAGACCAAATAAGCAGTCTTTAAAACCCCCAAAAAATTTCAAAGTGTGAGGTTATTTATTTGTTTGTTTGTTTGTTTCTTTTTGATGTTTTTGAGACAGGGTCTCCCTGTATCCCCAGCTGTCCTGGAACTCACTATGTAGACCAGGTTGGCCTTGAGCTCATTGAAATCTGCCTGTCTCTGCCTCCTGCATGTTGGAATTACAGGCATGTGCCATCACGCTCTGTTAGGTCATTTATTTTTATGCAAAGTTGCATCTAAAACAATTACAAAGGGAGCATTTATTTGAAAGGACAAAATAATAAGTGTGCCTCCCTTTCCAAGATGTCACTGATTTTTCAAGCAAGATCAAAATTTCATATTAAGAAATTTTCAAGTATTTTATTTTTGGCCCACTGAATTATTTGTAATTAATACTCATTTCTGTAAGCATTCACCATGACTTTATCCTTTTGACAATGCCATTTTTCCTCCTTGTACTATATCGTAGGTTTCAAAGTAAATATAGGTTGCTAAAACAGCAGAGAGTTGCCCTTCTAATCCTACCAGGGATATGAAGCCTAAACCTTACACTTTCCACATGCCTGAGTAGGGTATGTGGAATAGATTCAGCTGTTGACAGTTTCCACTGTAACTTTATAGGGTTTTCACCTAAAATTGGCTGGTGTTTTCTGTGCCATAAGGTTGTGATCACATGCCTGCAGGCAAAGAAACGACACAACAGTGTCCCTTCCAAATCTACCCTGTCACTCGCTTTGGGGAAAGCAGTCACAAAAACCCTTTACTAACTTCTGCTCGTCCTCTTCCCAAGTTAATATTCAGCATGTCAAAAGAGACTCATAGTAAAGAGTACGAGGTTTATACGAAAGCCAAGGTGAAGCTAAGCTATTGGGAGAATGACAAGCTCAGCTTTGAATTTGGGCTCAATTTTAATGTCTTCTATACAGAAGCGGGAGACACAGGTCGGCCCTGAGGTCCAGAAGCCCTTAGGAAGGTTGGATTCAGAAAAAAATAATTAATTATAATTACCTAAAATTAGATAATTTGACAATGGTCCTGGAAAGAAATTGCTTGAGACACAAGAGCCTATCATTAAGGAGGTCATATAAGGACTTTAGTGGGAGGAGCAGAAAAGAGACTAAAATAGCGCCTAAGCTTCAAACCTGCAAAGGGAATCGATGCTGCACTACGCTGCTAGGAACCATCAGGAGAAGGCAGTGATGTGAAAGGACCACGGTGAATTTATGTTTGAATTTAGTCACTGAAATCTTTTTAGTCACATGATATAGCACACTGAAGCACACATGGGTGATGCTTTTTCCACATCCTGCTGACTACCCAAGCATGTAAGTTAGATGGTATGCTCAAATGAAAATATTGTCAAGGGTTTCTTCCTAAAAGAATTTTGGCAAGACCATGAACTGAAAGTACAGCTAACTTGCATCTTATGCCCTCTAGAATATTCTCAAAATTTATTATTGCCTTTTAACAGGAACTTTTTATGAAACTGCTGTGAACTGGCTGAACATTTGCACTTACTTTCTTCTAGTAATTTAGGAGATGGTTTTATGGAAAAGACTCTAGTGTTCTCTATTGTCCTGAATGGCTTTTGCGTGCTTGCTATCTGCTTAACACACTAGGTAGTCTGGATATCTTTTCACCATGACATAAGGTGAACCCTCCTTCCCTGGCATGGTCATAGGACCAGTGATTGACCCAGGAAACTGGAAAGCTATGTTTTCATCCAAACCAAAGATTTTATTTTCTTGACCAGTTTTCTTGTAATGGGCTTTTTGCTACTGTAACATGTGCACGGAATTATCTGTATTTCTTTCACCATTCAAAAGTGGAGGAGAGAAGGAATATGGAATCATTCTTGTTTAAATATGGCCTATACTTTATCAACTCAGTTGTTTACCATATGGAACATTTTAAATTTAAAAGCTCTCCCTAAAGAACAAATCTCATGTAGTAATTTTCCAGAAATAAAATATTCCTTCTAGAATGGGGAAGATAAGCTCGTGAAATCTGGAAGTAAACAAAAGGACACGTTTGGGAAGGCAAAAACTTGGAAGATTCTAGAAGGTTCCTCCCCAGGTTTATAGGAATAAAGAACATCTGGGGGAGGAGACTCTGACCAGCTGAACTACAGAGACATCTTTTGGACCCATTCAGCTCCCTATAATGGGGCAGGAAGGTCTAGGGTTACAGCTCTCATGGGTGGCCAGATATGCTGGTCCAGGTTTTGGTGATGCAGCTGCTTTGAGTCATCTCTCCTTCTAAGAGATGTGCTTTCAATAGGATCTTTTTCTGGAATGCATGTCGACTGGCTACTAAAAGTGACCCCTCATCCACACTCCTGTTAGTATCCTCAATAGAAACTTGTTGGAGCTGAGCGGCCTGGAGCACATTTAATCCCAGCAGTCAGGAGCCTGGTCTACATTGTGAGGTCCAGGTCAGCCAGGGGTACAAAGGGAGATCCTGGACCAAAACAACCAAAATAAATCAAATATCCAAGTTAGACTTTGGTGCAATCATTAATTAGGTCTTGGATTCCCTTTCTAGAGGTGCGGTGTGTGTGTGTGTGTGTGTGTGTGTGTGTGTGTGTTCTCCCAAGGAAAAGTCTCTCACACAACAGTCTCATCCGGAAACCTGTATAATACCCTGTATTCTGATCTAGCAGAATTCTCTGTCTATGACATAGTGGGTATGGTTACTAATAGCAACAGTTCTGGAGACAAAATAAAAGAAGGTAAAAATTTGGTTTTTCTCATCTGTGCCCTACCCTTGGAGAAGGAGATGTGATGTTTTTATTTACAATTGTTTGGGGGCACACATTTATAGATATTCTGCGACACATGTGGCTCCAAAGGTCACAGGTTGGACATGCCTGCATCTAAATCCTTTAAACTGACCTGTTGAAAAAATTGTACTCACTTAAATTTTGTCATTACAAGCCATTGGCTATTTCTTCAAAAACTGTCACATTAAATATGAAGGTCTACGGTGGAAAGATGCGAATGGAGCAGTAGGCAGCTGGACAGATTTTAGCTGTCTGAGAAGACACTGAGGAAGGGTCCCTACCTCATGGGCTTTGAAACCCTTCTCCCCATTACCAGCTAATCCTAGAAAAGAAAACACCTTACAATTTAAGAGTTACCATATAGAAAAGAGAAGGTATCTGGGCTTAGCGAAGGCCCCCCGTATTATCAAGGCTGCTTCCTCCAGGAATCTGGGCTCTACTGCTAGCCTTGGGTAGAGATTGGAGATTCTAAACCACCCAAAACAGTATCTAGTATGGTCTCCTCCTTTCAAGAATTACTTTAACTGGACCTGTTAGTCACCTGTTCCAGAATGCTTTCCCACACCATGAAATCTGATTCATCTGAAGAAATGCTAAGAAGGATAATTACCCCCTTAATGGCAAAAAGTACTTTTCCTTTCCTGGAGTCCCTCCTTCCCCAGAGTAACTTTTCCTTTCCCTTCCCGTATTTTTTTTTTTTTTTTTTTTTTTCTTTTCGAGACAGGGTCTCCCTGTAGCCCCAGCTGTCCTGGAACTCACTCTGTAGACCAGGCTGGCCTTGAACTCACAAAGATCCGCCTGTCTCTGCCTCCCAAGTGCTAGGATTAAAGGCGTGCGCCACCACACCCGGCCCCTACCCGTATTTTCTATCAGTTCTTTTCGCTGAAGGCTACTCGTGCTTGGCTGGGCACTCTGGACACCCTCACTCATTCCCTGAGCTCCTCCGCTCCACCTTTCCCGTGCTGCTGTTAGTGGATCTCCACTGCAAAAGCCATGGCCTCTCTGCCCTAAACAGATGGCAAGATTTACATCTTGCATGCCCTATTGCTTATCTCACACTCTAATAAAAGTGTCCTTGAGCTTTCTCTACAACATTTTCAAGTTATTATTTCGTGATTTCCAGAGGGCTTATTTCCCTGTTAAAAGAACCACTTTTAGGATGCCACTTGGGAGGCAGGTGAATCTCTGTGAGTTCAAGGCCAGCCTGATCTACATAGTGAGTTCAGGCCAGTTGGCGCTACAGGGAGAACCTGTCTCAAAAAAGACAACAACAACAACAACAACAACAAAAGAACACTTTAACAAGTGCACAGTTGGTACAAATAGGAGGGCGTCTTTAGTAAGCAACAAAATTTGGCTCAAAAGTCTCAGCTCATCTTGGATCTTGTTGTTCTGTGGAAGACAACCCTGATCTGCAGTAGTAAGGAAATCAAGAGACACAGATACAAGCCATAGTTCTTATTCAGTCGCTTACTTCATACAGAGTAAACACAAAGCAGTGCAGAAGTTCAAGGTTCTTATAGTTTTGGAGAGAAGCCCTTTGCACACTTTAAATAAGATCACCCACAATGAAATTCCTGAAAAGACAATACCAGAGCAGCAATAATCCAGGATGGGAGAAGGAAGCCTCAGCAGTTAAAACCTCATGTGTGAAGAACAGATTTGCACAACACAGACCAAGACACTCAAAAGCCTCATTCCCTTCTATTCCTCTAAGGAAGTGCAGATTCAATTTTGAGGCAGGTTAAATTGAGGACCCAAGTGGAGATATATAGTTAATGGATCTTATTATTCTCCCAATTGAAAGGAGAAAGAACTCTCCAAAAAGATTTGATGGGTTCCACCGAGTCTTTGCAACATTTCTCACTCCAATTGATTTCAAACCAAGAAGAGATAATGAGCCTATCTAAACTATTACCTCTTTCTTCTAATTTTTGAAGTTTTAAGCATTGCAGTTGCAGAAGCCACTCAAATTCCGAAGGCCCCAAAGAGGCAGACTTTCCACACATAAGGGAGGTTACCATACACATTGCCTTAAGCCAAATGTGGACTGCAAATGAAGTCACATTCACCAAGTTTTAAAATGTTTAATGATTTCTTTTTTACTTTTCTTAACAAATTCATGTAAGAAGGAAAGCCTCCAAGTTAAGCCCAGAGAAGCCCAGTTATCCAGCAGCAAAACTGAAAGGTGGCAAGATAGAAGTGACTCTGTTTCCTTTAAACAGTGTGTGTATGCTGGGTGTGGTGGCGCACGCCTTTAATCCTAGCACTCTGGAGGCAGAGGCAGGCAGATCTTTGTGAGTTCAAGACCAGCAAGACCAGCCTGGTCTACAGAGTGAGTTCCAGGACAGCTGGGGCTACAGGGAGACCCTGTCTCGAAAAGACCAAAAAAAAAGAAAACAGTGTGAATGATCACATCTTGGACTGAGCCTCCTGCAAGGCTACCAACTGATTAGTGCCTCAATGCCTGTGGAAAGTTTTGAATATTTCAGATCTAGAGCATATTTACAATTTCTCTTGGGCCAAGTTTAGCCCTTAAATAGCCACTCCTTGGCCACCTTTGTTTTTGACTTAATATTCCTTGACTAAAACCTTTTGGAATGTATTAATTTAGCAAGAGTACCAGCTTCCACCAACCAAAAGGCTGAGTGTCATTAGATAGCATCTGAGGCCTACAGCTGAGATTTCTCTTTTACTGTATCTATATTTAATGTTTCCACCAAAGTATTTGAAAGAGTCTTGGTGTCTTGATTTATAACTTTGTTCTGTTACTATAAAAACTTCATGAAACTGTTATTACATAGGAACATGGAACTGGGGGTAATTTGAATGTATGTTCCCATGTCATGGTCATTCATATTTATCTACAGAATAAACTCTTATCCCCTTTGAGGCTAGAGTTATGCTTTTGCATCAACAATAAGATTACTTTCAGTCAAAGAAGGTTGAAGCCCATTCGAATAAAGTGACAGCTAAAAACATAGGCAATGTGCAGAAATCCAAGTCTAAGGACCTAAAAATGCTCAAGGGAGGGTCCCCTCAGCTTATTTCCTAAAATAATTCAGTTATTATATTTTACAAAAGTCAAAAAACAATAAACTGCTTCAATGCATGTTTCTTTAAATTTGAAAAGATGCTGACATTATACTTTATATAAAACTATAAAATCCTGGGGCTAGAGAGATGGCTCAGCGGTTAACAGCACTGACTGCTCTTACAGAAGACCCAGGTTCGATTCCCAGCACCCACATGGCAGCTAAGAACCATTTTTGACTCCAGTTCCAGGGGAATCCAATGCCCTCTTCTGACCTCCACGGCATTGCAGAACATGGGTGCACCAACCTACATGCAGACAGTACACTCATACACATAAAAAAATTAATTAATTAAAAAATATATATATAAAAGAAAAACATCTATTAAAAAATCTTATAAGATCCTGTTTTTTTTTATTGTCTGAATCCTGCTCCTCTCTCACGAAGCCATGTCTGTACTCTGAGTTCATTAATACATTCTGCTTTTGTTATGCATAGAAACACAATTGCAGTTGAACACAGTTAAAAAGACATCATCCCACGTAGAAGCACTCAACCTTGAATCAGGAAAATGTGGAGCTCAGCCTAAATCTTTCCTCTGCAGCTTTGCCAAAGTTGTTGAAACTCTCAAATAGTCCTCATTTTCATCTTCTGAAAATAATGTTGTTGTTCTAGGTCAACTCTATGGTCATTTCCAACACTATTCTTTGAGTTTAAAATATCACTCCACTAAAACCAGTGCTAAGCTCGAAGTTAAGCCCAGTTACACTGAGCAACAAGGAAGAAGTTGCATCAGCCAGTGAAGTATTAGGACTGAAAACAGGCTAGATACAAGTTTCTTATTTGACTATATTTTTTAAATATTTTATTACTTTTATTTTATTTTTATGAGTTTATTGTTTGAAATGCCTGAAATCAGAAGAAGGCATTAGACTTCACTGGAACTGAAGTTCTGGACAGTTTGGCTATCATGTGGGTGCTGGGACTCAAACCTGCATTCTCTAGAAAAGCCCGCAGTGCTTTTAATCTCTGAGTCATCTCTCCAGCCCCTCTTATTTGACTTTATATAATAATTGTACAAAATATTTTCTATACTTTATGGTTCTGAAATGACGTAGTAGAAGCTATTATATTTAATACACCAATTCTTTCTATAATTATAACAGATTGAGCTATAAATACATGGAGGTAAAAATGACATATTGGCTGAACATCAATAGCACTTAATGTTTTTTTTAATTCCTTGAATCATACACCTTACACAGCTAGTCTAGTAACTCCACCCAAAATCAATACAATACAAAATTCAGAGGAATGATACTCTAAAATGAGAACGAGGTTTATTTAAACCTAGTTATGTAATTACTGAGGTATTCGTATTCTAAAATCTATAATTACTGCATTATACTAAAAAGAGTTAGGTTAAATGTTATTAAGCAAAACCACCTGGCTGATTTGTTTTCTGAATACATGTTAATATAATTCCTACTTAGAAGAACAGACTCATTCCAAGCTAGAATTATTTTGAACCTGGGTAGGTTCTATTGTCACAGATGTGACTCATATCCCGAAAAGGATTTATTACCCTACTCTAGCAGTCAAATTAAGTAGTGAAAATATGAGGAATCATCAAAGAAATACTGTTCTCTGCAGATGTAGGTGCAGTGATGCCACATTCTCTGCTTTTCTACACAAGAAAGATTAGGCATCAATTGAGTGTCCCAAAGCTTCCTAAACTTTACTCAAAGATGCTTGAAAAAGCTTCAACAAGGCCATAGCAATGTCTTTATTAATGCTCCTATGGTTGGGAGCATTGAACAAAAGCATTTAATATCTTTATAGACACCCAATTCAATCATCGACAGTGCTTTCTCTCTCCATTTTTCTACCTTTGAAATGTCATTAAACCTTTGCTATCAGAGCAAAAAACCATGCTTTATTACATTATGTCATAACACTGTACATGTTGAGTGGATTTTTAAAAAAATCTATTATTGCCTTTTGCTTTAAGCATTGCTTGGGGACTGGAATAAACAGCACAGTAAAAACATTATCTTTTTGGTACGGAAAGCATGCATACACAGAGAGAGAGAGAGAAAGAGAGAGAGAGAGAGAGAGAGAGAGAGAGAGAGAGAGAGAGAAGAGAGAGACAGAGATAAGCATACGTGACCAAAGATACAAGCTTAGTAATCAAGATGAACACTTAAAATTCACTTTAGTGATTCATTTCTCAGGTAGTTTTCATATAATTGTCCCCATATTAAAACAGCGGAAACTAATGCAGTTAATGGAAGATGTCACCATCCATAAAATCAAGAGATAAATTTATTTAGGACAATCTACCTCTACTCAACTATGTGAGGAGTCCAAATGAAAACCAAGCTGTTATATATTGGTTTTCAGTTTTCAAACATGCTGACAATGCTGATTAGAAACAATAATATGTTAAGCATAACAGACTTAATTATACTTTGTGACTTACTAGTTGTTTCTATTTCAGAAATTATGAAAAGTATAAAAACATTTGAAAAAAGGGCTTTAGGCAAATAAGGGATCTTTCAAACAATTTGCCTGAGAATGAAAATGAAATAGAAAGTGGAGAATTAAGAGTAGGATGGAAATATAGTACCCAAGAAGCTGGAACATACACCACAAAACTCATAGAAATGATACCCTAGGGCTGGAGAGATGGCCTAGCGGTTAAGAGCGCCGACCGCTCTTACAGAGGACCCGGGTTCGATCCCCAGCACCCACATGGCGGCCGAGAGCCGTCTGAAACTCCAATTCCAGGAGAACTCCAGTTCCAGGGGAACCCGAGACCCTCTTCTGACCTCCGCGGCATTGCACGACACGGGTGCACAAACCTGCATGCAGACAGTACATTGATACACATACCGAAATAAATAAAATAAAATAAAATAAAAAAAAAAAAGAAAAGAAATGATACCCTAAAATGAGAACTAGGTTTATTTAAGCCTAGTTAGGTAATTAGTGAAGTCTTCATGTTCTAAACCTATAATTCCTATTTTATTAAAAAGGGTTGGGTTAAAGGTTGTTAAGCCAAAACCAAGAAGTTGGAGCATGCCTCC
This sequence comes from Rhizomys pruinosus, assembly GCA_009823505.1. Taxonomy (NCBI): domain Eukaryota; kingdom Metazoa; phylum Chordata; class Mammalia; order Rodentia; family Spalacidae; genus Rhizomys; species Rhizomys pruinosus. Next base: position 3,915,552 of record VZQC01015407.1, read on the forward strand.
TCTGGAGTTCTCCAAGCTGCTTCTCCCTCAGATTCCACATCCAGTTCCACAAGTCCTCTTGTGTAATAAGTGCTGGCTACACTCAGACATAGTGATTTGTCTTGGGATTATCATAGAGCAGTCTAGAAGGTGCTCTTTTGTTTGGAAACCATTTAGTAAGTACTATTATGTGAAATCAAGGGACTTGGTTGCTTTCATCTTTCTGAAGTTCAAGATCACAGGGTCCTTAAGATTTAATGAACTTAGTCTTTTTATTTATTTATTTATTTATTCATTTATTCATTCATTCATTTATTTTTATGTGTATGAGTGTACTGTCTGCATGTAGGTTTGTGCACCCATGTTGTACAATGCCGCGGAAGTCAGAAGACGGCGTTGGATTCCCCTGGAACTGGAGTTAAATAAGGTTCTCAGCCACCATGTGGGTGCTGGGGATTGAACCCGGGTCCTCTGCAAGAGCAGTCAGAGCTCTTAACCTCTAGGCCATCTCTCCAGCCCCTAAACTTAGTATTTCAAATGGAGCTTTCAACTTCAATAATTTTTCTAAGGATTCTAAGTGGTCTGTACAGAAAGAGTTCTCTGTATGAGGCACTAGAACAACTATGCAAACTGAGAGGTTGATCAGTTATGGATAATATAATAACATATGCATTTAAATTTTTCCAGTAAGATTAGGATTTATAGCTTTTCCCCAAACAAAAGAGATTTAAAAACTCCCTAGTGATTAAAAAAGAAACAAAATTAGTCACAGCTGAATGTGCAAGTATGTACACAGAGAAACAAAACAGATTGTAGTGTCAAACAGACATTAAAGTCTCCGAGATCCAGTAAAGTTTCATACCCAGGAAAACTAGCCGCTCAATCCTTCTAAAAATTTTTTGAAGAAGATAAATGCCAAAGCAGTTATTTTAAAAGAAAATGAATTATAATTAGACAGACACAAAGGAAGTTGTACTATTCATCATCACCCACAGAAAGATGTAACAAACTTCACAATGAAATAGAAATAATAATACTTAATAAAATAAATTAAGATAAAATCTTAATGAAAAGGAAATTCAAATACTCTGAGTAGACAATAAAATGGAGGAACTCACCCATACAATTAGAGGTTAGTTATGTTTTGATTTTTGTAACAGATTTTTGGATGTGTGATCCCAATGACTGAAAGAACCCTGGTAGCATTTCTATAGAGTTGATTCTAAGGCATCTTTTTTTGGACACAAAGTGCTAAAATGACCATGGGCCAGTCTCGTACTAACATTTTTATTTTGTGTGTTTCAGTTTGTTGCCTGCATGTATGTAAGTATATCATCTCTGTATGTAGTACCCTGAGAGGCCAGAAAAAGATGTGGGATCCCCTGTAATTGGAGATACAAATGATTGTTAGCTGCTGTGTAGGTGTTGGGAACTTAACCCAGGTCCTCTGGAAGAGCAGCCAGTGCTCTGAATGGCTAGGGCATCGCTCCAGCTCTAACACATTTCTTTTCTTTAGAATAATACTAAAATGGCACCATCAAATGTTTTACCCCACTATTTTTTAAATGAAGTTGGGATGCTAGATATTCTCAGGGAATTTTAAAAGTGGGATCCAATAACATGAGACATAATTAACAAATCAGTATCTATATCATATATGTGTGAGTTGTAGCTGGGCATGGCAGAGCATGCCTTTAATTTCAGCACTGGGGAGGCAGAGCCAGGTAGATCTCTATGAGATTCACGCTAGCCTGGTCTCCATAGTGAGTTCCAGGCCAGCTGTGGCTACAAGGAGACCTTGACTCAAAAAGATAAATAAATAAATAAATAAATAAATAAATAAATAAATAAATAATTTGTATACGTGTGTTAGAGAAAATGGAATTTCTGGATTGATTCTATAGAAAAGAAAATTGTACAATCCATACTTACTCATGTGCTCTTCAAAACAGTGAAATTTGTTACAGTTTTTTCTCCAAGCATATTGAATGTGAATGAGTGTAGTATTATTCTTTAACTGTACAGGAAGTTCTCTATTCCTGTAGAATTTATCCTAGAAAAAGGCCAATTCACCAACTCTAGGGATTTTTGTACTGAAAATCTGTTTGCTTCTAAGATGAAAAAACATGTAAGAGGAAAATAAACAATAAAAGCAAGTGTTCTCAAGCCTTGATAACTCATACTAGATAGTCTGGAGACCAGAAAAGGTCAATTACTTCCTGTGTGAGATTAAGCCTTTCTATACATACATTATAAGAATAGCATTACAAGATCCTAGTCTGAGAGGTGACATAGAAGGGACAGACTCTATTCTGCAGCTCTCTTCAATCGAAGCACCAGTGTGATCATATCACCATGGTCTAATGGTCTACATTGGGTTCATTGCTTTACAGTATAAATTGCTAGCTCCCAGATGAAATGTACAAGACTGTTTCTTAACTGTTGGTTTGAAACTCGAAATGGTGATAAGCAAAGAAGGAAAAGAGAAGTTAAAAACAGAATTCAGGCCCACTCTTCAGGTACTGATCTACTTTATTCTAAAGGAGGACCATTTGCAGAGGTTAAAACAGAAGGCAGACCAAGGTGTTTTCACAGCACCCTGCTTCCAACTTTAAGGTGTTGATGAAATGTCCTAATAAAATGTGGAATAATAGTTTATATTCATAAAAGGTTCATTAGTTTTCCTTATAAAAACAGAGCTGATTATCATGCAAAGACCATCGAAGTTCACCTTTCCAGCCTGGGTCTGCCTCAAGATCCCCATTCACACTTTAAAGAAAACACTGTTTTCAGAAGTCATGAAATATAGTATCCATATTTAGAATAAAAATATTTAGAATAATTTCTTTTGTTTAAAGAATGCCTACTCCTAGTTTTTCAAATCCAAGAGAGGGGCAAGTTAAAGCTTGGACAGGGTTATGTAAATTTGTACCAGGCGTGGTTCCACATGGCTTTAATCCCAGCAGTCTGGAGGCAGAGGCAGGTGGATCTCAAGCCCAGCCTGATGTACATAGTGATTTTCAGGACAGCTGGGACTACCAGGAGAGCCTTTTAAAAACAAAAACAAAAACAAAAACAAAAACAAAAACAAATCCAGACCAAAAATAAAAAAAGGATAGAAGTTTGAGCATCAGTTTTGAGCTGATTCCAGTTTACTATAAAATAGACAAGATTGGCTCAATCTAATGGAAGGGAAGTAGAAATGAACTGTATGTTTACTGTATCACTAAGGGAGAATAAAGATTAGGGCTCCAGGGTGAAGTCACCTACAACAATAACAGCATCAACAACAAATTCCAAGACTAGGGAAGAGATGGGTGTGCAAGTGGTGGTTTGAGTGGGAAGTAGCAGGTTAACTGCCAAAATATTAGGCAACATGACCTCTGATCGATCTCTCTCTCTCTCTCTCTCTCTCTCTCTCTCTCTCTCTCTCTCTCTGTCTTTTCTCACCATGTCTTCCATGGCCCATTCCTGAGCCCAGTGTGAAGGTTGATTTCGAGCTGACAGACACTAATGGTGCATCTGGTATTTAAGAACACAGAGTGAGAAGAAACTCCGATGGTCTACATCGAAATTACTTGGCTAAGTGAGTGCGGAACACATGACTGGCTCTTTCTCATTGTAGAAAACGGCAGGAGCACTCAGCTTAATCTCAGTGCACAGACAGCAGGGCTACCTAGGGAATTAATTATTTGCTTTGTGCACACCTTATGATCATGTCTCGTAAAAGAACTCCCAAAGCAATCTTTTGTACAGGTCCACTGCTAGGCTGTTTTTCAGAGTCTCGTGTGCTCTGTGAAGTTGTCAGGAAAAGAGAGAAGATAATAATCAGTTCTTTCCCTGTTTAACTACAGAAGGTGAACTAGAAAGCACAGGTTAACACAGCTTAAGCATTTACTCAAGTTAATTCTGCCTCAAGCCTGCCATCGACAAGCTGCAAGTGAATTCCTTGTCTCTGCTTCTGCACCTGAGAGAAGTATGACATTCATTTTTTTACCAGAAATATTGTGTTAAATGTATTACTACACATCCTTGATATATATAATATAATTATATTATATATCTATATGTGTATATGATCAGATGAAGAGTGTTCCCAGTAAATTCCCTCAGTTCAGAAAGAAGCATGTCATATATTCATACCTCAACTGAAAATTGAACTGTAAGATATGCTAGATGGAGGCTGGAGAGATGGCTCAGCTCTTGCAGGGGACCTGGGTTCGATCCCCAGCACCCACATGGCAGCTGAGAACCGTCTTTAACTCCAGTTCTAGTGACACCCTCTTCTCACCTCTGCAGCATTACATGACATGGGTGCCCCAACCAACATGCAGACAGTACACTCATACACATAAAAAATAATAAATTAATTAAAAAAATAAAAAAATTAAAAAAGATATGTTAGATGGTCCCCAAATTGAAACTAGAAAGTAATATAATATCAGCCCATTAACTATTTCAAAAAGAAAAAAAATGCTCATGCTTTGTGGGGCCACACAGCAGGTTGTTTTCTGTTTAAATTAATGCGATATCAATACAACTTGATATCTGACTAATAACTAATCAGGAAATATTCATCTAATAATCACAAAATTCCAGGCATTACAGAAAAACAAGAAAAGGCTCTACTTTGGATAGGTGAGGGTCGTATCCAGGAGAAGACAAGGGGAGAGTAACAGTGATGTCAGGGCTGGAGAGATGGCTCAGTGGTTAGGACCTCTGGCTGCTCCTAGAGAAGACCCAGTTTCAGTTCCCAGTACTCACATGGTGATTTACAACCATCTGTAGCTCTAGTTCCAAGGGACCCCACACTCTATTCTGGCATCTGTGGGCATTGCATGCACTTGGCGCGCTTACATACGTGCAGGAAATACACCTATACATGTTAAAATAAAAATAATAAATAAAAGATATTACAAAAAAAAGAGTTACAGTAAAGTAAAAGACTGGCTAGATGGTTCCCTGAGTGAGGTTATTGAGAAAGGTTACTTGCTGCCAAGCCCCCTTTCCTGAGTTCAATCCTGGGAAATCACGAGAGAGAGAGAGAGAGAGAGAGAGAGAGAGAGAGAGAGAGAGAGAGAGACTTACATCATGCAAACGGACAACAAACATTGTAAATAATAAATAAAACATTTAAAATGATGAAATCCAGAAGAAAAAGTGACAGAATAGTTCTGTGAATGTGGGGCTGAGCTGGCATTTGAAAGATGAGTTGCTTTTGAATAAGAGAGGAGGACAATTATGGCTGGATACCCTGTTGATCTGTAATTTTATAAGCATCTAACTAGTTCTTTCAATGCAAACGCAGGCTGCCTTTTTACTTTCCTCCTTAGGGTTAGTTCTTCAGCTAACATGGACCTGAAGTACATTTGCTGAGTTAATCAGCTTGAAACTTGTCCTTCTCTGTCCTCCTCCTAACCTTATCGTTAACACAACACTTTACAAAATAGCTTGGGAGTGCAGGGTGTAGCCGGTGGCTATGGAATGTAATTGAGCTCACAGACATGGAGTTGGTCCCGTCACTTAAGGTTCATTAGACTGAGTTCCCAAGATCCCAGGAGACGACGCCTTCCTACTCCAAATCCCCATGGCACACATCACCCAGACAATGTCTGGAAGTGCAACTTTTGCACTCCAAATGAAATACAATCTACCATCTCTCAGCCCTTTGTTTTCTATTTGGTTCATGTCATCTTTGTCTTACCTACCTGCCAATTAAGCTCCAGTGTTCCTGGAAAATAAGAACTACACTAGGAAATTCTTTATCTAGGCAACATCATTTTTGGTAATTACTTTTAACATATCATAGGTGCTACATCAAGTATGCCTTGTACTCCCAAGTTGCTGGTACTATGGTCTGTGTCCAAAAAAATGATTTAAAAGAAGACACCAGAAAAGATGAACAATACTAAGCAAGCTATGCAATTTCTTAGGTTATCTTAATTTAACAATATGGCACTCAAGATTTGGAAGAAGGTAGTAAGTGCCACTTACTTTCCTATTTTCCAGCATGGAAAACAGACCCCAAGGCATGAGTATTCTCTAACAGTGCATAAGAAGGAAAGAAAATGTTTAGTGCAGGCCTGGCATACAATAGGACACTTTATTTCAGTAAATAGAGACACCAGATGTGGGTCCTGTGGCCTTCCAACACTCCAGCCAACTAAACAAAGCAAGTTATTCCAGAAAGACTCAAAACAGGTGTGGAATACTCCAAACTGTTGTGATTTCTTTTTGCTTTATTATTTCTGCCAGTTATCAAGAAAAATATTTGCATATATCTGCACAAAAAGAAAGCTATATACTCAGTGGCATAGCTTCCTCTAAATAACCTAATAATGAGGTGTTTGAGTCTGCTGTTCACAGTGAATGCCCTCAATCAACCTTTTGTTAGTTTTAATTACTTCTAAAATACAGGAACGGGTAAGCATTCTATTTCATGTTTCCCTGCAGCTCCTGCTTTACTGTTTTGAACTTTCTCCTCTGGAAGGAAAAGGTCCCTATATGTCATACTTCTCTCTGTATTTTCTGTTCTTACCTTCATCTTTCTTCCTTAGTCTGCTCACAAGACTTAACATTTCCCACTTAACTACTATTCCTGACCAGACTCCTTTCTGCCTAATGCTTATTTTTACTCATTTTCCAATAACATTTGTCTGTTTTTTTTAAAGAACATATAATCTGCTAATTACCACTAGCCTCAAATAAAAGGAAGTGATCACAAATTTAAATAAGGATGGCCAACTGCTATGTATATACTTTTTCTTTTAAGTGAATTCTATTTGACTGAATGGACCAGTCTGGGAAAGAAGAGAGTTGAAATCTTAGCTCTAAAAGTTAGGGTCTTTCAGATTTAGGTGCTGTTTCCAGGGAAGTGGACCATTGCTACTTAATTTTTTTCTTTTTTGTTTTTTTTTTTAATTTTTTAAAATTATTTTATGTGTATGTGTGTACTGTCTGCATGTAGGTTGGTGCACCTGTGTCATGCAATGCCACAGAGGTCAGAAGAGGGTGTCAGATTCCCCTGGAACTGGAGTTAAAGACGGTTTTCAGCCGCTATGTGGGTGCTGGGGCTCGAACCCAGGTCCTCTGCAAGAGCAGTCGGTGCTCCTAACTGCTATGCCATCTCTCCAGCCCCTGTAATTTTTTTAAATGAAGGCACATACATAATAATATACAAAGTCACAGATTAGGGGATAGGTGTATACTACATTGCACTTAATGTAAATAGAATTATCTTTTGTCTCAAAATTATTATTCATTTTATTAATATAACAATGTTTTCAAAATTAAAATAAGACTCAACTTAGGTAGTCAGATCTACACTGAAATATTATATGGCACTCCTGTTAAGTCGACACTAAGGCCACTGACCTCAGAAGAAAATATATGTGCCTTCTGCAAAGCCACCCTCCAACATGAAAGAATTGTCTTTCTTTACAAAAAGAAAATACTGGGGCTAGAGAGATGGCCTAGTGGTTAAGAGTGCTTACTGCTCTTGTAGAGGACCCCGGTTGGATTCCCAGCACCTACATGTCGGCTAAGAACCGTCTTTAACTCCAGTTCCAGGGGAATTCGACACCCTCTTCTGACCTCTGTGGCATTGCATGACACAGGTACACCAACCTACATGCAGACAGTACATTCATACACATACAAAAATAAATAAAATTTTAAAAATTACAAAAAAAAATCAGGCATGGTGGCACACACTTTTAATCTCAGCAACTGTGAGGCAGAGGCAGGGGGATCTCTGTGAGTTCAAAGAGCCTGTTCTACATAGCAAGTTCCAGGCTAGCCAGGGCTATATAGTGAGACCCTCTCTCAAACAAGCAAACAAACAAACAAAAATGCTGAGATAACATACAGTCTAATAAAAATTAATACAATTTTCCAATGAAATTCTAAGTGATTTTAACTGGATTTCCACTTTTTTACCTTTACTTGACATATTGTCACAAATATATAAGCATATATTAACTGTATAGTCAGGAAACATATAAATTTTAAAAAGAAAGACATTCAGTACCTCCCAAATACCTACTGCTTTGTTAACCAAATTTCCTCATGATATAAAAATTAGGAAATCCATTTTAAAAGTGCACTAATTTCAAAAGTACACTGATGACTGTAAATTATGGCTGTTAGGTAAATGGGAATAAGTTTCTGCCAGAGTTTAACACTTGTGGAAATGAATTTTACAATATGGACATTATAGACAAGCCTACTACACTCTGGGCTCCTCTTACAGCCTAAACAAACAGCTCTATCTTTCATGATTCTTCTTTGTCCTTGACCCAGAATAGCGTGTGTGTGCTCATGTGTGTGTCTGTGTGTGTGTGTGTGTGTGTTACCTTTTCTCTATTAAATCCTGTAAACATGATATTCATGGGTAGCAACAAAGTAATTATTATCCCATTTCTGTTGCAAACAACAGATGGGATTGCATTTATATTATTATTATTATTATTATTATTATTATTATTGTTATGCAGCTGTGTGTGCTGTTTTAGGTCAGTAGGAGTCAGAAAGAGAAAGTTTCTTCCTACAACAAATCCTTCAACTTTTTCCTTCTCCATCCCATGGTAGATGTACTGTTTCAAGAAAAGAAAGAGCAAGATCTAGTTCAAGAACATGGTTCCTGGAGGAATCTGAAGCTGCTGGTTCTCAAGTCCCTCTTGGCTAAAATGGATTCTAAGAGTCAGGCTGTTTTTATTCAAGCATCTCTGTAATGTGGCATTGCATTACATTACACACTGAGCCCTAAGAAATGTGAATGATCAAACCTGGGAAAAGACTGTGCCCCTCAAATCTCAACTTTCATTAGTTACCTCACAACGAATACATAGGATTGTTCAAATTCTATTATTTGAACATGCAAGAAGAGAAGAGTTTAAAATGATTGATATGATGAAAATAATCACCTCTATTTTCACTTAGATCTCAAAGAATTCCTCATATTTATGACTTGGCATTGTGTGGGAAAATCCCAGACATAAGATATTTAGTGAATGTGGTGAGAAGAAACTAGAACTGATGAGATATATGGATGGTCATCATGGGCCCCATAGTTTTTGTGACTCGAATTTCCCCAACCAATAATTGGAACCTAAGTGTAGAGAAAGACATATGTTGCCAATTAGTGTAGAAACATATAGAAATTAATATACGCTAGACAAATTCTTTAAGAATGATTAGGAAAGGGGAAAAATCCCTGTGAAATAGAGCAAAGAAGCAACTATCTCATGATAAAGTGCTTCTGACTGCACTGGAAATCAGATGAAGATACAGCACATAGGAAGCAGCTCCTAAACCAGAGCACTTTGGTTCTCAGTCCTTCCCAAGCAAGCCACACAATGCTCAAGACTCCAATGGATTGGAGTTGGAGAACTGCAGGTCAGGACAGACTGTAAGAGTATCAGTGGCTGGGGAGGTTCGTCTGAGTCAGATGGCTGCTTCTCATGAAACAGAAGATATATCTACCAATGTGTTAAGAAAGATGGGAGAAACAAAGCACTGGATAGTTGTCAATTTTAGTCAGCTGCACCTGTGGTATAGTCACAGCTAATGGCTGGGAGATCAGTTCTCTACTGTCCTGTGTGACAGTGGCTATTGGGAAATGGAGATAGCCATGGGGAAAGATGAGCTGGTAAAAATGAAGAAAGACTAGGTGAAAATGCAGCTAACTTTTTATGTAGCTTAACACCCCCATGCTATTACTCGGTGAAACCTGATTCCAAAAACAAGAACACCCACTAAACAATACTGGGGAGAAAAATGTAGTCAGTCAGAATGACCAAAGAGAAGAATGTAGTCAGTCAGTATGACCAAAGAGAAGAATGGAGTCAGTCAGTATGACCAAAGAGAGGAATGGAGTCAGTCAGTATGACCAAAGAGAGGAATGGAGTCAGTCAGTATGATCAAAGAGAAGCAAATGTGGAGTAAATGCCAGAAAAATTCTTCCATAATTTTACTAACATATCCAGACACTTGTCTCAATTAAATCAAAAGAAAATGTGGGTATAGTACAGGCAGAATTTGAACAAGAGATAATGAAAATAAAAATTGATTAGATAGGAAGAAGAAAAACAATTGCAGAGCAAATGAGAGTACAGCAGAATTAAGATCCACTTGAACAGCTAGTCTTTCCTCAAACAGGGACCCCCAAATGGGGGATCAAAAACATCAACTAAGAGGGCACAGTAGCACACGCCTTTAATCTCAGCACTTGGGAGGCAGAGGCAGGTGGATCTCTGTGAGTTCAAGGCCAGTCTGGTCTACAGAGTGACTTCTAGGCCAGCTGGGACTAAAGGGAGACCCTGTCTAAAAAAAATAAAATAAAAATATATATATATCAACTAAAAAAGACAAAGGGATTATTATATTCGAACCTAAATTTACACTCTTCCCCCCAAAACAAAAATCAGAATTGAGGTATGTAAATAACAAATGGAAAAAATCTTTTCCAGAATAAAATTGCACACACACAAAGATTTTCTAACATACATAAAGAAACTAAAAACAACACATTAAAAAAGAGGAAACTTTAATGGAAATAATAAAAAAATTATATGATAAACACAACTATAATATATGTAAATCATTAAGGGAAAAACTCACAATGTAGTTGCAAACTGGGAAAAAATTACAATCCCTCAGTAATGAGAAATTGAGAAGGCATCTTAACAGACTTATGAATATTTTCAAAAGAAATGTCTTCAAACACAAAAACACATTCGGATATATGAGACTAAGAAGGGCCAATGGCCATAATATCAAAGTATCACTGACAAAGATCAAAATGCTTAAAGGAAGGACACTGGGAAGTGGTGGTTTATTCTTTTTAAAGGAAAGAAAGCGTGGGCACAAATACACGGGAGGAAGGCTTTGGCAACCTATCAAAATGTAAACCGCATGACTTTCCTGCAGTAATTATATTTCTAGGACTTTATCAAACAAATAAACTGAAACATATTTACATAATATACCCAGTTTAATTAGGTCAATCCTGCATTAGTTACTCCCAACAGACTTCTTCTAACCAGCTGTCATTTGACTTTTTTCTCGCCTCTTTAATTCTTTTACTTCTTAACTCAAAAACCAAGGAAAAGCTATGAGTACTATTTGACCCAAATGTGGGCAGCTGAGAGACCTTACATATTTCTGGGATGCACAGCATTATTAGCAGAAACAAAGTATTTAAAAATTTAATGTTGAGTTAAAATTTACAGTACATTATTATTACCATTAATAATAACAATAATAATAGCTGGCCGTGGTGGCACATGCCTTTAATCCCAGCACTCCAGAAACAGAGGCAGATGGATCTCTGTGATTTCAAGGCCAGCCTGATCTACAAAGTGAGTGAGTTCCAGCCCAGCCGAGGCTACAGAGACCCTGTCTCAAAAAAAAAAAAAAAAAATCCCAAAAGATAATTATTTAAGATCTTATTCTGTAGCCCCGGCTGGTCTAAAACACACTACATAGCTCAGACTGCCCTTGATTTCACAGCAAATATTCAATCTCAGCCTCCCAGATACTGGGATTACAGGTGTTGAAACACCATACCCCAAGTTTGATACAATCTAGATTTGTTTGTTTGTTTGTTTTTTGAGGCAGAATCTCCCTGTGGCCCCAGGTGACTTGGCACTTGCTAAGTAAACCAGACTTGCCTCAGTCTCACAGAGATCCACTTGCCTCTACCACACATGTGCTAGGACTAAAGGAATGTGTCACCATATCTGGCTCAAACTTGCTTTTTATAAGTTAACCTTATTTACTATAATTTGACAAAAATTCAGAAGTAAGAAGAACCTGATAAATTTTGGGAAAAATATAGGAAAGATGATATTTTTAGTATTTATATATAAAACTCGCTCTTTCCATTAATAGCACTTGAGGGGGCTGGAGAGATGGCTCAGTGGTTAAGAGGACCAACTGCTCTTATGGAGGACCCAGGTTTGATTCCCAGCACCCTCCAGTTTCAGGGGTTGTGATGCCCTCTTCTGAATGCCACAGGCATTGCACACTTACATACATTCAGACAATACACTCATACATGTAAAATAAAAACATATTTTTTTTAAAAAAATAGCTCTTGATAGTAACATTTATAAGAGTTTATTAGGAAGCACGGAAAACAAAGGTAACATATGCAAATTAGGCACAACTTGTCAACCTAAAATTATCCTGGATTTTCTAGCCATGCTGCTTCCATTTTTTAAATCCGTAAAAAGTGTACATGGTATTATGTTGTTAATCAAAACATTAACAAGTAAAAGTAATAATGAATGTATTTGAATTCCTTATCAAAAGGCAATTAGTAGTCCATGCTGCGTAAACAGAGCTTCAGAGCTTACACTTAACTCTGCAGAAATGAATCAAAAATACAGTTTGGTATGACAGACTTTTCTGTTTGTGTTCTTTATTCAAGGTAGAAGTGTGGCATAAGGTAACCAGTTGATGCCAAATTGCTTAGAAGACTTCATATTTTTTGAATGACAAGGTATTGACCATGGCTTCTACAAAAGAGGCTGACCACCACCAACAGCAAAAAAAAAGCCAATTCTTTAAACACTAAGAATATTATCACTCTATTTGTTCTGTTGTTTTGCAGGTCCTCAGTAATTGGAAATGAAGCTAGTGGACAGTAATGTTATCTTTTACAATGGACTACCAAATTTAGATGTCAGAGTGATGGCTGAAGAAAATTGCCTGGATGGAAAAATAAATGAAGCACCACAGAGTAAACCAAGTCTGCTTTCTAAGCCAGGTGTTATTAACCAGAGGCATGATCACTGTGGCAAGAAGCCATAGATTATAAGAGTTCTGCGAAAATCAATAAAGATTTGCAGACTGTGACTTCAGCAAAGACTTGATTTGTCAAACATTAGTCTTACTTTTTTATTTTTAACTTCAGCCTAAGAACTAGATTTCTAAAAATATGAAAGACAAATATTCACATCGAAATCCAAATGCAGTAGATTTTAGAACTCTCGTCTTTTTCTATTTTCAATGTTTCAACAGAGATAAGCTGAAGACTTTCACTCACAATAACAATGAAGACATAATTTGTCTTTCCCTAACATATTAACATGTTATGATGCCAATTAATTACTGAGCCACTGAGTCCCTTCTAATCCATTTACATTTCCAATCACTGTGTCCTCCTGTAGGAATGAATTCCTTCTGTCTAGGTAAACATGGAACCCTTGTTTGTTTTAAATACAGCTCCTGCAAACAAAAGAAAACCATCTAAGCCTAGGTTCCTGGGTTTTTGACAACTAATCATCAACCAAATGTATTAAATATTACAAAAGAATTCACAGTGCAACAGAGGTGTCAAAGGCCATGCTGGTTTTATGGTCCCTACAGGCTGCAAATAAATTGTATTATCCAATCATTGATTCTCATGATGGAAATGATGACCATATTAGGGCCCATTAATACCTTGCCAAAAAGTAAAAATAAAAAATAAGAAAAACAGCACATTTTGCAATTTTGCTGGGCAATTTCAATCAGAAGACTAAAGTGCAAACTGGAGATATTTAAAGGAAAATGGCCTGTGTATCCCAGCCATGCTTTTGTGAGACTAGACAGATGAGATACCCAAAAGAATAAAAGAAAAGAATTGTATTTTTTAATGCAAGTTCTGGTTGTCAAGTAAGTTACTAGCACATTTAAGACATTGCTTATCTCTGGAATATACCATCTGTCCCAAAATATAAGTTAGACACATTAGCCATAAGTGATAGTAAGTCCTTATAAAAACATCTCAGTCTAAGTCTTCCAAAAGAAACAACCTAAATGGCCCAAAGGATCACTAAAGACCATTGCAATGTTTTACAGAGAAGCTCTCTACAGTACTATGTGTTTATACTTCATATGAAGCAGCTGGATTAGATCATGGTGGCACTTACTCTTCTTGGCAAAAACAAACAAACAAACAAACAAAATACAAATACATCAAAACTGAAAGCTGAGGGCCTGGAGAGAGAACTCAATGATTAACACTGGCTACTCTTCCAGAGGATCAAGCTTTGATTTCTAGCACCCACATGGCAGCTCATAACCATCCATAACTCCAGCTGCAGGGAATATGATGCCCTCTTCTGACCTCCGTGGGCATTGCACAGCATGAGCATGATTGCCTAGGTACAGGCAAAACCCTTGTACGCATACAATAAAAAAATAAAATAAGAAGATATTCTAAAAATTGAAAGTTGAAAGTGAGGCATTCCAGAGATCAAGATCATCATGTTCCAAAAAACAAGGTGCGCGCGGGGGGGGGGGGGGCTGGAGAGGTGGCTCAGTGGTTAAGAGCACCGACTGCTCTTGCAGAGGACCCGGGTTCGATTCCTAGCACCCACATGGCAGCTAGGAACCGTCTTTAACTCCAGTTCCAGGGGTATCCGACGCCCTCTTCTGACCTCCGAGCCATTGCATGACACGGGTGCACAAACCTACATGCAGACAGTACACTCATATACATAGAGAATAATAAATAAAAAACAAGGGGGGTAGGTTTGCGTTCTCTGAGACCATGGTAAACACCCTGAGCAGGTTTGAGATGATCAGGAGCTTTACGCCTTCTCAGGAGAACTGTAGTGAGAAGTTGCTTTGACAACAAAAGAACTTCTTAATGGCTCACTGGCCTGAGAAAATCATTGAAAAAGAATCTAGATATGGGGTTTCAATTTTCAACAATACGCCCTCTGAAAGAATAATTTCTAAAATTAAACCCACTATACTTGTTCAGTTATGCCAGAAACCATCCATCCTTCCTACCAACTTGAAATTTCTCTGATCTGGTCTTACAGCTTACATTTTCAAAGAATTTGTGGACCAGCACTGAGTGCCACTTGCTTTCAATTACCTCAACACAAGTAAAAAAATGTATTTAAAAAGAGAGTAAATTACTGTTTGTGTATTTGGGCTCGTTCTCCACCAACTGTTAATTTTCTTGTTGTTTGCCTCAGGATCACAATGACCATGAAGATCATCCTTGGCTAGGAATGTTATTAACAGGATAATGATTCATTAATCAAAATATTCACATGAATAATGTATGAAACGATGCTGATAAAGCTTTATACGTAAATCAAACTGAAATTGTGTCCTGTCATTTATTAAGGACAGCTAGCTGTAAAGCTTTAAATAGTGCCTGTTTATAGACTATTTTGAAAGATGAAATATTTGCTTTGTAGCTCTTATTGTTGACAAAGTGCCAAAATAATTTTCAAATTAGTAGAGATAATAAAATATTAAGTGATTCATAAATCACCACAGAAAACAGAAAAGTTGAAGGGAACATGGGTTTGAAACCATCATTATTCCTAAAGAGTATAAAGTAATTTAAAATGGCACTGATACTAAACCACTTACTTTAATTTTAAATAAATATTAATTTATGCTGGAATTTTAGTTCATGTTTCTCCCTTATTATAAAAAAGCTAAGCTTTATAAAGCACATATATTAAAAGTCAATTATTCACTTCACAAAACACATTATTACATTAAAAAATTATTTTTTTAAGTTTGCTGAACCGAATAAGATTGAACCTATTATCTCCTGCGATTTTTCTTAGGCTACCATTTGTCAGGAAGAAAAATACTACCCCATCCTCATGTGGTGGTGGATCAGATTCCTTGATGTTTTAGCTGGGATTGAGATGCCTCTTATAGGGAAGAATATGATTGGAGATGGTGAAGTTCTCTTGTTTTTTATTGGAATTTTTGTTATTGTTGTTGTGGTTCAGTACAGAAGATTTGCAACTCCAATTTAAACCAGTAGAAGTAGAAGTTTTATAATATATAGTTTAGGGGCCATGCTAAATGGAGGTCAAGGCAAATTGTACCTTCAGTGTTCTGTAGTAAATGCTCGTAATAATACAGCAGCACATCAAAATCTTGTTCTGTCCCTAAGAGTGTCTTAATGAGAGCTCTGGTGGGTAAAAATGATCTTCTGATTAGAATCAAATCCAGCTTTTCTGCAATCATAATAAAATCATATGTTTCAGGGGAGTCTTGAAGATCAGGTGAGAAAACCCACAGGAAATTATCTGGCTGCTTGATAAATAGCATATAAATATTAGATACTGTTATTACCAATGATAAAAAGATGTTTCTGATATCTGCCATAAGCCAAGAGCCCAAAGACAATAAACTCTTTTTAATTATCCGAAGAATTCAGATATATAGGATTCTAAAAAAGAATTTCAATCATATCTAATTTATTAATTTTTGTGAACTATTTTAGAACCTTAATTTGCACTTTGGTCTAAAGAGTGATGTTCAAGAACTTAAAGGGAAACAGTTTATATTAGATTAAAAAAAACCAAACTCCCTCAAATCTTTAAAAATTCATTATCCTAGGAATAAACTATCAACAAGACAGAGTTGTAACTCTGTTCATATTAAGAAAAATATTTATTACTTTAAGAACTTAGTTTCAGTGATAGAGAGATGGCATAGTAGTTAAGAGCACTGGCTGCTCTAACAGAGGACCTGGGTTCAATTACCAGCACATGGCAGATTACAACTGTTATTAGCACTAGTTCCAGGACCCAATGACCTCTTCTGAATACCGTTGGCATTGCATGACATGGGTGTACTTATATACAAGCAGGTA
This sequence comes from Rhizomys pruinosus, assembly GCA_009823505.1. Taxonomy (NCBI): domain Eukaryota; kingdom Metazoa; phylum Chordata; class Mammalia; order Rodentia; family Spalacidae; genus Rhizomys; species Rhizomys pruinosus. The sequence continues at coordinate 3,932,161 of VZQC01015407.1, forward strand.
CTGCACTCATATACCTAAAATAAAAAATAATAAATAAGATATTAAAAAATTAATTTCATTGTTAAAAATTATTTTTTAAAGCAGATCAACTTGCTACTTTAGATAACAACAATTGATATATATGTGTGTATATATACATATATATATATAATCTGAACATTTTCTAGTTGTTACTTTTCAGTTTTACAATCTTCCATGCTTATGCTATGGACTCACGGTTTTTTTTTTTTTTATTTAAGTTATTTATTTTGTATGTGTATGAATGTACTGTCTGCATGTAGGTTTGTGCACCCATGTCGTGCAAAGCCGCGGAGGTCAGAGAGGGTGTCGAATTCCCCTGGAACTGGAGTTCTCCTGGAATTGGAGTTATGCTCGGTTCTCAGCCGCCATGTGGGTGCTGGGGATCGAACCAGGGTCTTCTGCAAGAGGACCACGTTTTTAAGCAAATGCTTACAGCTGAAGAAGTGGCTGGAAAAATATGTCCATTATCATAAATAGCTTTGTTTGCCATGCAAGGGCTTTGAAATATGCTGCTGCCAGGCGTGGTGGCACACGCCTTTAATCCTAGCACTTGGGAGGCCGAGGCAGGTGGATCTTTGTGAGTTCAAGGCCAGCCTGGTCTACAGAGTGAGTTCCAGGATAGCTGGAACTACAGGGAGACCCTGTCTCTAAAAGAAAAAAAAAATAATAAATATACTGCTTAAGTGATGGAGATGCACCAGAGAGTTTTCAGTCAAAGAAAGAAACAGTTCTGTGTAATTATAGGTAGAACATTTGGGTAGCCATGAAGAGCGTGTATAAGACATTAATTACAGGCTCCAACTCATAGAATTCTAAGTTTGATATAAATCATATAGTTTGAATCCTATTGTTTAGTTGCACTTTAATTTTTTTCCTAAATGTTTATTGATGGGGGTGAGGGGGTGGTGCCAAGACAAACATGTGGAGGTCAGAGGACAACTTGCAGGAATCGACTCTCTCTTTCATCATGTTGTTGTGAGGACTGAACTCAGCTCACTAGGCTTGATAGTTAGGATCTTTCCCCCACGGAGTCATCTCACCGGCCTTTCTAAAGTTTTCTTTTAAAATCTTTTTCCATTTATTTACTAGTTGCTTTTTTTTTAGTCTCTTCTTTCATATAGTTAAATCAGAAAAAAAATCAAGATATGGATCAATTCCAAATAAATTCCAAGTAATTTTTTGTCAATGATTTCATGATGAACCAAAACAAGTAATTTTCAATACGTCAAGCAGAGATATTTGTGTCAAATAATTGATACTATCAAACTTTATCTTACTTAGAACTCAAAAACTGATTAAATCTTTCTTTCCATAAATTATACAGAAGAGATCTGTTTTCTCATAGTCATGTGTTTAAACCCTTTGCACTATGGGTAGATTTAGCCAAACAATGAGGATAAAAGGACAGCCCTTATCTGCCTCCTTCTGTTTCTTTTTAAAAATTTATTTATTTATTTATTTATTAGTTTTTATGTGTATGAGTGTATTTTCTGCATGTAGGTTGGTGCACCTGTGTCATAAGGAACTCTATTCAGATGTTTAAGGAACAGACAAGTCTTTAAAAAAAGTAGTCTGCTTAAAAATATTTAATTTTTTGTTTATTATTTTTTTATTTAACCATTATTTTTTTTTGGTCTTCTTGAGACAGGGTCTCCCTATAGCCCCAGCTGGCCAAGAACTTACTATGTAGACCAACCTGACCTTGAACTCACAGAGATCCACTTGCCCCTGCCTCCCGAGTGTTGGGATTAAAGGCATGGACCACCACGCCTGCTTTGGCTTATTTATTTTTAGTTCATATGTATGAGTATTTTGCCAGCATGCATGTAAGCTCACTGTATGTGGAATACCATGGATACCAGAAGAGGATGGCAGATCCCCTAGAACTGGAATTAAGAAGTTATATGGGTAATTGGAATTATATGGATGCTGGAAACAGACCCTCAGTCTTCTGCAAGAACCGACTCTTAACCACTGAGCCATGTCTCCAAACCGTTGCTTAAAACCTTGAATTATTTTTCATTAAAATCACAAAATGCATAGGAAAATATGAATCAATAGCTTCTATTTCTAGTAGAGAATTTTAAGGCTTCAGCCTAAATAATGATGTAGTAGAAAAGACCAGAATGCACTGACACCATCTTTAATTAACATTTATTATAGTTAATCAAATAAAATGATGCCATGTATTCTGTATTCTTATGAATATTTTCTTAGCTCATCTCAGCTTTTTCCTAGCTGCTGCATATTGTGTTACATATTACAATGTTGTTAAACATGCATTGTTTTCTGTCTAAAGATTTTCTTTATCTCAACAGATACTGCAGATGGGCCCTATGATGGTCCGTTTCTCTACATCCATTCTCGTGAGAAACACTAGGCTCACTTTGCTCAAGGCTGGATTGGAGAAAACTCAGAGATAAATGCTTTGATACTTATTCTCCCTTTACCTCTGTCTACCCTTCTTCATTCCCTCCCAGTCACTTCATGATCTACTTCTCCTGGCCAGAATAATGTTCCTTTAGAGAAGTATTTAGTTCCTTCATTCCTCCCCATACCAAGAAAAGCATAAGAAATAACCCAACAGATGGCAATATGGATCCTTATGATGCTGAGTTTTCACTGCTCGTTCAAGTCAGAGAGAGCTTTCTCCTGGAAACCGTGGTGATCACCGTAATGGTCTAAACAACTTTGAGGTCTTAGTCAATGGTCAAAGCGGAAGGATTCACTAACATTAAGGTTCCTTGGAAATGTTATTTTTTTCACACTGTGCTGCTGTACCATCAGCTTGGAGTCACAGACACAAGCCTTGTCGCTATGTCTACTGAATTCTCACCCACTCAGCCAACCACACCCAAACAATGCTTTTCCATGGAACCCTTTGCAAGCCACCTCACCAGGTTAGTACCTCCCATTTTACAGTACCCTAAGTTATTCTTCCATGACAATGAATGATCTTAATTATTAAATATTTTGGATTTTTTCTAATAATGAGTATATCCCCTAACAGCCTCCGAATTCTGTAAGGAGGAAAACCAAATTTTGTCCTCCATCGACAAGCACGTAGAACTCTCAACACAGAATATATTGAAATCCGTAATACATCCCTCTTCTCTTTTCCTCACTTCCCCCCTCTTATTCAATTAAGGCAGGAAACTCTATGGTGTAACATAGTAATTTGTTTTTTGATACTTTTAAGTCAAGAGAGAGAGAGAGACAGATCTATTTTTTTTATTTCACTTTTAAAACAGGAAGCATATAAAAATTTAAGTGCTCTAGAATGTAAAGTATCTTCCAGAAACAAATTCATGAAATTCCAATATGTGAAAAAAATTCTATAAAGTTGGAGTTCATTGCCTTTGCCTACAGTCTGCCTGAAGCAGTATTCAATATATCAGAATATATTTTTATAGGTTTTACCTACAGTAAGGCTCATGAAAAAAAAAGTTTCAAACGACCTATCCAGCTAACCTCTTAGTAACTGGAGTTCCATTAGACATCCTGTACAACAGCTTATTTGAAGGGACAAAGAAAGCTTGAAAAATAGCAGTGAATGGTAGAATGAAATACTGTCAAATTGGAACTATTGTGGTGAGTAACAGAAAACGTAACAGAAAAGGATAAAGAAAGAAAATAGAAAAAAGAATGCAGAAATGTACAATGTATGAATGTGCCACAAATAATATTCAAAGGGGTAGAAAATAAGATATAAACCGAGAATGCAGCCAAACAAACAAAAGTAGAAAAATCTCTGACATCTTGTCATTATCTGGGTGAGAATATACAAAAATTGTGAAGAAAAGTGGTTGCTGTATGGTTGGAAAAATATTTCAGAGTTTCTATACATAGGAATTCACAGTACTTTAGAAGAACCAAATCAAAATTAGGGTTTGTAATTCAGTGTTCGGTTGATATGGAAACATTATTTTTAGTCTTAAGACATAGCATGACTTCCTCCTTTTACAATATAATCAAATGTTTACTTTGGTGTTAATAGTATAAAGGATTATTGGATAGAACGTATATTTAATTTAAAGGTTTTTAATTTTATGCTATTCTAAACATTACAAAATTTCTTCGTTCTATCATCTTGAGCAACTTGGAGTTCAATACTTTGACAACACATATTTAAAAACAAGTAAAAATAAGCCAGGCATGGTGGCACATTATTTTATTTTAAATTATTATTATATTATTATTTGTCTTATTTGAGACAGGGTCTCCCCTTTAGCCCCAGCTGGCCTGGAGCTCCCTATGTAGACCAGGCTTGCCTTGAACTCACAGAGATCCCCTGCCTCTGCCTCCTTGCTGGGACTAAAGGCGTGCAGCACCATGCCCAGCCTAAGACAGTTCTTGGCCGCCATGTAGGTGCTGGGCATTGAACCCGGGTCCTCTGCAAGAGCAGTCAGTGCTCTTAACTGCTGGCTGAGCCGTCTCTCCAGCCCCCAGTGGCACATAACTTTAATCCCAACACTGGGGAGCCAGAGGCAGGCAGATCTTTGTGAGATTGAGGCCAGGCTGGTTTTACTTCGTCAGTTCTAGGCCAGCCAGGGCTACAGGAACATCTTGTCTCAAAAAGAAAGAAAAAAATAAAATAAAACAGGAGACTGCTGATTCAAATTCAGTTATTCCTTAGCCTGTACTATATTTATCATATTTAAATGTATTTTTTTCTAAATTGAAAATTAATCACAAAGTACCTTTTCTTTCTCCCCTAAATGATAGGATAAGCATGTATGCTTCTTTATGAACTTCCAGATGCCATTAGCATTGGAAAGCATGAAAAATTATATACAGAAAGACAACTAATTACAAAGGGAGAGGGCTTTGTTAGCTGCCTTCCAAAAATGGTGTTATGTTACCTTACTATAGATGTTAGCTAGTGTTTGAAGGAATTCCTTTTTCCTGACACTGGCCAGAGCTCCCATTGTCTGACTATTAGCAAGTCTTATCCCCCTAAGATGGAAACTATCACGGAAAGAAAATGACTAAAATTATCATGTCTCTCAAGTTAAGTTTGCTTCCTACCATATGATGCTAGGATGCGATCTTCATCAGGGTACAAACGAATTATAATGTGATGCTCTGGTCTCTGTTTCTATATTTTATCATTTTCATAGTCTACCACATGCCAGATAAAAGTACATTTTAAACAATGAAAATAAGTGTGAGTTGCTGATAAGAAGATTCAATTTCCCATATGTTGCAGCTTGTTTTATTCACTTAAGAGGCAGTGTTCAGAAATATTATTTAATATGTATTAAATTTTTCTTTCATTTGATATCTAAGGAAGATTTCTGGGTCATCATTTCCTGACACTTCAATCTATAGAGAATCTTGTTGTTTAAAATTAGAAGGTAAGGCATCCTTTTGCTGGGAAAAGGACCTTGAACTGATACGGGGCAGGAGTAGGCACAATGAAGAAGGAGGTGTCTGAAATCAATGTATATATTATTGATGAGCACCTAAATATATCTTCAAGGTTTTAGCATGCATTCAAAACAGAAACTCAAAGGAGTATTTTTCTTATATATTTAAATAGCATCTTATTATATTATAGTACATGAATAATTTTTCTCCCAGCCACTAACTGAATATCTTCTGGGAAGAAGTTGTGTTTTACAAACATTTTCAAAGCTATGGTTGTCAACTTGGGCAATTATTCCCTGGAGACATCTGACAACATTGGGAGATTTTTTTTTTCATTGTCACACATGGAAAAGAAGTATCACTGACATGTGGAGGCTAGGGACAACCCAACATGAGAGAAAGGACTGTCACCAAATGTCAGCAATGCCAAGACTGGGAACTGTAGGATAAAGACGTAAGGACTTAAAGGGAGGCACTGAAGGATGAATATCATCTAAAGAAATGATTTGTTAGATCTAGTTAGAAGGGACAAATACCTGACTATGAAGGTCAACCTGGGTGACTAGAACTGGAGTCAGATGGAGACCCAAAGAGTGAAAAGTCATAGATAAGACAAATGGCTATTGTGGAGCTATGAAGGAAGCAATCCTGAAAGATGAGGAATCAAAGATGATTCCAGGGTTTCTGACTTTGGTGACCGAGTGATGATTCAATACGGTGAAGTAGAGAATGTAGAAGAGGAAACTGAGGTGGCTAGAATGTTAGTTTGACTTTAGAAATGTTGAACTGAAGGTGCATAGCACTTAAGAGTTCCATAAGAGTGTCTGTCCTGGAACTTAGCTCCATGGTGGAGTTCTTGCCTAGTATTACTGATCTGGATTTGACTTCGGTCCTTAGCCTCACCAAAATAAGATCAAAACAAAACAGAAATCCCATGAGATTCATATGAATGTAAAGCAACAACTACAAAACTAATAATTAAATACCAAGTAAGATTTACACATTCACTGCTATTAAGAAAGGTATTCCTTCTTCAGTTGCTTGTTGTTGGTGTAAAGAAAGGCTACTGATTTTTCTAGGTAAAATACCTAGGAACAAACCTAACCAAAAACCTCAGTGATCTCTTCAACAAAAATTATAAACTCCTGAATAAGGAGATTGAAAAAGACATCAGGAGATGGAAAGACCTCCCATGCTCATGGATTGGAAAAATTAGTATAGTAAAAATGTCCACTCTACCCAAACTAATATACCGATTCAATGCAATTCCAATTAAAATCCCAAGGACATTCTTCACAGACTTGGAAAAAAAATTGTTAAATTAATATGGAACAACAAAAGACCCCGAATAGCCAAAGCAACCTTGAGTGTAAAGAGCAATACAGGGGGGATTTCTATACCAGACATCAAACTATACTACAGGGGTATAATCATAAAAAAAAAAAAAAGCCTGGTACTGGCACACAAACAGACCTGTAGACCAATGAAACAAAACTGAAGATCAAAACTTGAGCACACACGATTTCAGCCACATCATATTTGACAAGGGGGCCAAAAAGACTCAATGGAGGAAAGACAGCATCTTTAGCAAATGGTGTTGGTAAAACTGGATCACCACTTGTAGAAGAATAAAATTAAACCCCCTACCTCTCACCCCATATAAAAATCAACTCCAAATGGATCAAAGACCTCAGTGTGAAGCCCAAGACTCTGAAGGTGATAGAAGAAAAAGGTGGCAGCCACTTACAAGACATAGGCATAGGAAAAGATTTTCTAAATCAGACAGCAGCTGCACAGGAAATAAGGTCAACAATTGACAAGTGGGACCTTATTAAACTCAAAACTTTCTGCACAACAAAAGAAACAATTAGGGAAGTGAAGAGCAATCCCACAGAGTGGGAGGAAACCTTCACTGCTGATACATCTGACAGAGCATTAACTTCCAGTATATATAAACTACTCAAAAAACAAAGAAGTGAGCAAACAAATGACTCACTCAAAAGATGGAGTAAAGAGCTGAACAGAGACTTCACAAGTGAGGAAATAGAGATGGCTGAAAAAATCTTAAAAAATGTTCAACATCACTAAATAATTAAGGAAATGCAAATTAAAACCACTTTAAGATATCATCTCACCCCGATAAGGCTGGCAAGGATCAAGAAAACAAATGGTACCAAATGCTGGAGAGGTTATGGGGAAAGGGAAACACTCATCCACTGCTGGTGGGAATGCAAACTCGTACAACCACTATGGAAAACAGTGTGGAGAACACTTAAAAGACTCAAAATGAGCCTACCACCTGACCCAGCCATACCACTTCTGGGAATATATTCATCAGACTCTTCCTACCACAGAGATACATGAACTGCCATGTTTATTGCAGCTCTCTTCACAATAGTGAAGAGCTGGAACCACCCCAAGTGCCCCTCAACCTACGAGTGGATAGAGAAAATGTGGTACATCTACACAATGAAGTTCTATGTAGTGGTAAAGAAAGATGACATCATGAACTTTGCAGGTAAATGGATTGAACTAGAAGATTTTTTTTTTTTTTTGGTCTTTTTGAGACAGGGTCTCCCCTGTAGCTCTGGCTGTCCTGGAACTTACTCTGTAGACCAGGCTGGCCTTGAACTCACAGAGATTTGCCCGCCTCTGCCTCCCAGTGCTAGGATTAAAGGCATGCACCAACTTGACCAGCAGAATTAGAAGATTTTATGCTAAGTGAAGTAACACACTCCCAGAAAAACAAAAGATGAATGGTATCCCTCATCTGTGGATGTTAGTACCAAGTACCTAGTTGTAAGACAAACTGAGCAACATTAATGTTATATTCCCCATGATTTAAAGACAACTGTGCTCTTGCATTGTGAATCCCTCAACAGGTTCTAGAGCTGACCTAATATTTATTTTCAGACCTTGGATTTTCTGTACATGATAGAGGGTATGTGTGCATCTTTTAGAGTAATATTGGATTAAAATGGAAAGATGCAAATAAAGAAATATGATATGGAAATAACATATAGTTTATTTCCAAAGGATACAATTTTAATATAGGTGCAATGTAATAGGCTGGTGCAACTTAGCCTTTCTGGGTGCTTAACAACCATACTTAACGCCCATACCAATTTGGCCAAGGGACCTAAGGGATAACTTGTTCCTTGTTCTCAGAGGTCAACTAAGCCTTAGGGGATTATGCATGGGGGCACCTCTTGAAATGTCCTGCAAATGCGGGTCACCAGTCTTCCTGTTCAGGGAGATCTTGGAGAACCGCTAATGGGACTTCAGCCAGTGTCCAGTCTATAAAGAGGAAAGTCTGCTCATGCTTCAGAAAAGGAAGCCTGGTCTAGCAATACCTGATTTTGTCCTCGAGTGGATGGAACTTGTGGATGAAAAGCTGAAAGGAGCAAGGGACTCCCACCCTTCCTCCCCCCACTGAAAAAAACTGGAGAGACCCCTGAGGACCATATCCTCAACTGACCTTGAGAAAACAAAAACCTTGGTTAATCTGGACTGTGTGGCCTTAAGCATGCAAAAGGAAAGTACAACCAGAAATAAATAAGTAAGACTAGAGAACCTGTACTGCAGACATAGAACTTGAGATCTTAGTAAAGAGACAAAAAGAAAAAAGAGAGAGTATTGTTGTTGAGCTTGTCTTCAATTCTTACTGACAAGTGCATCAACTCTGTGGCTGCCACTGCTTTTGGCACTCCTCCAAGACATAAGACACAGCTTTTTAACCTTCCAATAAGGACTGAAGACTCATGTCTCTCCAAGAATCCTCCAAACCTTCAATGCCAGATGGGGACTGCTGAGATACCCAGCTTGTGGACTAAACAGCTAAGGGGATGTCAGCCTGGTCAGAATATAGACTGCCATTGTTGGACTACCTGGGCTGTATCATGGAGGCCAGTGCAGGGGGATCGAGACAGGATGTGTGCTTACTGGACTTCATTTGGGGGACCATGGGAGGGAAAGACCCCAATGTGGTGCAAAAGTGCAGGACTGATGGTTGTTTGGGATATCCAAGGAGGGACCTTCGAGCACTTCCTTAAGGAAAACATGACACCTTTTAGTAAAAAAAGTAATTCTTCAATTCAAGTGATATGTACATGCATATATATATAGAGAGAGATAGATATAGATATGTATATATATTGTAGCAATACAAGTTGGAGAGAACAACAACAAAAGAACTGAAAAAAAAATAAAACCTCTGGAAAGACTCAGAAAAAGTTACAGGACATATATGGCAGAGTGCAGGGACTCGGGTGGGGTGGGGGGCATGGAACGGGAAGCGATTCTAGATTCGATTGAAAAATGATATATGACTGTGTTGGTTTGAATGAGACTCCCCCATAGGCTCTAGGTATTCAGACATTTGTCTCCAGTTGGTGGCGCTGTGTTTGGAGGTCTTGGGGTGTGTGGCCATGCTGGAGGAAGTGTGTCACTGGGGGCAGGGCTTAGAGAGTTTTAACAAGCCTCGTGGTCTACAGTTGCCCTCTCTGCTTCCTGTGCTCTTTGCGAGACGTGACCCTCGGTTTGCTGCTCCAGATCCAGCCGCCACAATGGACTCTAATTCCCTGGAACCGCCAATCGTAAGCTCAAATAAACTCTTCCTTTTATAAGTTCCTTGGTCATGGTGCTTTATCACAGCAACAGAAAAGTGACTAATACAATGACCCATGGAAAAAGTTTAATGAAAATAAAGAAAAGTTTAAAAAAGAAAGGTATTAATAACAGATGCCACTCGCCCCTCAAACAATGGACACAACATATCTGAAACTGGGTAGCTGTGCTTTCCCAGCATGGAGAAATTCTCCTGTAGGGACAATCACGTGTTTTCTGGTGACAGTGTTATCCCTGCTTTGCCAATACTATTCTCCACATAAATAGTTACTGTTTCTGCTCTTTATATGCACAGGTAGTATACACAGCTGGGCTGATGAAAGTAGCACCCTCTAGAAACCAGGACCAATATGACATATTGCCAAAGTTCCATAGCACTTGTTTTTTTTTTCTGCTACATGAATTACATGACATTTCATTATGATTCCAAAAGTAATTTAACATTAGCTATGATATTTCAGGGTGAGATAACTTAATCAAGGTCATAAATTTAGTCAAAGTACTATAAGTGTATGCATCACCAACACATTTATTTAATTTATAACAGTGACATATATAAATATCTATAAAATATTCCTGATCCTGATTTCATGGAACATCAAGTCACTTGAATTCAGTGCACCAGAAGTTAAATGGTATCTGTGTCTTCCAGGATCAGCTAACCTTTGGCTAACTCATTAATTTTTACAAGGAAAAAGTCAGCATTCAGATGTTATTGTTAGCACTTACATGGTAAGAAACAAATAGAAGTCTTTTTAAGTGAAATTGGAGATGCTCTTGGAAAACATTTAAGCAACATAAGTACAATAGTGAGAAAATAAATAGCTTTCAAATTTCTTCTTAATAAACAACATCAGATATTTTCTCTACTATCAGCACATATTGAAAAGCACAAATTATAAAGTTCTTATTTAGAACCAAGAAAGGGAAGTCAACAAGTGACATTCATTTCTAACAGGTGGTAATGACAACTAACATTTCTGTCTCCCAGGAAAAGAAAATTAATTGGGCATTTAGTTATTTTATTTGCCTAATAAATTATCTGGATGTAAAAAGGCTCTTTTTACCAGCTACTAAAATAAAAGCCGTTTACTCAGTTGAGATTGCTTTGTAAGAGTTCTAACCTCAAGGAGTGAGAAAAGAAAATAAAGATTCTTTGAAGATGATTCCTTACTTCAGGTCCCTTCTTTAAAAGTCACAAGTAGGCCTTTATTACCCAAGATAGGCTTAATACTGAGTCTGTGTTTTACTGTAATAATTATATTTGTCCCATTTGACCATGTCTTCTGAGCAATACACTATTGATTTGTGTGTATTCCCACATTAACACATTTAAAGCAGAGTTTTGGGATAAGACGAAAGTCAGAGTGGTTTCCCGGGTTCTCCAGTCAGCAGAACTCGTCCATGTCCAGGAAGGAAGCCAAGGCTCAAGATCTACACAGAGACCACAGGACAGAATGAAGGGCGGCTGTCTTGGGGGGTTTCCAGTGATCTATTGCTTTGGATTGCTTTGTAGTTAAGAATAGTAAGCCGGTTCAACCCAGAAATGAAATCACGTTTTAATGAAATAAACAAAACTGGCAAATCAGATCTTCTTTGGATGAAGAGTAAGGCCACACAATGCACAGAGCTGTGTGCAGTTGACAGGCTGACTGAATAATGAGTGCTTGCAGGAAATGAGGCTGGCGAGCGAAACCTTTCCAGCACTGCATTTTGTCTCAGGACCCATTTGCCTGCAGCTGAGGTGCTATTACCCGCAGAATGTGGATGTAATGTGGCCACGTGATGACGGTATATTTCTATTTCTAGAAAGATAGTGGAGAAAAATCCTCCAGTGTAATCATTCCAGCCTGTGCTTATAGTTGGAGGGAACAGGGTTTCATTTTACTCCTGAAGCTGAACAAAATTTTGTTTTTGTTTTTGTTTTTTCCTCTGAATTAAAGGGGAAAAAAACCCTGATGTTAGGAAACATTAGTGTATGTGCTTTCCCTTGTACAGAAACTGAACAGTTTCAACATATAATCCCAATTTTGCTTTATCTTGGTTTCCTAGAAACATACAATCAATTAAATAATCCCCCTCCCTGAAAGTCCAGAAATGAAAACATGCAGAACTATTTTAACTAAGGAAGACTTTAGTATGACCTCCAGCAAGATTGGTACCCAATCTATCCATGCTGGAGCACAAGGGGCAGATTCATAGGAATTTATCAAATAGGCTGTACTTGGCCACAGAGAAGGAGCAAGAAGGTCCAGTGCTCCACAGACCCTTTGCAACCCACAGACCTGCTCTGACATAAGCAATCATCCCTGAATCCTGTGTCTCCTGGAAAGGACGTTCTCTTATGAGTCACGTGGAATTTCTTCCAGTATCAAGTAGAAGTAACATGCTAGAAGTCTGAAAGTACACTGAATTTTCAAGAGATGGGTGTTCTACCTTCTCAAACATATTTTTCTTTTTTTTTTTATTAATTTTTTTTATTTATTTCTGTATGTGTATGAATGTACTGTCTGCATGCAAGTCTGTGCACCCGTGTCGTGCAATGCCGCGGAGGTCAGAAGAGGGTCTCGGATTCCCCTGGAACTGGAGTTCTCCTGGAATTGGAGTTTTTCAGACGGTTCTCAACCGCCATGTGGGTGCTGGGGATCGAACCCGGGTCCTCTTGTAAGAGCTGTCGGTGCTCTTAACCGCTAGGCCATCTCTCCAGCCCCAATTTATTTATTTTTTATGTGTATGAAAGTACTATCTGCGTGTAAGTTTGTGCACCCGTGTGGTGCAATGCCGCAGAGGTCAGAAGAGGGTGTTGGATTCCCCGGGAACTGGAGTTAAAGACGGTTCTCAGCCTCCATGTGGGTGCTGGGTGGGGATCGAACCGGAGTCCTATGCAAGAGCAGTCGGCGCTCTTAACCACTAGGCCATCTCCCCAGCCCCCTTAACTTATTTTAAAAGAGTAGGTGTGGTTGTGTGTCTAGAAACTTAAGTCACAGAATAAAAAAAAAATGCTAAGCAGCTTGTTACATCAAGACAAAGGGCCTGGGGCTGTTAGAGATGGCTCAACAATTAAGAGCACTGGTTCTTGCCGATCTGGGTTTTTTTCTTTTTTAAACTTTATTTATTTTTGTATGTGTATAAATGTACTGTCTGCATGTAGGTTTGTGCACCCATGTCGTGCAATGCCGTGGAAGTCAGAAGAGGGTCTCAGATTCCCCTGGAGATCTGGGTTTAAATCTCAGGACCAACATGGTGGCTAGCAATCATCCATAATTCCAGTTCCAGGGTATCCAAAACCCTCTTCTGACCTTTGCCGGACATTGCATAACACAGATGCACTTACATACATGCAGGCAGGGGATACACATAAAATAAAAATTATAAAATATTTTTTAAAAAGAGCTGCTACTAGCTAGGCGTGGTGGCGCATGCCTTTAATCATAGCACTCAGGAGGCAGAGGCAGGTGGATCTTTGTGAATTCAAAGCCAGCCTGGTCTACAGAGTGAGTTCCAGGACAGCTGGGGCTACAGCTCTGGCAGAGCGAGGGACATGAAAAGGGGTCTAATGTAGATTAGGGAATATATGAAATGCACAAAAGATCAATAAAAATTTTTTTTTAAAAGACAATGGGACTGCAAAGAACTACTGGCATTCATAAGGCCTATAGAATCATAAGGAAGCATTTCCCTGTAGACCTTTGCTAGTCTCATACCCAGCCTTACAGTGCCTGGGCCAGCTAATCAGATGCTAATGACAGCCTTCATGCAAGGATGGCAAATCCCTCCCTCACACCATGGCTCCTTACAAGCTGTCTCAACCAGCTACCCTGGAGCTTTACATCCTTGACTGGAGAGTCCTTGATGTTAGCTTCTTTATTTAAATCAAGGGTTAACAAAAGGGGAAAAAAAGTCACAAATTAAGCTCCTCTCACAACTTCTTTTTGTATTTATTGCCTGTTAGTGAAGAATATTTTTTTACATGCTTAAATGGTTACAGAGAAGTAAAAATGAGAAAACTATCTTGTGACAAATGGAAACTATACCAAATTGAAACTGTAGAACCTACAAATAATGTCATATTAGAAATTGGTCACAGTTGTTTATTTACATATTGTTCATGGCAGTATTTACACTATTCAGCAACGTTAAGCAATTATGGCAGAAGTCTAAAGACCAAAAGTCTACTATTTGGGTCTTTGGAGAAAGACTATATCAATTTCTGATTAAGAGCATCCTTGACTATTTTTATCATTTTACAAGTTGCAAAATGTATAACTATCAACTTAGAGGTCTGTGTCACACTTTCTAGCCATTGGTCAAAACCAAACATTTTCTCAGTCAAGTCTACTGTCATCACTTAAGGCACGGATACAAGAGCTTTGTGACTTGGGTAATATATAGTTAAATGGTATTATGACATGTTTTCCTCAAAGAAATCACTTTGAAGTTTGTCTGTTGCAAAGGACCTGCCAGTATTCAGACATACTTGGAGTGTGCTTGTGATGTTGCCTTCAGAACCTCTCCTTTGATATCTTTTAAATAGTTTCAATGATGCCAAACTGTGATGCATTAAACCTAAACTTGATTCATATTTTTACCTTAAGTCATTTAGAACTATAGTTACCATTGAAAAAAGAGAAGCACATTACCTGGAATAGAATGACCTTAATAAATATTCGTGAAATGAATTGAGCTGGTTGAAGTGCGGCTAATACAACATACAGGAATCCGAATGTGAAAACACATGTTATCTATACACTGTGTGTGCCCTTTGGGGTTCCTATGCTAGGATTTTGTTTCTGCACTTGATTATCATGCATATTTGGCTTTAGGAATGTCTAATGATTCTTCTGCATCTCTAACCCTGTGTCATTCTCCATGGAACTCATTCGAATCTTGCTCAGCACCTGTTGTCTGGTTGCTCAGATTTTTTCTATCTCCTGAGCAATTTTGAGCAACATGCCCAAACAACCTTACACACACACACACACACACACACACACACACACACACACAGAGGAATTCACACCTCCCAAGGCTAGTCTTGAACTCAAATATCTTTCTGAAGGAAGTAGCTACAGAGATGTCATATGCTTACTGAGCCCAACCTTGGGATGCTGGTCTGCATAAGAGACTGTAAAGTTCTTCACAAAGAAGACAAAGACAGTCTTCCATTGTGAAGACAAGACAGCAAAGGATCCATGAAACAATGTGGAAAAGGTACATTTCATCTGATTCATTTGCTGAAACATATTAGAACTTCTCTTAGAGACATACAATGCAGTAAAGAAGTGAAGGAAAAGACCTAAGAAATGAGAGTTCAAGAGAAAAAGGGGTTATTACCAGAAGTGCACCCATGGAAATCAGTAAGACAGGAAGAAGCACCACCAAAGTGATGCTCTCCTCCAGAAAAGAAAATGTTGAATGACCGTCCAAGTCACTACCTTTGACCCAGTATCCCACGCACTGAGGCTGTGTTCTACTTCTTTCTTTTGGTTGTCTGTGTAGCTACAAGGAAGGTTTCCTATGCTTTCTTACATCACCACTTCTTTTAGTAAAACAAAGAGGTCTCTTCCATGTAATCTGAGCAAGTCTGTGTTCACATAAATGGAACACTTTCTCTGTTCATTTAATAGCTGGGCTCTGACTTCCAGGGTCTGCTTTGAGTAGCCTCAGAGTCTGTGGCAGACAAGGTATGTGATCCTAGGGGGCTTCCTAAAAGGCCAAAACTCATTCTGAATCTTTGATAAGCTTTTCCAAAAACAGTTTCTTGAGCATAGGTACTTCCATTAAATGTATACATTAAAATAAAATGAGTACAAATGGATTAACTCACAATACTTCAGAGATGGATGAAATTACCTAAATTACCAGCCAGTTCCTTGTATAGCACATATATATTATTTCCAGTTCTTTTTTCTAGGGAATTCTCAATGTTTCCACTATACTTAAGCAATAATAATAGCTATAAATTATTTATAGTATCTGAAAACATGAAAAATACCACCTTATAGATTTATAATGTTTCATATTTTGTTATGAAACATAGAGACCAATAGATCACAAACGGTAATTTATTTATTCATATATTCATTAAATAAGCATTTCTTTTGTTTTTTTGTCTTTTTGAGACAGGGTCTGGCCTGGAACTCACTATGTAGACCAGACTAGCCTCAGTCTCACAGAGATCCACTTGCCTCTGGCTCCCAAATGCTGGGATTAAAGGCTCCCAAATGCTGGGATTAATGGTGTGCTCCACCATGCCCAGAACTGGAGGCAGGTTGAATAAGATTTTGTCTTCTTAAAAATTCATTGTCAAGGAAAGAGATATCAAAAATATATAATACAACATGGGATGGACAGATCGGGAGGGAGAGCCTGGCAGGGAAAGCAGGTGGAGCTTAGGGAGAAATTCTTGGAGAAGAACACAAGATGAGTTAAGTCTACATTAGAAGGCATATCTGCCTCATTGGAACAGGCTCATTTGTATTTGATGTTTGGTCAGACATCATTACTGATCACTGAAGACACCGGTTTAATGAATTCCTTTCATTTTCATAAAGTATCTTTATTAGAATGTCAAATCTGTCCAAGAAGGGTTAAGTCTCGGGTTCTTGTGGATAAAATCATATTGCTAGCAACTGGTAGAGGAGAATGCATCTCAGTTCTAGAGACATGTCTTCTCCCCAACTGGTAGAGGAGAATACATCTCAGTTCTAGAGACATGTCTTCTCCCCAACTGGTAGAGGAGAATACATCTCAGTTCTAGAGACATGTCTTCTTCCCAACTGGTAGAGGAGAATACATCTCAGTTCTAGAGACATGTCTTCTTCCCAACTGGTAGAGGAGAATACATCTCAGTTCTAGAGACATGTCTTCTTCCCAACTGGTAGAGGAGAATACATCTCAGTTCTAGAGACATGTCTTCTTCCCAACTGGTAGAGGAGAATACATCTCAGTTCTAGAGACATGTCTTCTTCCCAACTGGTAGAGGAGAATACATCTCAGTTCTAGAGACATGTCTTCTCCCCAACTGGTAGAGGAGAATACATCTCAGTTCTAGAGATATGTCTTCTCCTGAACTGGTAGAGGAGAATGCATCTCAGTTCTAGAGAAATGTCTTCTCCCCAACTGGTAGAGGAGAATACATCTCAGTTCTAGAGACATGTCTTCTCCCCAACTGGTAGAGGAGAATACATCTCAGTTCTAGAGACATGTCTTCTTCCCAACTGGTAGAGGAGAATACATCTCAGTTCTAGAGACATGTCTTCTTCCCAACTGGTAGAGGAGAGTACATCTCAGTTCTAGAGACATGTCTTCTTCCCAACTGGTAGAGGGGAATACATCTCAGTTCTAGAGACATGTCTTCTTCCCAACTGGTAGAGGAGAATGCATCTCAGTTCTAGAGAAATGTCTTCTCCCCAACTGGTAGAGGAGAATGCATCTCAGTTCTAGAGAAATGTCTTCTCCCCAACTGGTAGAGGAGAATACATCTCAGTTCTAGAGACATGTCTTCTTCCCAACTGGTAGAGGAGAATACATCTCAGTTCTAGAGACATGTCTTCTCCCCAACTGGTAGAGGAGAATACATCTCAGTTCTAGAGATATGTCTTCTCCTGAACTGGTAGAGGAGAATGCATCTCAGTTCTAGAGAAATGTCTTCTCCCCAACTGGTAGAGGAGAATACATCTCAGTTCTAGAGACATGTCTTCTTCCCAACTGGTAGAGGAGAATACATCTCAGTTCTAGAGACATGTCTTCTTCCCAACTGGTAGAGGAGAGTACATCTCAGTTCTAGAGACATGTCTTCTTCCCAACTGGTAGAGGGGAATACATCTCAGTTCTAGAGACATGTCTTCTTCCCAACTGGTAGAGGAGAATACATCTCAGTTCTAGAGACATGTCTTCTTCCCAACTGGTAGAGGGGAATACATCTCAGTTCTAGAGACATGTCTTCTTCCCAACTGGTAGAGGAGAATGCATCTCAGTTCTAGAGACATGTCTTCTCCCCAACTGCTGCTTGGTCTGGTGCTAGCACTGGGTTTGGAAGCATTTGGCTGGGAAGACTATGAATTACTCTAAGTACCCCTCCTGGACGTTACAGCTTTGAAAGTATGGACTGTGCACATCTCCCAGTTTCCGGTCGTCTTCCTGTTCCTTTCCTTATTTGCTGTTTTTCTACAGTGTGTTCTTCTTATTTTAGCTTCAGAAATCTCTTAAATGTAGCAAACTTCAACATATAAATCCTTCCCTTCCCTCAAATGGCCATCTCTTTTTAAATTTATTTATATATATATTATCAAATCTAGACTCATGCCCCCCCCCCAACCCCCAAACCCATCAGAGGGGCATGCATTCTAGTCCCAAAACATGCTTTTCATCTATGGCCATCTCTTAAACACACACTTTGGTTATAATGAGCCAAGAAAGTTTCAGTTGACTAATAAAAAGACATATTTCATTCTAAAATGACATTCATGGTGATTTTATTAACAATGAATGGTCTTTAGTCAATATCGTTTATATTTTTGCATTTTTCCAATACTCCATACTAGAAAATTACATGGTGTAGTCCTTTTGAAAAGTAAATGCCTTATTACTTCTGTTGTCCTGGTTTAAAAAAATATGAAGTAGTATTAAAATAAATTTGAATTTAACCATCTTATTTAAAATTGTTGAGATTAATCTTGTACTATAAAACACCTTCTACAATGAAGGCTCTGGAATTTTGTTTTATGTCAGTCATTGCTAAATTTCCCAAATTCCCAACCAGTCTTTGGAGATTGCAACCTGACTTTTTTTTTTTGCTGGGTTATTTTTATTTTATTTATATTTTTTTTTGAAGAGTTCCTCTTTTTTTTTTTATGTTTTATTTATTTACTTTTTAAACAAAGATTAGACCCGTGTTTCCGCTATTC
The DNA here is from genome assembly GCA_009823505.1 of Rhizomys pruinosus. NCBI lineage: Eukaryota > Metazoa > Chordata > Mammalia > Rodentia > Spalacidae > Rhizomys > Rhizomys pruinosus. The sequence continues at coordinate 3,951,087 of VZQC01015407.1, forward strand.
CCCCACCCCGTCCAGAGCTCGTGCATTCTGCCAAAAGTCTTTCCATCTCTTAGTCTTTTCTCAATATTTTTTCCATGGGGCCATTGACTGTTGTGAGCAAGAAGTTCACTGTTTCAGTCAGTTCTTTGATGCAGTATTTCTAGTTGTTGTTGTTTCCAAAATGCATTATGTCCACTGATTTGTACAGAAGATCAGGGGGCCCTACACAAGAAATACTTACAACTGGGTAATTGGCACTAGCATCCACAGATGAGGGATACCATTCGTCGTTTGTTTTTCTGGGACTGTGTTACTTCACTCAGCATGATGTCCTCTAGCTCCAGCCATTTTCCTGCAAAGCTCGTGATGTCGTCTTTCTTTACTGCTGCATAGAACTCCATTGTGTAGATGTACCACATTTTCTCTATCCACTCGTCAGTTGAGGGGCATTTAGGTTGGTTCCAGCTCTTTGCTATTGTGAAGAGAGCTGAAATAAACATTGCCTGTGCATGTATCTCTGTGGTGGCGTAAGTCTTGAGGGTACATGCCCAGGAGTGGTATGGCTGGACTTTTAAAGCAATCTGACAAAAACAACTTAAAATTTCAATGAAGAAGAAGAGTCCCTCTCAGAAGAGGGAGCAGATCAGCAGGCAGCAGAAACACCACAAAAACACCACAAAAACACCACAATATAGACCATTCAGAAAAGAGAGTAAACTTTAATTTTTATTGTACTAAAAGACAACTGGGAGAAAGAACAAACCTCTACTAAAAAAGCTTCACTATCTTATCACAGTAATTCTGCTGGAATTCACCCCAAGGTCATTTAGATACAACAGCATCTTTAAATCACCTTAATTAACATATGCTAAAATGTAGACTTTTTTGTAAAAGCAGATGGAGAGACTAGGTGAATTTCCTCAATGGGCACAAATTTCCAGGCTGTTACTCACCCTCGCTACATGGAGATGAATGGAGTGCTTTAGCTTCGCCTGCTGGATAGAGGATCATCTCCGATAAACTATAGACTGATTTCACCTCACTACAAAACCGTCATATAAACATAGGGTTTACTCTTGGTTTTTAATCACTCATCCATCTGGCTTTCTGTACAAAAGAGGCCCTGGGAGCAGAAGTAAGGGACGCAAGTGCCTGTTACATTACTGACCTCATGCAATTGCCACACCATCTGGCGTTAACATCTTTGGTGATGAAGAGCCATGGGCAAAAAAAAATCCAAGTTACCAGGTTTGCCATAACTATAAATAAGAACTAATTATTGGCTACCTACAGTTTTCTTTCTTTTGTGGACCTATCCTATGATAGAGATGGTACACATTATACAATGACTTGTATTTTATAGTCGGAAGAACTAAGCTCACCAAGATTATACGCAATTTGTACAAAGTTAAGACATAGAGGATACAAACTCAAACTCAAATTTGCTGTTTCAAAGCTCTTATCCTCAGGGCTGGAGAGATAGCTCAGTAGTTATGAGCACTGGTTGCTCTTGTAGAGGACCCAGGTTCCATCCTTAACACCCACATGGCAGCTGACAACTGTCCATAACTTGAGTTTCAGGGGAATTTGAAGCCCTCTTCTAACCTCTGTGGGTGTTGAAAGACATGGATACACTTACATACATGCAGGCAGTACACTCATACACATAAAAGTAATCCTTTTTGGGGGGGTCTTTTTGGGACGGGGTCTCCCTTTAGTCCAGGTGCAGCAGTAATACATTTTTTAAATATTAAAATTCACAGTTTATATTCTTTTTCTTCTTGGGGGGGTATTTTTGAGACAGGGTCTGCCTTTAGTCCCAGCTGGCCTAGAGCTCGCTATATAGACCAGGCTGGCCTTGAACTCACAGAGATCCACCTGCCTCTGCCTCCTGAGTGCTAGGATTAAAGGCGTGCACCACCACGCCCCACCCAAAACAAAACAATTTTTAAGAGTCAAGCAGGACTTGATGTATCTTGTCTATAATCTTAACACTCAAGAAGGCAAGAAAGTCCTAAATTCAAAGTAAGCTTGGGCTGTACAGTGAGATGCTATCTCAAAATCCACACATAAGAAAAAAAATCAGAATAAACAGTAGGTAATACCAGGTAATACTTGATCAGCATAATGCTAATACCTGGCAGCTGGCAAGATAGTTTAGTGGGTAAAGCAATCGAAGTACAAACCTGATGACTTGAGTTCTATCCCTAGAACCCATTTAAAAGTGGAGGGGGATAACTGATTCCACAAAGCTGTCCTCTGACCTCCACATATATGCCAAGGTTGGCATCCCACCCTGTCATATACACATAATAGTAATAAATTTATTTTTTTAATGAATCCTTAAAGTATCTGATTATACTACAGTTAAGTAATGTAATCTCTATAGTGAAATTATAATGGTGATACTAAGTATTCACAGATGAGTATTAAATTTGTCTTGATGTTGAAGAAGCTTTTCCAAAAAGGTAAGTATTTAAAATGGATCATGAGGGGCTGGAGAGATAGCCTAGCGGTTAAGAGCACTGACTGCTCTTGCAGAGGATCCGGGTTCGATCCCCAACACCCACATGGTGGCTAAGAACCATCTGTAACTCCAATTCCAGGAGAACTCCAGTTCCAGGGGAATCTGAGACCCTCTTCTGACTTCCGTGGCATTGCACGACATGGGTGCACAAACCTACATGCAGACAGTACATTCGTACACATACAAAAATAAAATTAAAAAAATATATAAAATGGATCATGAAGAATGAGTAGAAGTTCAACTCTTTATAATAGCATAATGCCAAACAGAACCACCTAATTGAAGGGTTAGATGAAATGAAAGCTAGGGTCTTAACGTGTTCCAGGAATTAAACAGTCCAAACTGATTCAGCAGCAGCCCCCTCCTCCGCTCTCTCTTTCATTAGTACATCTCAACTCTTGAGCCTTGCTGGACACATTTGATTTTTTTTATTTTATTTATTTATTTTTTTATTTTTTTATGTGTATGAATGTATTGTCTGCATGTAGGTCTGTGCACCTGTGTCATGCAATGCCGCGGAGGTCAGAAGAGGGTCTCGGATTCCCCTGGAACTGGAGATCTCCTGGAATTGGAGTTACAGACGGTTCTCAACCGCCATGTGGGTGCTGGGGATCGAATCCGGGTCCTCTGCAAGAGTGGTCGGCGCTCTTAACCGTTAGACCATCCGTCCAGCCCCCACATTTGATTTTTAACATTAACATTCGAATCATTGAAAGAAGATGATTTTGAAATAGCAATTAATTTAAAAAGCAAACTTCTCGAAGTGCCAAAGTGACAGCCAAATGCTGCGGAAGATTGAGACAAATCCTTGGGTCCCCTTTCTTCGGCGCCCCGTGTCTTTACCACAGGAAATTAAGTTTTTTCAAGACTTCTCAGGAAGGAAAGAATGAAAAAAATAACATAAATGAAATACAAATAGAAACAGTTCAGCCTTTAGACACATCACACTCTCCTGTAACTCCAAGCAGCACTATTCTATAGGCTAAAATATCTCAGTTTGGGGGCCTAACTTAGTCTCTGTATGTTTACCAAGCTCAGGGAAGTCCAAGGAAATTATCTTAAGGGCATGGTGGTGCACACCTTTAATCCCAGCAACTTGGGAGGCAGAGTTAGGAGGATCTCTGTGAGTTCAAGGTCAGCCTGGTTGTGTAAACTAGTGAATTCCAGGGGCTACAAGGAGACCCTGCCTCAAAAAAGACCAAAAAACCAGGCGTGGTGGCGTACACCTTTAATCCCAGCACTCGGGAGGCAGAGGCAGGCAGATCTCTGTGAGTTCAAGGCCATCCTGATTCACATAGTGAATTCCAGGACAGCTGGGGCTAGAGAGAGACCCTGTCTCAGACCAAAAAAACAAAAACAAAACGAGGGGCTGGGGAGATGGCTCAGCGGTTAAGAGCACCGACTACTCTTGCAGAGGACCCGGGTTCAATTCCCAGCACCCACATGGCGGCTGAGAACTGTCTTTAACCCCAGTTCCAGGGGAATCCGACACCCTCTTCTGACCTCCACAGCATTGCCCAACATGGGTACACCAACCTACATGCAAACAGTACATTCATACACATAAAAAATAATAAATTGGGGACTGGAGTGATGGCCTAGCGGTTAAGAGCGCCGACTGCTCTTGCAGAGGACCTGGGTTCGATCCCTAGCACCCACATGGCGGCTGAGAACTATCTGCAACTCCAATTCCAGGAGAACTCCAGTTCCAGGGGAATCCGACACCCTCTTCTGACCTTCGCGGCATTGCATGACACGGGTGCACAAACCTACATGCAGACAGTACATTCATATACATAAAAAATAAATAAAAATAGGGCTGGAGAGATAGCCTAGCGGTTAAGAGCACTGACTGCTCTTGCAGAGGACCCGGGTTTGATCTCCAGCACCCACATGGTGGCTAAGAATCATCTATAACTCCAATTCCAGGAGAACTCCAGTTCCAGGGGAATCCGAGACCCTCTTCTGACCTCCACAGCATTGCACGACACGGGTGCACAAACCTACATGCAGACAGTACATTCATACACATACAAAAATAAAATTTAAAATAAATAAAAATTTAAAAAATTTAAAAACATTTTTAAAAAATAAGTTAAAAAATATAAACAACAACAACAAAAAAAAAAAAATAGAAATTTTTTTTTACTTTTTCCTAGAGTAGGTCTCAGGTCACAGTGGCTAGCCTCAAATTCACTATGTTGCTGAGAACAGTAAGAAACTCCTGATCTTCCTGCTTCCACTTCCCATGTGCTGGGGTTATAGGNCTTCTACAAATGAAGGCTCTGGAATTTTGTTTTTGTAGTCATTGCTAAATTTCCCAATTCCCAAACCCAGTCTTTTGGAGATTGCAACCTGACTTTTTTTTTTTTTTCTGTTATTTTGATTTTTATTTTATTTTTTTGAAGAGTTCCTCTTTTTTTTTTGTTTTATTTATTTATTTTTAACAAATCTAGACCCGTGTTTCCCGCTATTCCCCCACCCCGTCAGAGCTCGTGCATTTCTGCCAAATATGCTTTCCATCTCTTAGTCTTTCTCAATATTTTCCATGGGGCATTGACTGTTTTGAGCAGAAGTTCACTGTTTCAGTCAGTTCTTTGATGCAGTATTTTCTGTTGTTGTTGTTGTTTTCCAAATGCATTATGTCCCAACTGCTTTGTACAGAAGCTCCGGGGGCCCTACAAAGAAATACTTACAACTGGGTAATTGGCACTAGCATCCACAGATGAGGGATACCATTCGTCGTTTGTTTTTCTGGGACTGTGTTACTCACTCAAGCATGAGTCCTCAGCCCAGCCATTTTCCTGCAAAGCTCGTGATGTCGTCTTTCTTTACTGCTGCATAGAACTCCATTGTGTAGTGTACCACTTTTTCTACCACTCGTCAGTTGAGGGGCATTTAGGTTGGTTCCAGCTCTTTGCTATTGTGAAGAGAGCTGAAATAAACATTGCCTGTGCATGTATCTCTGTGGTGGCGTAAGTCTTGAGGGTACATGCCCAGGAGTGGTATGGCTGGACTTTTAAAGCAATCTGACAAAAACAACTTAAAATTTCAATGAAGAAGAAGAGTCCCTCTCAGAAGAGGGAGCAGATCAGCAGGCAGCAGAACACCACAAAAAAACACCACAAAAAAACACCACAATATAGACCATTCAGAAAAGAGAGTAAACTTTAATTTTTATTGTACTAAAAGACAACTGGGAGAAAGAACAAACCTCTACTAAAAAAGCTTCACTATCTTATCACAGTAATTCTGCTGGAATTCACCCCAAGGTCATTTAGATACAACAGCATCTTTAAATCACCTTAATTAACATATGCTAAAATGTAGACTTTTTTGTAAAAGCAGATGGAGAGACTAGGTGAATTTCCTCAATGGGCACAAATTTCCAGGCTGTTACTCACCCTCGCTACATGGAGATGAATGGAGTGCTTTAGCTTCGCCTGCTGGATAGAGGATCATCTCCGATAAACTATAGACTGATTTCACCTCACTACAAAACCGTCATATAAACATAGGGTTTACTCTTGGTTTTTAATCACTCATCCATCTGGCTTTCTGTACAAAAGAGGCCCTGGGAGCAGAAGTAAGGGACGCAAGTGCCTGTTACATTACTGACCTCATGCAATTGCCACACCATCTGGCGTTAACATCTTTGGTGATGAAGAGCCATGGGCAAAAAAAAATCCAAGTTACCAGGTTTGCCATAACTATAAATAAGAACTAATTATTGGCTACCTACAGTTTTCTTTCTTTTGTGGACCTATCCTATGATAGAGATGGTACACATTATACAATGACTTGTATTTTATAGTCGGAAGAACTAAGCTCACCAAGATTATACGCAATTTGTACAAAGTTAAGACATAGAGGATACAAACTCAAACTCAAATTTGCTGTTTCAAAGCTCTTATCCTCAGGGCTGGAGAGAATGCTCATAGTTATGAGCACTGGTTGCTCTTGTAGAGGACCCAGGTTCCATCCTTAACACCCACATGGCAGCTGACAACTGTCCCTAACTTGAGTTTCAGGGGAATTTGAAGCCCTCTTCTAACCTCTGTGGTTTGAAAGACATGGTGCACTTAACATACATGCAGGCAGTACACTCATACACATAAAAGTAATCTTTTTGGGGGGGTCTTTTTGGGACGGTCTCCCTTTAGTCCAGGTGCAGCAGTAATACATTTTTTAAATATTAAATATCACAGTATATATATATATATATATATATATATTTTTTTTTTTTTTTTTGTTTTTGTTTTTTGTTTATTTTTGATAGACAGGGTCTCCCTTTAGTCCCAGCTGGCCAGAGCTTGCTCTGTAGACCAGGCTGGCCTTAAACCACACAGAGACTGCTCTGCCTCTGCCTCCTGAGTGCTTGGATTAAAGGCATGTGCTACCAGGCCAGCATAATACATTTTTTAAATATTAAAACCAGTTTTATATTCTTTTCTTCTTGGTGGGGGTATTTTTTGAACAGGGTTCCTGCCTTTAGTCCCAGCTGGCCTAGAGCTCGCTAATAGACCAGGCTGGCCTTGAAACTCACAGAGATCCACCTGCCTCTGCCTCCTGAGTGCTAGGATTAAAGCGTGCACACCACGCCCCCACCCAAAACAAAACATTTTTAAGAGTCAAGCAGGACTTGATGTATCTTGTCTATAATCTTAACACTCAAGAAGGCAAGAAAGTCCTAAATTCAAAGTAAGCTTGGGCTGTACAGTGAGATGCTATCTCAAAATCCACACATAAGAAAAAAAATCAGAATAAACAGTAGGTAATACCAGGTAATACTTGATCAGCATAATGCTAATACCTGGCAGCTGGCAAGATAGTTTAGTGGGTAAAGCAATCGAAGTACAAAACTGATGACTTGAGTTTATCCCTAGAACCCATTTAAATGGAGGGGGATAACTGATTCCACAAAGCTGTCCTCTGACCTCCACATATATGCCAAGGTTGGCATCCCACCCTGTCATATACACATAATAGTAATAAATTTATTTTTTTAATGAATCCTTAAAGTATCTGATTATACTACAGTTAAGTAATGTAATCTCTATAGTGAAATTATAATGGTGATACTAAGTATTCACAGATGAGTATTAAATTTGTCTTGATGTTGAAGAAGCTTTTCCAAAAAGGTAATATTTAAAATGGATCATGAGGGGCTGGAGAGATAGCCCTCGGTTAAGAGCACTGACTGCTCTTGCAGAGGATCCGGGTTCGATCCCCAACACCCACATGGTGGCTAAGAACCATCTGTAACTCCAATTCCAGGAGAACTCCAGTTCCAGGGAATCTGAGCCCCTCTTTCTGACTTCGTGGCATTGCACGACATGGGTGCACAACCTACATGCAGACGTACATTCGTACACATACAAAAATAAAATTAAAAAAAATATGTTAATATGATAAAATAGTAGAAGTTCAACTCTTTATAATAGCATAATGCCAAACAGAACCACCTAATTGAAGGGTTAGATGAAATGAAAGCTAGGGTCTTAACGTGTTCCAGGAATTAAACAGTCCAAACTGATTCAGCAGCAGCCCCCTCCTCCGCTCTCTCTTTCATTAGTACATCTCAACTCTTGAGCCTTGCTGGACACATTTGATTTTTTTTATTTTATTTATTTATTTTTTTATTTTTTTTGTGTATGAATGTATGTCTGCATGTAGGTCTGTGCACCTGTGTCATGCAATGCGCGGAGTCAGAAGAGGGTCTCGGATTCCCCTGGACTGGAGATCTCCTGGAATTGGAGTTACAGACGGTTCTCAACCGCCATGTGGGTGCTGGGGATCGAATCCGGGTCCTCTGCAAGAGTGGTCGGCGCTCTTAACCGTTAGACCATCCGTCCAGCCCCCACATTTGATTTTTAACATTAACATTCGATCATTGAAAGAAATGATTTTGAAATACAATTAATTTAAAAAGCAAACTTCTCGAAGTGCCAAAGTGACAGCCAAATGCTGCGGAAGATTGAGACAAATCCTTGGGTCCCCTTTCTTCGGCGCCCCGTGTCTTTACCACAGGAAATTAAGTTTTTTCAAGACTTCTCAGGAAGGAAAGAATGAAAAAAATAACATAAATGAATACAAATGAAACAGTTCAGCCTTTAGACACATCACATCTCTCCTGTAACTCCAAGCAGCACTATTCTATAGGCTAAAATATCTCAGTTTGGGGGCCTAACTTAGTCTCTGTATGTTTACCAAGCTCAGGGAAGTCCAAGGAAATTATCTTAAGGGCATGGTGGTGCACACCTTTAATCCCAGCACACTTGGAGGCAGAGTTAGGAGGATCTCTGTGAGTTCAAGGTCCGCCTGGTAAAGAGTGGAATTCCAGGAAGCTAGGCTACAAGGGACCCTGCCTCAAAAAAGACACAAAAAAAAAAAAAAAAAAAAAAAAAAAAACCTTCTGGAAACAGAGAATGTAATCAAGACTCCTGCTAGACTTTTGTAGTACCTCCATAAAGCTATGAATTTCTTTACTAGTAAAGGTAAATCACCAACATAAGTGTCCATAGAACCTGAAAGAAATGTTTCATATACCACTCCCCTTCATGAAGAAAAGCCTTAAATATAGAAAATGCTTCCTCAGTCTTAGCTTCTAAAATTTGTGCTGAGTATACTACTTTTAACTATCTGTTACATAATCTATTTACAATGCCTCGTTCTGCATGTAATGTCCTTAAAATGAAGATAAGCTTCACTTGCCTCTTGGAAGTTTCTTAAAACTGATTTTATGATTAAGAGGTGTCTCTGCCACTAATCCCCAGTCACTCAAACTTTCCTTTTGAAATGAACATTTCTTTCAGATAATACATGCTCTCTATGTGTAGCCTGTCCACTTTTCAAATGTAATGATCCTGTCTTCTGCAGATATGAAATTTTCAAAAGATATTGGCATAATTCAAGAGAAAATGTCATTCTTTCATTATGTTCAAAATTGATCTGACCCCTGAGCTAGCACTTTGGGGAATTGGGATGCACAATCATGTAGACATTTTCAGGAAATGGCTGATTTATGGATTTATTGTTTATATACAGAAGAGATTTCACACTTCCGGCTTTGTACAGTTGTGTCCTCTCTCCCTTTGCAATGTGTTGCCAAAGCCAGAATAATATATATAGTGCGGCGGTCTGCACTTCAACGTCAGCCAGAAATAGGTCATCTGCTACATCCAGTCTCTCATGATAACACATTAAGAGTGTATTTATTTTGTATTGGCATCCAGTCTTCTCCAGTAGACTTTCTACATTTCTCATTTACTTGCTGAATAAAAAAGCTTATTTCATACCCTAGTCATTGTCCTATGTTAAGAATAAGAAGGAGAAGGAGGAGGAGGAGGAGGAGGAGAAGGAGGAGGAGGAGGAGGAGGAGGAGGAGGAGGAGGAGGAGGAGGAGGAGGAGGAGGAGAATCCAGGACTAGGTATGGTGCTGCATACCCTTAATCCCAGCACTCAGGAAGCAGAGGTTGGTGGTGAGTTCAAGACCAGCCTGGTCTATATAGTAGGTTTCATTTGTTAGTGTTTGATGATTAGTTACCATTTAGTAGCTCATCATCATTCTATCATAGTGACTCAAAACATAGTATGAACAGCAGGGTCTTATATCTTTGTTTTAAAGCATTTTATTACCTTATTACTTAATTTATCATGCATATATGTGTGAGTGCACATGTGGAGGTCAAAGGACAACTTGGGAGAGTCCGTTCTTTCCTTCTATCGTATGCGACCTAGGGACTGAACTCAGGTTTTCAGATTTGACGTCAAGTGCCTTTACTTACTGAACCATATTGCTGGCCCAAACTGGTGTTTTTTGTTTGTTTGTTTGTTTGTTTGTTTTGTCTTTTTGAGACAGGGTCTCCCCCCGCTGACCTAGAACTCACTATGTAGACCAGGCTGGCCTTGAACTCACAGAAATCCACCTGCCTCTGTCTCCAGAGTGCTGGGATTAAAGGCGTGTGTCACAACTCCCAGCTCCAAACCATTATTTTGACTTGAGTTTCTTATTATTCAACTCATTCCCTATTTTTAAAAAAATGAAGGAAGCAGTATGATTATCCTGTGCATTCAAATAAAGCAATAAAATGTTCAATAAAACCTGCTGATCTTTGATCCAGTTCTTTTGAAATGGCTGTTTTAATCAACCCAGCTTCCTTAGACTAATGGTCTGTAATCCATTGAGCTTTTATGAACAAATGTAAGATTTCTTAAACTAGCACTTAAGGGAGACAGAGTCAAGTAATAGATTTTGAAGGAATATTAACTGATTGAAGACCAGTGATTAAAGAAGACTCCTGTCACCATGGTTCCTAGGAAGAAACCTACCAAAGGGGCATTGGGGAAGTTCATAAATCACCTAACCTTGAATATGAAACAAAATAGAATAGGAAAAAAGAGAATAAAGAATGTGGACAGGGAAAGAAGGTGAAATAGATTAATATGTTTTGAAAAGTAGTTTTCCTCTGAAGAGCTGGCTGTAATATATATCTGTCTAGAATGAAATCAGGATGAGCTAATACTACTGACAAAATGACTTTTACTTTTCAGATTTAAAAACATAATTTGAAATTTTAAGGCTTGATTGAGTACTGTGGTTAAGATCACTGTTCCCCATTCATCCACTGCTGGTGGGAATGTAAACTCCTACAACCACTATGGAAAGCAGTGTGGAGAACCCTTGGAAAACTCAAAATGAGCCTACCACCTGACTCATCCTACCACAAAGATACCATCCAGGTTTATTGCAGCTCTCTTCAAAACAGTGAAGAGCTGGAAGCCACCCAAGTGCCCCTCCACCAATGAGTGGATAAAGAAAATGTGGTACATCTACACAATGGAGTTCTACACAGTGGTAAAGAAAGATGACATCATGAACTTTGCAGGTAAATGGATAGAGCTAGAAGACATTATGCTAAGTGAAGTAACACAGTCCCAGAAAAAGAAACGATGAATGGTACACCTCATTTGTGGATGCTAGCACAAAATACCTAGTAGTAAGGCAAACCGATATATATATATATATATATTATATATATATTTTTTTTTTTTTTTTTGTTTTTTTTTTTGTTTTGTAACCTACCTGAAAAGCAACTGTGCCATTAAATGTGAATCCCTTAATGGAGTCTAGAATTAACCTACTCCTTATTTTCAGACTTTGTAATTGTGGCATATTGAGGGAAGTTATAATGGGAAAAGGTATGTGTGCATATTTTAGAGTAATATAAAATTAAAGGGGAAAAATGTGAATTCCTAAGCATGTTTTGGAATTAACGTACAGTTTACTTTCAGACGTCATAATTTTGGTATTTGTGTGAAGAACATATATGCTTATTTTGGAGCGATACAAATTGGAGGGAAAAACAACAAGAGGACTGAGTCAAAGAACTGACTGAAACAATAAACTTCAGCCCAAGACAATAAACTTCTGCATAAAAAAAAGCTTTAAAAAGACTGAAAAGGGGGCTGGAGAGATGGCCTAGCGGTTAAGAGCGCCGACTGCTCTTACAGAGGACCCGGGTTCGATCCCCAGCACCCACATGGCGGCCGAGAACCGTCTGAAACTCCAATTCCAGGAGAACTCCAGTTCTGGGGGAATCCGAAACCCTCTTCTGACCTCCATGGCATTGCACGACACGGGTGCACAGACTTGCATGCAGACAGTACATTCATACACATACAGAAATAAATAAAAATAAATAAAAAAAAATAAAATAAAAAGACTGAAAAGAAGATGCAAGACATGTATGGCAAAATGTATGAACTCGTGTGGGGTGAGGGGTATGGAAAGGGAAGGAGTCTGAACTGGACTGAGAAATGTTTCATGAATTGCACAAAACTTCAGTAAAAAAATTAAAAAAGAAATCACTGTTCCCCAATGATCCAAGAAATATTTTAGTGCTGATGATGGTACACAGTTCATATGACTGACATGTGTAGCAGTACTTCTTTAACACATTCAAACATACTATGGAAGATTTAATGCTACAGGCCACCAGCTATAGGCAGGAAAAAAGTGTCTGTGCTTACTCCATGTAGATTAAGGGTGGCACACTCTGAGAATTGTCATAATATAGTTTCTCCTCTGCTCCCCTGGTACAAGGAGACTGGGCCTCATATTCCATCCAATATGGAGTCTCTATTGCTGCCAAGTGTGACCCTGTAACTAAGTCAGGCCAATGGAGTGAGCAGAAGAAATAAAGTCAACATATAAGTCACGCCTTAATGGGACAACTGGCCTTCTTTCTTCTCTATGGAAAAGGTGGACCAAACAGATGAACACAATCCCAGAGAACTACTGGAACAGAATACAAAAGAGAAGTTTATGAGAGAGGCGAGAAGTAAACCATTCTGCATGCACCATTTAGAATTTCAGGCTCTTTCATCTGTAGCAAAATCTGTGCAATCATGCCGAACACACTGGATAACTTAACATGTCCCTGGCAGTAATCTAGGTGCTTTTTAGCATATATTCATTAATGCATAATGCAGTAATTTGAGGCATAACTATTGTATGTGCAGTACTGTTTATAAATACAAAATCCAGGTGCTAAGGGATAAAGAAGTTTACCGAAGGGCCTTAGTCCAAGTAATCTGGCTGTAAAATAGTAACTAAACATTTATTTAAAGTACTAACAAGTATTCCCTTTGTTTAGAATGATTTGCTATAGACTGCAACATGGGTGGATATGCTAATGCAATGGCTGATTTTCCTCTTCTACAAAGGAAAAGGAATCTCTTTACATGGTAAGATGCTTAAGGATTCTTAAGCATCTAGTCCCTAACACTTCTGGGAATGCTCTGGCATGCCATCTGCTGCTGAGTAGACTTGCTTTGGTGATATAAGATCACCAGAGAATGGGAAAGGGGCACAGATGCTTCACAGGAGAATTGAGGTGAAACATGTGCATAACCTATTGTTTTGTGTTCTGTCACCTCCATGCCTAATGGCAGAGGATCAAGTGTTCGATAAGAGTGAAGCAGTTATGGAACATGAATGATAGATTCTTCTCCTCAAGCAACTCAAAGTCCAGCCTCTTTCAAGAATGAGGTGTTGGCAAAGATCTTGTTTGTACATTTCTGCTAATAGACTAGGACCCTTGAGTGTCACCACAAAGCTCAACAAACCTGTTTCCAGCAGGAGCAAAACAGCTCCTATGCACCAAGCACATGATCCTGCTGCATTCTGTCTAGTATTTCTGCTTTTCCTAGCCTTCCTAAGTAGTTTTTGGCATCTCTGTGACAATGAACAGGTCTATTTCTTGTGATATTTTTTTCTTTTATTCCCAAGTGTCAAGGAATTAATCCATAAAAATCCTTTTGATAGAGATTCAAGATTTCATTTCCAATAATGAATAGCCATTTTGCTTTACATAACTTTAATTACCGTTTTGGAAATTAACCAAGAGCAATAAGCTTTACGTATTCTTGAAATAATGAATAATTTAACCCATTAACACACAATGAAAGCAATTGATTGATTGTGGATTCAATAGACATTATTTTGTCAATCATCTTTATTGACAGTTATAGATTACAAAGCCAGGAATGTCTTGATTGACAATTAATTATTCAGATCGGTTCTATTAAACTGACTTCCACCTTCCTTTTTCTACTTTGAAATGGAATTGTAAACTCAGACCTTGCATTAGTATTAACTTTAAACTCTTACTTAAAAAATGGGTTTACTTTAATAAACATTAGTCAAATTTAAAAGAATACTTTGTGGTTTTGGGGACACATGAGCACTAGTATGGAGCTGAAAAACATCTTTTGTTAAGCCAGTTTCAGGAACAATCTTTTTCTCCTAAAGCCTAAAGTCACTAATGAGTTTACAAGTCACTCTAATTTGGTGTGCTGAATAGCTTTAATGTCAACTTGACACACCTGGGTTGAGGAAGCCTCAATTGGGGAATTGGCTCCATTGGACTGGCCTGTGGCCACATCTGTGGAGTTTTGTCTTGATGGTCGAGCAGTGTGAGAGGGCCCAGCCCACAATGAGTGGTACCACCCTGGGCAGGTTGTTGTGTACCATATAAGAAGGAAGGCTGGGCATGAGCTGGGGGAGCAAGCCAGTGAACAGCATTCCTCCATGGCCTGTGCTTCAGCTCCTGCCTCCAGGTTCCTGCCCTGAGTTCCTGCCTATGGCTCCCTGAGTGATGAACTGTGACCCAGGAGATGTAAGCTGAATAAACCCTTTTCTCCCCAAGTTGGTATCAGTCAGAGTGTTTTGTCACAGCAATGGAAGAGAAACTAGAACATTTGGTGTTGAGAGATGGCTAAGTGGTTAAAGTGCAAGCCTTGCAAATTTGAGAGGTGGAGTTCAGATCCCCAGAACCCATATTAGTGCTGGGTGGGCATGACAACCCACCTGTTATTCCAGACTCAGAAGAAGACAAGGGACCCCCAGACAAAGCTAGCTAGTGAGATTCTGGCTTTCACTGAGAGACTTCCCTTAATTAATAAAGCAGAAGGGCAATGGAAGATGATTGTTCATATCAATCACAGGACTATACATAGTGTTTGTGCACTCACACACCCACACACGTTTGGTCCTACACAGGCAACATGCATCTACACACTTTCATATACCCTTTCACGCACCACACACCCATACACACATGTAAAAAAATAAAAGAAGGTATTTCTAAATTGTGTTTGAATGATTTTAAAGGGAAGAAAGAAATAGTACCTCAAAGTAGTTCTTGCGGAGTTTGAGAAATATATGTGCTTATATGTATTTGCTAAAGCCTAGCTGTCAACCCATCTATTCTTCCATCCAGTCATCTACTCAAATATACAGACAAACATGCAAAACAAACATTTCATTTTTTTAGGAGTCAGAGAAGATTTGTTAAACCTAAAATCCAAAAGAAAAGCCTCAATGCAACTGCTACACCTAAGGCTCAAGGAACATAGAACAGGAGGTAGAGAGAAGACTAATGCTTCTTTCAACTTTCATCAATGAAGCTTCCTCATGCAACAGAGGGCAATGAACACAGAGGGTCACAACTGGCCAAAGTGTAGAAAATAAGAGCGTGCAGAATACAGGTCACTGGATAGGACTGCTATGTTTAACCTCACCTATTCAGCGCTCCAAGACTATTAATAGTGGAAGAAGGGGCAGAAAGGTTGCAAGAGCCAGAGGTGGCACATGACCATAAGAAAATAGAGCCTTACAGGCTCCTGGGAACTGAGTAATATGAACTTATAATAATGGTGAAAAAAAAAAAAAAAAAAAAAAAAAAAAAAAAAAAGCATAGAACTAGGGAAATGGGCACCAGACCCCAAATTCAGTTGAGAAACTATTGGCAGGTGATAATAACTGGGTGAAGGAGAGTTGACTTTCTTTAAGGGAGTGTTAATAGATCATCTAACCAGGCTCCAATGGATGAATTCACACAGAGAAACATCTGGAGACACAAACTCAACTTGACAGGCCATACATGAAATAAAGGATGCACCCTTGTGGGCAAGATATTTGAGGTGGTCCGGATAGGGGACAGTGTCCAAGTACAATTAAGGTGTATTGTATATGCTGGGTGTGGTGGCACACGCATTTAATAAATAAAGAAAAAAAACATATTTAAAAAATAAACAAAACAAAACAGAGGAGAAGTCTGTGGACTCTGTATAGAGCACCACCAATGCCTAAAACAACCTAGACGTTATCATAAATTGATCTTCTATGAGCATCATGATGGCCCAGGATGTAAAAACACTTTCTTTTTAAAAATTTTTTATTTATTTTTATATGTATATGAATGTACTGTCTGCATGTAGGTTTGTGCACCCATGTGATGCAATGCTGCGGAGGTCAGAAGAGGGTGTTGGATTCCCCTGGAACTGGAGTTAAAGATGGTTCTCAGCTGCCACGTTGGTGCTGGGGATCGAACCCCGGTCCTCTGCAAGAGCAGTCAACGCTCTTAACCACTAGGCCATATCTCCAGCCCTAAAAACACTTTCTGTACAAGCCTGAAGATCTGTATTCTATCCCTGGAACCTATGTGTAATAATAAATAATGGAAAAAGCAAATGATTGACTTTCCGGTCTTATTAGACTACAATTTCATTTTCTCCCTCTGTGTGTACATTATCTCAGACCAAGCACAACGTCTAGCAGTAGCTTTTCTCATTCACTGCACATGTAACTTTTTTCATGCTCAGGCATGAATGCATACATGCATTACAGTATATGATTTTTGGAAAGAAGAATATCCTTTAGAATGAGTGGCTTATGGTAAAAAGATGGTTGTTAGTTTTCTTAGTACCAAGATAGATTGACTAGTATTGAGTTGACAAATGAACTGCTATTAATAAAGTTTGTATTAATCATGTTTCTTGGTGCATATTCTTCTCTTCTTTTTTTTCCCTTACTGACAACTTAAGGGATTATTATGCATTAATCAAGTTGTGTCTATCATGTCAAAAGACTTCCACAACTGATTATCTATCTGAACAACGGCACTTAGAAATAGCACCTTCTAAACATTGTTTCATTTATAGAAATTTTCTGTAAGCCTCTCGTGTGCAACTGGGCATGAGTAGTGAAAGTTTTTAATTATTAGATAATGCCATAAAAATTCAAGCCAGCTTTGGAGATGCCCTGCATTTTGTGGCTAAAATTGTCAAAGCCAGAGATGACTGACCTCTAGATTATTTTTAAATGATTTAGGTAAAAATATTTCCAAGTCCACTTCTTTGATTACCTATGACATTTTCTATTTCAGTACATCAATGGAATATTTACAACCTCCTTTATGCCTTTGTAAAATGTGATACTCTTAAGCATACCTCAGCAATTTTGTGCTACAAATAAATTCATCAAGAATTATAATCTAAGTAGATTTTTGTCTATATACCTTTAGATCAGATACTATTTTATACATGTCAACAGTAATGCAAACACACATACATAACTTATCCCAATTATCTGAAATTCTTGACATGAAGGATTGCAACCACAGATCTATTAGGATACAGCAAAAAAAAGACACTTTTTGAGAAGACTGGTTACATACATCATGACAACGGAAACTGAAAAATGTGTTTTCCTGTTATCTGTTTTAGACAGAAGGCTTTTCTGACCTGGATCTCTGAAATAAGTTGTCAGCCCAACCTTAAGAGAGTCAAGCCCAGAAGTACTGAAAACTCTGCATATTAAGTGAAATTTCAATAGAATTCAATAGCGATCAAGGACAAATTGGTCTATTAAAAATAAGCTTAAAGAAAGCTGAAAAGGCTAAAATTGTTCTAGGTTCTCTGGAGATGTGAACTATCTTTGATTAAATGGAAATAATATTCAAAAAATTAAGGATAATTGGCAGTAGAAGTAATGAACTTGGTACAGGTAGTCCTTTCATGTTTTTTTTTTTAATTTTATTAATTTTTGTATGTGTATGAATGTACTGTCTGCATGTAGGTTTGTGCACCCGTGTCATGCAATGCTGCAGAGGTCAGAAGAGGGTCTCAGATTCCCCTGGAACTGGAGTTCTCCTAGAATTGGAGTTACAGACAGTTCTTAGCCGCCACGTGGGTGCTGGGGATCAAACCCATGTCCTCTGCAAGAGCAGTTGGTGCTCTTAACCGCTAGGCTATCTCTCCAGCCCCAGTCCTTTCATGTTCTATAAGCAACAAGTCCCAAGGCCCTAGGAACCAGCTGAAGTCCTGTTCAGCAGTGCTGTTCAATGATTTCTGACTCTTTGCAGCTGCATAAGAAATAAACACATCCCTCCTTTCTTTAACACTGGAGGAAACAGCTTACAGAGCTGTTGAAGTAGATCTTAGTAAAGTCTATTTTCTGTATCTCTCTCAATTTCCTACCT
Organism: Rhizomys pruinosus; assembly: GCA_009823505.1. Classification (NCBI taxonomy): domain Eukaryota; kingdom Metazoa; phylum Chordata; class Mammalia; order Rodentia; family Spalacidae; genus Rhizomys; species Rhizomys pruinosus. Next base: position 3,969,420 of record VZQC01015407.1, read on the forward strand.
TTTATTTTCTGTGTGTTGTGAGCTAAAGAATGGGCTCAGAGTGAGGTTTTAAGAAGGGAGATATACCTATCCCAGTGTTCTGTGAATTTCAAACACATCTTCATCTTCATTAACATAAAGTTACTTATCAACCTAATTGTATTTACAGTTTTGTAGCTAAAAATTTAATTGCATCCACACTACAAAAAGAAAGAAAAAAAAAAAAAACCCAAAGGGCTGGAGAGATTCTTCAGCGGTTAAGAGCACTGGCTGTTCTTTAAAGAGCACCCAAGTTCAATTTCCAGGAATCACATGGGGGCAACTTCAGTTCCAGGGGATCCGACGCCCTCTTGTGACCTCCTCTGGCATTGCACAATACAGGTACACTGACATATAGGCAGTATACTCATACACATAAAATAAAGATAATAAATAAATTATTAAAAAATCCATAAAGGCTGTCTTAAATATGGTTTTAGACACAGAGACTTGTTTCTTATAATACACTGAAATAAAGTACTAATATTCTTCAATGTTTAACCCAGAGGGTAAATTATATGATTGGAAAATGTTTTAGGACTCAATGACAATTGTATATTAAACCTTAATATACAATTAGGGGCCTTAAAAATCAAATAGCTGTTGAGTGTTTTAACCTAGTTTTAATTTGTTCTTATAATTCTAATAATAATTCAAAATGTAGTTCTGAAATTAAGCAACATAATTAATACACACTAGATACAAAAATTTCTTCATTAAATTTACAATATAAATAATGATTTCAAGCCAGAGATTTAAAATTCCTTATTATTATCATTTTTTTTTTTTTTTTTTGGTCTTTTCGAGACAGGGTCTCCCGGTAGCCCCAGGTGTCCTGGAACTCGCTCTGTAAACCAGGTTGGCCTTGAACTCACAAAGATCTGCCTGCCTCTGCCTCCCAAGTGCTGGGATTGAAGGTGTGCGCCACCACGCCTGGCCAAAATTCCTTAATTTTGAATAGGATTGTTGATATTAAATAACTGATACCCCAAATATCCTATGTCATAAGGTTAGTTCTTTTCTAATGACACGTTGATTGCTAATAAGCATAGTTCATAATCTTACAAAGAAGCCTATTTATGGCTTGATTTTTTTTCTCAATAGTACTTGCAAAATCTGAACTTGCTTTATTTCAGGAAACACAAGATACAGAGGATTCTCTGACCTGGAAGCCCCTGTGTTCCTTTCCTTTGGAGCTATTAAGGAATGGGAAAAACCCTTTGCACACTTTCTTTTCTTCCATGCAAGAATGGACTTGTAGAAAAATAGCTTTTTCCTTCCTTCATGGTCAAGGTGGTCCTATCTTAATTTTGCTTGGGTGGATTGTTCTACCACCTACTGTTATAATGTTGTATTATCTAAAACAAGACAACACAAGCTTGAGTTTTCAGGAATGATGGGTGGGTTCAAAGGTAAAGAAGCCTGTAGGCCCTCATCTCACAATATACTAAACTCTGAATTATTATTCTAATTGATTGGCTCTTCCAAGGACTGACAATGGAAAAGACTTGGTACAGGGTGATGGCCTAACAGAAGTGAAATCTCTCAGCAGTTTGGGGGCTCTTCTTGAAGTCACAATGGTCTTGAATTTTTACTAATAAAGCAGATGTCATCTGGCTTACTTAGTAAAGCATTATTCATTCTGATTAATTCAGAACAGTAAGCATCTATGACCCCGAAGAAAACAACCATCCTTTTCAAATTCATCCTGATGCTGGTACTTAGGTGTGTGTGCTGAGCCTTTTGTCTCTCAATCTGGCAAACACTCAGCTCAAAAATAATTTTGTCATTCAGAGGAGAAGCTACTTTATGGATAAAAGATTATGAATTTCACAGCTGACTTGAGATCTACTCAAGCCAACAACATCAGTTTCTACTTTGCAAGCAGGATTTGTTCTGTCAATGCAGATTTCTCAGTAAGTACTTTTTGCTTTCAAAGGCCAAGTCAGATTTCAAAGAAACATTTACATGTTTTAATACAAATCAAGTTGCTGATTATATTAGCACAAATTCAGAATCGATGCCCTCTTTGTGCCCTTCCTCCCACACTTCAGCAAAAATAGAAAAGACTTGGGCTTCTGACTTTTAATGCTGACTTTTTTTTTAGTACAATCAAAATGCAGAAGTGTTGGCATAGAGTGCGAAACAGAAAGATTAAGGGCTGAAGTGTCTTTTTGGATTTCTGTTATTATAAATGTTATCAGGTGCTTTGTTAATAAATACTTCTGCAGTCTCCTTGATTTTTTTAAAAGATTTATTTTAATTTTAATTATGTTATATGTGAGCCCATATGTGGGCATGTATATGGGCAAATGTAAGAGCTAGGGGAGTCCAGGAGAGGGTGCCAGATCATCCTGGAGCTGGAGTTTCAAGTGGCTGTGAGTCATTTGACTTGATTGCTGGGAACCAAAGTTGAGTCCTCTGTAAGAACAGTACTTATTCTTAATGGCCCTTGCATGGTGTGTGTGTGTGTGTGTGTGTGTGTGTGTGTGTGTGTGTAATGTATTTTGTGTGCTAGTCTGGCCATGCCTGGATCATGGTTTGCCAGTGGATGTCATAGAACACCCTTGTGTCTCAGCCCTCATCTTCTACCTTTTTGAGACAGTCTCCTGTTTCATTCTACTGTGCATGCAGGCTAGCTGATCCATAAGCCTCTGAGGATTCCATGTCCTCATAGGAGGGCTGGAATCATAGCTGTGATTTCTGGGGACTCAAACTCAAGCTCCTTACATTTAAATGAGGTAAACAGTTTATCCACTGATCTGTCCTCTCAGCCCTGCAGTTTTCTGAATGCCTGAAGCCTTACATTAGACAATATATGCATGAAAATACTTGGGTACAATCTCCTCTATGTATATGTGTTTTTAAAAATAATTTAGATTTATTTTTATATTTTTTAATATTAATACTTGGATATAATGTATTTTGATTCAATCCACTTCTCATTTCCTTCCCTCCAATCTCTCTCCTATCTCCCTCCCCTCTTCATGTGATCTCCCTCATTCTCTCTCTCAGGGCCAGGATCCCTTCTCTTTGACCTAGTAACCATCAACTCCAGATAGCCCCTCAGACAGGGGTGGGACGACATGACCCCAGCTCCCATCCAGGCTGGGATTTTGGTTGGTTTGATCTGGTGCAAGCTGTGTGCATGCAGCCACAGTCATTGTAAGTTCATATGTGCAACTGTGCTGTCATGTATGACAAATACAGTTTCTGGTTTATCATGATCACATCATTATGAGGTAAGGAGGGATCACGAAACAGCTTCACTTTGTGATTGGGGGTGAGGTCTCCAACTTGAGATCATCTCCAAAGACTAAAAGGCAAGTTAAGGAGACACTAAGTGAGGAGAAGTCATATGGTAAGAGCCCGTATGTAGAAAGGATAGAAAGACTTCAAAGGAAGTGGTAATACATTCAGTTGCTAAGTCTAGAGCTTTATAAAAGTCAGAAGGGCTAGTTCCAGGTTCTTACTAATAGAACTTTTCTTCTAAGGTTGATATAAAATTATTTCATTTATGGAATGTTGTAATGCTATATTTAAACTAGTAATCATTTTTTAAAATCCTGTATATTTAATATGCACAACATAATATATTGATATACAAAAAACAGTGAAATAATCATTACAGTTAAGCATTAGCATATCAGTCCCCTCACATGGCTGGTGTGTGTGTGTGTGTGTGTGTGTGTGTGTGTGTGTGTGTGTGTGTAGATAGCACCTAAAATCTGCTCTTAGATATTTTCTAGTACAATATCATTACCTACAGTCATCATCATTCTCTAACCCCCCAGACTTTTTTAACCCATGCGGTTCCTGATTTGTACCCCTTGATCAATATCTCCTTATTTCCTCTCTCCTCCCTCTCCTTGCCAACTATCATTCTTTTCTCTGTTTCTATGGATTTCACTTGTTTACAGGCTGTAGAGTTTTTCTATGTCTGGCTTATTGAGCTTAACATGATGTCTTCTGTGTTGTTCTTACTCCTGGTGAGGTTGTATGCATGATGCTACAGGGGATGGAAGGTAGGGAGAAAGGCTCTAATGACTCCAGCCCACACTTCTCCAGCAGTGTGATTGTAATAATTTTATATGGTTTCTCCTAGTTGTGTATTATAAAGCAACAAGATAAACTCTATACACTAATGTTTAAGGTTTTAAAGTGGATTAAACAAGACATGATTACAGAACATATGACAAGCAGGCACATAGAAGTTGCACACTAAAAATTAGCACCAAATTAAAACATATTTAAAATAACTTCTGAAAATATTAAATGAAAGGAAAGTCATTTTTCCTCAATATTTTAAATTTGACATTTGAGGCAAGGTTCCTTCCCAACCACGAATGTTTTATGGGAAGCATTTTATCTTACCTTTTATGAGGATAATCAATTGGCAGACAATGGTTTAGTTATCCTAACCTTAACTATCATTTAAACTTTAAACTGTGGAATATAAAGCAAGATATTATTAAGAATCCAAATTTTAGCCGGGTGTGGTGGTGCACGCCTTTAATTCTAGCCCTGTGAGTTCAAGACCAGCCTGGTCTACAGAACGAGTTCCAGGACAACTGGGGCTACAGGGAGACCCTGTCTCAAAAAGACCAAAAAAAAAAAAAAAAAGAATCCAAATTTAAATGTACCAAAACACTAGTCAATGTGTTTAATATGCACTTTTTTTTCCTAAGACATGTATTTTACCTCTAAATTAGTATGAAATAAGGCATTCTGATGTCTAACATTACATGATCTATTAATTGTGAGGGCCTCAATCTCCTGCATTTAGGATTTGAGATTGTGGATGAAATAACATCTTAGATCTCTTCAGTGTGTCTGGGATCTGGTTCAGAATGCATCCCTAACACAGTTTGTAAGAAAAACAAACACCTTTCCACTGTGAGTGATAAATCCACATTCTTTCATGCATTGCTTCCTGGCCTGGTTTCCTATGGCAGCCACCTCACTAGGCACACTCCCAGACTTGCACAAAATTAGGTCAGATCATCACCCAGGAAAGACAGAGGTGACATACTCCTGGTCCACATCGTCTAGACTAATTTTCTTGTTTCCTTTGATGCCGTCATGGGACCTCGCCAGCTGCCTTCCTGGAAATAATTATTAATTGCACTCATTCAAATTAGCCTCCTCTGAAGTTCCTTCAAAGATCACACTACCACGGTATCCTGAGAGTCTAGGGAGCAAATCCAATTTCACAATTTTTTCTTCTTCCGGACGGATTTTTTTTCAAATATGTACATAGTTAAAGTAGACCTCAGACCATGTATGTTTACTATAATGTACCCTTCTGTTAGGACTGGGGGGCTGAGGGAGTATTTAGGTAAAATACAACATGTCATATTGCCAATACTACATGATCAGTATGTGCTAAAAGAACCCAAACAGCCACTATAATGATTATTGTTATGGATAATATTTCATTTAAAATTCTTTCTTATGTCTTGAAAGTCAATTTGGAGTTCACACACCCATCCTCATGGAAAAAAACAAATCCACTGCTTCATCGAATGTTACCTCTACATACCCTAAGCTCTCTGGCTACAGCTTATATTGATTTATTCTCATATTTTAAATAGTTGCTTCACAGAGTGGTAGAAATCAGCTTCCAATGACCCTCATTTTGAATGGAGTATATATTTAGCATATAATCCTCTTTAATATAGCACAGTTCTCGGTCCCACTGTTGGACTTTGTTTCAAAGAAATTATGGAAGAAACAGCAGCAGAAGACAATGGGCTGCAGTCTCTTAATTTGTTTTTAAATGGTTTATTATATTTAACTGTGCTTATAAATGCAAGCATCTCTCATCTCTGCAAACTGCAAACTGCAATTCTTGTGAGGCATTTAGGCAACAAATGAAAATACTGTTTCTGGTCCTATTATTATTGTTGAAACTTTATGTTCCAAAGTGGTGGCTGGATTCTGATTTGACTTCAAACTATTATTATTATGGAAATCCTCCTAAAACAACTTAAACTTATCTTTAATCTCAAGTGTTAGATAGAACTTTGAATATGAACATTAACTTCCTTATTCGATGCCCTGCTTAAGTGAAAGTATAAAACCCAACTACTTTCAAACATTAAAAGGTTAAAGAAAATATCAATCAAATCCAATGAAGAGCATATTGAGTTCCTATCCTACAGGAGCCTCTCTCAATCTGCCCATTGATAGTAGTTGGTCTTCTGTGTTTTGGGCAATGGGGCTCTGACTTATCTCCATGATACTTGAAGACATGCAGTGTTTCAGAGCTCAGTACTAGTGGAAAGAAGTGCTGTTGCATCTGAAGATACCAGTACGGAGAAGACAGTCTAGACTGCTGATCTCTTAATCTGGTAATCTCATGACTAGGTTGGTCCTCTCCTTTTTTTTCTTTTAATTTTTATTTTTTTTTATGTGTATGAGTGTACTGTCTGCATGTAGGTTTGTGCACCCGTGTCGTGCAATGCCTCGGAGGTCAAAAGAGGGCGCCGGATTCCCCTGGAGCTGGAGTTCTCCTGGAATTGGAGTTACAGATGGTTCTTAGCCACCATGTGGGTGCTGGGGATTGAACCCCAGTCCTCTGTAACAGCAGTCGGCACTCTCAACCATTAGGCCATCTCTCCAGCCCCGTCTCATTCCTTTTACCCACAGTCTAGCTAACTCAAATTAAGTGATTCATTTTTTTTTTTAACTGAAATGATAGTTTGACTCTGGGGATGAACAATCCACAAAGTGCCATCTAACTTCCAAGTCATGGCTCACTAGACCTTTGTCAGGCATTGCTCTTCCTAACTGCACTGTACTTTTCTAAATTGTCATGTTCCCTAAGTACCATTAAAACTCATTGTAGCTGGGCATGGTTACCCACACCTTTAATCCTAGCACTCTGGAAGCAGAGGCAGGTGGATCTTTTGTGAGTTCAAGGCCAGCCTGGTCTACAGAGTGAGTTCCAGGACAGCTGGGGCTACAGGGAGACCGAAAAAAAAAAAAAAAAAAAAAAAAAAAAAAGGGGCTGGAGAGATGGCTTAGCGGTTAAGAACACCAACTGCTCTTGCAGAGGACCCAGCACCCACATGGCTGCTAAGAACCATCTGTAACTCCAGTTCCAGGGGAATCTGATGCCCTCTTCTCTCTGCGACATTGCATGACACGGGTGCACAGACCTATATGCAGACAGCACACTCATACACATAAAAATAATAAATAAATAAATAAAAATTAAAAAAGAAAACATTATGCACAGAAATTGCTCAGTGTTCTCAGGTTTAATCAAAGTAATTAATAAATACTTACTAACTAGTAATGATATATTGATGTTTTAAGGTCAGCTCCTTGGTATTAACACAATGTTAAGTGTAGTTAACACAGAGTTAGATGTCTCTGGCTCCATCCTAGGGTCGCAGAAGCAGAGGAGCCAGCAAGCAGGAGAAAGCATACTGCTGACTCCTGCCCCCAGGACGTGACCCAGCCGCAGTTCACATAGCCTAGGCTGCTAGCGGGTCACATAATTAAACTGTGTATTGCCTCTTGATTTCATTACTTGGATAATTTGTCTGGCTGCTTAGACTAGTTCATCTTCCAGTGGGTTAAAAGAATACTTAAAGCTGCAAGATTGTAAAGGAGAAAAAGATAACCAACCGCAACTCAGTATATTTCATTCCCAATAAGACTCTGAAGGAAGCAATGATCCTTGTGCCCAGGGCTACTCAATTTGAGTACAGCAGCCCATGCGCTCTGAAGATAGTTTGTCTCTATTTGGACTCCAGACTGCAAACACAGTGCTCTTCAGTCAGATGTAGGAGAATGCAGCATGTTTGTCCTCCAGGGACTCTTATTACAGAGTAATGGAAAACTACAACGTCATTTACAACTACTTCAAAATTATATTTGCGGTAAATACAAATGTGTTCTCAGAATCACTGGAAAACATACTCACATTTAATCTATGAATTGATTATAGATGGCATGGTTCCATTGAAAAATATATGCATCTGTTTGTATATACTCATAATTAGTTATTTATAGTTTCTGAATAAACTGATTAAAAAGAAGAGAAGCAAAGACAATACAAACAGAACAAATGGGCCACTGCACCGCTTTATGAGGTGTTGTTTTCATATGGTTAGATAATGTTTTTCTATTATTGTTTCTTAATATTTTACAATTAAAAACTTTGAATCGAAGCAAGTGTAACATTCTACGATTAGCACTATGTAGGTTTTACATCTTCCTAGATAATGGCAAAAGCTGTCTGACTATTCAAACCTTTAGATAAATATGTATATATTAAAAGTGGTCTTTTCATTTCAATGTGAGAGAAATAAAATAAGCAGAGCAATATCATCTACCTCTATTGTTTATGGCATCGTCTAACACATGGTTTCAAAAGAGTCACCAATGTCCACTGGTCTCACCTATTCTTCAAAACAAAACTAGTTTCACCGATTGCCTAGTTACAGCACAATAGAGTTCCATTATTTTCAGTGTAACAAAGTAGCTCAAACAAATACCCATATATTATAGAAGAGAAAACGTTTAGAGATTTAAGGTTCAGAGATGTATGCTGGGTAGATGGGATCTATTTACGGAGTAGGAGGTTTTATTCCCTCAAGGTTCTAAACCTCCACGAGACCAAAACCAAACAAAAATGTGTCCTACAATCTGAATCCAAGGATGATGGTTCCAGCCAGCTGTGCTCTCCCCCAACAAATGCAGAAGTAGACAGAGTTTGTGATGCCACTCATAGCATTCCTGGTAAAGAATCAGAAATGTGGAGGGAAGACACAAGGATGATAGTATTGAAGGAAATACGATATTCCCACAACTCAAAATATATTTATGAACTTCAAAATAATTGGAATTATAAAGAGGTAGATGATATTTAATGTAGATGGAATGTAAAAAAAAGTATCCAAATGATTAGATATGGATTAAACAGTGCCTTTAAATAACAAAAGGAAAGAATAGTTGCTAGAGGAATATCTGCCTCCATATATTCAAATATAAAACTATGTGTCTCCAAAGTTCATTGTTTCCATACCCAAAAGAAATGAATAAGATTGTTTGTATCTGCATTGCATAATTCTAAGGGAAAGACACCCTCTTAGAAAAAGGAAGTCACATGACAAAAAACAAAAAAGAAATTTAGAAAGTTAGTAAATGACCATGAAAATCACACAGATTTAGAAAACTATCTATAATGCCAAGATTAGATAGTATATGGTGGAAATGTAAATTCCTGCTGCCCCTTTGGGAAATGTTTAATATTATCTACTAAAATTGGCATTGTATGTACCCCATGACACTGACATCTGTATTCTAGTCCTGTCCGATGCCCAGCAGAAACATGTGTCAATGTGAACCAAGATAAATTCATATGGGTTTCTAGAAAAACTTTACTTATTATAGTCTAAAACTGGAAAAAGGGTCCTATGAATTCTCATCAATAATAAATTAGGTAAAGAAACATTGGTCTTTTTAGAAAATGGTATGCTAGTAACACATGCCAGTTCGGTCGTAGAGTGCTCACCTAGCAGACCCAAGACTTCACCCTCCATCCCTAGTACCATGAAAAATTTTTATATAGCAATTTTAAAATATAGACTACAGCCCCCCAAAGGATTGTGTCTGAATCTCAGAAATGCAAAATCTTGAAAAGAAAGCCACAAAAAACTATGTACAAAGTTATTCCCTTATATAAATTCCAAATAGATGAACAATGAAACTGTAGTGACTGAAATGAAGACAAGTTACCTCTGCCAATGAAAGACTGGGGAATGCTAGGGTTGGGATGATGGCAGTTCTCAGGATAATGGTTTGACATAGATGGGTGTACATGACTGTTCATTTCATGATAATTCAGTCTGCCATATATTTATGTTCAGCTCTATGTATGTTTGAGTATATGTCATACAATGAAGAAGCCAAGTAAGGAGAGTGTATAGAAAATACTATAGTAACCAAAATTAACCAAATTTTTATGTATACACACTGCTATGACTCACTTAAGTTTGTTATCCATTAACTTGTAGTTGTACTTAACACTAAACAACTCAGTCTGTCTCATGGAAGTCATCAGCTTAAGAGGATTCTAAGGTTGTATTCATTGCTATTCCATGAGACCCTTAACATAATATTTGGCCAATGAGCATTGGCTATTAAATCATAGTGATCCATAAATAATTATAACACGTGGAAAGAGGGAGGGCAGGTGCATTCTTTTCAAATGCAGAAACTTCCTATGGAATTACTTTAATGCCAAGGCAGAGACTGCTTGGAGGTGTATTTGGCTTGGCCTTACAATCATCTGTTGTTCTTTATTGCCAGAATATTCATGGGCACTCTAAATGCATAAATACGTGTGTAGGAACTTATATAAGCATGAATACACACACACACACACACTTATATATATATATATAATGATTATTTAGATAAAAGAGAGGATATTGAGGAATCAAGCCCCAATAATTTTATGATGAGAGGCTAACGTGAGAACAGAGGAATGAATGTAGGAAGAACTGAATACAGTCCATCACCAACTAGGTCTTTTAGGAGACACTGTAGCAATAATTTTAATTATTTGTATTAATCACTATATTAATAGACAATTATGTGCATTTGATGCAATACATCCATTAATGCAATTTAAATTGCTTGGCAAGTTTTCCTCTGAGCAAGAGTACTAATCAGTTTGCCCTTTGCCTGTCCAACCAGATCTTGAGATTTTTCTCCCACATGGAGAAATCATTCAGAATCCTGGAGGCTTTTTTTCCTTTTGAGTAAAGCACTGTGTTATCAGACATTGAATAAATACATTCAGGGTCGGAGGGAAGTCACAGTGGGAAATGGGAAAAGAGACAGAAGGAAAATGCAGACAGCAGAGCTGGACAAGATGGTGCAGGGCTGGGAGATGGGTGCTTATTCTTTGTTTTTTTAATTATGGAAACTCAGAGCTTTTTTACACCCAGTCATGGCAACAAGATTTACATTTTCCATAAGATTATTTGTGAAAGTCTTCACATTTTCAATGCCTTTGATAGTTTCCACTCTGAAAATTCAGGCCATTCTGTTGAGTGTAGATCTGAAATTCACATCTCTGGCTCCCATCCTGTACATGTGGTAAAAATAGTGTGCTCTGAGGGGCAGAGAGTTTTATACTAGCTTTTACCAAGCTTTAAATATTTTCAGTTGTTTTCATCCAGTCACTAGTACATGGTTCAATTTGATTTAACCACACGGTTAACCAAACAAATCAATTGCAAGTGCAGCTACTTCATTTGCTGGAAAGTGTAAAGAAGCAAAAATAAGCAAACAGAAAACTTATCCTTCATTTCTTGTTTAGAAACATTTAAAACTAGCAATGATTGGTCTTTAGTGTGTATTCTCAGTAGACAATTTATTAGATCATGCCAAGAAGTTCTGATGGAGTTCTTTAGGCCCTGTGAGACTCACACCTTAGCAACAGAAAGCTTGAAACATAGACGGCTGGAAAACTTAATGCTATACATGCAGAGATAAAGAGTATATTGTCACACTACTTTTTTTTTATTACATTTATTTGTGTGTGTGTGCTCACTTACATCATGTGTAGAGATCAGAGGACAACTTGGAGAAGTTGGTTCTTTCCTTCCACTCAGTGTCCAGGGAACAAACTCAGGTCATCAGGCTTGGCGGCAAGAGCCTTTACCTGCTGTGCCATTGAACTCAGCTTTTAATATAATATAAGGTAAATGGCTATGACAAAAATAAGTTAGGAACTAAGATTTCTATGGAGTAATTTAAATAGGATTTCAATTCTGATGAAGCTTGAATTGAAATAAATTATGGCATAAATTCTAATAGATCAAGAATTACCTCATTGGAGTTCATTAATGAACACCAGGCTGGCGATTAATGATAGCCTGGGCTTTTGGCCTTTCATTCTCTCACTCCTGCTTCTCCACTTTCAACCCTAATTCTCTCACAGTTATACCATTAGAATGTGGTCCCTCAATGACACAGATATTCTTCCCCCAAGTAAGTGGCCTTTAAGGAGTCTTTGAAAGTCAAGACTTACAAAAATAGTTGGGCCTTGTGATATATGTCTTTAATTCCAGCACTTGGGAGACAGAGGCAGGTGGATCTTTATGCGTTTGAGGCTATCCTGGTCTACATAGGATGTTCCAGGATAGCCAGGGCTACATAGTGAGGTCCTGTCACATACAATCACAAAATACAGAAAGAAGGCAAACCCAAATGCCCCTTAAGCAGTCTCCTTGTTCTAGAAACTCTGCTCCCTAAGCACATTTGCCTGTGGATATGAGTAAGTTTCAGACCCCTTGAGAATGTAGTGATGAGGCAGCAGTGAGCAGAGGAATTCTGGGAACAGGCACAGCTGGACATGAAAGCATGTAGGAAGCTCATGTGGATACAAAGCCGCAAGGTCGTGAAGACGTCTCAGTTCATGAATAGCCAGTGCAGGCAGACCAGAGCATCACTGGTTAGTATCCAATCTTTTGTGGACAACATCAGCATGACGCGCATGTTTAAATATCTTCAAGAAAGAAATTTAACATCTTCAGGATTGAGAAAAGATGACAATGAGGACCTACGAGATAAATGTCTCCCATGCCCTTTATTTTACTTCTTTACCTTATACTTGACAGATAGACTCTGGGCATAGGATTTGCCTGACAAATATCATGCGAGGCTCAGTTCTATTGTATCAGCATATAAACACTGGTCACAGAGAATTTGTAAATCCCACAATACATAATGTAGTTTAATGAATAGTGGAAAAAATAAAATGCACACAATGGTTTGTTCACTCTGGGATACCTGGGAACCCTAAAGAGAAAACGAATTGTATTGTTCGTGCAGAAGATGAAAGCCTGAGAACAGCAGATTCTGGTTCTAGGGAGATCTTAATCTTTGATGGTCGAAGCCAGCCTTCTTCCTCTTACCTGAGTAACAAGAAACGCTAAGAAATGCTACAGTCTGAACACCTTCCTGCCTCAACATGATAAGCTTAACTTTCCTGTAGTTCTCACATGGGTCCTGTATGATGTGTGTTGGAGGGGGTTTCCTGCTGTTTAAAACATGAAAAATAAATCTCTGTCAAACCTCTAGAAAACACTCCACCCTACCTTTCCCTTTCCCTCTCAGCTCGATTCAGAAGCAACCTAGCACGGCTAAAATGTGGAGTCCTCTCACCTTCATGAGCCACACAGCCAGAAGGGCGCTAATCCTCCAGCAGGGGTAAATTCACTCCCTATCATTATATATGTATTGAAATCTATGATGTTATAAATAAATTTCTTAAAAATTCATTGTGTTCAGATTAAGAGTTATTTAGTAGGGTTGAAGTGACACCAGTTTATTGGTCACAGGAATTGTGAAGACAGTACCACGGGTCAGAGAGAACTGCAAAGGTCTCCACAGGGTCTAGTCTGGCCCGTGAAGCTAGAAGTAATTTTTGAACCCCTCTCTACATAATTTTTCTCACATTTGACATGACAATGCTGAATCAGGTGATTACAAAGCTCTAGCATAATTTTTATTTATTTATTTATTTATTTAATTTATTTATTTATTTATTTTGGTCTTTTCAAGATAGCGTCTTCCTGTAGTCCCGGCTGTCCTAGAACTCACTCTGTCGACCAGGCTGGCCTTGAACTCAAAAAGATCCGCCTGCCTCTGCCTCCCAAGTGCTAGGATTAAAGGCGTGCGCCACCATGCCTGGCATAATTTTTAAATGGCACTATGCTCCAGTGTTTTATAAGCATTATTTATTTATGATCATAAAGTGGAACAGGGTTTTTTAAAAAATATAAATAAGAAAATGTACATGACCTATAATTCTACCACTCCCATACCATTATTTTGATGTGTATTCTTCCATATAATGCTCTGAGTTTCTAAAAGAACACAGACACACAGACACACACACACACACACACACACACACACTGGGATCTCCTTTCTGTTCTCTTGAGATGGTGTGAAATCTTTTCCCATTTTAGTATGTAAGTGGGCAACAATCAAGGCTCTGGTGGCTCAAACTGTACAGGCAGCAGCTCCATTTTTCTCAGAATCAAGTGAAATTGAACAGGCAATTAAAAGTTACCGAACTGCGAGGTAAAATTACTTTGCTGCTCTGCTGCCAGGTGACTAAAGAAGGGAGACAATAGAAATCATATTTAGCATTAAGATAGAGCGAGGGAACATAGCAGTCTGCTCTACGAAAATGGAATCTATGAACATTAGACATAATCAGCAGCACTTCAATCCTGCTCTTTGCTCACAGTTAGACGAAAGATTACACAAAACAAATGTGCCATGTTCAAATCTGTGGCATTGCTGGTTAACAGAAGGCACTTCCATCCCAGCCCACACAGTGATCCAAATTCTCTCCTGTACAGCCAGTGCCCATCTTACAAGCAGGCTCCATTCCAAGAGTCCGTGTGCCAGCTAGTTAGTCCAAATATTAATTCCTGAGGAATTCATATCATAAATGGTGCTTAAGTTCCTAGGCTAGCCCACACAGGCCAATTTATTAATAGATACATTAATGAAGGGCAACGAGAGCACTATTGGGACTACCATCATGGTAATGTTTCTTTTGAAGTATTCCAGATCAATCTTAGAAATGCAGGAACAGCTTTTCTGTTCTGAAACTTACTGTTGATGGTTTCTATTCTTGGAGACAAAGGACAAGAAGACAGGATACAGTTTAAAATTTCTCAGGAAGTCAGTTAAGACTTTGGTAGCTAGGGAATGTATGAAAAGTGTCAGTATTGAACTGGAAAGGAAGGGAATTTCATGAGGAGGAGGAAGTGATATTATGACTTAGAAAACACTGGACACAATAAGTACAAAGTGGGAGGAAAAGCTTTCTTCTGGGTTCTCTTTCTATTTGCCCTGGTCTGCGGCTCCTAGTTAGAAACTATATTGCCCAAGATGTAATCTGTTTCACTTAATGAGTAGGACTATTGAACGAAGAGGATTTTGGTAAGGCAATTCTTTCCAGGTGTGTATTTACAGATGACTGGTAAACTACCAAAGATTAGATAAGAGGCATGGAAGTTATCACAAAGAGACACAGCATATACATCATCAATGTCCCAGAATGACAGAAAGAGAAACAAAAATCGAAATGGCTAACTCTATAAAACTGATAAATTGTGTAAAGCTTTGATCAAGGAAGCCCAGTAAATCCAAAGCAAAAAACAGAAAAGGAAAACCCTTACCTAAACAGACACATGCCAATGAAGTAGAAAAACAGCCAAGGAAAGGAAAGAAGGTGGAAAGGAATCGTGGTTAGATTTCCAACCGACTTCACAGCCCTCAGAAGGAAAGGAGAGAGCAAAGGGCAGCTCACCATAGTGAGAGACAACAGCTGGCCTGACAAAATTTCTGTACTCAGCAAGGAACTCTTTCAAAATGAGATTAAAATAAAGGCATTTTAAACAACAAAGGCAGAAAAATCTATGACTGAAAGAACAGGACAAATGAAATTTTCAAAAATGCACATCAGAGAAAAGTGGAATGATCACAGAGGAATACTGCAGGTGGAAGAGGGGAAGCGACTGAAGTTGAGAGCATCGAGGTAAAGCCAGGATGCACTCTGAAGACATTAACAGCATCCACTGTGTAGGACTCAGAACACAATAAAAAGCTATTGATACCATTCTAAGGATTTCACAAAAGCCATTAATGCAGTCAAAGTTCCTTTATTATTGGTGAGAAAGATGCTGATTGATTCTACATTTCATATCTTTAAGTATACATGTTTTACATGTAATGATTTCAAGGTAGAAAAGTATTTTGAAAACAGTGTTTCAAATAATAAATGAAGTGGGACATGGTGGTGCACATCTCTAATCTCAGCACTTGGGAGGCAGAGGCAGAGGCAGAGGCAGGTGGGTCTTTGGGAACTTGAGCCCACCCTGGTCTACATAGCAACTTCTAGGTCAGCCAAGGCTACATAATGATACCCTGACTAGAAAAGCTATAATAATAAACATGACATGGTTGCACAAACTTGCATGCAGACGGTACATTCATACACATACAGAAATAAAATTAAAAAAAATATTTGTGTCTGGAGACATGGCTCAGAGGTTAAGAATACTGGCTGCTCTCCCAGAGGACAAGGGTTCAATTCCCAGCACCAACATGGAAGCTAACAATTCTCTATAATTCCAGTTTCAGGGAATCCGACACCTCTCTTCTGACCTCTGCAGGCTTTGCACACAAAATACTCATACATGTAAAATAAAAATAAATAAAATTTACAAATTAAATATTACTTGCCTACATTAAAACTTCTTTTCATTAGAATATACCACAAAAAAGACTGGAAAATTAAGCTCAAAATTAGGGTAGGATGTATGTAAAAGCTAAGGTGAATGTGGAAGAATCAATCAGGACAAAAGAAATAATGATAGGAAAAGCAAGAGACTAAAAAATGTGAACAGAATTTCATAGATGAGAAGATACAAATACCCAAGAAAGGAGTGAAAACATGCAAAATTTCATTATTAACCAGGGGAAGTGAAATTAAATCACAATGAGGTATCACTCTATATTCACTGGATGGGCAATACCCAGTAATTATAGACACATACATATTGAATGAGGGTCCTTGAAGAAAGGGTGAACAGTATGCAAATTCCATGAGACAGCTAACATGTGAATTCTGTATGCATTTATGTACTCCCATATCCTTGTTCTTCTATTTTCTTTTCTTTTTCTTTTTGATACAATGTCTCCCCGAAGTCACTATGCAGACCAGGTTGGCCCCATCTCACAGAGATTTGCCTGCTTCTGCCTTTCCAGTGCTGGGAGTAAAAGTGTATGCCAACATATCTGGGATACAATACCATTCTTGGGTGTATTCCCTAGATAAATTTGTATCTGTGACTCAGAGTTACATAAAAGAAGGATCAAGGGGGCTACATGTAAGAATAAATACTCAATACAAGGGGGATACCATGCCAGACTTCAAACTACATTACAAGACTATAGTCATAAAGACAGCCTGGTACTGGCACAAAACAGACCCACAGGCCACTGGAACAAAACTGAAGATCCAAACTTGAGCTCATACAATTTCAGCCACCTTATATTTGACAAAGGGGCCAAAAAGACTCAATGGAGGAAAGACAGCATCTTCAGCAAATGGTGCTGGCAAAATTGGATCACCACTTGTAAAAGAATAAAATCTCGAACCCCTACCTTTCACACTGTACAAAAATCAACTCCAAATGGATCAAAGACCTCAACGTGAAACCCGAAACTCTGAAAGTGATGAAAGAAAATGTTGGAAGTAACCTACAAGACATAGGCATAGGAAAAGACTTTCTAAATCAGACAGCAGCTGCCCAGAAAACAAGGTCAACAATTGACACCTCATTAAACTCATAAGCTTCTGTACAGCAAAAGAAACAATAAATGAAGTGAAGAGAACACCTGCAGAGTGGGAGGAAACTTTCATCATCACTGATATATCTGACAGAGCATTAACAGCCAAAATATATAAACTACTCAAAAAACAAAGAAGAAAACAAATGACTCATTTAAAAGATGGAGTAAAGAGCTGAACAGAGACCTCACAAGTCAGCAAGGAAAGATTGCCGAGGAACATCTTAAAAAGTGTTCAACATCACTAATAATTAAGGAAATGCACATTAGAACCACTTTAAGATGTCATCTCATGCCAATAAGACTGGCTAGGATCAAGAAAGCAAATGATATCAAATGCTGGAGAGGTTGCGGGGGAAAAGGGAACAGTCATCCACGGCTGGTGGGAATGTAAACTCATACAACCACTATGGAAAGCAGTGTGGAAAACCCTTAAAAGACTCAAAATGAGTCTGGCACCTGGCCCAGTCATGCCATTCCTGGGCATATACCCACAAGACTCATCCTACCCCAAGTTTGTAATTTTGGAAGATGGGCGGAGGGTATGTATGCATATTTTAGAGTAACATAAAAATAAAGGGGGAAGAGGTGAATTCCTAAACATGATTTGAAATTAGCATACAGCTTACTTTCAGACAGCATACTTTTGGTATATATGTGACATTGTATATATGCATATTTTGGAGTAATACAAATTGGAGGGAACAACAACAAAGTACTGGGACAAAGAACTGACAGAAACTTCTGCACAAAACAATAACCTCTGCATAGAAAAACTTTAAAAAGACTGAGAAAAGATGCAAGATATGTATGGCAGAATGCATGAACTCAGGTGGGTTGGGGAGCATGGAAAGGGGAATGAGTCTAAATTGGACTGATAAATGTTGTATGAAATGCACAAAACATCAATAAAAAAGAGTAAATATGCAAAGCCAACCTTTCATGAGTGCTAGAGTAGACAAAAAACTGCAACTTAAACAGTGATATATACTGGCAGCAATGAATTAATTAAATGTTATACTAAACCTCAATAAAATACATAAAAGACCAGAAGCACTATCTCTCTATTTATGCAATTTTCAAAATCAGACAATTAAACAATACACCATTGTGTAACGCATGCCACATGTGTGCACCACAGATGTTAAAATAGTTTTTAAAAGTAAGGGAAAGATCAACCCAAAATTCAGGGTGTAGCTATTATCCCTAGAGAAAGGAAAAGTGCGATGTGCAATACTTCAGAAACCGATAATGCTTTGCACCTTACATCACTAATAATAGATCCTTCTACATGTATGCATTATATATCTCTTTGAAATACAGTGTTTTGACAATCAGAAACACATTTAATATTAGTTATAAAGAACTGCAATTTACAGTTTTAAATTAAGAATAGCTTTTCTTCAAAATAAGCCATATATAACATTGGAGACTGTTGTCAAAAATCATATTTAAAGAAACATGGCAATGCCCCTGCCTGTTAAACTAGGGACATTTTCTGAGTTATGGGTTTTTCACAGTATTGGTGGCATAATAATGATACTAGTTACCACAACAAAGAGTTGAAAATGTCTGTTTGTTTAATGATTTTATTTTGTGGTTCAGTTTATAGCATTTCCTCTTCATTAATTATACATTGCAGCTGCATTATGCAAAATGAAAACAAATAAAATTAGAACTACTATGCTTTATAAAATGTAGCCTAAGACTACAGAAGCTCATAGACAGCCATTTTTTGAGTATTCAATATTGTTTTGCCACTGCATTGTGATATACTGATCCCAAACTCCTTAATTTCCAACATGTCTGAATTCTTTTCCCATAGAAAGAAAAGATCCCTGACTAACTCAGCCTGCAGCAATATAATTTGTTCTGATCCAAATGGACAACCTTCCTCTCTGTCACACTTTTCTCCATCCAAGCTGTTTTATCCAACTTACTGAGCTAATCTGTGAGAAAATAACTCAACTCATAGCACTTACAAAGTGAATTATGTAAGTCTCCTAGTTTCCAGGTATTCATCAGCACTTGTAAACATATCTGAACATACAAAATTATATCTGGCATAGTTGGGGAAAATCCACAGGCATTGTAAAAATGCCCAGAGCCAGATGCTTGGTTCTGATCTGCCATACTATGTTGAAGTCCTTCTATTTAAGCACTGACTATGTCTTGTACTCACTTTTCCTCCTATGGTCACACTTCAAAGTTCAATTATCTTCTCTACAGTTCCTTCCCCTGGTCCTAACTTAAGCTTCAACTTCTAGGATGGGAATATACTATAGTCACTTTGGCAACACACAGTTCTTCTACCCAAGAGAAGAGTCCTACAGCAACAGGAGCTGTGTGGGTAAGAGCATAGTCCTAACCCATTATTTTCTGAGTAGACTGAGCTTCTTTACACTTCTAGTTCCCCCCTTGGCACCCCAGTGAACTCTGCTTAGATTCAAGACCATTCTGAACTGATGCCTTAAAGACTTTAGAGGAAAGACTTCCCACAGATTTTTCAAAGTCATCAGTTTAACTGACCAAAAATTCTAGTTCAGAGCCTTGACTGATAACATTGATGACAATCTGCTCATATTTAATCACACGAAAGTTATTTTAAAAGTTTATTTCTTTTTATACCTGAATCTTGTATATGTCGCCTGTTTTGTGTATATAGGTAGTGTTTGGCAATGATGAGGGAGAAAAAAAACAACATCCTATTACTGTTATGTTATACTTGAGAAAATAAGATCCACATCCAGAGGTAACTAGATGAAGAATGGAAAACACTTTAATAAAACGCCAAGTGATTTGGTAATGACATTAAGTGATAAAGAAGCTCGCAGAAAAGACAGACAGACCTGGATCAAGTGCATCTAACAAAGGCTTCCACGAGGAAGCAGGAACACACTAGGATTTAGGCAATGGATGAATACACAGGAGCTATAAACGGCAGGGAGGAAGGACATGTATATTCCTGGCAGCAGAAATACAATGAAGAATTAAAGCCAAACATGTGAAGCGATGCAGGGGCATTGCCCATAAGGAGCAGAGGGGCCAGAGACCAGTAGCTGCTCTGAGGAGGATGTGAAGAGAGAGGCGACAAGCACTCTGAAGTCTAGCTGTTTTATTCATGGCATTAATGGAATGTTCACTGAATTCCATCTGATTCAAGCAGCCCTTCTATCCTCTGGTAATTTGCTGGCAGCACACACCTTCTGCCATGCCAAATTACTGCAGTGCTGAACTTGTGTAGGAAAATCTGTGGTGGCAAATTAAGTCCACACCATCCTGAAAGGATTCAGACTTTCAGGACTGATTATTAACAACTGGAAAGCTGAGGAAGCAAAGAGAAAACCATCACCCTGTAAAACCCAAATCCTAAAGCCAGTAACCATGTAAACATTAATGTTAGACAGTCACACTGGAACAAAGGCATCTCTTGGCCCCCAGCCATGTGGAATTCGGAGATAGCATGGTACACAGGCAAAGCAAAACATAAAAGAGCAGGTGTCACTGGAATACATCACTCTACGTCTAAGAGACACAGAAACTACACAGACACTCACTCAACATGATTCTCACTGAGCTAATAGATTGGCTAACTCTTTCCATCCCTAACCTAAAGAAGAATGGAACTAACAGAGCTTATGTCCTCAAATATAGTATGTCTCATTCAGACAAGAGTGAAAAGAATATTTTGTCCAGATCTAGAGTACATAAAAGGTACATACCTTTTCCACTGGGTGGATCAATGAGAAAATACATGCTTTTAAACTGGAAAGTCTAATCAGAGCACTGTTTTACAATTCAGAAAGGATTACAGAGTTCCAAAATGAAGATTTTTAACTAGTACTAGTTTGGGGGAAAGGCTGAACGTTGGCTCATATTAAATAGATTTTGGTAATGGAAGGAACATTGTGTCTTTTGTTCGATTTAATTTTAAACTGTAGAAAATCGCAGAGATTAGCAGTAATTCACTTTAATTTCCAGTAACCCTAATACCACCTTTTATTTCATAATAATACCCCATTCCATTCTAATAGAATAAAAATAAATAATAAAAAAATGAAACAACTAAAAGTAGCTAACTAATATCTATGAACACATGTGCCAGATACTACATTAAGTGATTTGAAAACATAATCTCATTTAATTTTCAGATTTATTGTAATATGTATTATCTTCATTAAACAGATGAGAATTAGCCAAAGTTAAAACTGAAGCTAAACTTAGCAAGAAGACCATCCTGTGTCCAGAGAAATAAAATACAATTAAATCAGAAAAAAAAATGTTTTGCCTCTACCACTTGGCTCATGGCCATACGTGTGACAGAACACAAGTGTGACATAGGCAACTCTGTAGGAATAAAATAAGGAGTAAACCCAACAATGTGCTGTACCCTTGAATTCCAGCACTCTGGAGGCAGAGGCCAGGAGATCTCATTGAGATCCAGGCCAGCCTGGTCTACATAGTGAGTTCCAGGCTAGTTGTGGCTACAGGAAAACTCTGTCTCAAATCACAAACAAGCAAAGAAGAAAGCAAAAACTAGAGGAGTGGGTTGTGAGTCCTGGGAAGGAGAGGGGTGATGGGAAGGATTGCTAATGAATATGGGAGGTTTTTAATGGAACAGAGGCAGGCAATGGAAATGTTCTAATATTATGGTGGAGGCAGCACCATGCTAAACACCACTGGTGTGTACATTCTAATAGGTTACAATTTATGTTCTGTAAATTGTCTCAATGAAATTGAGAGTCAGGGAGGGAGAGAGGAAGAGAGAGAGAGTGAGAGAGAGAGAGAACATCAGGCAGAACTATGTGCCAGTTGTTTAACTGTTCATCATAATTACAGCTAGTTATCTGATACAAGGGTTCACTAGAGAGTTGCCACAAGGAACACTAATACCACTTACTTTATATTTTAGCTCTGTAACCAATGAGAAGAGTCTCAAAAAACAATTACTAAAAAGACTGACTGAAAACAACCAAGTCCACTAAACACGTTGTACCTCTGCTGTGCTGCGGTGGGTAGAGGCAAGAGGCCTGGATTTGACAGCTTGGACCTTAGAGAATCACTCCATAAGGTGTATGTAATATCTGATGGAGAAGACACCTTCAGCATGTATGCACACTTAAAATGAGAAATTGATAACGGTGGATTCTTAGACAAGGAACTTTTCAGGTAATAACTCTTGTAGAATTATGTTTCTTCCTAATTATGAAAGCTCCTTAATCTATCACTAGACTTGACAACTAACAAGAATGAGGAGAGGCAGGATATGAATTTAAAATATTTCCTTCCTTGCCTTTGCCAAAGATTTACTCCTAAGTCAATGTTATTTTATTTTCCAATGAGTTAGATTTCCAGTCATTCATCCCACCTCATAGAAAATAGGCATTCTTGGAAAATTAAATTATAAACCACAATTTAATAAGTGAAAGCCATAGAAATAAATTTTCAAAGATACTATTAGGTCTGAAGACGGTCCATTTCTCAGGAGCAGCTTCTATCTATTCTAGATTATTCTACCCAGTAACATTTTAAGGAAAACCCTAAAATGATGATATCTCTCAACTATAATATAATTGTAGTATTATTTTTCATTATTAAGTCTGATTTTGAAAAGCTGAAGTGATTTAGTTCAATGACAGGGTCCATTAGAATTTAGTAGAATGCCAGTATAAAAACCTATTAAGCAGTGTTCTTCCAAGATTCAGCTTGTAGGTCACATACCCCATAAAACTTTCATCAGAATCCTGCTTCTGCATAATTAAAAAAAACCCTTTGGGGTCACTGTACCCTATTCAGTTGTCCAGCATGTCACTGCTTGAGTAATACATTGTCGTCTCTGTCCACAAACCCATGTATACAGCAGAATCTCCTAATATCTGTGTTAAACTACAAGTAACAGAGGCTCATGTTAACAATTACTGATTAATAGATCATGTCTGGGTGGAACAGATTGGCAGTTCTGACAGGTCACCAAATGATGGTACAGGCACTGAGATCACACTTGGAAAACTTCTAAAAGTCTCCAATTCAGCATCCCACAGAGAAAGACTACAGCCAGCAAGGAAAAGTCATGCTGTCTGGCATATACAGAGAACTTGATAGGTATTTCTGAATTAAAGAATGCAAAGAGGCCTCTGCCATTCCCAAAGAAGAAACCAACAGAGGCTGAAAAGACTAAGCAAAGTGAATATCAGATTAATGGATATACCATATGCGGAAAGGCATTTCATAGCCTTAAGTTTTACTTAAACCACTGCCAAGTTATCAATGATTTCTTGGTTTCTCCAAAATGGTTATCAATGGTTTCTTTGAAAGTATCATGCCTTACTCTAAAACCATTTAAAAATATGCCTATGTATATTTCTTCAATAAGCAAACATTTATTAAGTATAATGTATAAGCAAGTCATCTGAAAACTATATGAAATACCAAGTTGGAGAAAGCATTTCTTTATTTTAATAAAATATTCACCACCCAGTTATACAATACCAGGCCTAGCAAGTAGGAGCTACGAGGATCCAAAGGGATGTTCTAGAAACTGAAAATAGTTTGAAGAGGATTTTAAGGTAAATATTCAATAGAGCATAATGCAAAGATCTACAAAACCCTGTATAAGATAGGAGGCGAGGACCAGGGTGATGGATCAGGGGGTAAAACCACAGCTGCCTAACTTATCAATTTGCGTTCAATACCCAAGAACCACAAGGTGGACAGAGAGAACTGGCTCCTGTAGTTTGTGCTCCTCTGACCTATACATGTGTGCAGTGGCACTCACACATCCATACTCATACACGCACTCACACAAATACACACAGTTAATGTAATCAAGAATGGTTGGGAGCAAGAAGGCCAGGCTTTGCCTGTAAGCGGTAAGAATTTCCAGTCTGAACTAACTTGATGGAAGAAAATTCTCGGGATGACACTTCAGGCTCAGTAGAGGTTTGAGCAGATCAGAGGTGGGGGGGGCGGGTGAGAAAGCTACCACAGTGCTAAAGAGAGGGGAGGGGAGCCTGAGCCAGCTGATGACAACATGAAGGTAAAAAGGGCTGCAGAATCAAGTGGATGTGGAGTCACAGAAAACAGTAATTAATTAAATTTAAAGGTTTTGAATACTCATGTTAAAAAATTACACATTCTAGTTAAGGGATGGGTTCCCACACAGTCCTGAGTACAACAACCTCTAGCAATGCAGCCCTATGTTTCTGTAAAAGTTGTTTCTACTTGTCACTTAATCGTCTATCATTCCATGTTGCTTTTTCTTTGGTTACATTTCTCTTCACACCAGAAGGCTCTAGAGGTGCCATGGTCATCTTTGTCACTTGATATTCTTGTCCTTATAACAGGCATCTTTAGAATTACATTAGCTTTTGAATCTGACCCTGTAAGAAAAGTTTCTTGTTGTGTGGAAGGTGTTCTCGGTTTATTCTTGGACATTGATGCGCTGCCCAGAATTTCAGGTGGAAAAAGTCCAGCACTGGTTTAAATATCCAGCAGAACAGTTGGGACTATAGAAATATATGAACATGGTTGATGAAATCACTAAAAAAGAGAAGGTAGACAGAGGGGAGAAGATTCAAAATAGAACTTGTACATTCTGGTGGCAGAGAGAGGAAGGGCAAAGTAGGAAAAGGAAAAAGATGGAACAATCAGAATTAGAAGGAAACAATGTGCAATGAGTGCCAAGGAGAGAGAGTGACTCATAGGAAACTAGGGCTGGAGAGTGCTCTCTGTGAATAGCGGAGAAAGGACTGGTACGGACAGAAACCACGGGTACTGACAGAAACCACTGGATCAGCAGGTTGTAGGTAGCAGATCCTGTGGAGTGATGGCCACTGGAAGGGACCATGTGACTGGATAGGAAAGATGTTCTCCACTAGATCCCACAGAGAAGCTATAGAGCAGGAGTCTCCTGAGTCTTGCTGAAGGGAGGCAGAATAAAATTTACTACTGTATAAGCGGCAAGCACTTTACGTATCCAGTCAAATATGGTAAAAAGCTGAGTTTATCAGTCACTTTATACAGGAAAGAAAATGTCTAATGCTCTACCACCAGGAAGAACTGATATTCAGTTCCAGGTTTCTCAAATATAAACTCACTGTCTTATTCACAAAAGGCATTTTATTAGAAACTAACACTAACACGCTCGTTCAAATAATTCTCTGGAATTCAGAATCTTAAAAGGCTTGATTACTCATAATTTTAGGACCGTTTATGAAGATCCACTTCAGTTTATAGATAATGCCACATGCGAATGATGTCAGAAGATGCACATTCTTGCGTAATATTTTATATTTCTGGCATGGTTCATTTTAAAATTAGTCTGATAATATTTGTGAACATGCTTAAAAGCTAAGATGTCAACATATTATTTTTTCTTCTTGACAACCATGTAAGCTGCAGACATTAATAAATAAGAATGATTAGCATTTCAAAAGAAAATAAACAAATGTCTGGAAGAAATATATTTAGCAGAGAAAGTTTCAAAGTCTGATCTGTTGTTTGAATATATTTCTGCAAAGAATTGCAAAGTAAGCAGCTTCTTTTTCTTGAACTCAGTGTTTAGCACGGTTAGCCAAAACCGAGACAAGAAGCCACGTTATTTTATTTTTGCATTTGAGGGGATGAGTTTTCATATTTAAAAATATGTTATATTCATAGTCCAATATTAATATTTAACACATGGATTAAGGTATCGTACATATTGTTGCTGAAGAAGAATTGAATCGAGTCCAGCAATCATTAACAAGCAAATTTTAGCTAAATCTATTAAACAATTTTAGTAGCAATCATTTCAAATGATAAATTTTTCCTCAACTAAAAAGTATAATTTTCTCCCTCAGATGTTTACTGAAATTATATGGCACTTGTGGTATCCGAAGACAGCACATTATAAAATTAAAAAGCACTTTTTCATAAGTATTTCAACTTCTTCAAATAACAGTTCACCATTAAAATTCCATGAAATTGCAGGCTGACAGCTGCAGGTTCCAGAGCATAATGGGAGAGAAAGAAGCGCTCAGCAAAAGAGGCTAGGTGGTCACAGAGTGAGATCTGAGACAGGGCCTACTAGGAGCTTTCACTTGAAACTTAATCTTTCAGTAATAATAGTATTTAAAGGTGAATATATTTTTACTGGGTAGGTGGTTGTTTCTATGTTTATTAATTTTAGTTTATTAGCCTCCTCAAGTACATAGATTTGGCAATCTTGTAAACAATGCTTTCAGATATGTTCTGTACATTTTAAGCTTCCCTTGACTTATGAATTTCAGCTAGTCAACATTTATATTGCTTTCAATTCTATAGAGACTAACTAGAACAAATAACAATTTGGAGCACACCTACTGGTCAGCTTTTAAGAAGGAAGTAAAACAACTGGACCAGTCATCCTGTTGATCAGGGAATAAAATCATGCGATGACCTTAAAAAGTTTGCAACCTAACAAAGCATACTAAGTGCCCATATTTGTCCCACACTCCATTTCCTTTATACCTCCAATAAGAAGGAATATATCTGAAAATAATTTTTTTTAAGAATGTGCATGATCATCCTGGCCTAAAATTGGAGACAAGTCAAATGTCCATCTACCCAAGAATAAACAAACAGTGGTATATCTGTTCCACTGTTGAAAAAATTTAAAAGCCCACTAATGATGCATACATCCTACATCATGAATTACAGAAACATTATGTTGATCTAAAGAAACTGAACACAGAAGAAACATTCTTTTTTTTTTTTTTTTTTTTTTTAGAGACAGGGTCTCCCTGTAGCCCCAGCTGTCCTGGAACTCACTGTGTAGACCAGGCTGGCCTTTAACTCACAAAGATCTGCCTGCCTTTGCCTCCCGAGGGGTAGTATTATAGGCGTGCGCCACCACGCCCGGCAAAAAACATTCTTTGTTATTCCATTTATATTGTAATTAGGCAAAAATCAGTTATAATAGATGTCTGAATATCTGTTGGAGCCAGAGGGACTGTGACTGAGACGTACCTTGAGAAACATTAACAAGCATGACAGAAGTTTCCTGTATTTGACCTGTATGTTATCATATGGAGCCATAAATAGGCCAATTCTTCCATTACATTGCACTCTTAACATCAGTACAGTCAATCATTTTAAAATTAAGCCCTGTTTGTTAAAAAATAAATCAAAGCCAGGTGTGGTGGCACCTTCCTTTAATCCCAGCAAATGGGAGGCAGAGGCAGGAAAATCTCTGTGAGTTTCAGGCCAGCTTGGTCTGCATAGTGAGTTCCAGGTCAGTTAGGGCTACAGAGAGACCCTGTTCAAAAAGACTAATCAATAACTAAAAGAAAACACAACCCTTCATTATTCTTCTGAGTTCCACTCCAAAACTCTAGGGCCACACTATGCTTGACATAGTTTTCTGCACTTCACTCTTAACCTGGAACTGCTTGTTTGTCTCTTCAGATACTGTCTCCCCATTTCTATTAAAATGTATCTGAGGGTTGGAGAGATGGCCTAGCAGTTGACAGTGTTGACTGCTCTCGCAGAGGACCTAGGTTCCATCCTCAGCACCCACATGGCAGCTGAGAACGTCTTTAACTCCAGTTCCAGGGGAATCCAACACCCTCTTCTGACCTCCACGGCATTGCACGACACGGTGCACAAACCTGCATGCAGACGGTACATTCATACACATAAAAAATAAATAAATAAAAATTAAAAAAAATGTATCTGAGCACATAGTAGCTCAATGTCTCTTCTGACTGTGGAAACACATAACATACCACACATGAAAAGTCATCTTCAAGGGCTGGAGGTGGAGGAGAAGTCCAGGAAAAGAGTTAACAACAGAGAAAAATACCAACAGAAATGCTACCAGAAAACACAATTAAAGCACTAGTAATTAACTGAAAATGAATGTTAGCCACATATATAATACATAATTCTTATGAATAAATGTGAAAAAAGTACCTCCCCACTAGATTGACAGGAAATGGTAATGTGTAGGCAATGTGAGAAAGTGTAATTGGCAAATTAGAAAGATGTTCTGGCACTGGAAAAAAAAATAAAAAAACTATAAAGTATAATATTGTTGAAATAATAAGGCTTTCTTTACTTACAAAATGATACAGACTGGGAATTTTAACTGTCCTCTGGGGATAACCTGCATACTAAAGAGTACAACAGATAACATAGGTAAGCCAGAGCCAGGTCAGGTCAGGAATGGTACATACCAAAAGCCTAGAAACAACCATCCCTCCTCACTGACAATACCCTCCTTTTGTGCCTAATACACAAATTTATAATGAAATTTCATTTATAATAGCAATGTTTAACATCAAAATAGCTAATGAAATAAATATGGTCCAGGTTGACTACTGTGCAGTATCAACAATTGTATTTAAAAAACAATTATTACAAAATAAAGATGTTAGTCATATATTTGTGGTGGTGCTAAGATTAAACCCAGGGTCTGGCATGAGTTAGTCCAGTATAGCACTAATGAGCTGTATCCCCAGCCCTAATTTTATTTTATTTTATTTTCCTTTGAGACAGAGCCTCACAAGTAGCTCAGGATGGCCCCAAATTCACTGTGGTCCAAACAAGGCTTGTATTCATGATCTTTTTGCATCAGGTTCCTAAGTAGCTGAGATTTACAGGTTTGTGCAAGCCAGGCCAGCTGCCACATGTTTTTACTTAAAAGTAAAAGTTTTCAAAAATAGTACTCAGTACTGTCTTCCTTGAAAATGTTTAATTATGTAAAGACAAACTTCAAAAAGGCACAGGGAAAAATTTTAACAGTAGTTCCCTTTGGCTATGATGATAATGGATGCTATCATTTACTTTTCCCTCTAGCTTCTACAAATCTTCAATAGTGATACTGATAATCAGTAGTAAAGAATGTTCCTGAAAATTCCAGTGAGCTCTGAATGTTCCAAGAATTTGGCCAAGAAACTGAAGCCATGAAAGACCTCAGTTCCTTTTTTTCTTTAACAGCAATGGACTGGACTGTCAAAACAAGGCCATGTCCTTCTGCTTTTGCTTTGCCCTCCACCGACTTAAACATTGGAAGATCATTCCTCCTAACACAGGATCCTTATTGTTTCCACCCTGATGGTATATTACCTCCCTCCTTAAAAAATCTCCACAGTATTATAAACTAAGCAGTGGAACATTTTCAACTGTCAGCTTAACAGTTGGCTCAGGAGATATGAATGTTTTCAGTTCCAAGTAAATCTTAATGAATAAGGTACTTCATTTTGAACTATAAATGGGAAATTTGTTCAGTTTCTCATAGTTTGTTTACCGCTGTAAGAGAACCTTGATTGAAAATTCTCAAATGGGGGTTAGGGAGATGGCTTAGTGGTTAAGAACACTGGTTAAGAACCTGGGTTAATTTCCAGCACCCACATGGCGGGTAACAACTATCCACAACTCCAGTTCTGGGGGCTCTGACACCCTCTTCTGACCTCCATGGGCATTGGACTACTCAGATGCACTTACATAAGTGCAGGCAATACACTCATACACACAAAATAAAATAAAAATTCTTCAGAAAGGATGGCTTGAATGTCCTTAGAGTCCTCTGCATTGGGGTAACTCATGCCTAATGCCTAGGGGAAGGGAATACAGGATTATGGGAAGAACAAGTGTTGGATAACCTGACGTGGTCTCTGAGTCTTCACTTGTATGATTAGGAGAATTGGTAAAATGCTAAAATTCTTTCTTGGTGCTCTAAATTTCTAATCCTAAAAGTATATTTGTCTTCCTTATAAGTTCAAAAAGAATGCAAAATTGCAATCCAATCATAATGTCATTTTAAAAATT
Source organism: Rhizomys pruinosus (assembly GCA_009823505.1). Lineage (NCBI taxonomy): Eukaryota > Metazoa > Chordata > Mammalia > Rodentia > Spalacidae > Rhizomys > Rhizomys pruinosus. Next base: position 3,999,633 of record VZQC01015407.1, read on the forward strand.
AAGGTAGGTCTACTTAAGAGTAAGACCAAGAAAGAAGCAGTTCATAAAATATTTAACATTTAAAAAATCACAAGCATTGAAGTAGAGAAAACTTGGAAAGGACGTTACAAAGCCCAAAACATTATAAATAGGATATGACGGAATGCATGTGGGATCACACCTGCCTCAAAGCTTTCTTGGTCAAAGGAAAAAGTGCTAAACATTAAGGTTTTTTAAAACTTAAAATAACACCACCTTAAGTTGAATAGTAGGCTGAAATAATTCTTTCTAAGGATACTGAAAATATACCGAAGAATGTTTAAATAAAAGGACAAAAGGAAATTGCAGATTGAAAAATATAATTGGGTGTACATATACAAAATTCTCAAAGTTCAAATCTACAGCAAAAACACAGAATAAGCTGCATCTAGGGATAATCTCTTTCATCAAAACAATGACTATAGCTCTTTAAAGTGAATCCATATTCACTCTCCTTTCTGGGGATCACAGACCTTCCTAGGAAAGGGCAATACATTTAACGACTTGCTAGTGTCTCAGTTAATAATCTATTCACAGCAATTGATCACTACTACACATTTATTGAAATATTTTCCTACAAGATTCTCCCTGTGTCCTCTGTTAAGAATTGCTCACCAGGGGCTTAGAATGAGCTCTCTGAAACCATTCATTCTAGTTAGTATTTCACAAAAGTATAAGCCCTTTTCTGAAGAGCTGTGCAAGGATCATCTACATTAGATTTTCCTAAAGTGAATATATTGATTTAAAGATGCAAATTTTTGAGCCCTACCCCAAATTTTCTGAAGAATCTTTCTTGGGGTGCAATCTAGTCATCTTATAGCTTATAGCTACATGATTTAGATGGAGATTAAGTTTCACCAGCTTATGTCAGAATAAAGTTCTTAGACGATTAAGTTCCCACATTATCATAATGCTTTTATTTTCTCTAAATACAATTGTATAGCATTTTAGAAGCATTGTCCATTTATTTCTTATATAACCATGTACAATGGGGAGAGAGATTTCCATTGTTTTTAGAGGTCTTCCAAACATCAACCGTTGTATCATGCCTCTAATTTTCATGTTCTTTCCACCTACAACACATTTTAATAATGGATATCAACACACTAAGAAATGATATTGTAGATGTGAACATAGTAGGAGAAATACATGCTTACAGGTTGTTTAGAAATCATACTCCATTGATAATAGGTAACTTCTGAGTCATTTTCAAGTATCCTAAAACATGTTATTACTTCTCCATAAGTATATTAAGCCTTCCAAGAATTTTCTATGAGCATTTGAAAACTATGAGATTTTACTGAGAGACAAGTACATATAGTAGAAACCATACTTAGTATCTTTAGGGAATTTAATCTTGGGAAATTACAATGCTTTTTTGAAGATATAAGGAGTGTTCATGGACCCGTCTCAGCCTGGTTTCTAAGTTTCCTAATAGCTTCTGGAGGCTCCCACCCTTATTTTGCAGAAAAACTAACTCAGGAGAAAAGCTGACCATCTTGCAAGGTAAGCAGCATCCTTTGTACCCGAATAAGCAAAAGGCATTTTCATAATGAGACTATCTTTATAAATTTCTTTGTCATCCCTGTGAAGAATCAAACACTTTAATTATTAAGTTTTTGACAGAACATCTCAATTTTCTGAATGCTCTTTAATAATTCCCTACAAGTAATTGGGCATTTTAATTATATATAGTTTCTTGTTGCTGTTCATCTAAAATACATTACAGCATTAGTTAAATAAAGATGTATTAAGCCTGAATGTTTTCCCAGATTGTATGCACATTTTTTTAGTTATGTCAACAATGGTAAAAACCTAGCCACCTCATGCTTCCAATTGGAATTAGTTCTTCTCCAAACAATAAATTCTAATGAACAAGAAATTTTATTCATCACAAAATATTCATCAAAGCCCATCAATATTCCTAACCATGTTCTCCAACAAATTCTATTTGTATTTTATTGAGAAAAAGACATCATTCTATTTTATCTTTTCCTACTGGGTCCAGCAGTTTTGAGGAGCCTGGGACCTTTCAAGGTTCCCTTCCTATGTTCTTACAGAATCAATCAGCTCCTTCAACTTTTGGTCTTTAAAGGACAACATACACACAAAAGCACAGCTTGTGCTTACCTATATGACTGGGAGAATCCACTTGACACAGGGAACCTGCATACTGGAAGAAAGACCCAGATCTGCTGAGTATAAATCTGACTGAAGCCACTTAGAGTGACCAAGCCACATTGCTTCCTTGCATGAAAATGAGGCAGAAGCCCACCATGACTAATTTTCAGGCTACTTGTGGTTATATATCACACTAAAGAAAACAAGATGGGGGGCTAGAGGTAGGAGGATCTCTGTGAGTTCAAGGCCAGCCTGGTTTACTGAGCCAATTCCAGGATAGCTGGGGCTATGCAGAAACCCTATATCAAAAAAGACGAAAGAAAGAAAGAAAAAAAGAAATAAGAAAGAATAAAAGAAAGAAAGAAAGAAAAAGAAAAAAGGAAAACAAGAAATGTTTTTAAGCCTTAAGCGATCTACAAACGAAAAACAGAAAAATAACCTACTATGTCCTCAACTTCAAGACCTCCACTGGTCATAGGTAGAAATGTCTCACTAGGGAGAATGTGTATCCCCTGCTTGAGGTATTCCTATAAGGTCATTATAAGGGCAGAAAAGGAGTTAGGGGATGGACAGGTGTGGTTTTCGTGGCCTCTAAGGCTGTTCTTGGCTGCAGGAGACCTCCCAGAAGTGCTGGAAAGAGCAGGAGGCACTCAGGTTCAGCATGAAAGCCCGAAGAGGCAGAATAGATTTTCTGGCCTCTTCCAGGTCCTTCAGCAAAGAGAACAAAGTCCCACCCCAAGAAGCAGGACTCGTTGATTGATTGGCTTTTGTTTTCTTGGCACTCACTAGAACAGTGATTTGCCAACACAGTGTCTGTAAACACCCACATTTTGGTAATAACCTAAATATCTGCATATTGTGAATGAGGAGGCTGATGAATGGAATTATGTAAGAACAGACAGCTCTCTGCACACACACACTCTCGCCATTTGCTATGTCAATGCAGGTCCATTTTCTAGTGAGGGTACCAAGGCACCAACAGGGGAAGAATGGAGCCCTACTCTGTAGCACAGGGGAGTATGCCAGACTCATCTGTGAGTGTTACAGTGTTGTCGATCACCCTGACAGCTCCGTGCTGATCGGTAAAGAAAAGCATGGTTTCCTGGGGAACTGAGAACCAGGTCTCTCCATACCATCTTTCCCTATGGCAAGAAAAGTTTACTGAAACACAGGTTTAAGCAAGACCTACAAAAGTGCAACACACACACACACACACACACACACACACCATACACACGCGCACACAAACCCCACAGTCATCATTCAGTGGTTAGAGCCTCTCAATAGGAATACTAAGAAAAACTGAATTTATAGTCATTATACAGCTTTACTTGGGGTTAGATTTTAAGAAAGGCAATAGTAGGTCTGGGCCTGTAGCTCAATGGTATAATGCTTCCTTTCCTAGCACTGTGTTTGAGCTCTAGCATTAATGGAGGGGGGACAAAACCAGCTAATTAATTGTATATAAGGCACAAGTAAGTGATCCCACTTGCTTGGATCAGGATGCCTCCATTTCCGCTCACCATGTAAGTCAATTTTCAAAGCTTCTCTGAAGCTTCTCCTATTTGTGGAAGCTTTTTCTGAGTCCCTTGCTAGAAACTGTTTCTCTGATCTCTAAACATTTCTAGTGTCAGGAAGCAGATTGCCTAGGTTATTCCTTGAGGGCACCTGATTCCTGGATAGCATGTGCGGGAAGCTGAAGAATGTCCAGATTTATCATACACCATGGGGCATATGAGCACGTGAGTTGTGACGGAGGCACATGTGTCAATATCAGAGGAATGCATCGGTGCTTTCTACAGAAGCATGTTTCTTCAGCATGTTATCTGTAAAACTACTTCCACTTAAAAGTACTTAAGGGAAATGGGTTGCATGGGTTCAAAAGATGAAATAATACTCTAATGAAGAATGCTAAAGAAACTCTGGAGAATGCGCCATAAGGCCAATAACTTTAATAAATCAGGTAGTCTTAAACACATTTTTCTCAGAATTACCTTGATCTTAAAACTGGAGTTTGCTGATATCACCTCAAAGATCTTTTCTCTTTGAGAAGTGGAACTGATGAGTTACTCTAAAAAGTGTCCCAAAGTATAGATTCTCCTGCTGATGACACAGCTGAAATAAACCTGCTTCTAACTGGCATAATGTTGTACCTAATATATGGTCAGCCAACCAACTTCTAGTGTGCAATAATTAAAAACAAAAACAAAATAAAAAACAAACAAAATAAGTTAAGGTATGGATACAAAATAGCTGTTAAAATCTTCACTTATTTTAAGAAATTGGCTAGGTGTATCTTATCGGGGTTGATTGGCTAGGAATTTTCATTTGAATTAGTATGCTAAATGTTTGGCTTAGACATAAATACTAGACTTCACAGTTGACTACGGCATTAATACCAAAGTGATCCCAGTAAAGAGAGTGGCCTTAGGCACTGTGGAACAGAAACCACTTCTAGAAGCTTCTGAGTAGAGCCTGGGGAAGGCAGCTTTATGTGAGCTGAGAGTTTTAGGGGCTGACTGGGCAAAGATGGTGTCATTTTCCTAAAGTTCTTCTCACTTTCTGTTGTCTCTCTTTTAAGGAGGTCTAATCTCAGTTGTAAAAGAATATTCAAAAAGTAAAAAAAAAAAAAAAANCTAAAAGTATAAAAAAAAAAAAAAAAAAAAAAGCTCCAACCAGAGATGCTTGTGTGCGGTCGGTTTGCAGCCATATTCTTGGCCCCAGGGAGCGATTTCCTAGATTTAAAACTCCCACTTGACAAAGGGGCCAACCAGGTTGTGGTTCTTCTTTTGACACATTTAATATTCTCTTGTTAGCATCTGTGTCATTACGATTGGATGAAATGGAATCAGATGTAAAGACATGAAGGTTTGTTCGATCGCCGTTTAGGCCACACTTTTACGCAACTAGCAAATATTAAAAAAGAATAAGAAATGCAGTTGACTTTAAAAAGACTTCAGAGAAGACAGAGAGTCTCATAACCGAACCTCAGTCTTTCTTGTCTGTTTCAAAGCAGCAGAGGCCCCTTATGAGAAGGGTCTGTTGGGTCTGCCTGACACTTTCAGAAGCCACAACAATTTATAATGCCCTAGGTCAGATGCCGATGTGTTATGTCCCAAGTTCACAACACCCTCACGGAGTAGATGCTGATAGGCCTTATTTTATCTACTAAGAAAGTGGCAGTTCAGAGAGGCTAAGAAATTTGCCCAGAGTCAGTTCTTTTGTGGACAGATGAGCCTCTGACAGGCGTAACACCTCATAAGAGAATTCCCAGACCCTTTGTGGCATTATTTTAAGTAGAATGAGTGGAAACTCAATGAGTAAATTGAAGTAAAATTCTAGAGTTAAATCAAAGAAAGAAAAGGATTTTTTAAGACGGAAGGATAATAAAAAATGCCATTTAAGAAATTGTTTATGACTTCAAGCCATTATCATTTTTGTAATTATGAGCCATCTCTAACTTTTTTTTTTTTTTTTTTTTTTTTTGGTCTTTTCAAGACAGGGTCTCCCTGTAGACCAGGCTGGCCTTGAACTCACAAAGATCCGCCTGCCTCTGCCTCCCAAGTGCTAGGATTAAAGGCGTGCGCCACCACGCCCAGCTGGCCCTAACTTTTAGTACAGTATCAAAACTAATAAGAACTGAGTAATAGAGAAGGATAAATTCTTCATGTCGTCATGCAAAGCTATGAACATTAAAGGAATTCAATTAGATCTTTAAAACCTTCAAGCCTTCTTAATTGAGACAACATAATTAAAATTAGGATACTTAGCTAATTTACTAATTATCAATCAGTTTTCTATATCTTGCTTTGAGAAATATACACTTTTGTTTAACCATTTGAAGATTCCTTTCATCTCAGGAGACTATAATCACATAATCAGATTCATCCTAACTGTTGCCTTTTAATTGTAAACCATAGTTGTACTTTCTTTTTTTAATTTTTTAAAAATTTATTTATTATTTTTTATGTGTATGAGTGAACTGTCTGTATGTAGGTTGATGCACCCATGTTGTGCAATGCCGCGGAGGTCAGAAGAGGGTGTCGGATTCCCCTGGAACTGGAGTTAAGGACGGTTCTCAGCCGCCATGTGGGTGCTGGGGAATCGAACCTGGGTCCTCTGCAAGAGCAGTTGGCACTCTTAATCGCTGAGCCATCTCTCTAGCCCCCATAGTTGTACTTTCAAGTCAAGTCTATTATCAGACCAGATGAACAATTTGGTGAGGACCGCATTTACCAAGTGGATTGAAAGTAGTTAGTAAACATTAATAATCATCTTAAATAAATCACTCCTTTCCTCTTGATGTGATGGAAGATAGAGAGATTCATAAATCAGTTAAAACAAATTAAGCAGTTAGGGAAGAGACACAGAGAAGCCTCTGGGTGCTGGGTGTAGTTAGAACTGCAAGGCCTCAACACAAATAAAAGATAAGGAAAAGCCAGTATACTTGCAGAGAAATGACCTAATGGAAATTAGACAAATTAAACTTGGACAGTCTCCTCAGTGCACTGTTATAGACTGTCGGGAATGACAGTTTGAGAAAAATCAGAAAATATTCAGTTAATGATGATAAGTTACATAGGGGTCAACTGCAAAGACTTTCCAGTGAGCTTGCTTGCATTTTTTTTTAAACCAAGCTCACAACTTCAGTTTTACCAATCTTGTCTTACTTGAGTATCCTTATGCTTGAAATAGGCATTCATAATACCTAACTCAGAGAGATATGAAGATTAAATTACTTAATTCTTTTTTGAGGAGTTTAGAACACCACCTAGCATAATAAACACCAAGCTACTATTCAGTAAGTACATAGTATAATTGAGTATTTACTGCCATATCTGTGCCATTTTGCACAGCTCTAGATTTTTGTTTATAGTCTTTTTACAGGAGAGAATTAGAACTATAAACTCCCTATCCTAGTGTAACCATTTCCTTACCATCAAGCAAGAGTTAAATTAATTACTTTCATAAAAATAATTAAACTTTTGCTGTACTCTATTAAAAAGAAAAATATATTTTTCTTTTTAATAGAGTACAGCAAAATATATAGCCGGGCGTGGTGGTGCACACCTTTAATCCTAGCACTTGGGAGGCAGAGACAGGCGGATCTTTGTGAGTTCAAGGCCAGCCTGGTCTACAAGGTGAGTTCTAGGACAGCTGGGGCTACAGGGAGACCCTGTCTAGAAAAAGACCAAAATAAATAAATAAATAAATAAATAAATAAATAAATAAATAAATAATTACTTAGGCAGAAGTTCTGTTACTGACCATGCGAATAGCATGTTGTTTCATTTTAGTCATTAGAAAGGTATCTGTATATCATTATCTGTATAGATACTAAAACACAAGGCTTTTACTTAAAGTTGTTCTTCAGAAGTTGTCTGTAGTGTTCCACTTTTGATTGCAATATAATAATTGTTCATAAGGTACATCAAGGTTTTTTACCTCACTGAGGACAAGCCCCAAAGAATGGAATTTGGGAAAACTACATACACTATTTGCATATTTACCAGCATGTCCAATTAACCACTTTGCTGACAGAGATTAATTTATTATTCATCTTATTCTGGCATATGTTATTACTTGGTCAGTAGACATGAAAAATGACTGATACAGCACATTGCAATATTGAAAATGTTAAGCATGGACTTCAAGGAAATGTAGCTTACAGTATTAGGGAAAATGCCTCTCAACTTTGGAAACATATAATACAGAAAATGATGAAGTTTCAATGACTGTGCAAGCATAAATGGTGAGGTATGACAAGATTTTCAGAAATAGCTGTGAAATATCAAGGAAGTAGACTATAAAACAAAGGGCTGAGCCAGGCGTGGTGGCGCCCGCCTTTAATCCTAGCACTCAAGAGGCAGAAGCAGGGGGATCTTTGTGAGTTCAAGGCCAGCCTGGTCTACAGAGCGAGTTCCAAGACAGCTGGGGCTACAGAGGGACCCTGTCTTGAAAAGACCAAAAAAAAAAAAAAAAAGGGCTGAAAACCAATAAAAAGTTCAGTTTCCACATATATCTGATAGACAAAAATTCCCAGACACATCTGAATTAGTAGTGCTTAGTATTATTTCTCTACTGGAAAAGATAACTGCACATAAGTTGTCATAAATATGCAGATATAAACTAAAGCTTTCCTCTTATTACAAAAGACAAGTCTAGCAAGATTTCCAAGTGGAATATATCAGGAAAACGACATCATCCTTTACAATGGACCTGCTGAAGACTTAGACAGATGTGCTTACTGGCTGGTGTGAGAGGGACATGGCATGAGGTGGTCACACTTTTTAGAGCCTACATCAGCTTCACAAGCATCATAGTGATGTGCCATAGACTCTGCAACTTTTTACTCTCTAGATAATTCAGTCTTAATATAAAATTAGAGATTTCAGAATACAAATTATCTGGTTAAGGAAGAATCAAACTATCACTTCTGTTTAGCAGATCTCATCATCTAGAAAAAATAGAAGATGACGATCAGATGATGGTAAGTGACAACCAAGACTGTCTGAACCACATAAATAATTACATGTAGCAATGGTTACCCAAGAACAACCCAGATAAAACAGCTGTTCAGAAATAATAGCCAAATTAATATATGTCATTTGCCACACATTATAAATCACTGTCTTACATATGCTTAAAAGTTTTGTTTCTTTCTGGGGGGGGGTTTCAGAACTTTATTATATACTTTTTCTTACTAATGGCAATTACTTGCTAAAACATCAATTACCAAATATAGGCAGAACATCTAAAACTCCATAACCTTGTTTTTTTTTTAAAAAAAAAAAGATTAGGTCACATAATATAAGACATTTAAATTGGAAGTTCCAAAGACTAAGGAGATTGTGACAAGGCTCATAGAAACTTCCTAAAGTTTATTTTGTACATCAACACAAATCTCAAAAATATGTTGGGTAAACACCTTTCTTTTCTGCTCAATTCCAATTCCAAAATCTCACAAATCAACATAGTAGATTGACAAACAGATTCTTCTTATCTGCTTTAGAGTTGACGATGAAAAGAAACTTTATACAAGAATCACCATCTTTTAATCATAAATATTTTTAATGCAGTTACTATTTAATTATACTACTCTGAGGATACTTCTTTAAGCTGAATTTGAAAATGGTCTTTATCAGTCTATTTCCACTTTAGTTCTTTTTTATTGACAAACATGAGTAGTTAGACTTCTTCCCCTGGATGCAAATATGAATTTCCCATTTATTTTCACTTGAATTCTTGAAAGCTCCCCTTCAAAGAAACGATAAGTTATTAAATTATTAAGAGACATTTCTTGAGACATCCGCTGAGGAAAGAGCACTAGAGAAGTAGACCCTGAACCTGAGGCTAATGCCAGGGTAGATGAACCACTTCTTAGAATAAAGTTTGGGGCATTAGATTATTAAGGGACTTCAATCTGTGCAAAAATATCTTCAGCTACAGCATATGGATGTCTGAATAGATAGACATCCTTACTCTCTCTGGTCTGGACATTACCTAATAAATACAATGTACTGCAATATTATGTGGTGCCCCAGTATATATATATATATATATATGTGTGTGTGTGGTGTGTGGTGTGGTGTGTATACATGGTATGTGTATGTAAGCACACACACACACACATATATACATAAGTATATATATACTTGCACGTAACGCAAACACACATGTAATATGTTATTAAAGTATATGAGTTAGTTGTTCTTTGACTAATGTTAAACTTTTTGTTGATTGAATTAGAGATGACACCAGACCAAATTGTAGGTCTTCTACATTCAAATGCAGAGACTTTTTTCAAAGCTCTGACTCATCATATTGTCTTGGAAAAGGAAAAAAAAAAATAAAATGTCTGCTTATTAATGAAGCGGCCCTGGCAAAATCACCACTTCTCTGAATCTGTTTCTTTGTCATCAAAATAATGATCATATGCCTTGCCAAGGGTGTACAGATGATGAAATAGGATGTTTTATGTGAAGGTACTGAGGGAATATGTGCTTTAAAAGATAGCTGTTTTTATTCAGTTCTGTCAAAACTTGATTGGTGCATTGTTATGAGATCAACACTGAAAAATATAGCATTGGGGAATTGTTTGCAAAACTATTACAGATTTCTCTGTGGTGCGATATTCTATACCCAGCAAAGAACAGAAAGTTCTGAGATAAAGATCAAGTGAAGGGAACAGGTGCCCTTCTAAGAGACATTTCTTGAGACCTCTGCTGAGGAAAGAGCACTAGAGAAGTAGACCCTGAAACTAAGGCTAATGCCAGGGTAGATGAACCACTTCTTTTTTTTTTTTTTTCTAATTAAATTAAGTTTTTTATTGATGCTTTGGTTGCATTCACATTTTTTCAATTCAGTTCAAAAGGCTATTTTCCTTTCCCTCCCACCCCCAGCCCCCTCAGATCATGCATTCTGCATAACTGTCCTGCAAATCTTTCTCCCTCAGTTTTTTTTTTTCAATTTTTAGCTATAAGTGATAATCCATGAGTACAAGCATCCTTCATGCAAAACCTATCTGCAGGCTGTTGTGCCCAAACACCTACAGCCCCACCATCCAGTGGGGGGTGACAGGTTGTTTGTTCAATCAAGTTGATCAAATGAGTGTCCAGACTACATTGCTGTAGTTTCACCATTCACCCCAATCGCAGCCCTTACATTCTACCACGCCCCCTCTTCCGCAGGTTGTTCCCTAGGCTTAGAAAAGGGGCACAGGTGGATGAGAGGTAAAACAGTCCACTCTCTCTGGAGCTGTTGACTTGGACTCTGGTCAATTCTGGCTGTTTCCTTTCATGGGCTGACAGTTTGTCCAGGAATAACCTTTCGATCCTACTAATGAAGAACAAGCAATTAGATATATAGGTATTTAAGCAGCACTAATAGTTATGGTAGGTTACTTTAGCATAGACACATGTTTGGATATGTTAATCCATGAATTACAATTTTCCCCCCTGTTAAATATGACAGGGTCTTACTGTGGCTTATAACATCTCCTAACCTGTAGAGGATGTAAGCTTGTGGCATCAGCCATGGGTTATTTCTCCAAGGGGAGAGCCAATAGCCAATTAGATTTGGGATATACAGGCACATGGCTGCCTCTGCTGCACAGTATTTCCAGGCAGGTGAGGTGTAGCTGGTGCTGACGGTAAAGTTTGGGGCATTAGATTATTAAGGGACTTGAATCTTTGCAAAAATATCTTCAGTTACAGTATATGGGATGTTTAGTGTTTACTTTCAACTTAACACGAAGCACTCCTGCCTGTGAGAAATTACATTGATTAGGTTAGTTAAGGTGGGAATGTGTTCCCTAAATTGCTTTTGTCAGAGTGTTTTATCATAGGAGCAAGAAGACTAACTAAGACAAGTGTGTCTAGAATCAATAAAGCACTGGGAAGACTACCGGAACATAAGGAACTGAAGAGATCCTTATGTTCAAAGGAATCTGAGAACGATCTTGGAGTCCTTGGGCAAGAGGATACGGCATGTGATTGACAAAACAATGGAAGAAATCATGCTCGATATTATTGAGATTGCTAACATCTTAAAAAATGAGCTGTGTTTTTCATGAAATAACAATACAGGATTCATCAAATGTAATTCCTGGTGGTTCACTATCAGGATAGGTAACGGAATTAAGGGTTGGTTTTCTCTGTATGAACCAGGTTAGGTTGCTTAAGTCTAGTGTGAGAGAAGAAGCTTCTGTCTCCATTAATCACCTATAGTTAACAACCTTTGATGATCAAGTGTCCGGATAGAAGAGGAGATGGATGAAGTCATCCCCTTGCATGACTGAAGCAAAGTGGAAACACATTTTAAATGAAGAGGAAGATGAGTGGGAAGACATGGCTTCTACTTCCTATTCTCCCTATGGGTCTGGTTCAGTCAACTTATTTATATCTGTGTTGTCATGCTGATAAATGAGAAGGAGGTACTCATCAAATTTCATAGCTGAAAAATAGTGATGTTCAAAGCAGTAATGAATTCCAGAAGTCACTCAGCTACTACCTGGAAGGCTCAGGACTAGAGTTTGGTTCTCTTGATTTCTCTACATGTAGTTATCACTTAAAGTCTCTTTTAATTACTAAATATTAAGAACCTACCATAGTGCATATACATTCAAATTCATAGTCTCATTTATTCTTTCTAGAGTTATAACTTACTGCATTTTCATTTTATGGGTTTTGAAGACATTTTTAGGGCAAAGAAATAGCTTAGTAAATTCACACAATGCTAATTAATGGCACTGGCAACATTTTCACATGGATTTGTTTCTGAGAATTATCTTCAGCAGACCAACTTGCCTCAACTATTTACACAGTAGTGCGAATTTAAGTCAATGAATCCCCCATCTTAAATGCATTTATAAAATGAGTCCTGTGTCTATTTGAAAAATAAAAGTTGAATTTTTCCTACAAGAAATACAAGAGGCAACTTAGAAGAAAATGATTGTGAAAGGAAGTATTTTAGAACATTAATATTAAAAGACAATGAAAGGTAATGTCGATAAAATTGAGTAGCTTGATATTTTTATAAGAACATTTTATGATGCAACCCAGATGACCGTTACATGTACATAAACTTTGTAGCCTTCTTTTCTCCTTTATGTCTTGAGGTTCCCTGTTTTTAAAGAGAAATTTGAAATGTCTAAGAATTACCTCTTTCTAATAATAATTTACATTTTAAAAATTAAGATGCTGACTTTAATGAGTGGACTCATGTGTAACAATTCTGCCTAGCTGGCCGTTGCTTTAATTTTTCCTACTGTATCCGAGCCCTCTTTGGTACCTGGTACACAAATGTAGGTGCATTTCCATACAAGGCATTTATGATATATTTGCTGAATGGATGATTTCTCAAGGTAAGATATAAATATACTATGTTTTAAAACTTGCTCCTGGATTATGAGCTACCCCCCCATCAGAACTGTGTATCAATCTATATAAGTTTTATTCAAAAAGTCAGTGGATGTCTACTCAGAATATTCAGAGTCAAAATTTTTCTGGTCGCATACATGAATTAATGACTGGAACAATCCAATTTTTCATCCACGTAAAAAGTATTGTGAAGGGCTTTGCTAACCCTCTTGGTTGGGACCCAGAAGAACTCAGAGATCATCAACAAGCTACTGTTTGCTTCTTTAGAAGATTACCTAAGCAACAAAATGCTCCTCATCAGAATCAGGGAAGTTACCAGCGGGACACCAGTTGAGGTGCTCTTCACCTTTCTTGTGGCAGACATTATTGTTAATGTTTGCAGGAAGCAAAACTCAACTGTCTTCCTTGTAATGAACTCTCCTCAAAGAAACGAGTCATTAAGCCACACGAAGGGCCCTCTCAGTTCTAGTTTAAAACCTCTGAGATCAGGCTTTGGGCTAAGGGCCACAAAACTTTGATACTAATTTCTCTTTGACTCTGATCGGAGACATGGCTCCATTTTTCGGCCCGTCAATGAGATGGCACAGTAGCCTCACAAGGAAAACAATATTCAACCCCCCTTCAAAACCTTGAAAGTGCACTGGAAAGAATATGCCATCAATCCAAGGTATAATTATTACCCTTACATAACACCAGTGAGTTCCTTCACATATAAACCACATTTTAAAATCCGTTATCATTTCCTTCCTAGAAAACACTTGTGCCCTTTGATAGTGATAGTGAAAGCTCATCACGACAACATAATTTCTGGAGCTCATGTTTGTGGGAGGAGAAGGACTGGCACTAGTGTGCTCAGATATATAGATGGCTTTCTTCCTCCTTTATCTCCTAAAAATATTGAGAGGATCTAAGCTACTTTTCTGAAGTATGAAGAGCGGGACCACTTAGGAAAGCTGGGGATGGAGAAGGGAACCTGAGCATTGCACTGACATCATTCTCTGCTCCGCACATATGGCACAGCACAAAAGAAGTACTGGCTGAGCACACAGTCTATTCTGGACTCTCCTTGGCTTTAATTACAAGCAAGCTTGCTTCTTATCATTTACAGTCACACAATTCTCTACTGATTTAACCATGAAATAAAACACAATTTTTATTTATTTATTTTTTTTTGTGGAGGCTGTGTCACCATTTAGGGTTTTCAATTAATGCAAAATAAGGGGAAGGGGCCAAAATGTTCTCAAAATTTGCCTCTCTCTCTCTCTCTCTCTCTCTCTCTATATATATATATATATATATATATATATATATACACTTGAGAAAATTCTCATCATAAGCTCTGCAATTGGGTCAGCTTGCACGAAGACATGTGGGGTAGCCACGAGCTCCCTCTGCACCCTGCAAACCTTGTAAGTGACATCTCATAATAGTGTAAATGGAGCATAGCATGAAGAGAAAATGAAGAAGAATGAACCCAGATACTCAGCCCAGCAGTTTTCAAAACATAGGAGACTCAATTTTATTCTTTAAAATACACCACACATTTTTTTTTCTTTTATACATGTAAGTATATAGAAGTGGTCCATGTCATGAAATAAAAGGTCTTATGAGTCTCAGAAATTCTCATCAAACCGGATCATTTATTTGTTGATCCACACATGCATATTTGCAAGAGTCTCAACTTTTGAACTAGCCTCATTTTTACCTGCCTGGAGTTTATGGTAGGAATTTATCATACTGTCATTTACATTTGTGCTTTGCTTTTACCCTCATCTATTAGGCTCAGCGATTCTTTCCTTGTGAGTCCTTTGTCCCGATAATTAGCTAAATATTCAGGGAACTTATTGACCCAACAAATTCAACATCACCTCTCTCTTACTAGGCTTCTTTTAAGCCGTCCCCTGCCTGCCCTGCTCTAGGCCCCACGCTCTTCCCCTTCACCCTGGTTTCTGAGTCCACCGCCCTCAGCCCGCAGAGGCTTATTTCTCATCTTAAAATTCCTAGTTTGTTCCTTTTGGATTCAGTTGCATCTTTTCAAAGGAAGGAGGAGATGAAATATGGAAACTTCACACCTGACTTATTTGGGAGGTAGGATTCTCACTGGGAAGTTTTTGCATTTCTCTATATGTACACACTCCAAAAGACGGAGTTTGAGGAGGCTGAAGAGTTTTACAAACAAATACGACTGTGCAATAGCACTTCTGAAGGTAAGAAAGTTCCTCTGACCCCCAAAGAATACCAACCGCGGCCTACATTGATTTCCCACTACCCTATGCTTTCTCCTTTTTCAATTATAGATGAGCCCGCTTTTCCATTCACATACAATCCCTGTTTTCTGTAGGGAAAGAAATGTTAGCAAAGACCAGCAGACGGCGTCTGACTGGGGTAGAAGCTACCCCAGTGGTAAAGGAGCGTCCAGCTGCCGCTAGGGGCCCCGTGCTGTGCTCTCGCCTCCTCAGGCGATGTCCCCATTCGGGGGCCTCATCACTCAGTCACTTTGCAGAGGCAGACCCACAGAGAACTTAATATGCTTATGAGATTATTAGCTCATAGCGCCCCACTGGTACAATTAGACGCCCCACCCCCTCACAAACCCCCATCTGGTTCACCACTCCCACCCACCCACGCGCTGTCTGGCCCTCCTGTGCCCCGGCTCGCCTTCTTCCCACAGGATTGAGACAGTTCCACACAAAGGCAGAGTAATGGTTGAGGGTTGTGTCCAGGTAAATGGAGCAAGAAGCTCCCAGAATCTAGTGAGCCACGTTTGAGAGCACCAGAAACCAGTTTCCAGGCGTCTTTCCTGTGATTCGTACAGGAAGCCTGGGTTCAGGTTTCACTAGGTGTGTGTGTTAGCCACCTCTACAAGAATCCCTGGAAGAGAAGGGGACCGACCCACAGTGAAGTGTCATTATTCCACTCCCAAAGAGAGGTTGCCAAGGTGACACAGTCTCTCTGTTCATTAAATCATGCTATAGCTTTTCATGTGTAATCCACAGGGTCCCCAGGTAGGAAGCCTGTCCCTGGGGAAGGGGCCAACCTGGCAGCAGCTGTGCCCAGTGGGGAGGGGGGTACATAGGAGAGGGGCAAAGGATCCAGAGTTGCCAGTGTCTAAAGGCGAATTCTCCAAGAAATGAGGGGCAAGAGGGACCCAAGAAAGTCTACAGGGCGAATGAGTGGGGAGTATGGAAAGCTTCACACACGCTCAGAAAAAGGAAAGGAGAGGAGGGACGGATGGAGACTGGGAAGGAGGGAGGAAGGGAGGCTGGGAAAGAAGGAGAGGGACGGATGGAGACTGGGAAGGAGGGAGGAAGGGAGGCTGGGAAAGAAGGAGAGGGACGGATGGAGACTGGGAAGGAGGGAGGAAGGGAGGCTGGGAAAGAAGGAGAGAGGGCATGAAAAGTAAATGGAAAACCTGGCTGGTGACTGATACTTTCTTTTATTTTTGGCAATTCGGGGAATCTGAAATGGCTTTTATCTCTAGATGACAGAAGCCCGGCTCCCTGGTGCTCCCTCGGGAGAAGGAAGCTGCTGACACAGGTGCTCCTCCACACTCAGTTCTTTACCAAGAAAGTGGGTTTTGAGAAACAGGTCTCTTCTGCTCTAACTTCTCTTCCTCCAGGCAGAACTCCGAGCTTAGCCTAACCACCCTGCACTCAGGAGCCCTCTGTGGAGAACAGCACACAGGAGAAGGCTAGACCTCTTGTATTACAATAGCCTGTAGACAAGACCCTCAGGAAAATGGGGGTTTGTAGCTTAGGCTCTCTCTCTGTTCCACCCAGAGAATAGCTCAGCCTAATCACCAAGAAAAAACAGAAATGCCTGTATATGTGCAAGGGGCAAAAATGGACTGTGCCCTGGAATCCCTCTGCGTTTGGTAGTGCGTGGCCCGCATTGGAGAGGGTCCCTTCCTATGCCTCTCCATTTAAGGAAAGAATAGGGCAAGAGGGGCTGGCCTCCTGTTGAGTGGGTCCCGAGTCCCGGGACATCTCTTCCCTGTCACTGCAGTCTGAGAGCGCTTTGGAGGAATGCATCAACTGGAACCGGTCCCTCCTCGGGCCAGGGAAGATGGGCAGGAGGTGGGGCAGCACTCTGCACAGACAAAAGGTTCTGCAGAGCCCTCCTTTCCGAAGCTCAGGTCCCTAGGTGAAGCACGGCGCCCCATTCCGGCCACTGAGTGACCTTCTGGAGAGTGACGCCCCCTTCCAGCGGGGCCGGACGCCCTGCCTAGGCTGCTTTATTAGATGCCCACATCTCCCCGCACCTCGGCGAGGCACGCCCCTCCCACCCCTCACCACAAACACCCGCGACGCCTTCACCCATCCCCTTCTATTGTCTTCAAAGAGATAAGTGGCTCCCACCAAACACACCCAAATGCAGCTCCCTTTTCTCCAGCGCCCATTTCTCCGAGCCTTAGGGGCCGAGAAGCGAGCGAGTGCAGGGTTGAAGGGGGAACAAGGGGGGGGGGGACCCGCAGACCCACCGTGTCCACCTCGCAAGGATGCCGGTGACCTGTAGATTGCAATAGGCACTGAATGATGCTTGCTGCTGCCATGGAAATGGTGGATGTGGTGCGCTCCCAAACTGGACGCCCCCCAGGCCACTCCTAGGAGGCCGCTGAGGGTGAGCGGGACTATCCAGAGCAGGGCCAGGCGCCCCCCTGCGCCGCCGCCGCCGCTGCCGCCCCCGGGCGAGCCCAGCTCGGCGCCGCACCGGAGCATCCTTTGGTACATGGCGCGGCGCCCGCCAACGGACAGCCACCACGGGAGGCAAAGTTTGGGGTGCAGGGAGAGAAGAGGAAGCGGGGGATCCGGCGGCGCGGGGCGGGCTGCGGGGCCGGCCGCCTCACCGCGCCAAGGCACCCATCTTTTCTCTCCTTCGGACAGTCTTCTCGGGGTCCTGGAGTCGGCCGTGCTTTGCACCCCAAACAATCCGAAACATAGCCGAGGCGAATGCAGCAGGCGGGGGGGCTTGTCCGGAAAAGCAGCCCCGGAGAACAGCGAGCACAGGGCGGGCGGCTGCTCCCAGGTTTCCAGGAGAGATACTCCCAAAGAGTTTCGGGCGAGAGTGCGTGCCGGGGGGGAGGGGAGCCGGGAAATTGTTTAAAGCTCCTCCCGGAGGGTCCTCACTTCTACATGACAGCCATCCACCAGGAATCCACTAGGTAAATCCATTTAGCATTGTGCGCGGGGACTGGGAAGGCCACTTCGCCGGTCCAACCTCCTTTCAGGGGAGAAGCAGACCCCATGGAGTCGAGGCACCCCTTCCCTCCATTCCGCTCCGGCCCGCTCTCCGGCTCGCGCCAGCCTCCCCGGGGCAGCGCGCAGAGCAGCGGCGCGCATCGCCTGCTCCCGAGGCAATCTCCGCGTCCGCCGCCTCCCGACACTTACGCCCGGCGAGGGGTTCAGAGGGAAGAGGGCACCCTTAGAAGGAAGCGGGAATCGAACCGGGGAAGGAGAGCGTAGAAAAAGCCAAGGCAGACGAAGGAGTGGAAGAAGAAGAAGAAAAAAAAATTAAAAAGAAAAAAAAAAGAAAAAAGAAATAATAATAACAACAATAATAACTGAAAAACCACACACGCCGGTGAAGCTACGGGCTCTATGCAAATCTGCAGTCTCCAAACAGCAAATCACCGAAGCTCGGATGCAATGCAGAGGACGAGCCTATGTAAAGAGGGAGGCTGGTCTAGCTTCCCGCAAAAATCTCCCTGCTTTCCCTCTCTCCCAGGCATTCTGCACAGATCAGAGGGACACGTGGACCGCGATGCGGGGAAACACCTAAAGAGAGACGCTCCCTCCTCAGCCAGGTGATCCCTCCGTCTGAGTTACAACCGGAAAAGGCACCGGTCCTCACCCCTCTGGCTTAGAAGTAATCAGTGTCTTCGGAGCTCTTAAAAGGAAAAAGAATTCGGCTCTTTTTATTGGACCAAACTTGTTCTACCAGGTGTTCAAATCCAAACTGCTAATTAAGGCTTGAGACCATCTACTCAGGCACCGGTCCTACGACCTGTTTATTGCATGCATCACAACAAAGAGCCCTCCTTCCCACTACAGTATCGGATCTCACAGACTGCAGAGGGAGATTAGGGGAGACTGAACTTCCCCAGAGAAAGCAGAAAAAGCGCTAGGGAAGAGAGAGCGAAAGAAAACAAGGAAAGAGAGAAGAGAAAGGACCAGAGACACAAGAGTATAGGTGAAACTGTCTTTCAGTCAATAAACTGGGATATTTAAGGACCCCTAAGATCTCCATCCCATCGGCCCTGATATGATGCTCTCTTGGCATCCAGCTGTGAAGCTCTTTTCTCTTACAAGGGCGAGTTGTAAAGAAATAACACCAGGGAACAAAAATTCCCAAGGGAAAGAGGACCTTTAGAAACTGGGCGTCTTTCATAAAAGCTTTGTGTCCTGAGCTAAAGAACAGCAGAAAAATCCACTCCACAGGCTAGAAATCTACCAATTACTCATGACAGGGGTGGCCACCTTCAGACTGAGATCTGAAGTTATGATTAGAGTAGTCCCCAATATTCCAAACGTTAATCAGGACAAGTGCCTATGTCCTGGCTTTACAGCTTTGCTGTTGCTTCTGTTTAAAGACAAAGAGAAACAACTCTCAACACACACAACTTTTTGTGAACTCCACACTCTGGGTAATCAGCTAACACCTGCTAAAAACTCCCTGATCTTAATTAACTAGTTGTTTGTGGAGACATGGTCTTCTGTAGCCAGGGCTGGGTTTGAACTCTTGACCCTCCCGCTTCCCATCTCACACGTGCTGGGAATACTGGCAAGTGCTGCCATGTCAGAATTAAACTCTTGGATTTTTTTTTTAACCCATTCACAGAGCATTTGATTCAACTCAGCTACTTGCCCACATGGCTGTTTGGACTTGTGTATTTTATCCTAGTTCTTCAAAGAGACAAAGGGTGGCATGGTGAGGGTCACTAGATAAAGTCCTGGGGCTCCAAATCAAACCTGTGGCAAACCACTATCACCCATTCTCCCCCAAACTGATTTCATTTTACTAAAAATATAATTATTTAGCAGTTCACTATTCCATGCAAATAAACCATGTCTCTCAGCTTCCCATAGTGGCTCACAGAACAAATCTTGCATCTTCTACTAAAGTGTGTTGTTTCTACCCTTGTCCCTATGAAAATTTTGTAACCTCTATATTTTAGTTCCTCAATAAGGGTCAACTTTATCTTTACCATATAAAGTAGAATTCAAAGAAAATAAATAACATCATCTCCACAGTGTTTTTTCAAGGCTATAAGTGTAGGGGCTGGGTAGATAGGTCAGTGGGTAAAAAGTGTCTGCTATAAAAGCCTGAGGACCAGAGGGATGATTTGCGGCAACCACATGAAAGCCAGATGCAGTAGTGCTAGCATCTGGAATCCCAGGATGCTCCTACAGAGATGCAAGGTAACAGAGCCAGGGGAACTCTCCAGGAGCTCAAAGCCCAGCTAACCTGGTTAATTATCCATGAAGTGACCCTGGCTAAGCTAAGATGGAAAGAGGAGGGCCAACCCTAAAGGTTGTCCTCTGACCTTCACACAGTTGTGTGTGCTCTGCACACACGCAATCCATGCTCTGAACTTGACGCTTCAGGGTGAGCCTGGAAAGAATCCTGGGCTGGAAGTTAGATCCCTGCAGTGCTGTCTTGGCAGCCTCAGTCACTGCCTGTAGCCTCTCAGGGATGCACCATTCCCTTCATAAAGTGATGGTCATGCTTCTGTCTTTCTTAATCACACAAGGCAGAAAGGATCTAATACACTATTTAATGATAGTGGTCTTTTTAAAGATATCAAATTCTTTCAGTTGAGACACGATGTCTCTTCTCCCATGCAGGTAGAAGCTGTGTGGGCTGATTAGCATGTACAATGCCTTCAGTTCCTTTCCAGCTGTAAGAAAAAGGAATGTATTTTCTTCAGTACCCCATAGATGGTGTACTTTGTCCTTTCCTTCTCAACTAGATTCCTGAAAGGGACAAGAGTTAAGTTTTCATTTGTACTCCCTCTAGTGCCCAGCATATGTGAAGCATAACTTATCTCAGTATGTAAGTCCGCTCTCATTATTTTCAATAGTTATGGTCACCATGAACACTGAAGCAGCAAATATTGAACCATCTTTTCTAGAGAGAAATATGGGGTTAGGTTTTTCTGAATCTCAGTCACAGTTTTGCTTAGACTTTTGTGCTTTTCGTTAGTGATTTCACTAAATCACTAACGAAAAGCACAAAAGTCTAAGCAAAACACTTGAGAGGTAAGGCTGAGGCAAGAGAATTACAAGTCTGAGGGCAGCCTAAGGTACACAGAGGTGCAGTATCAAAATAAAATCAATCATAATATTGTTTAATACCCAAGAAAGTCATAAAAAAGTTCAACACTGAATAAACTGGAGATAGAATACGTTCTTAGGATATGAGAGCTGGCAGACAAAGGCAGAATAACTCCTTGTTGAACTGCAGGTATGAACATGCTGGGACCCAGACTTTTTGGCTATGCTTTGAATATCCACTAATGATTATAAAAGAATCATAGGCATTATTAATTTGGGGTGCCAAATTTTAGTGAAGAGGGGCAATTAATCAGAATCGTCATGTGGAAATAAAGAGGACTGACTATATTTGCTGTTCTATTGATTGCCAGAAAAGGATGGGGCAGCTATTTTTGTGGGAGTGACTTCTATAAGTTAAACCGCGTATGAATAGAACCAGCAGAAAAGACTCTGATGAGCTTTCTCAAGTGTATTCAGTGAGGAAGTGGCTCCCCTCCTGTCTTATATTATTGAGGGCCTTGGGAGATAAAGGCAGGGTTAGGGAAAGGATAGGCGAGAAATCTTAGTTTTATAGGGGTCTCAAGAGCTTAAGAAGAAATATTTATGGCTGTCTTGAAAAAGAAAATTGTAGCTATAGTCTTTCAGGCAGATGTCTAGGGCACCTTTGCAATACTTAGGAGGTGCCTGGGGTGGGACACCGTGCTGCTGGCGCCACAATATTTGTTATAAATGGTAGTAATTTTGAGAACAAGGAACTGTTCTCTGTCCAGAGAATGGAGAAAGTCTTATGGACAAACACATGCCTATTCTGGATGAGGTGAAAAAAACTCATGCTTTCTCTTTAATTTCTGTCTCTTCAGATAGCTAGGGCAGGAGATTGTGATCACACCGTGTAAGGATAACTGAAGCTTACCTGACAAACTGCTTTTTAGATGGGTCAAGAATTTCTCAGAGGAAACATGGGGCTCGGCTAGTTGTTATTTACTTTTATATATTTCAGCGTGGATTATGTGGTGTGAGTGTGTGTTAGTGTTCCTCTGTACCCCATAACAGTCAATGCCTATATCTGGAGTTTGCTCTTTTTTTTAAAAAAAAGGTATAAAGTTTATGTCATTATGCTGCTCACATCTGTCTCAAGTGATCTTCCTGCCTCGGCCTCTGGAACAGATGGGACTGTAGCAGCATGCTGTTCTTCACCTGTGATTTGTGCTGCATTATCATATCCAGAATCACAGAAGCCAGAGGCTGTTTTTGGAAGCTTTGGGGTATCACCACCTCCAATTATGATGTGGTTATGCATATTCATTTGAACATATGTTTTAAACAGATTATTAATGAGGAAATTAATGGTTGGGGAGTTGGTGTAGTGGAATTTAGGAATGGGTTCTCTTTGTTGCAATTATTAATATACAACATTACATGGGATAGTAACATCTCATTATGTTGTAATCTATCTGATTCCTAGATGCCTCTCATCCTCTAACATGAGGAGTGTTTTTAAAAAAAAATACTAAGAAACAGCAACTGCAGATGGCACTATTCTGAGAGTTTTAAAAGTATTAACTCATTCATTACGAACTAATATGAGGTATGTGCTCATACTGACTTCTTATCGAGTTTTTTTTTTATCTCATTTCTTTTTTAAAAATTTTTATTTATTTTTGTATGTGTATGAATGTACTGTCTGCATGTAGGTTTGTGCACCCGTGTCGTGCAATGCCGTGGAGGTCAGAAGAGGGTGTCAGATTCCCCTCGAACTGGAGTTCTCTTGGAATTGGAGTTATGGACGGTTCTTAGCCGCCATGTGGGTGCTGGGGATTGAACCTGGGTCCTCTGCAAGAGCAGTCAGTGCTCTTAACCACTAGGCCATCTCTCCAGCCCCTCATACTGACTTCTAACAGTTCAGAGCCATCTGACCAGGATAGATTCTGCCATGTGTGTTTACATTTTTGGCAATTTGTTTCAGGCTCTCAACAACAACAACAACAACATAGAACATCTTCAAGCTCTCAAAACAATCTATAAAATTTCATGCCTAGTTATTAATGAATGTTTATTTCTGTAGTAAATGTTGGTTCAGTCTCTGGCATTCACTATGACCTAAACTTGTGAAATTATTAGAAAAGTAGTTAATCCTTACTTGTCTATAATCACAGAAGTGCCTGACCTGGACACTACCTGGACTTACCTAATAGCTGCGCATGCTAAATCTTCCTTAGACAATTCATATGGATGACTTTGATGAACCGTAGAATAGCCTAAGGTGGACAATAGTGGTAAGAAGTAGAAAGTTGGATGTTTGTGTGCATGGCAGGGTGGTTGGCAAAGGAAATGGAAAGAGAGAAGGGATGTAAGTAGAAAGGAAAATTGGGAAGAGGTGGGAAAGGACACTGCACCTCAAATTATTTCCTCATATCGTAAAGTCAATCTTTCTATCCTAAAGAATAGGATGCCTGTCAGGCAGACATTTCCACCTTTGCATGTTTTTCTTAAGCTTAATTGGAAATCCTTGCAGATCAGTATTAAGCTTTTAAAATAGAAAAGTAGACACTAAAAGTAGCACAGGGGAAGTATATTAAAACGCACAGGCAGCACTAATCTTTTAAAAATTAAAAACGAGGAGAGTGTCAGTCTTGCATTTTGCATTTCGACTGATGTTAGCATAAAGACAAGCAGGCCCTACACCTCTACTTATGCGTATGCCTCCCTTAGAGGGAGAGACTCAGAAAAGGATACTCTCTATGAGAGTTGTAAAGATAAGCCCCTGATCCTATTGCCTCTCTATTATTTTTGGTCCTGAAGAATATTCTGAGAGACGAACAGAATAGAAGATAAGAAAAAGGGCACCGTGGAAGCCACAGTTAAAAAGCCTCTTTAGAGGGGCTGGAGAGATGGCCCAGTGGTTAAGAGCACTGGCTGCTCTTGCAGAGGACCCAGGTTTGATTCCCAGCACCCACATGACAGCTAGCAACTGGCCATAGCTCCAGTTCCGGGGATCGGATGCTTCCTTCTGACCATGGGTCGTACATAACATGGGTGCACTTACACATAAGGAGGTAATACACTCATACACACAAACAAAGCATCCTTGGAAAATTAATACAATCTTTTAATTTTTTCAGATGATAAACCTATGTAACAGAAAAGTGACTTTTACTTATGGCGTGTTTACATATTTGGAAGTTCGCTTTTTCTCCTTTTTCTCCCATCACCCATAATTCAGTTGTAGGTACAGATTTGTGAATGTAGTCAGTGTACCTAGTACTTGGAATCTACTTGGTGACATAAATCAGGGAGGGCAGTAGAAATCCAGTGCAAGGCAACATAAAACCCAGCTCACTCTAATTAAATAAAACCCTGGATTTTCATTCTGACTTCATTGAACTCAAGATAACTTATATTTGGGACTGCAATATTTTATGATCTCTAGGTTTCTTTTTCCCTATTTAATAAAAATGCATTTTATGATGTCCTACATAAAACTGGCTGCCTATGCACCAAGATAACTCTCTTTAAATATTGCAGGCATTTGCTTGGCCATCAACCAGTCATGTCATCTTTCAATCATTGTGACCATGTACTATTTAAGTGACTTTTTTCATCAAATTTGTATTGCTGAGAAACTCTTCCTTAGTCCCAGGCACTTCTGTGTGAGTATGCTCATAACAGTGGTGTACTTTATGCAAGCAGGAATCTAGAGCCTGTAAACACTCCAGTTAATGTAATTAGAACATGTTTTAAGATACGCTAAGGACTTAACAAGTATACGGTATTACGCTTTGCTCATCCATACACAATACAGCTAGATGCTAGATGCTAAAATGTAAACATAATACTTTGTGCCATGGCTTTAAATTTTTATTTTATTTCATTTTATTTTATCTTTTGGCTTTAAATTTAACAGTACTCTCAACTTGCTCAGTCAAATTCACTTATCTCTAAACTTAGTTATTAGTTTGACTTCTCTAAATCTATGATGCTCAATTTTCAGTGTGCAAAGAAAACACTAGAAGATCCATCCTTTTTGGTATGCACATCACAGATTGCTTTACTTTTGACCTCTTTAATCTTTGGAGAATCCTGGTGCTTTGCAATACTAACAAATTCCTAGGTCACTCTGGAGCTGCTGCTGTAGGGTAGTAAGACTTAAATCTACTTCCGTGTCTGAATGGAAGGTCCTTGACAAGGGTTTTATTAATGAACACCTAGAGTGCTTTTTCATTAAGCTACTTACTGATGATCTCACCTCTTTTTAGCTGCTCCTATAAAACTACAACCAGGTCAGCATACCCCATGTTCAAACAATGTCATTGGTTCCGTTTCTGTCCTATAAGCATTGTTTGAAGACTCCAAGATGCCTATTATAAAAAACCTGGTTATTTTCATCTCATAACATAGCACTATAAATTTATTTTACTCTACTTGGAAAAATCTGTTTTATTTTTCTGCATTATTGCCTCTTGTTTCTTCCTTGGTTAGATGTACTATGGCTTCTACTAACATAGGCAGCTTATTTTGCCACAATTTTCCCATCTGTAAAAGAGGCTAATAATTGCAGGGTCATAGTGAAGGTTAAGGGGAGCTGAGGCATAGTATCTATATACTGACGCTGGTGTTGATAGTGCTTGCCATGGGCTATTCTTTCTTCCTTTATGATGGGAAAAATCAATTATTATAATACTTGTTGTAACATAAAACCCGGCACTGCTGCTATTCCAACTAGTCAATCACTACAACAAATCACTAAGGCATCCCTTCCAGGAGTTGGCATGTCAAGTCTCCAATCTGGCCAACATCAGCTACAGGAAAGATCACTGTCATAAACTTGCAAGCTGGTACCTGTCTGTCTACATTTCAGAGCACAGTCCATCATGTGCATGTATCGCTGTAGAGAACAAAACAAGCATTTGTTGA
Source organism: Rhizomys pruinosus (assembly GCA_009823505.1). Taxonomy (NCBI): domain Eukaryota; kingdom Metazoa; phylum Chordata; class Mammalia; order Rodentia; family Spalacidae; genus Rhizomys; species Rhizomys pruinosus. The sequence continues at coordinate 4,025,839 of VZQC01015407.1, forward strand.
GAATGGGATCAGTTTTAGGGCAACCATAAGACAATGGAGGTGATGACAAAATCAAAGCGTAATTTGTTAATTCTCTAGTAAGGGTATTCAAACCAGAAACTCAAAATCATGTCTTCACCATGCGGTTAATTTCCTAGATGTCCAAGCATTTAAAGCATAAGTCGATTTGCTCTATCTCTGTGAATTTATATTCTGGAACCTACATTACCGTTGGAACATAGTGGGAGGAATTCAATCCTGCGATTTGGATTGGATCTTAAATAGCTTTATTTGGGATCTACAATCCAATCCCCATCTAATTCAGTAGTTATTAGATTGGGTATATATTAGATTTCACATTTTGTCAAAGTGTTATTTTGATGTTAGTACTACAATTACTTTGGTATGACCACTCCACTATAAAGATCACCTTCCAGCTAAAGTCAAAGCTTTGTAACATGGCATACTAAGCATTTAACATCTGCACACATGCAACCTCTCAGGTCTTACTTCTAGCTCAACTTTTATCATTTCCTCTACAAACACCCAGAGCTCCATTCACATGAATTCTTACTCTCCTCTAAAACACAGTGATTTATTTTGTCATTATCCATACTATTCACTCTGCACAAAACAATCTTTTTTCCTTCTTCTCTCCTGATATCCCACCCATTCTTCTACCAAATTTTAACACATATTTCTTTATTGGAATATTTTCTGAATTCTGCCAGTTATTTGGTACCTTCTCAAGAATATAAAAATTAGTTCCCCAAATACCCAAAACACCTAAGAACAGGTTCAAATCACTCTTGTGCTGAATTAAGCATTATGAAGTATTAAAGCATTGGCTTAAGTCTGGCTACATGTTTAGCAGTTTCAAAGGACACCAATCAATAGTGCAAGGAGATAAATCCTCTTTAGTTTACTCATGGAAAATTTTAGTGGGCCCTTCCTATTGTTTCAATTTTGTAAGAATTGAGGCTGAATTTTAATTAGAAATGGAATTCATTGTCATATTTTTCTACTTCTATTATAAGCAGGTACCTGTCATTCTTTCCCTTACTTCATGAAAAACAAAATGCCACTAGACTGAGCTGCTTGCTGACAAGATGAATTTCAGAGCCAACATTTATGGCCAATTTATAAAGCCTTGACTAAAGGATTTTATGATGGAAATGCTGTTGCCATTATTACTATAACCATTCAAATACTACACCCTAGGAAACTAAGCTTATAATATAATGTATTTGCTGTGGTGAAGACTAGGGAAGAATAGCTGTAGGAGCTCAAAAAACTTCCAGTGGCTTAATTCAAATTACATAATTATTTCACATAATTGAACTGTCTTAAACATTCAATATGGGTAGTATACTTTACAAAATATTAAATTCTTAAAATATGGGGATTTTTTGATACTTGTATAACATATATATACATATATATATATATGTATATATATATATATATATAACCTCTGAAGCATTTTGAAAATGTGTTAATCAATTTTGTTATAACTGTCTTCCTTTTCCTTTCGTGAAAGAATTACTTTCCCTCACATTTTCTCTGTTCTGTTGCTGAGATGATTCCCCCAGAGAACTGTGTGTTTATCTTGACAGGTGTTAGTAGATCCATAGACCTCTGTGGAATTGTTTGGTTGCATTGAGGTACAGTAGAAAACATTATGCCACAAAGTAATGAACTTACCTTATTGCATTCTAAATAGAATAAGCCAGACAGCAAGTGGAATTAATTTACTAATGCCTTCCTAATGAAGCTTTCATTAGGCATATGGTGTGGTCTTCAATATTTAACACAAAGTAGATATTAAAACAATGCAATACTTGATGATTTTTTGTAATGCATGTCTGATGGTTGCATTATTATTATTATTATTATTATCATTATTATTATTATTATTTTGGTCTTTTCGAGACAGGGTCTCCCTGTAGTCCCAGCTGGCCTGGAACTCACTCTGTAGACCAAGCTGGCCTTGAACTCACAGAGATCTGCCTGCCTCTACCTCCCAAGTGCTAGGATTAAAGGCATGCGCCACCATGCCCGGCTCAGCTTTATTGTATTTCAAATAAAGCAATTTACCATCAGATTTTTAGAAGCCTTACAAAGGAGATAAAAGAAACATTTCTAGATAAAAAATTCCAACTAAAAGACAAAAGTGCCCTTTTCACTATTCCTCTTAAACAATTAGAGCTAGATTTGTCCTTTTGTTCTTTAAGTCTTTGAGCCAGGGTTTCAGGTATTCTAGGCTGGAGGCCTTGAACTCCTATGACCCTTCTGCCTTAGCTTCCCAAGTGCTGGAATTAAAGGCTTGCTCAATCATGCTCAGCTTGTTGTGCTCATTTTTAAATGAGAGAAACACTAACTTTTTGTATACTGCAAAATTTCATGCATTAATAAAATTTAGGAGTCAAATACTGAGAATGCAAGTGTTTCAGTTTAATTCACAGCAGTTTACATTAAAAGCAATGCTACTATCTAGTGCAACAAACAAGCCTAAATGGGGGTTGACCTGAATAGTTTAATGGTCACTGGAAGATCGAATGCAAATAATTGTAATCATCATCACTTCATACAAGCAACATTTTGATTTAAAATCTGTCAAAGACAAAATTCAAAAGAGGTCATAGAAAAACCTTCCTCCTTCAGAACATCATCAGTTTTGGAACATTTTAGGCAATATTTATTGTAGAATACAGAAGAGCTGCAAATAAGCTACGTCTTCCTGGCTCCACTCCACCAAGTTCTTAATTTCCCATTTTAATTTCTCTTGCAAATTCTCCCCTGCTTCTTCATAACCATGGTTGTGCATGAGTCAGGAAGATCTGATCAGTCATACGCTTTACTATTATCATTTAAATTTACACATTCATCTGTTATACACTGCCACACGTTGTGGGAGCAGGAAAACAAACACAGTGAAAGAAGAGCAAAGGTGGCGCTTTTCTTCCTCAGCAGTAGCATCCAGGAACAGTGTGAAAGCAATGGATCATGAAGAAAAGCAATTTCCTACTTCAGGGATTAGACAGTGCTCTCTTTTGTACTGTTAAATCAAAGTTTTAGTTATTTCTTCAAGTAATACTGATTTTTTTCAATTTACATAAATAGTCTCTAGAGAAGCTGCAAAAGACTCCCCAAAACAGATTCTCTCAGCCAATCAATGGAAGAGATGAAAAATAAAAATAAAATGAATACATAGCCTCCTTTATGTTGTAATGCTTTGAGCAAGCCTTTTTACAGCACCGGGAAAAGATTAAACTACTACACAGGTTAAAGGTAATTAACCCAACAAGAACACACTTTTTCTTCTCTTTCTTTTAAGAAAAATACAGGTGATTTGTCAGTTGAAGCCACTCAGATTTGCTATAGAAATCTGAAAGCTCTGTAAATTTCTGAAAATCTTTGCTTTACCACTAAGTTCAAAACAATATTAACTACTGCCATTAGATGGCAGTAATTTCAGATTTGAGAAAATGTGTAGCAGAAACCTGTGTTGTACAAGATCATGTGAAAATCATAATCAGTTTTGAGTGCATTTAGTTTCATGGAGGACAAAAACACGCTCTTAAATAATAAAGGCAAATAACAGTTCCATGTAAAAAAATCTTGGTGGGGGGGGATCAAAAGCTTCTTTTTGCAGTTCATTTTGTAAATGTTTATTGTTTATGTGAGTTATGTTTAAGGAAGTTGGACAGTTTCTATGCTGAAGACTGCCATGTCACACTTACAAACAAAAAGTCTCCATGGCTAATACTCCAGCCGTGACAAAATCTTATAATTTATTTCCTCAAATTCGTTAGTTTTCTACTTTATCTGTTGACAGTCCTATCTTTCACACTACTGACATGGATCTCTCTGTACTGCCAATGGTTAGTGGGCAAAGCTTTAGCTGTTATTTTGATTATCTTTCTCCACTTTGTCAAAATACTGACACTATTAAACTAGTTTTAGACTTAATATCCTATAGAGATATTATGGACAAGAAAACAATTATATTCACATAGCAGACATTCCCCATATTATATATAACTGGAGAAATATTGTCTAAATCCAGTGGAATAATCTGTTGTATAAACCAGGAAATTGTTTGTGAAAGCCAAAGGGAACTAACACCGAAGCCGAATTAAAAGGTTAAAGATCTATAACTAGGCATAAGAAAATTCCACCACTGCAATAAAATATACCTAGAAGAAGGTTGAGACTCTGAGGATGGCTGAGATCTGGAGAGATGAGGCTACTTTCAGCCAATCAAAATCCTTCAGCCCAATCACAAGTAGTAATAACAGATTAGTGGGCTGGTGGATTCCGAGGCTGAGGAGTAAACAAACAAAATCAAGAGTTGGTTTGCTGATGCATCAGAGAAGGGAAAATAAGTTGAGGTTTTTGAAGTTTATTAAAAAAGTGTAAAAATGGTATGATTTAGAACGAAACCAGATGACTTCCTGGGCAGTATCCACCGCAAAACACAATCATTTTAAAAAGAATCATTGACAGCCCAGCTGTAATATTTTGGGGGCAAACCTGTCCTTTACTTAGCTAGCACAGGCTATCAGCCAGGAAAAGCTGCTGCGATGGAGTAGTTCTAGTTTTGTAGTCAATATCTATGCTGCCTTCTCCCTGGCAGAGCAGACCATTTGGGGAGGTAGGGTAGGAAGGCGGGGCACAGAGTAGCAGTGAGCCCTCTAGAGAAACATGTGATTTCTCAACCTGCCTAACAGTCAGGCTGCCCTTACGACCAAGTTAATGTTGAGGGGATGTAACAGGAAATAACTAGGAAAGGATTTTCCAAAAACAGGAAAAGATTTTTAGAAAGGTAGATTTGAGTACAATGACTTTTGAGCTTTTCAGTTTTTTATTTTATTTTACTGTCCTGAAATCTCTCACCAAAAAATGCAGTCATTTCCTATAGGCAACCCCATCCTGAGATCCTTGAGGTCACACATTAAAGATGTAGACCCAAAGAGGTAGAAGTAGCCCAAATAAGCCGGGCGTGGTGGCCCTTTAATCCTAGCACTTGGGAGGCAGAGGCAGGTGGATCTTTGTGAGTTCAAGGCCAGCCTGGTCTACAGAGTGAGTTCCAGGACAGCTGGGGCTACAAGGAGAGGGAGACCCTCGTTCTCAAAAAAGCTCAACAAAGACCAAAAAAAAAAAAAAAAAAAAAAAATTTCAGTATTTTCATACTTCCACTAGGCTAAAAACAAAGATGATTTTATGTTTTTTTTTTTTTTTTTTTTTTTTGTCTTTACAAGGGTCTCCCTGTAGCCCCAGTGCTGCCTGAATCACTCTGTGCGTGGATGAGCCTTGAACTAACAAAGATCCCCCTGTCCTCTGCCTCCCACAGTCATAGGATAAAGGCGTGCCCACCACGCCCGGCTATGATTATTTCTAATGCATACTTATTTAATATTTGAATGCCTTTATTCATTTTTTAGGATAAAGCAAAATATGAGGGGTTTATTATCTTGAAAATGATCATATAATTCTTTAAATCTAAGCAGTTTAAGTAGAATACATATGAGCACACAGTAGGTTTATTAATTGATAAAATTCTACAATATTCAAATCAGAAATGCTTTAAAATGTGTACCATTAAGTCAATACTTCTCAGTGAGTGGAGAAGGTAAATGGAGTAAAAAAATGTTCATGCTTATTTTTAATTTTATTTTTTTTGAACAGGGTTCTCCGCTTTAAACCAAGCTGGCCTAAAATTTACCCATGCAGACAAGAGGCTGGGCCTTGCTCTCATAGAGACGCACTCACCTCTGCCTCCCGGTGCTGGTTACAGGTGTGAGCCACTGCATCTGGCTTCATGCTTTTTGTTTTTTTAAGATCTATTTTAAACACATTTAATTATAGCATTGTTTTAGAGAAAAAATAATTAAAATAGGATTTTAAAAATAATTCTCTTACATTTACTTTTTAAAATTTGTCTTTTTGGACAGGGATTCCCTGTAGCCCGAGCTGCCTGGAACTCACTATTGTAGACCAGGCTGGCCTCTTTCTCATAGAGATCTGCCTGCCTCTGCCTCCTGGCAGTTCTGTAACATTTACTTTAAAAATATTTTATTATGTTTTATGTGTATGAATATATTGCCTGCATGTATGTAAGTGTACCCCATGTCATGCAAATGCCCATGTAAGTCAGAAGAGGATGTTGGATATCCCCCAGAACTGGAGTTATGGACAGTTTCTAGCCACCATGTGTACTGGGAAAGCTGAAGACCACCCATAGAGCAGCTTAACCTTGAGCCACCTTCCAGCCCTCTTAAATTATGATCTTAGGTTAAAAGTACAACATTAGCAATCCTCTTCGGCATAGTTTATTTCACTAGCTATAAGTAAACTAAGACACAAGTGTTAAGAATATGAACTTCTAGCTGTGTGTGGTGGCAACAGTGCCTTAACCTAGCACTTGGGAGGCAAGAGGCAGGCGGATCTTTGTTGATTCGAAGGCCAGCCTGGTCTACCAGAGTCAGATCCAGGACAGCTGGGGCATATTAGGGGATACTCTGTCTCAAAAAGACCATGAAAAAGAAATTAACTTCTGCAATAGTCTCAACGGCATAGAATCATTATTATTTTATTACTATTACTTATTAGTTTTTAAGACAGGTCTCCCTGTTGCTCTTCAACTCGTCCTAGAGCTCACTATTTAGACCAGGCTGGCCTTGAACTCACAGAGATCTAGCCTGCCTCTGCCTCCTGGGGAGTGCTGGGAATTAAGGCATACACCACCACACGGCCCGGTAAATATTTTCTTTGGTTAATTCAATGTACTTTGATAAGAGCTTACTTAGCTGAGACAACAAGCGTTAAGGAAGTTACGATTGGTAATTTCCCTGTGTCTGGTCTGTGGTTTTAGACAGCGTCCTCTCCGTTATGTAGCCCCAGCTGTCCTGTTAACTGTACTCTGTGTAGGCCAGGCTGGCCCTTGAACTCGATAGAAAAAGAACTCCCCGACTCCATAGCACCCTTCTTGTCTCCCACAACTCACCAACTGGAGATTGCCTCTGAAGTAGGGATCATGTGAAAAAAAGTGACCCTATTAAATAAGCGGTACAATCTTCTCTAGGTAAAATAGTTGGGTCTTGACCTCCACCAACCATAGCCTAGAGCAAGTATTCTACTTTTCGGTTAACACTTGTGTCTTAGTTTACTTATAGCTATCGGAGTGCTCACGATGAAAAATAACCGTTGCCAATAAAATACTGCTCACCCGGGAAAAGAGAAGTTTCGCCTACCACATGTATACAGAAGAATGTATCCTAATCCTATACCAACAATAAAAAAGATGCATCATAAAATTCAAATTTAAAATTGGAGAGGTGACCTTGGGTGAAAATGGTATTTTTCTAGCCATCATCGGGCCATTTATTGAAGACCTCCCAATGTAGTCAGTATTAAAGGCATAAATAGTACAACGTCATATATGGTAAGATGGTTCATATAGTTCCCCTCAAGTTATATTTGTTTTTAAATAAATTTTACCTTTTTGAACCCTATTATAGTCCCCACGCAACCATTAGGACCTTCGAGCCTCAGAAGCTGTAACTCAATCATCTACTCCCTTAAGGCTAGTGGGGAATTCCAGAGAACTTAATTCTCTCTTTTTCATATCCTTATAAAGTCGTTTTAACAAGGGCCATTGGCATTATAACTAAATAAAGGCGACAGACGGTAAACCAGAATCATGCCAAGGCAAAGTATATTCTAACACATAAAAGAATAAAGAGGACACTAAGTATTCTCTACTTAGAAAGTGTCCAGCTAATTCTCAACCTAAGAGCACAGACATACCTCTTCAGTTGAGAGGGCCCAGACGTGCAAGGCAGACTCCTCCTATCTGACTTGAATGGACATATAAGAGAGACAAGGTGCCACACCTGAGCCAGTCAATTATTCTCCGGTCGTATAGGCGAAATAACAGATGAGTATCACAAGGAGAACAGGCTCACATCGGAGCTAAACAGTGGAAGGTCCCCACAGAAATAGTGGTCACCCAACAATCACAGAACGTACAACCAAGGGGCATTTTCACATGTGTAAAAAAAGTAGAGACTATGGAAGAGAATTATTTTTAAATCCCAAATTCTTAAATATTTCCCTCTTGAAAAACAATCTATTATGAAGAACTCTAAGTAGTGGCGCGTCGTTTCTATATAAAGACAATAAAGAAGTGTCTTAAAATTAATCCTCCCAAAGCACTTGAGAGGCCATGTGAGCGAGATCAAGTTCTGGCTCAGACTGGTAACGCCCATTGCAAGAACCTCGAGGAGGCAGACGTGGAACCCGAGAGGTGAAACCGAGGGGTGTCTTCTAATGAAGAAATGCACGAAAGCAGGGACGCGAGACTTAGGTGCGTGCCAATTGGTGATTTTCATCCAGCTGGTTTGAAAGGAGGAGTAGCCCTGTTTCAAAAAAATCTAAGAATTTTTATGAAAAAATATAAAAAAGGAGCATAATGGTGAGAATGATGTGTAGTTAAATTGTTATAACTCACATGGAAGTTATAGATCTTTAATCTCTTTGAGCACTTTAGATCAATCATCATTTTCAGATCATGACAGTGATCTTAAGGTAAGCTGATGGGCGCTTTTAAATTATTTTCAGGTTTATCCAATCCCATATAGTTAGTGAGAAGCAATTGAACTGAATTTGATATTTATAGATATTGCTACGAAATATTTTTTAATTAGTCCCAAGTTAATACTTAACCCCTATGTGTGCTCATTGTAAGTTCCTAAACATGTATGGAAATACTGTCCTGCCTGGTCTTAATCAACACTTTAATTAAAGAACTGGTATGATATTTTTAAAATAGAAAAGTGTCAGTGTGGTGTCAGAAGGCATTGGATNAAAAAAAAAAAAAAAGATAAAAAAAGTAGCCCAAATACTTAGTGTCCTCATGCCCACTTCATTCCAGGCCTGTGTCACCTATTTAGACCGCTTAAGAAATTTGAAAACTAAAGTTATTTTATCAGGTTCCAGAAGCCAAATAGATACCTGATGCATGTAACTAATTTCCTGGAAAGTCGATTGTGCACGTGGGAGAGTCTGCCCACCTATGCTCCTGGCATCTAATGGAGACATTTGTTCTTCAAGAAATGGGTAACCTATGACATGCCTGGAGTTCCTCAAGAACTAGATGCCTTTTAGGAAAGTTACAACAGATGCTTTTACTCAGAGACCATTAAGTATAATAACTGAGAAATAAAGCTAACTAAGGTTCTTAAAGAGAAGAAAATGCCTTTGGGTAAAGAATGTTATGGACCTGAAGGGAAGTGCTTGTTTTTCCCTCCCTGAGCATGGGAGGCAAGAAAGAAAAGGACATTCCATTCCCTGGACATAAAAGTTAGAATTTGGGGACTTAAGGATATGACTCAGAGGAACAGAGTGGTTACTCTGCAAGCATTAAGGCCTGAGTTTGAAGACCTCCTTGTAGAAAGCTGAGCAGGGCTGAGAGTGCTTGAACCTCCAGCAGTGGAGGGCAGAAACATGTGGGTGAGAGGACTTAGCCAAGCCAAAATGGCAAGATCCTGTCTCAAGGCAATAGAACAGAGCACAATAGAGGAAGATACTTCCTCTGGTCTTTGCATTCAGTCACATGGATGTATGTACCTGTACATTCAGGTGTGTGCAACACACATGCATGTCCCACAAACAAGACACCCCCTCCATCCACAAGACATATCAAATGCTTTCAACTGGGAGTCTCTAAACTAAGATGGGCCAGGACTATTATTAATAAGTACATCTTCCCAGATGTTATATCCAAATATGAGTAAGTGCAAAGTACTAAGTATTCATTCATGAATTATTGAGCACATACTTTGAAGCAGGATTTGTAATAGACATTACTCTCATTCAGAAATAAATAGTTGGGAGCTTTATTCTTGTTGAGGAAACAAATGTCTGAGCTTACTTCTCCTCAACCTAAACTGTGCTCTCTTAAATTCTACAGAGAGATGGCACACACTTCTTGACTTATAATCTGAGCTGTAGATTCAGTCTACTGGATCTGAAGAATATTTTTGTCTGGACTAATCTACTGCCATGCTCAGAGTTGCAAAGCAGCTCTGTGCACATCTTAAACCTGCTTATTGACCAGGTGCTTATCACTTATTTGACAATTGCTGTTTATGAAGTTTTAAAATAACAAATATCGATCTAAAAATCCCTTGCATTTAATATTCTGTCATTCTGCAAGGCTACTATTAACTTTGATGTACACATGCAATTACCTATTCATCTAAAGAGTTTCAATTGCCCTAACTCTTGGGCACCACACCATGATTAAATGCATATAAGCAACAAGTTCTTGACTTGGGCAGCCAGAAAAACCACTATGGCATAAGATCAATAGTTACATCTTTTTCCAAAGAATGTCTTTATCATTGTTTCCTATGGTCCTCAAAGGCCTAGACTAATATGTGAAGCTTCACTTGTTCTTTATTTTTCGGTGTGTGTTGTTCCTTCAGATGAAAGGGGAAAGTACCTAGGAGGAATCCAGAGGCCCCGCATAGAAGTTAAAATCGATTAAATGAGTTTAAAGTTAATAAAATACATATCATCAGGCAAAGCATCCTCTTTGTCAGACTCCCATGCACTGCGGAGCAAGAAAAAATAATAAGCATAAATGTAAAATCCCGCATGAAGGTTTAGGAATATCAATCAGATAAGCACAAAAGGAAGAAGACTTAATATTATGATTGTTATTATAAAGTGAAACCATAAGATTTTTACCAAAAGGCTAACAATAGACAGTGATTTCCTATAGTAGTTTGAAATATGTTTGTAGGAGTTGAATTCTATTTTGGAGCTATTTTTCTGAACATTGCTTATGACATACTGGGCATCTCACTTTAAAAGGCACATTGATCAACAAGTTGGTCAATTGACCAGATGGTTCTAAGAAACATTCAGTCTGGAGTAATGAAGACAAAGGAAATATTACAGACACCAAATACTGCAAGGGTTTCTAAACAAAAGATAATAATAGACTTATTCTTTATTTGAAGGAGTAGCAGGTGAAAACAAATTAGTGAGGCAGCAGACTGACTTGATGCTTAGCATTTAAGATGGCCTCATAAAGGGATGGAGAGGAAGTTTGGAATTAAGCTACCTCCTCAAACAGAAAATTCTGATCTATTTCCCTATCCTGGATTCTGGCCTCTATTCATTTTTTTTTTAAATAAAGATAGAGTTTATAGGGATATTAAGACAACTTTAAGTCTAATAGCCAAGAAAATTGAAAGGGGATTTACATATGAGTGGAAATGTAAGCGCTCAAAAGACCACCCTCTGATAGAGCCTGGCTAGTTTAGAATTCATCCCTAAGAACCTAGGTAACTATTAACAGGAAAAATGAACTTATGCTTTCAATCACACAAATTTTGATCTATTTTTTATTCATGTATCTTTACTTCTAAGGAAATGAATTCTGTGTTCATAAGGAAGGCACAAGATACAGTAGATATCTAAGAAAAATAAAACAACTTTAATACAGCAAACAGAATGAATAGTCAGAGGCCTGGAAACCTGAAAACAAACAAGCCAAAACATAGGAAAAGAACAAATACCATTGGCTAATAGAAGAAATCAAGACCATAGTGATATCACAAAGAGGCTGCTGGTAAGGCAGTCACAAACATGCAGAGAGGAGACAGTAAGAACACATAAAGAACAAACGTAGCTTAGTAAAGATATCAGCTCACTGTGTGCTATGTATGTCCTATGTGTTTTCCATCATGTTCTACTGTAGTTACACGCTACCCACCAAATTACTGGCTTCTGCTTAAGTTCATGTGGTCTAATAAACCACGAACGTAAAGTGTTCTATCAGCATTCAGGTCCAACTTGAATTATAATACTTTCATGCCAAATCACATAGGTTGATCTTGTTTGATTCAAACACATCCTGCGATTTCAGATAGGCAAAGAATGTAAAACACGAAGGTTTTGTCATCTATGGTGTGGCAGAGTTGGCAAACAGCTACTTTATGTACATTTTTATTGTTATTAAACTTTCTCCATAAGTCATATACCATTTCTCAATCGAATCCAGAGTCGCTTCCCCTTGTCCCCCACCACACCCAAGTCCCTGCACTCTGCCCTACATGTCCTGCATCTTTTTCTGAGTCTTTCCAGAGTTTTTTTTTTCTTTCAGTTCTTTTTTTTTAATTTTTTAAAATTTTTATTTTTGTATGTGTATGAATGTACTGCATGTAGGTTTGCGCACCCGTGTCATGCAATGCCGCAGAGGTCAGAAGACGGTCTCGGATTCTCCTGGTACTGGAGTTCTCCTGGAATTAGAGTTACAGATGGTTCTTAGCCACCATGTGGGTGCTGGGAATTGAACCTGGGTCCTCTGCAAGAGCAGTCAGTGCTCTTAACAGCTAGGCTATCTCTCCAGCCCCTTCTTTCAGTTCTTTTGTTGTTCTCTCCAACTCATATTGCTACAGCATATATATATATATATATATATATATATATGTATATATATATAGTTATAGTTATAGTTACAGATATACATAAATATGTACATACATACATACATATATACGCATATCGCTTGAATTGGAGGACTTTTCCCTCCCAATAGATGTCATGTTTTCCTTAAGGAGGTGGTTGAAGGTTCCTCCTTGGCAATGTACTTTTTTGTTTGTTTGTTTGTTTGTTTGTTTGTTTGGTCTTTTTGAGACAAAGTCTCCCTGTAGCCCCAGCTATCCAGGAACTTGCTCTGTACACCAGGCTGGCCTTGAACTCACAAAGATCTACCCACCTCTGCCTCCCAAGTGCTAGGATTAAAGGCCTGTGCCACCACGCCCAGGAAAATCGCCAGTATCTGATATCTCTTTGATTTCCGAACATAACTGTCTTCCATTAACATTCCCTATGTTCTCACGCATAGGCTTTTTGAAGCTAACTGGCATCTTGATAGCAGATAATGCTGCAACCATCCCTGGCATATGGCTCCAAAGAGTAGCCAGCTGACACGGTGATCCTGGTCTTAGACATTTGTGTGAGTGCCGATGCCTCCTCAGCATACAGGGATTGTGACCCCAGGGTCAGAGTTGAAGTAGAGGAGGGTTCATGACATTTCAGCTGGGAAGAGGTTGTGGTGTGAACAGAGAAACTTTGTATAAATAAAGCCCAAAATGCATCAAATGGATAATAACCCCAGTCACTAGGCAAAGATAAACACAACTCTTCACTAAAAACTATTTTCTTTATTAAAATGTGATGTGAACTTCATTTTCTACCTCTTTCATAGACTACCTCATCCACTCCATTTATTTTTAGTCCATTTATTTGACATGATCTTCACTACTGTATGCTGTTATTCCATCTCATGATATACAGATAGTGGCTCTCAGACTATACTACAAGCATGTCAGGGTTGGGTACGTGTTTTGTGTTGCTTTGACTCTCCAGATCATAAGCAGATAATTCTTTCAAAAATGTAACCAGATGTGGAAGCACACGACTTTAATCCTAGCACTTAGGAGGCAGAGGAAGGATATCTGAGATCGAGGCCAGATAGGTTTACTTTTCAAGTTCCAGTCCAGCTGGGGCTACAGGGAGACCCCATCCCCCAAAACAAATGAACAAACAAACAATAACAATAAAACAACATCAAATGCATCCCACCAGGCACTTGAGGCACTCTCCTACAAACCCAGGGTTTGATATGGAGGATCCGTGCAGGAGTTACTGAATGACTGGGATGTACTCAGGAATCTGCATTCTTTTTTTTGTTTGTTTTTTAAATTTTATTTAATTAATTAATTAATTAATTAATTTGTGTGTATGAATGTACCGTCAGCATGCAGGTTTGTGCACCCATGTCATGCAACGCTGTGGAGGTCAGAAGAGGGTGTCGGGTTCCCCTGGAACTGGAGTTCTCCTGGAATTGGAGTTACAGACGGTTCTCAGCCTCCATGTGGGTGCTGGGGATCGAACCCGGGTCCTCTGCAAGAGCAGTCGGTGCCCCCAACCGCTAGGCTATCTCTCCAGCCCGGAATCTGCATTCTTATAAGAGACTGGGGAATCCATGCTGCTGCATCCTTGGGGGTCTGAGGCCTGGCATGGAGCAGGTGCAGGAAAGTCTGCTGGAATGATACTCCTGTGCATTTACGAGAAACAACAGGATGCTGATTTGCTCAAGGTGTTTTCTCTCTGACACAAGATAGTAAATACTTGAGTGGGTGCTGTCCTGCCTAGGCAGTTCAGTGTAAGTCCTTTTAATATTTTTCCTAATGCATCAGACACTTTCTAAAATGAACCATAAATAACTTTATATTAAGGAAGAATAAGAGAAAAGGCAGAGGGGGGAGGAATGGTGAGGACGGGGGATGATCGTGCATCTGGGAAGCCTACAAGGGAGGTGTTTGTTATTCAGAAATCTTTGTTTTGCCTGACAGAAATTAAAAAGTGCTAATAAAATTTCTACTCAGATATGTTCTGCTCTTGCTAACACCGAGAATCACCTTTCAACATGTTTTGAGATTAATAAAGATAGGCTTGTGTGAACTGAACACAGACCACGAATGACTAACAATAAATCTGTCCCATGACACTGGAGAAGAATTGTCCATCCTTGTCAACCTGATTCAAGGAAATATTTTCCATTTCAACATGCATGTGTATGTTTAAATATGCAAGCATGTATATTGATCTCACATGGATAAACTCAGCAATGATTTTTGTCAATTAAGGTCAGGGTTAATGAGCTATAAAATGGATTCACTCAGGCACCAGTGCCTTTAAACTGTCTTTTATTACACAGGCGTTCATCTTTCACTCACGCCTTACTCCCCCACAAACCTTCTGTGCTTTTGTTTTATTATTACAAATAGCCAAAAGTCAAGGATAAAAATTAAGACTTGAGAACAGGTTGCATATGTCCAAAACAATAAGAAACGAGAATTATTCATCTATTATTTAGGATTCAATTTCTCCTAATTTTGAAAAGACCCCTTATCTCCATGTCTGTGTGTTTCTATTGTCAGGATGACTCTTCTGAAGAACTGATTTTTATAGGATTTGGGGGTACTTTTGGTCTTTTGTTTTTAATGGGAAAATGGGGTCTCCCTGTTGCCCCAGTTGGTTGGGAACTAGCGATGTAGATCAGGCTAGCTTTGATCTCACAGAGATCTTTCTGAATTCTGAGATTAAAAGCTTGTGCCACCATGCTCATCCTAGCAGAGTGTCACTGAATAGCCTTGACATCTTCCTGCCTCAGCTTTCCAAGTGCTGGGGTAATAGGGTACACCACCATACTGCCACTTAAGAATGCCTTCCTGAGTTTGGAGACAAGGCTCAGGGGTTTAGAGCACTTATTGTACTTCTTTACAGGACCCGGGGTTCAGTTTCCAGCACCTCCACAATGACTCTGTTGTCCTCTTGTGGCCTCTTGTGGGCACTGTACACATACCAGTAAACATACTGGCAATCAAGACACTTATATAATAAATCATTAAAAGATTAAATTGTGGGGCTTGAGAGATGGCTCAGGAGTTGAGAGCACTGGCTGCTCTTGCAGAGGACCTGAGTTCCATTTCTAGCTCCAAATGGCAGCGAACAATCATCTATAACTCCAGTTACTGGGATCCAACATCCTCTTCTGATTTCTTTTGGCATTACAATGACATGGTGTACTTACACACACATAGGCAATACACTCATACATATAAAATAAAAATAATAAACATGATATTTAAAATTGAATTGCTTCCTAACAACAATAAATATGTATATATGCATATATACATATATATTTGATTTTTTTTTGAAGAATGGGAAGATCTCTCTGGTTTGAACTCTGATTGTTATACTTTATTATAAGGGTCAGGTGTTCTGCAAGGTTAAGGGATTTATTTAAATTTGCAGTTAATTAAATTAAAGACTAGATTTCTTTTTTGTTTGTTTGTTTGTTTTTTTGAGACAGGGTCTCCCTGTAACCCAGCTATCCTGGAACTCACTCTGTAGATCAGGCTGAACTTGAACTCACAAAGATCCTCCTGCCTCTGCCTCCCAAGTGCTAGGATTAAAGGCATGTGCCACCATGCCCGGCTAGACTAGATTTCTTATTCTGAGATATATGAAAGCTTATAAGTGATCAAGGACCTTCACAATCATATGAAACTTGCTTGTGAATATACGCATTTTTTATGGATGTAGATCTATAATTTTATCAGACTGTCAAAAGGTTCTTCAACATAGTTGGGACAAGTATGATTGCGATTTTAATTTTTAATATGTTTTGCATTTGTAAGATATTCTGAAATATTGAAGATCACATAATAGAAGCCTCCATCTAATGAAGAGATTTCATAGATGATTAGTCTGATGGATAGCACACAACTTCAGATAACTGGGACCTATAGACAGTGGGTAATTCTGTACATCTGATGCTATTACTGTGGCTCTGAACTCTAATCATTGGAAAGGTAGTCACAGTGCTGTGTGCTTCCTTTTCCATATTCTCTCACATTGGTTTCAGTGCTGTCCTTCAGAGCTTCAAACAACAAAGCCACTTTTGCTTACTCAAAACATATTTCAAGTATTTGAAGTTGACTATTATATTCTATTAAACCTTTGTCTTCTGGTCCTAAGAGCCAACATTCTCTTGTTTACTGGTCATCTTCCTGGGATACAGGTCCTTGGAGATGGAAAGAACGTGTTTCATTTTTGTCAATAGTCTCCAAAAACAGGTAAGCAAAAACTGGCCACATTCCACTTATACTCTGACTTTTCAGAGACTGTCCTATGTATTCCTGTTGGGCCTTTTTTGTCATTTGTAGGGGTGCAGTCTGGAGAGGATCATAATATTTTGGTATCTAACAGTCTGATAAGAGATGAATGACTTTTCTAGAGGTTATTCATCTGAAGAACAAAGGGGGTGGGAGGTGAAAGTGTTCATGCAGATCCAACTCTGTATGATCATATTTCCAAAATTAATAGTAATTATGTTTGGGTAAATAGACATTTGAAATTTCCAAAAGAGAAACATTAAATGCTTTTATTTTTATGAAATCTTGAGGCCTGGAGAAATGGCTTAGTGGTTAAGAGCACTTGATGTTGAGAACCTGGGTTTTGGTTTGCCATATCTACATGGTGACTACAGTTCCAGGGGACCTGATGACCTCTTCTGGCCTCTGTGAGCACTGCATACAGGTAGTGTACTTAGATGAATGCAGGCAAAGCACTCATACACATAAAAATAAATAAACAGATAATAAATAAAGAGTAACTAAAAAAAAAACTTTTTTCCCACATGTTGAGTCAATAATAAAGAATAGAAAGTTTGAGTTTATAGGCTTCATAGAGTAAAGATGATGTAGAATTTAGTGTTTTCAATTTCAAGTATCAGATAAATGCTTTTTAGGTTTCTCTTGCTTTACAAGTTCTAAGAAGCACTTTTTTGGAGATACATACAGCCCAAGTTTCAATAGCATAGCGACAACCACACACATAATTAAACACAGCAAATGGACAAGAAGAAACAGTTTCCTTCCTCATTCTGCACTGGTTGTTTACACCGGCATTCCTAAAGCATGATTAGAACAAGCAATCATCCCATCACATACTCAGGAGGAGAAAACAGAAACATCCCTTGCATATCTGTCTCTGCTTCCTTGTGATTCTCATCGAATGTTACATATTTCAGGCTCTAAGCATCTCTGGCTTTGAAGACATCCATTAGTGTCCTAGAATGTGTGGTGCCTAAGATTGAAGTTACTGGACCACATGGATCCAGTAAATTAAATTTGTATCAAATCTCTATTTTCTCTATCATTTTAATGCTTTCATAAGTAAGAGTATATTATCATAGGGAGTAAACCTATTCTCCTCTTTTAAGCCAGGTCCTCCGTCTGCTTCCTCGTGACACAACACAACACCCTAATGAGAAGCTGCTTGATGAAGGTATTGACTGTTTTATTAAAGAGCATGGTGTTTATATGATGGTCTTTTTTTGTTTCCATTCTAGGCAGAATGCAAGGAACTTAAGCTAGGAATGACTCGTGTTCCCCTACCCTTCGCAGGTGTGTGGCTTAGAAAACTCATCTTTTCTCTAACTCCTACATGCTTGCTCATAGGAAGATCAGAGAAATCATGATTAAGATTCATATATGTGTGGAAGTCTTAGTCTCCAATATCATGGTAGGTGTTTTCATTCCATTTTTCTAGTAACCTGAATTTTTAAAACCTTAGAGCATATCTGTATTTTTTTTTAATTCTGGACAATAGGACTATTAAAGCCGAGAGACAAAATTATTTATAGGTCTTGTTCATAATACCAAAATAACTTCAAAATTATTATGACTGTTGTTTCTTAAGTCCTCATATTTGCAATGCTTATTTTATTTTATTATTTTTTGGTCTTTTTGAGACAGGGTTTCCCTGTAGCCCCAGCTGTCCTGGAATTCACTCCATAGACCAGGCTGGCCTTGAACTCACAAAGATCCGCCTGCCTCTGCCTCCCAAGATCAAAGGCGTGCGCCACCAGGCCCAGCTTGCAATGCTCATTTTAAAATACTTGAAGGTAGCCACAGCTGCTGCAAGTTCACATGGTTCCTGCACTGTCATGTCCTGCCAGGATTGCATATGTAAGATTAAGCCAAAGTCCAGCATGGATGGGGGCAGGTTCATGAGGTTCTTCCCCTAGCTGAGGAACTATTGGCAGTTGATGAATAATAGGGGAAGGAGACAGTCAGAGTTCTTCACGGATGCAGGGCCTGAGAGGCTACCCTGTTTCCAGTAGATGGTCCCACACCCATGCACAGACAGGAAGCACTGCATAGACTCAATGGTAGTAAATTTACAAAAAGAACACATAGAGTTGGGAGAGAAAAGTGGTAGAGGGGAGAGGAGAGTAAATGGAGGGGAGAAAATGGCAAGTAGATTTGATCAAAACATATTATATGCATGTTTGAATATTAAATAAAATAATAAAAATATTTGAAGATAGATCTAAAAAATATTAGATTTGGGGCTGGAGAGACAGCTCAGCGGTTAAGAGTGCCAACTACTCTTGCAGAGGACCTGGGTTCATTTACCAGCACCCACATGGCGGCTAAGAGCTGTCTTTAAGCCGGGCATGGTGGCGCCTGCCTTTAATCCTAGCACTAGGGAGGCAGAGGCAGGCAGATCTCTGTGAGTTCAAGGCCAGCATGGTCTACAGAGTGAGTTCCAGGCCAGCTGGGACTACAGGGAGACCCTGTCTCAAAAAAACATATTACATTTTCTTCAAAATAATCCACTTAGAGAGTGAATATGGGAAAATTTCAGGTTATAGATAAAACCATATTTGTCTGTCAAATAACTGTCAGAACTGGGGGATGTCTTCATTTGTATTTTCTTGACTATCCTGACCTTTTTACTTTTTTGATAAATTTTATTGAATTTTTATATATTCTATACATGACATCTTTTTTATATGTGTATGAGTGTACTGTCTGCATGTAGGTTTGTGCACCCGTGTCATGCAATGCTGCAGAGGTCAGAAGAGGGTGTCAGATTCCCCCGGAACTGGAGTTAAAGACAGTTCTCAGCTGCCATGTGGGGGCCGGGGATCGAACCCGGGTCCTCTCCAAGAGCAGTCGGTTCTCTTAACCACTAGGCCATCTCTCCAGCCCCTATACATAGCATCTTAATCAGTCTTAATCACCTTTATACCCCCTTCTCCACTGGCACCTACGCACAGTGCCTCCATACCCTGGAATTCATACTTTCCGTTCATTTGTGTTAAGGCCTATTGTGCCAAATTAATCTGCCAGGCCATTACTCAGTGCAAGTTGGTCCACTGAGCTCTAGTCAGCCTATCCGGGGTCCCTCATCTTTTTTTTTTTTTTAATTTTTTTTTATTATTTATTTATTTATTTATTTTTGTATGTGTTTGAATGTACTGTCTGCATGCAGGTCTGTGCACCCATGTCGTGTAATGCCGCGGAGGTCAGAAGAGGGTCTCGATTCCCCTGGAACTGGAGTTCTCCTGGAATTGGAGTTACAGACGGTTCTTAGCCGCCATGTGGGTGCTGGGGATCGAACCCGGGTCCTCTGCAAGAGCGTCGGTGCTCTTAACCGCTAGGCTATCTCTCCAGCCCCTGGGGGTCCCTCATCTTAAGAAGGCCAGTTATTCTTCACCCAACACTAATAAGCTGCCAATAATTCTCCAGCTAAGATTGGGTTCTGCTATCCATTTCTGCAGTTCTGTGATGGGATTTTGTGTGGTTGAACTTGCACAGGTATTGTGTATACTGACACCAATGCTGTAGGTTCATATGAGCAGGGTCCCTGGAGCTTGTAGGGTTCTAGCTCCATATGGTCTGGCAACACTTCTCTGGCCTTTACGATCTTTCCTCCTCGACTCTTCTGCAATGTTCCCTGATTCATGGGTGAGTGAAGCTGAATATAGGAGCGCTGTCCACGGAGCCTTACTTTTGTGTGCAATTGATAAATTCCTTAAGGAAGGTAAGGAATAAAGACAGGGCACCTAAATCTCACACAGAACTGCCACCCCACAGGAAGACCCTGTCATACTTAACAGAAGAAAATGTAATTCATGGATTAACATACCATCCAAACATCTGTGTCTATACCAAAGTAACCTACCATAACAATTAGTACTGTTTAAATACCTATATATCTAATTGCATGTGCTTCATTACTAGGATCGAAAGGCTATATATTATACTGTTTAAATACCTATATATCTAATTGTGTGTGCTTCATTAGTAGGATCGAAAGGTTATGCCTGGACAAGCTGTCAGCCCATGAAAGAAAACAGCCAGAATTGACTAGAGACCAAGAAAACAGCTCCAGAGAAAGTAGACTGTTTTGCTTCTCATCCACTTGTGCCCCTTTTCTAAGCCTAGGGAACAATCTGTGGAAGAGGGGGCATGGTATAATGTAAGGGCTGCGATTGGGGTGAATGGTGAAACTACAATAATATAGACTGGACACTCATTTGATCAACTTGATTGAACATACAAGCCCCCCCTGCTGGATGGTGGGACCCATGAGCTGTGTGGGTTTGGGCACAACTGCTTCCAAATTGGTTTTACATGAAGGATGCTTGTACTCACAAATTATCACTTATTGTTAAAAAAAATGAAAACAAAACAAAACAAAAAAACAGAGAAAGATGCAGAAAAGTTACGGCAGAATGCATGATCTGGGATGGGTAGGGGTGGGGTGGAGGGAAGGGAAAGGGATATATGCCTGAACTGAATTGGAAAATGATGTTTGAAATACACAAAGCATCAATAAAAAAAAAAGACTTTGAGACTCACGCAATAAAAAAAAAAAGAAGTGGAAAAGCTGAAAAGGTTTAACTTTGTGGTTAAGAAATTTACATCTAAGTCGGGTGTGGTGGTGCATGCCTTTGATCCTAGCACTTGGGAGGGAGAGGCAGGTGGATCTTTGTGAGTTCGAGGCCAGTCTGGTCTACAGAGCGAATTCCAGGACAGCTGGGGCTACAGGGAGACCCTGTCTCAAAAAGACCAAAAAAAAAAAAAATTTACGTCTATAATTAGAGGTTTTGTTGAAGCCACTACCAGATATATCATTCGTAAAGGGAATAGCATGGTGCACATTGCTGACTTCAGCGCTTGACCTCATTTGACCAAAGACAATATTACAATCATCATCAAGTGATGTAATTACTGGTCACATAATACTCTTTTAAGTAATTAAATATTTAATATCCAACAGCTAATGTAGAATTCATATTCATATATATTCAGTATTTTAAAGTGATATTTTAAAATCCATATTTTATGAATTGCAAATGATTCCAGTTTGAATGCCAGCAAATGCAACAAGTTTCTGCAAAAGCTTTTGACTTTAAGAGGCTTCCTTTTGACAGATTTCTTAAGTTATGGAATGCAGCCATCAGCAGTCTGTGGAAAAATGAAATGTTGCAAGTCTATTTTTATGCAGCTGGGATCAAGTTACTAAATGGATCAAAAGAAATAATTTCTTTGAAGAGGTGGCTGTTGACACCAGTGCCCTAAAAATAAGTGCAATTCTGTGGATACAAAACTTGTTTATATCTCAGTGGAAGTAACTATAGATATATTTCCATATATACACTTGTACTCAAGATATATTGGATGCCGTTCTGAGCATATTTTAATATCCTTCAGCTTAACATTGCTGTTATTAAAAAGATAATTGCCTGCTACTTCCCAAATAACTGACATAGAGACAATTATTCCTATTGAGCTTAGATTATTGGGTTAAACATAAAAACAAAATACCCAACAAAACTCTTATGCTCTGCCAAATATCACCCAAGATATTTTCTAACATGATTTGATTTTATAATTAAATAGTATTTTAATGATCGGCTATTACTACCATAAGTTTGTAGAGAAACCAGTTGATTCTTAGAGTTGTAGGTGTAACTTGAGACAAGTTACAGAGAGAGTATGCTTCTGAGACAGAATTGGTAAGGTTATCTTTAATTACAAATCTCTTTCCAAAGGTTTATTTTTGTTTTAAATTATGTATATGTGCGTTTTTTGGTGAGTATGTGCACTTGAGTCCCACGAAGACCAGAAGAGTGTACCAGATCTTCTAAAGCTGGACTCACAGCCAGATGTGAGCTGTAGTCACAGGCAGATGTGAGCTGTCCATTGTGTGTGTTGGGTACTGTACTCAGGTACTGTGCAAGAACAGTAGCATTCTTGACTGCTGAACAATCTCTCCAGTCCCTTAAACACAAAGGTCTTAATTACTAAACTGTGTGCTACTTTCTTTTGGCTAGACAACACATTCATTGATTCTAAAATATAGAGAAATTAATATTTAGAAGCATTTTTAATAAATCTCTTGGTATGTGAAGCAAGCTTCTTTACTGAAAATTTGGTAAACTGAAAGATTATAACAACAGAGCATACTGAAGACTACAGAGCTCAACCAGGAGAAAGCACTATGATAGCTGAATAATAACAGTTCTTTTGTGATTTTTAAAATCACAGTGTAAAGGCAGAGAACAAAAACCCAGGAAAAGGACTGTGGGAAACAAGAATGCTTGATCTAAGAGTGTGAATGAAAATATTTAAAACATATATTTTAAGGATAATATATGTTTTAAATTTTTTCAGGCTCAGAGGTGGAAAGCAAATGCAAACTGTTCATAGATGATCTTAAACAAATGAACCAATGGTTCATTATAACAGAATTAGTTCATCTTAGTTCTAGTGGACAAATTTTTCTCCAAGTGAATTAGACTTGGATTCCCTTTGGACCCCTGCTGCTAAATGCTCAGAAGATGTTGGTCTTAGAAGGCTTGCTTTCAAAGTCCTGAGAGAGGTACCACATGAATATTTCAAAAGGTAAGTGAAATCATCCTAGGTACTATGTATGGTTAGAGAAACAAGAAAGAAAGAGTAAAAAAAACATGTTTGGATTGATATGCTAGAAAAAATAAGCTTATGAAATTCACATTAGAAATTCATGTAGAAATTCGTATAAAAGCATATAACTATATTTCTGAGAATACAGTGGAAAATATCATTTTATTATTTTATTAATATTTGACAA
Source organism: Rhizomys pruinosus (assembly GCA_009823505.1). NCBI lineage: Eukaryota > Metazoa > Chordata > Mammalia > Rodentia > Spalacidae > Rhizomys > Rhizomys pruinosus. The sequence goes on from VZQC01015407.1 coordinate 4,049,386, forward strand.
AAAGACAAACAGCATGAGTTTGAATGCTTTAAGAGAATTTAAAAAAATAAAGACTTAGAAATCATACAAGAATATTTTCCATCATTTAAGTATGAAAGAGAGGATGTAATGTTGATGAAAAAGTACCTCCTGGGTTGGGAGGCCAGGAGCTGCCTTCATTTCTGTTCTACTAGCGCTAATTCTAAGCTGCATGGTTACTACTTGAAGTGTCAGGATAGCAAGGAAAGGGAATTTACAGCGAACATGCACCTATAGCAATACAGTGTAGTAAGACACCAAATTTCTATGAATTTATACAAATAATGGAGAGAAGGAGACATTGGGATTTGCTATCATGGTTCCCAGAACGACTTGGTATGATTTTTTTCTGGAATGAGAATATAGCTTAGTGGAGAGAGTGCTTTCCTGGCATGCAAAAAGCCCAGGGATGGATCTTTGGTACCCCATAAACAGACATGGAATGACCTAAGTCCTTAATCTCAGTACTTAGAAGGTAGGGGCAAAAGAGTCAGAAGTTCAAAGTCACCCTCCCCAGAATGTGAGACCGGAAGAAACCCTGTGTAAACAAGCAAACAAAACAAAATAAAAAACAGACAAAACCTTCCAGAGGGTCTTGAGAAATGGTTCAGTGTTTAAGAGTATGTTGGGCTATATCATGGAGGCCAGTACAGGTGTATCAAGATAGGATGTGTGCTTACTGGACTTCATTTGGGGGACCACGGGAGGGAAAGACCCCAATATGGAGCAAAAGTGCAGGATTGATGGTTGTTTGGGATTGCCAAGGAGGAACCTTTGAGCACCTTCTTAAGGAAAGCACGACATCTATTAGAAAAAAAAAAAAGTCCTCCAATTTAAGTGGTATGTGTATGTATATATGTGTATATTTATGTATATATATATAAAACTATATAGATATATGTATATATACTGTAGCAATACAAGTTGGAGAGAACAACAACAAAAGAACTGAAAGAAAAAAAAAACTCTGGAAAGAATCAGAAAAAGATGCAGGACATGTAGGGCAGAGTGTAGGGACTTGGGGGGGGGTGGGGGACATGGAAGGGGAAGCGACTCTGGATTTGATTGAGAAATGATGTATGACTTATGGAAAAAGTTTAATAACAATAAAAAAGTACTTTAAAACAAAAAAAAGAGTACTTGCTGTTAGGACCTGGCTTGGTTCCCAAAACCAATATGATAGATCACAACCCCCTGTAACTCCAGTTCTGGAGGATCTAACACCCTTTTCTAATCTCTGTGGAAACTATGCATGTACACATTGCAGTCACTCAAATACACATAAAAGAAAATAAATATTTTACATTTACAATTCTTTTTAAAATTATTCATTTATTTTTATGTGTACGAGTGTTTTTCCTGGCACGTATATGAGTATACCATGTGGTGTAATGTTCACAGAAGCCAGAAGAAGGTCTTGGATTCTCTAGAACTGGAGTTACAGACTTTTTTTTTTTTTTTTTTTTTTTTTTTTTTTGGCCACCCAATGTGGCGGGTGGAGTGAGAACTGAACCTGGGTCCTTGGAAAGAGCAAGCATTTTTAACCACTTAGTAATCTTTCCAGCATTAAAGTCATACTTTTTTTTCTTTTTTAAGGTCTATCTTTTCTTGTTCCTCAGGAAATTTTGAGTGGAAAGAATTTGTTCATAAAAATTGAACTAGTTGTGGGCTAGAGAGATGTCTTAGTGGTTGAGAGCAGAGAACCCAGGTTCAGTTCCCAGCACCCACATGTTGGCTAACAACCATCTATAACTGCAGTTGTAGGGAATCTGACATCCTTTTCTGACATCCACGACCATTGCATGATACACATGCACTTACACACATGCAGGTAATATATTCATACACATGAAATAAATATTAAATGAAAGTCACAAAATACCAAAAAATGAAATAGTTGGAAATGACAAAAAATAGTATATACACTTGTGATGAAGGTACCTGAAACAACAACAGCAACAACAATTAAAGCACAGAGTATGGTGGGGTGATTCTCTTGGTAACCAGTAATGTCACTGTGACTTCGTTCCTTTAGAAGGGAGAACCAAAACCAGGATTTAGAATAAGTATTTTAGGGGTAAATGAATCTTCAAATATGAACCAGCAATTGTTCTGATCTCTTTAATAAAGTACTCTAAAAACAAGTTGATAGCTAATACACCATTTCCAATCTCCAGTTCTTACAGGTTTATTTCTAAAGCTGGGAAGTAGCTCACCAAAGTATTGTTATGCTGGGCACTAATTTTCTACCGTGTCAAAAGAGAGAATGAGTTA